>OX639995.1:23184405-24384405 GCA_951828415.1 Anomoia purmunda
GGCGAGCACGATTTACGACTTCGGGTTTTGTTCAACGGCGGCATAAGAAGAAAATGTCTTATTGCTTTAATAATATTCAACACGAGACTGCATAAGATCTTTCACTAACATAATAAATGGAATTTTGCCCAAATTTATATATCGAAATTTCAAACTTTATTATGAAGAAGCATATGAGTTGCGTTCCAGCTGCAAAGGTTTTACAGAATTTTTTTATCTTTCTTATTCATTGCATGTAAACTTCTGTTGCGCTGGAACAAAACTATTATCGTAATCATCAGTTTTTGAGTGAAACACACTATTTCAAATTAATTATTAAAACTTTCAATATGGTGCACTAAATTCCTTAGCATTCTAGAACAATATGGCTGGATGGATTCAATTATCTGTATATTTCAGAAAGAATTGACACTTCTTAACGTTATACATAACAACGCAGAAGAAAATGTATCTTCTTCTTCTGAATGCATTGAAAAATATTAACATATATGTATATGAATTTGCGACTTATAAATACTGAGGATATTTTTCCACTTTTAAGTTCACAAAAAATAAACATTTTCTTAGATATGGAATTGCAATAAATGTTAGGAGCTTTTTATTCGACAACCACTTAACAGCGTACGAATAAAAAATCCATTCATAAAATAGCCATCTTGAACTCACTTAGAAAATAAGTTTACCTTTTCGATGAACTAAATTTCATATTGCCCACAAATAAACTGGCTTTATTCAGTAAATTATGCACTTCAGTTCAAAAAAGTTAATTATATATTTTTCCCATAAAAATCCAATTTATTGAACTGAAAATAATGTGAAAAACTTCTTTTTTTTTTACTTAGGCCCCGTTTTAATGTAACCGAGTGCAAAAGAATGCGCTCAACTCGCATATTTTTCTGAGTTAGTGTTGTTGCTTTACATGCAATTCGTTATCGTACCTAGTGTTCTTTTGCAACTAGGTTACAAAGAAACGGGGCCTTAGTTAACATTTATTTTACAAGATATTTCATTTAATAACAATAAAAAATTATTTGGCGCTTACATCACTGCTGAATGTTTGGTCGAACTTCTCTCACAATTTGTGGTGTCCGTTCTGATGCTTTAACACAAATTGAGGGACCTACAGTTTTATGCCGACTTCGAATGACAATTGATTTTTGTGAGAAGTTTTTTCATGGCAGAAATATACTTGGAGGTTTCCCATTGGCTGTCGAGGGGCGACCGCCATTAGAAAACAATTTTCCATAATTTTTAATGTTACTTGCCCTGGGCAGAATTTTAACCGCGGTCACACCGAAAAACCCACGCACACGCTACACACTCGATTACGGCGGCCATGAATATAAATCATTTAGCTTAAATTAATAACAATTTTTGATAAAAAATAGTGAAAAATCCCTGCTTTTTATTCAATACTTTAAGGCAAAAAAAGTACTAAATTTAGTATCATTTCCCCAATGGCCTTCTTTTCCTTCCCTTTCTCTCATACTTCGCAAACTAAGGGAGCGTCGAAATGAACTGTCACTACGTAAATATTTATATCACCTTTATTCATTGCATCATGAAAATATCAAAGTGTATTTAACAAAGTGGAATAAGTATATGGCATCCCATTTTTCTATATGCTAATTTGGCTTGTATGTATGTTGTCAGTGACTTAACCCTTTTTTACTTCGTTTTTTCCAATCAAAAGCTTCAATCTTGAATTTGAAAAATACGTACATTATACAGAGAGAACTTCGCGCCAACACATCTAGGGACACGATATCGGGCAAAAAGTATCGATATGGCACTCATTCAAAGTATTGCTCTGAAAGAATCGGGTACCCATATGTAAATATCGAATTTCAAAGAATCGATACCCAAAATATCGATACCACATTAAAAATGAAGTTCTGCCACTATTTTTTGCAAAACGTGTACTGTTTGTCAATTAGAAAGTGTTTGCACAAATATCAATTGGGCCGTTAGCTAATAAATTTGACATGCCGACTTTGAAGACTGCAATTTCGAATTTGCAGTACCATTTCCGGTCTATCGTTTTATTTTTCCATTATGACTGTTGGAACTTGAGCAGAGTTGATAGCCGAGAATTCGAAAGGGATTAGCTTACATCGTCACATTGATATGGGTCTTCATTCTGCAACGAAAAAATGTTAACGACATATTTTTCAAAATTTTCTAGATTTTCTACGAGTATTTCTGTAACGAAAATAAAATTTGGGAAAAATGTCGCTAACGTTTTTTTGCGGTTAGGGCTCGTATTGTCTTGTAAATAACTTTATTTCAAGTACTCGATTTCAAAAACTATCCGAGTGAGTAATTTTTGTGGTATTTTTTGTAGCTGCACAGGCCTTTGCCTTAATTCAGAAATCAGGAGGTACTATATTGCGCAACAGCGCTAATACGCATATGCAAAGCAAATGGCTTTGTGGACTGATTGTTCAAATTGGGGCTTCAAGTACAAAAATAAATATAAATGGGATAATGTAAATAATGTACAAATAAGTAAATTATTTTCATATCGCCAAATAAGTGTACGTCAAATATTTAGTACACTTTGATAAATACATTTTGTAAAACAATTATTTTCAAAATTTTAATACAGGTATTTCTGGATCGAAGAGCCGAACTAAATGTTCAAAATTCACATAATTTATTCGGGAAAGTCTTTTGTGAAAATTTCGGTTAATAGCAGTTTTGACCTTTATACAAAAACCCCTCTTAACAAACCTTTTGTGTCTGATAAAAAAAAACTCCGTAATGAAACAACCTGCATTCACAAAGTACTCGAAATTCAAGTAAAAACCTCAACAATATTATAAACATGCACAGCGCAAAAGGTTGACATGCCGCCAAAATAACAAATCTGGCGATTTTCCAATGAAATTCTTCAAATGGGAATTTAATGTGGATTGTTACATTTTTCATGAAGATGAAATTCTAATATTACTTAGGGCTGCTGTTTGTTAGTAGAGTTGACTGAATTTAGTTATGTCAGTCTGTTTGAACACTAAGCTTTAGAGATAACTAACTGAAATTAGGTGGGCACATATATTTTTACAATGTGTTATATGTTCAGTTATGAGGTTCTCCATTATACCTTCTACACGAAAACACTTAAGAATATTATATTTCGGTATCCTTTCATATATCATGGATATGAATACAACTGACACAACTAATTGCTCAAATGTGAGATTTGATTTTAAAACTCCTTCATTTAGTCATAAAGAAATGTTTATACCCCAACTGTGATTATATCCGAAAAAATGCGGCATATTAATATACCCTTGTTACACTCGAATCCAATAATTAAACATCTTCACTATCAATAAAGCTCTTTGTTTCCCAGTTGTAGGTCAATTTTATGGCTAAACGCTTTACAGAATTTAGCTTAGGTTAGGTTGGAGTGGCAGCCGCATGCAGCGGCTCACTTAGGACAGTATTAGGCCCATTGTGTTACCACAAAGAAAAAATTTTGTACAATCCTCAACAGACAATTTACCTCGGTGCTTGAAACCTTACTAAGGTCATCCAGAAACGGTGATCCCAGATATCGCATTCTGCTTTTACACAGTGCAGGACACTTACACAGTAAATGCAAGATCGTTTCCTCCTCCTCGTCATTCTTTCAGCTCCATATCTCCATCTATTGTCAGCTTTTGTTTATATGTACAATCCCTGAGCACCAGTTTGCAAGTGGCAAACGGCATACCAATGCGTTCTTTATCCGAAAGAATCTGCTTGGTCGTACCTTGTCTTGCAAGTTCGTCTGCCATCCAGTTTCCCTCTATGTGCCGTTGACCAGGGACCCAAATGAGGTACAGACTGTTCTGCTTAGCTATCTCCTGTAGAGATAGGCGGCTGTCCAGCGCGATGTTCGAGTTAAACGTGAAAGAGCTCAGAGCTCAGATTGCAGCCTGGCTGTCACTAAAAATGCAGATGTCTCTTCCTATAATCCCGGTCCCAATGTTCTCTACCGCTTCCATGATAGCTGAGACCTCAGCCTGGAAGACGCTGCAGTGATCTGGTAACCTAAAGAAAATTTGCAGAAGAGGGTTTCGTGAGAAACGCCCCCTCCAACCTTATTATCGAGTTTCGACCCATCTGTATAGATGACAATGCTATCAGGTGGAGTATGAAACTCAAGTTTCTACTCCTCCCTGCTTGGATTTCGTGTAATAAAGTTACTTTCAGAAACCGATGTCAAAATACACCGGTCCGTGCTGCTCGGAATAGAGCAGAAGTTGTTCAAAATACAAGAGTGCCCTTGGCTTTCAGGGTGCCACTGGGATGACTCTCTTAGTTGCAAAGCAGTCATCGCTGTCATCCGTTGTCCAACCAAATCTAACGGAAGGAGGTCTAAAATGGCGTTCAAGGCCTCATTTGGAGTAGTTCTGAATGTCCCACTTATGCAGATCATACTAGATCTTTGCACCTTGCAGGTTAACCTCTTTATCTAATGCAGGCCACCATACGATCACCCCATACAGGAGAATTGGTCTGACGACCGCTGTGAAAATCCACCAACAGATCCGGGGATTAAGATCCCATTTCCTGCCTATGGCTCTCTTGCATGTGTAGAGGGCTATGGAAACCTTTTCATGACGTTGAACTAATTTATAGAATTTAAAAGAGCCAATGTGCATATGTACTCAAATTAATTGCGTTAATTTCCAGACGTTTTTCAAAAAAAAAAAAATATTTGTATATTATTAATTTTAATATTTTTAGATAGATTACCAAACAAGTTCATGCCCCATTCTATTTAAATCAATACTCTGGTGATTCGCACGTAGTAATTAAACCGATAGCGCTAATCTGATTAGGAACTGGTTAAATCCCAAACCAAGCCATAGATTCATTTGAATCAGTGATGGGCGTTTGTGAATAAATTTGTATTCAAATAAAAAATAAAATAGAGTTTAATTATCATTCAAATAATTTTTAATAATAAATATATTTGTATTCACCATTATTCATTCATTTAACCCATAATCTATGTGCATATGTACTACAAAAATAGCTGGTTTTTCGTTAGCTTGTTCGAAATCCTTTCTCTTCCTCTACCAGCACCTGCGCGAAATGGAATACTTTCAAGACTGGATGGTTTTCTTCCCCACGTGCAACAGAAACGAAAAATTCGTGATTTAAACTCGAAAGAAAAAATAAAATTTCAATGTTTATTGGCTTGTACCTCACGCAATTAAATTGTACTTTTATATTGCTAGGGGTTAGCTAATTTGAGATTATTCGTAAACGGTGGCAATCAACTACCCACAGGTGAACAATTGGCAATATCCACGAACCAATCATCCATAAGACGTATCTTACATAGCGTCAATGTTTTGCCTAAAAGATATAGTTTCCCTATGAGCCAATCGGAGCTTCAGAAACGTCATTTAGGAGCGAAATTTGGCATACAGAAGCAAGAACATGTTTTTGATTGGTAAGTTTTATTAAATCATTGGAAATTACTAAGTAAAAATAATTTAATTTAACACTACACCTACCAGAGCGGTCATATGACCGCTTTTGAGAGTAATAATCAAAATTGTTAAATTCCTAGGTTTTATTTTTCTTAAACTTACTGCACGACTTTTTCTATAATATACAATAGCTGTTTAATTTTTCAAAATATATTTATCTTCTTCTTTCGTTTTTCCTAATAATAATATGTACCTACTCTACCGTTGTCTACCCTGAGCGGTATTTTGACCGCTAGAATATATAATGAAAGTCTATGAAGTTATCTGCATTGTAAAGATTGAAAATACAGGTAAATGTATACCTGAAACTATTGCTTTCTATAATAACACCAAATTTGGCGTGGATATGACGGATCAAATGGCTAGAATGTACAACAAAAAAAAAACAAATTGGGCATTGAAAAAAAATAAAACCATAAACATTAGTTCTATATGTAAAAAATATGTTCGTGGAAAATGTTTACGGTAGAGAACATCCATCTGCAAAAAGTGCGACAGCGAATAAATTTTATTTTAGTTTGAATAAGGATATGTATGTAAATTACTGAAGTAAGAAATAATTTTTCAGTTTCGAGCCTTCTTTCTAAAAATATACTCTTAAAGCCCGAAAAATAAATGTTTTTTTTAATTATTAATAATTATTAATAATTATTTTGTGTTTATTGTTTATGCTAAATTCTGTATTAATTACAATCAACTGGAAAATACTATAATTGTACTTATACTATAATAAGCATTTCAAAGGAACTTGATGCGTCTGCTTTTCGGAGAAGTCAATGTGATTCTAAATCAATATTTAAAAAACTACTATAAATAATTGTACAGATCTAGTGCTACTTCATTTTCGCGTTTGTTTTATGCATTCCCCAGTTTTTTTGACTTTATCCTGAGACTAGAAAGTTGAGATGGCATGCTGACCACCAAAAGGTCTCAATTAGTGACTAAAGGCTGCTTACGGAATACCGGCATTAATTTGATATAGATGCCACTCAAGGTGAATAGGAATAGCTGAGCGATTTCGTCTCACGGCTAGAAATATCAAATGGCATTCATTTTGTTTCTGCTTGTACGGCTTTGAGGGCTGAAACAATGAAAGGAAAAAGAAAGTACTTATAAACTTGGACTCAAGCAGTAGAAGCAAAAATAAAATACATGCGAATTTTGTTATTGAGCATTCGACACCATCTGATATACATAAATACGTTGAGATGTCACTCTTTATCACTTTAAATAAATACAAAAAGTGTGAAAAAAATTTCGATTGCCAGATCGATTAAAGTAAGTGGATCGCGCTACAGAACAACATTCACTGAAAGCAATGTGCTTTGAGAATAAATTTCACACAAATACTGCAAAAAGCGCACGAAAAGCTGCTCTAATTTATTTCAATGTTTTCCAAAGAATTACAAAAAATGATTGGTCACATACACATACAAACATTCTTATGTGTATGGATATTTTTTTAACTTTTTCTGTTTCACTTATGTAAATAAATATTCTACACGTTGCGCCAAACGAAAATAAAGTAATATACCACCCAATCGCAAGAATTTTGTTATAATACTGTATGGAGATATTCGAATGCATACACTCAGATCATTATAATGCATACACTCAAAAAAAGATGTGCCTAGATTAAAAAAAAACAACTTGTAGAGGAAGAAATGAATTGACACTAAATAAATATTGACTACTTTTGGAGAATATATGTATGTACATATGTATATGTGGGACAGGGTTAATAGCAAAATGCAACCCGGCAAGCAAACCCTGTCACTGAACGAAACTTAACCCACGCGGACGATGAACGGGACTCAATCAACTGGAATGAACGAATTTGCGGAAAAGCTGACGAGTGAGTGACGAACCACCATAAACGCCGGACCCTCACGAAATACACGCTTCTTAATACTACATACTATATGTACATATTTTATTTTGTTTAGGCTTTTTTCCTGTTGAAGAAAGGTTTACGCAATCGGGAGAAAATATTGGAATTGAAAGCAAAAAATACGACATTTTAAATAATTCAAACTAAAGAATTTTTGATTTCAATCGGAGATGGGCTCTTTTCTGAGTGTAGTATTTTATCAATAACCTTGAACAGTTATCAAAAAAAAAAACCAAAACAGAAACAAGATACAGTTTGCGCGAATCCAGAAGTTGACAAAATTGTGGGCTATTGTAGGCTAAATGCGAATGTGTGGGTTGTATGGGATAAAACGTAGTTTCTGTTCTTATATATCCTATAGGGTGATCCATTAGAAGTGCTTTGTTCAGTAGGAATTTTATGGCAGATCACGCACACAGATCGTATTGTTTGACATTTCATTATGGAAAAACTTAGCGCGGTACAATTTTAGCATTTGAGGTCTGGAGAAGCTTGCAGAAGATCAATTGATTTCGACCATAATTGTTTGCTTAGCGATGAGGCTCAGTTTCCTTATGACGGCTAACGGCTATTAAGCAAAATTGTCGTATTTGGGCCGAATCATGAATCAACCCGCAACGATCGAGTCATACCCCAAATATCACACGAAGCGCTGCGACTGCGTTATCAAAAATTGGATTTTTCAGAATGTATCGCTTTAGTCAAAGTTACAGTCAGCTTTTGAATTTGACACAATCTTTAAAAGTTAAATAAAGAGAATGGTTATTTTGTATCGTAATAAATATTAATAAAGATTAGCTGATCAAATTGATTTTTGGTTAAATTTTTTAATTTTTTAAAATTTTAGCTCTAAATGAATCACTATTGTTTACTGCGAGCATGCGCCTTATATTAAAAATTGTACAGACACAAACAAAACGTTTAGAAAACAGCAACCTGGTATTTATGCGATCACAAGCGTCATATCAATAAAAAAAAACCATAAATAGATTGGGGCAAATAGACATAATATACATATGTATGCATGTTTAGAAGTATTCACATACATAAGTAAAAGAAAACAACGCTGACACAACTGGCGGCCGCAAAGAAAGGTGTTTGCTTATTTTTTATTATAATTTAATTTAAAAATTTCACTTAAATAAATATTCACATATGTAACTGCAAGATAACTAAAATCCAGACAACATATTTAAATTACATATTCGGAATATAGTAACTTCATCCACCCTTGTATTTACATACCCTAAATAAAAAACTACTAAACACTATTCATGAGGATATGCTAACAATTTCAAACAACTTCGATGTAACTTCAATTCTACTCGATTTCCTTAGTGCGGAAATTGTTCGTCCATAGTTATCGATATCCTTATTGTCATCCTTATTATGTTCACATAAACAGTGATTAGCATTAGCAACTACGAAAATTAATCTACCCTTTCACATATGACACATATGTAAGTAGATTAGCGGCAAAATTGACAACCACCTGTCAAGATATTTTTTTGTAGTCATAGAAATTTATTTTGTGGTTCATTACGATTATTTCTTTCCTTACTATGTATGTATAATTAATAAATTTAATAAATATTTATAACAATTATGTTGAGAAACCACCGCTTCTTTGCCGGCGTCCATTTTGTTTACTTTTTACTTTGAACTTCATAATAATAGTTATCGATAATACAGAAAACACAGGGTTTTACGGAGAGAAATATCGTTATAATCTAGGATTAATTTCGTATTTGCAATCCTTTTTTTAATTACTTATCATTTTCAGTCGCGTTACCTTTGTTGATGTCGATAACTACTGGCATCGTTATTTTAATCGTGCGAACTGTCTGGCCATAGAGTAGAGTAAAAAATATAAAAGATTGTGAACATTTTTATTATACTACTTCAACTGTATTGTTATAATATGTTTTTTAAATATGACGAAAAAAAGCTTACAGAGAGAGTGAAAATGGTATCCGATTATTATCGATACAACTTAGAGTCGACAATGATTTTATCTTATATAGCGCACACACTCGGCTATGGCGGCCGCCAATATTAATGCCTTATATAAATATTGCAATAAATGAAATCTACGAAAAGCTATGCAAAATACAAATACAATTAATAAAGAATTTTTTTTAAACAAATTTCTCTTTCAATTTGCTTAGATATTATAAATATTCATAATGCTACAAAAAATTGCATTTGAGGAAAGTATAACAATATTGTAAGGAAACAGATATTTTGGGTTAATAAGTCCGTAAAATCTCGAAATCAAAGAAACGTTTTCTTCGGTAGAAGGCCCTTTTTTCAACATACTACGTGCGTTTAGCTCAATGCTAACATTTCCAATTCTTGAATGTTCTCGAATTGTTAAGATTTCTCTGGGAGCTAATTCTGGAGATTAGCTCGAACAAATAAAAAAATTAATTGATAAATAACAATAAGCCAAAGAATTACAAGAGTTACAAAATATACGTATAGGTGATGTTGAAAACTCTAAACGTTATAAATATAAGTTTATATTTCTTAAATGTTTTTTAGATTAATTAAATAATGTTGTCTCTGTAAACGGCACTATCATTTTATAACTTTCTTTAGTAGTCCGAAATTTTGTTTGATTTTTAGTGAGTATTTTAGCATTGTGTGAAGTGTGCCTAAATTTATATTTGTGATAATTGTAATAAAGTACTCATTCTTTTTCAGAAATCAAAAATAACTCTTATTTCGAATTGACAAATTGAAAAAGTAGTTTCATCATATAGTCAATAGATTTTTATTTTTACTTTGCCTAGTAAGAATTATTTCACCCCTTATATTCTTATCTATACCCTTCTCTTTTAACTTATCTCTCTATCATCTTGACTTTCGTTTTCAACATCTTCATCATTATCTTTTTTTTCTTCTAACGTTTATCCGAAAATGTAAAAACTAAACATTGTTATTTGCACATTAGTACCACCCAGTAGTGTCGGTGTTCTCAGATTTTTATATTTTACAGTCATTCATTGTTATTAAGCATTTTATAGATTGCTTCGTTTTCAAGCGACTTTTCTGCAACAACTCCCTAGAAGCCAGAATAGAGTGAGCAGTGCTTTCCTTTTGCATTGCTCCCATAAATTTAAGAGAGAGAAAAGTGAGAGGTCCCCACACCACTAAAAACTGTTTCTATGGCCCTGCTCGGCAGAAATAGTAAATTAAACTCATTGTAACAGCCAATAAAACTCATCCGCAGCGCGTTTCTGTAACTCGTCTCGATCGATGTTCTCGATTTAAATAGTCGAAACGAAGCGCCACGCAACTTCTGTGTAATCAGTTGCATCACTCTTACCCGTCCTCTAACATAAAGTCTTGTCCAATTTCACCATAGCAGAACTAATTTGGCCTCTGCAGATTGATATTAGAATCTGATTAGATCCAATTGGTTTCTGGTGTGGTGAATGTTACGAGAGTTATTGCCACAGGAAACGAAACGCCATGAAACTTCTGTGTGACCTACTTTATTTGGTTTCAGTAAACAGAAGAAACGGAACATCAAATCCTTGTACAAAGAAACGTTGAAAAAAGCTCAAATTTTATTTCACACACAGTATATTTCTATACCTTAAAACTACGCTTTCTTTGGGGGAAAACGCGAGAAGTATCAAATGTTATGAGACGAAGTATTATAACACAGTACGACAGTTGTTGGTACACATGAGAAATGTTAACAGAATATGAAAATAGGCTTAAAATAAAGAAATAGGTGCCTCGGCGCAATGTTTTTATTTTATTAATATTTAATTTTTCATTTTTTTTTTCATCAGAAGTGAACCTCCACGGTCCTTTGAAGCTAATTCGATTTTCTGAAAACGCCGAGACACGTAAAAATTTGATTTTGTCGTACTGTGTAATATTTGGAACAGAACAAAGAGTAATCATATTATTATAATTTTAACAACGAGCGAGCGTAGGAATGCGTACAATGAAAAAAGTATTGAATTCAAAATTTTATTTGAGTGGATTTAAGATTATAATTTTATAGAGTTAGATGAATCTTCATAGCCACTGTCCAACCAAAATATTTTAATTCTTCAAAGTTTCTTATGTGTCATGCGCTCCCGTTTTTTTTTTTTTTGTCGCATTTTACGTCAATGAAATAAAAATATAGAATAAAATATTTATGGATCATGAATACAAATCTACATACATACATACATACATACTTAGGTGCGTATGTCCGTTGTCACTTCTCGCTTCGATTTATGTATGTATGCCGCTTTGGACGCCACCTTAAGATGTTTCAAAAAGACAGGCGCGTGCAGCAGTGTCCACGTGAAACTTCTTAAAAATTTAAAAATAATATATGTACATATGTATGTATGTAGATTTAGTGTGCGAAGCAGAGATAACATCTCAAAAGATTTTGCACAATAATAAAAAAATTTGCGTACTAGTATTATGTTTACACAGTCATTGGTTGGTATTTTAGAAGTTAGTTAAATTATTTGTGATAACTAGAACATCTGAAGCAAAATTTACGGTAAAATCTCCCCTCACCGAGGGCATCAGCACCTCTTCAGCTGTAAGGAGTTTACTATTTATATTTATGACTTAAGAATGGAAAAATGAACATTAGGCCCGTTTCTTTGCAGCCGACTCAGGAAAGGTGCGATTTGTTTAGTGCTATTTAAGAACGGAAAATAATTGTGCCAGCAATTTTTAGGTTTATGTAGTTACATACATATTTTCAAATACTACGCAAATGAAAACGAATTAGGTGTTAAACTGAAATTGTCCATGTATTTTCTTAGGGCTAATTCACAATAGCGCAGTTTTTTCACTTCCCAACACTACTTCTCATGGCGGATATTATTTTACCGAGTTGGCTCAACTCGTATATTTTTTCGAGTTAGTGTTGTTGCTTTACATACTACTTCTTATCCTACCTAGTGTTCTTTTGCAACTAGGCTACAAAGAAAGGGGTATATTGATGAATAAAAACAGTTTTATAGTTTTTCAAAATATTCTCCATGATTATCAATACACTGTAGCATTCGTTTTGAACAATTTTCGAAATTTCTTACATAAAACGACTCACTTTTAACTTTTTTTTAACTTTATCAAATTGCTTATTTGCCGTATAGTAATATTAGTTGATCGATGCATTCTTGTCTTGTTAATCCACGGCAAAAATTGTGAAAAATAATCATATTTCATTTTTTATTGGTAAAATGAATTTTTAAAGCCACATAAAGGGTTACCAACATTTCTTTAGCGCCAATTCATTTTTACTTTTCCTATTTTTGTTTACACTAGTTTACACGAAAAAAGTACTTAATTAAAATTATGTTATTTAGACTCATTTTGGGTCGCCGAACACGAAAATGATTTTCATTTTTTTTTTTTTCAAAGACTCTTTTTCGATATATCGGCGGAAACCCTGCTTTTGAGGTCATTTTATAGTTATTGCCACAAAAACACTCCAGAATAGCAAATAAACCTAACCTTTTATGGGTTTATTTTATGGATATTGAAAGGTATATTCATTTTCATTTCACGGTGCAACAGTCAGAATATTCATTTGTTCTAATATCACATTTTATATACATATATTTAGGTCCGCTGATTCTAGATTTTGAGATACAGGTTGTTGAAGTTTTTGCATAGATTTGTACCAACGTAGGTTGAACTTTTCTCAATTTTCTTCAACACTGTTTTACGAATCGCACATCCAAAAACTGATCTGAATTTAGCATAAAATTATGCAAATTTCGATATCCAAAACGTTTACCATCTTACTGATTTGATAACTGTTTCGGGATATTTTTGGCTGTAACTTCTGGAATTAATCTGAAAACCACTTTTTCAACGAGATACCATACATTTATCAAATATTTGTAAACTATATTTATAGAGCTTTTGATTAAATACTACAAGCATTTTATGTATATATGTATGTATATTTGATCTACGATATATTTGATCTCGTATAGCTAAAATATTCTTTACTTACTTTGCTTTTCTTTTACGTATTCCCAAAGCAATACTCTTTTGGAAAACACAAACAACGCTTAACAAATGCATAAAATAATTAAGGTAAATTGATTGTTAATTTAAATTGAATAGGTATATTATAATTTGCAATTCCAAAGAAATTTCTCGTGACAAGAATTTTCGCTCGATTTCACCACACCAGAACTTATTGAAAGAATTGGGGTACAATTGCATTTCTTGTGACAATAATTTGAGTTCAATTGCACTATACCAGAAACCAACTGCATCTAATCAGATTCTAATTTAAACTAGCAAAAGTCAAATTAGTTCTTGAATGGTGAAATTTGACGAAATTTTATGTTAGAGGAACGGTGGGATGGGATGCAACCATTTTGTAAAATGGACACAGAAGTTGCATCATCCCCTTCGTTCCTCTATTTAAGAAAAATTCCCCATCCCAGAACTAATTTGACTTTTTCTGGTTGATATTAAAATCTGATTATATCCAATTGGGTTCTGGTGTGGTGAAATTGGACGAAACTCTTGCCATGCAACTTCCTTCTAATCTAAACTGGTCTTGGGCTCAAAAATTATTGGTGATTTAAATAAATGAGGCCAAAAACTTAATATATGAAAAGTGATGTTAAGAAAAATACCCACCAATTATTTTATCTGCAGAATTTAAAACCACAATAATATTGTAGTTATGTAAATAATAGTGTTTTATTCTGTATATAATTGCATACAATTTCGCTATTGAACTTGACATTTTAAAAATCATGTATAATTAAATATTCCTTATTCGCAACGAACTTTGCGCATTAGACTTGATTTGAATTTATTGTACTTCTCTTCGTTTGGCTTCACAATAGTCTAGCAAATTTTGTATTGCAATGAATATTTAATCCATTTGTGATACTTGGTCAATTATTGCTAATTGTTTCGTAACATAAATGAAATGAATATATTTAGTTAAATATGTATTTGCGTTTAATGTCTCGATAATTTTTTGAGCATCAAAGGAACTCTATTAACTAATTTGAAAAGCGTCCGCAGCGAATATAAACTTTCAAGTACTAACACCTATTGTTGAATAAAAAATAATTTATTTTTCGCAAGCAATGACTTATCGATAATTTTCGTAAGTCCAACTATTTTTTTCACTGGAGTTGGAGATATTTTATTATTAAATCTCAGATAGTCAACGGTGTTAGTGAACTAGTAGTTTAGAATTACTTGGTTGATTTTTGACAATTTTTAGACATTTTGTTCCATAGAGTGCAACAAAATTTAGTTTTATTAGGGGAAACAAGTGCTGAACATCGTCTGTAAAAAAATTATCTAGAATTTGAAAATTTTTTAAAATTTGATGAATATTTGTAAGTTTCGTAAAAAGTTTGAAACTTTTATTTTCATAGTTTATACTAAATGATTAGTTATACTTTTATAAAAAATTATTAAAAATAAATTAACAAAGATTGTATACTTTTATAAAAAATTATTAAAGCTAAATTAATAAACATAAGTGGCCGATTATTTTATTTCAAATAAAATAAGAGTTCAAATATAATTTTTTTCTAATGACTTCTATTATAAAAGTTATAAAAGTCCGGGTCCCTGCTTATAACGACTTCAAAGTTAATTGGGTCAAACAAATGACATTAAAATTGGGGTTCGATAAAGAGTAAAATGACAGTTAAATTGTCTAAATCGTAACCCCTCAGTAATTGATCTTAGAAAAAAAACTTTAGTAAATTTATGTAACGATATTTATCACAGTCTTTTTTTTGTAAGTCTAATGATTTGCTACGAAACAAAACATTAACCACGGGTAGCGAGTTTTCATCTGATATAACGTGATCATTTACAAAATACCCCTAAAATAAAAAATGTTTTTAATTTTACCACTAAGAGTAGTATTTGTTAGGCACAACTCAATGTAAAATTGTGCTTTAACAGTTTTTCTTTTTAAACCGAACCGAACCATTTGTCGACTTGGCTTCCTGTTCGATTTTGATGTTTTAAGATAAAAAACGGCTTGGTTCAAAATCAGATTGCATTTCGTAAAAGCTCCAATGCGGTGATGTTGGGGACTCCCTTTCACTGCATGACCAGAGTGAAATGCCTACGAGTATTATTAGATTTGCGGCCAACTAGGAAAAAAAAACTTCTGAAGTGTTTGAAATATTTTTAAATTTAATGGTGACTACAAGGAATATGGCAATTACTTTTTTCGGAGATAGTCTTTTTGACACCTCTTACTTGATTTATAATCACTTTGGT
Organism: Anomoia purmunda; assembly: GCA_951828415.1. Lineage (NCBI taxonomy): Eukaryota > Metazoa > Arthropoda > Insecta > Diptera > Tephritidae > Anomoia > Anomoia purmunda. The sequence goes on from OX639995.1 coordinate 23,200,048, forward strand.
TTGCCATTTTATAATGAACACACTTAGTCCGAAACAACGTTTGCCAATCCTTTAAATTTATTACCAAAATTCGGTCGACATAATCGCCCAGCAGAGCCGGTAATTCGAGCAACCATTGATCGGGGTCGCGCCACGTTTACTCTCGTGGAAAATTTGCATCCTCAGTGACGCCGTACAGTGCGCACCGAAAACGCTATTGCTGCTTTGGAGCAGAGTGTCGAAGAAGACCGAATGAGTCCACCCGCCAACGCGCACAACAATTGGAGCTGTACCCATCCACTTCATGGAAGATTTTGCGGAAGGCTCATGGTTTGCGTGCTTACCAAATCCAACTTGTACAATAATTGAAGCCGAGCGACCATCAAGCGCGTCGCACGTTCGGTGAATGGGCCCAAAACGAGATGGCAACAACATTGTCGCATTTGGTAATCCACAAGCCATTGTTAAGGCGCTCTTACATCCTCAGAAAGTCACTGATTGGTGGGCTCTATGGGCAGAGGGAATCATTGGTCCATACTTCTTCAAAAATCAAGCCGGCCATAATGTTACAATCAATGGAGAATGCAATAGACCCTTGTTTAATGACTTTTTCGTACCTGGAAACGTACGAATGGAAATAATTTGAAATTTTTTTTGTAATTATATATTTCTTTTTGCGTATTTCATTGCTGCGAAAAAACTGTATAATTGGAATGTATACTGAAATGGCCTGCCAAAAATGAGTTCACTCAATCCAGACTACACTGTATTAGAGCTCTTATCGTAGTATTCATTGATAACGACGAAATACTTGAAATATGACAACTTATGAATGAAGAGCATTTACGTTTGTGCGTGCAAATATAAAAATAGAGGTATGTACATATGCGTTTGAGTGGACTTATCATGACTGATCCACCAACAAATTCATTTACTAGCGAACACGAGCATGATAATCCACTTAAACAAATAAATATACTCATAAAAAAAGTACAAAACCTAGAGTGCACATGTAAAGGGTTTTTCAATAGGGACGCTACAAAAGTATACCGATAGTGACAGCAAACGACGCCATATTTTTCCCCGCTCTTTTGATATTTCTCTTCAGTAAGGCTTGCCATTTCTGCATTAAAAGATATACGATCCAGCAACGAGTCGAAATTATTAAAATTTACTACCGAAATTCGGAGTCAACTTTAAGAGCGCAACGTCCAATTTATGGTCGTTGTCATTTCTGGCTGAATGGCTTCGTCAATAAGCAAAATATGCGCTATTGGACAAGCAGCAGTCCACACGTACTACATGGGTCATTGGGCCGTACTTCTTCCGTGATGATCAAGACCGGCACGTTACTGTGGATGGGAATCGCTACCGCTCAATGATAACCGAATATTTTTGACCCGAATTGGATGATATGGACTTGGACAATATGTGGTTCCAACAGGACGGCGCCACAAGCCACACAGCGAATGTCACAATCGATTTATTGAAAACCAAGTTTGGTGAACGTGTTATCTCACGAAATGGCCCAGTCAATTGCCCGCCTCGGTCGTGCGATTTGACGCCGTAAGACTATTTCCTGTGGGATTACGTCAAGTCTATGGTCTATGCCAACAAGACAGCGACTTCGTACGAATATCGAACGTGAAATTGCAGCAGAATCGGCCGATTTATGCTTGAAAACCGTCGAAAATTGGGTTGAGCGACTGGACTTCTGCAAGCGTGCCCGTGGTGCCTATGCAAAAGAAATCGAGTTCCATACATAATAGCATCGAATGTGCTTTCACAGGAATAAAGAATTGAATTTAAACCATTTTTTTTTTTTATTAAAAAAAACTTTTGTAGCGTTCCTATTGAAAACCCCTTTATTAGATTTGACAGCTATTGCCAAAACGAACAATGCCTACCTACTCCGTTTTGCTGAAATTCGTGTTCACGATCCAAATATCTGTGTATAGCAAAATTTCCAGTTTTGGTTGTATTAAAGTTTTCAAATGGGTTTTTTATTCGCATTGTTCGAACTTTGTATGCTATTTTCATAATTTTTAGAAAAAAAAATTGCTCGCTCTGTATACTCAGATTTTTGGGTTTTGAACATTTTTTTCTTGAGCGCTCTAATAAAACTGTGGCATTGTTCGTATCAAACAATCGAATGTAAAAAATTATTATAAATTTCTGCGAAAGGTTTTCATGACCTCAATATTAAAAATTATGCTCCAAGTATACAACCAGAAATGCAGACAATTTTTACTTTCGTAAATAAGAGAGTATTTTAAAAGCACTACGGCACGTATAGGGAAACCAATCCCGTGGGATTTGTAGGACTGAAAAAATGGACTATATGTATGTAAATATTTCAAAAACTTTATATCTCGATGATTAAATTTTTAACTGCTTAAAATTTCGTAATTTTTTTCTAAATCCCTATATTTTCTACCGATTGCATAGAGGTTGAAAACCCCCTACGTGAAATGGAATATTTATTTCCAAAAAGAGAACTTTTTTTGTTTTGGTGTACTTAGATTTTTTAAGGTAACGAAATATTGAAAGATCGCGCCATTTATGAGATCCCATTTTTCCATTAGTGCATTATTAATTCATAAATGAAATTAGAGGTTTTCAGGTTTTAAAATTAAAAATATCATTTATTTAGAAACATTTCAACACAATTGATAAGACGCATTGCCAAAAAGAACAGAAGCACAAACGTTTTACTTGTTTCTTATGCTAATGATAGGGGAAATGCCCACACGCGCAATATTCGCTTTCATTTACTTATTTGTTGTATGTTTGATTTGGTATTTTTTTAATGCTCTATTATTATTCCGAAAAATTCCTGCGAATCCAAAGCCAAAAATAAATGTGATTGACTGCTATTTCTGTTTCTGTTCGATCGTCTTGCTGTTTCGGAATTTTGCGACAATGCAAAACAGAAGTTTTAAAAATAAAAGGAAGAATTTTGGTTTTTTTTGAATTCATAAATTCTCTTAAGTAATTCACGGTCCAATTACGATAACTTTACTCAAGTTTTTTTTTCAGATTGAAGCAGAACAAGAATATTCAAAATGTAAAAAAAAAAAAAAAAAAACTAGTACAAATTAACAAGTACTATACACATTTTTAGTTCAATTGTTTTTATAAATACATATATGCATACATACATATTTTCAATATTGGATGATTCCCTTGTTTCTTTTTCAAAACTGTTACAAACTCATATGTATGTACATATGTATGTGAAAAGAAGCAGATAGTTCTAGCTAGTTTAAATTTTACTAACTGAAACCAGCAGCTCTCTTTCCTTGCGCTTTTCTCTTTGATCTCTCCTCTTCGTTTTCTTTTGGGTAAAGAAAAGCTCTCTTTTTACCATGGTCCATGGCCAGCGCCATCTGTCAGTCAATAATCGAAATAAAATAATACAATTATTTACCAACATATGGCGCTTGACCGGGGTAAATGAAGATGGCACAACCGGTTTGGCATGGTAAATAATGGCCTTACCCCACTTTGTATTCGATGTGCATTCAACATTCTGAGCATGGCGACGTACTCTACGTTAAAATTAATATATGGGAACAATAGTGCCTGTATGTTTCATTTCATCGTCAATAACGTCAGAAGTAGACTTAGTTATAAAAAACTATTTGATTGCGCTGAGAAATTTGCTCCAGAAAATTGTGGAATACCTTTGATTTCAGTAGAATAAAATTTTGATTTATAGTTAACTCGGTCACGCACGTTAATCCTTTAACCCCCTTAATCTTACAATTAAGAATGCAAATACGATAACGGTTACCGCAATGATATTGTATAACAATATTGTGACGAGCACTACTAAAAAAAAAAAACTATAAGAAGCACGAATCAAAAGGCGAATATTTCTAGAGATAGTAAAAATTTCCGGAAATGAGTGTTGAGAGAATATTCCCAATATTAGATTCAACACATTCCTGAATATAATTTTGCCTCTTTTCCCCAAAACTTTTCATTTTTGCCGGATGTGTTTTTATTCAGAACTTCTCCTTGGTAGACCGCGAAATGAGAAGTAATAAGGAGAAGGATTACGTTAAAAAATAGTAAATTAATGATTTTTTAATTAAGTTAATTTAAGGTGGCTGCCGCTTCACAATTACCCCATTTTGATGCCACATAAAGCAAGAATGATAGAATACAAGATTGCACCTTCCGCGCAGAGAACAACTTATAGTGACGAAGTAGTAGCTAGAGAATGAGAGAGCAAAGAAGAATTCTAAAAAAGAAGAGCAGAAGAAAGTTTTTGTTAGTCGTTGTTTGGGTAAAATAAAAGCACGTTGCGAATAGGTTGGAATGTTGTCAAATCGACAAAGAGAGGACAGCGGAAGGCGCAATCTTGCATTTTATCGTTCTCGCCTATAAAGGTTGATCTCTTACTAGGCTACTTTCTTGGTTCCCCCTTTGTTCCCATCCTACCCAGCTCGTCTAACGCCCATGTGCTGTATTACTGAGACTGCTCATTTAGGGCTGCCCTACTTTCGATGGCAACCATGGAGATAGTACTATTATTAGAATTTAGAGATCTTGTGGCAGCTTTGCTGCCAGAATAGATTGTGATAGGCCGTAGGTTAGTTTAAGGGTTTTTTTAGCTTCACAATAATTTAGAGGTAGCCAAGAGCTTGTTGTCAAAACATAGAGGAGGAGTGGTGTCCTATAGCAGAACTACGTGAATAAATCTACGCTCCCTCCTAGAGGTAAATTTCATTAAATATATCCGTATTAGCAAAGAATGTAGATTACAAAAGAGTTGCATCCCATCTCACAGTTCTGCTAACAGAAAATCTCGTTCAATTAGCCATACCAGAATTAATTTGACTTTTGCTGATTGATATTAGAATCTGATTAGATCCAATTGGTTTCTGGTGTGGTGAATAGGACGAGAGTTCTTGCCACAGGAAACGAGACGCTATGCAACTTATTTGTAATACATTATATAAAATTATGTGTGAAAAAAACTTCAGCGAATGTTTTTAATATCTAGATACATATGTATGTATGTATGTACATATGCATGTAGGTATTACAATAACGGGTTTGCCAACTTGCAGTCATAGTAAAATAATCATTACTTATATTTTTCTTCAGAGTATTTGTCAAGCGCATATTACCCTTAATATTTAGAGTATTCGTAACAGCAATATTATTGTACATTTTATGTATTAAATAGGCAAAGAACGTGCATATTTCCTTCATAACATGTTTTCACAATTTTGTTGCGATTCAGGCGGGCTTTCTAAATTTACGTGGCCATTCACGCCTTTAAATTGTTTTCAGCATTTCTTGCTTCTTATTGTTGTTTACTATTGTAATCTTATTTTTCTATTATTTATTTACGTACTTGTATGTATAATAAAAGTATACATATTTATGTAAATATGTAGTGTAAAAAATTAGCGGTATTAATGTCGCAAACAACATTATTATTGTCGTCATCGATTCATCATCATCGTATGTTGTTTGGCAATGAATTGTTGCTAATCCCTGCGTTTACATACATACGTTCTGTGTATTTATTTATGAACAATTCAAATCAAACTTTTTACTTGGTTTTTACGTTAGTGCGTTACACTTGATATTATTCTGAGTGTGGTACTTTTTTCCCCAGAACGCCTGCGTCTTGACAATTTAAACTATCACTAAAAACAAATCGTAATACTGCTACTTTTATTATTGTGAGGTCTGCTGAATTTTTTTTTAGTTTGTGTTGCGATGAGTCAAATCGTTCAGAAAACAATTAGTCCTCAAATCATATGGTATGGTATTTTTCGATTCTACATATGTACATACATACATACACATGTACATATGTACATACATACATATGTGTACAATTGCGCTCATAGAAAAGGATTTTGGGACGGTTTTACGCTAAATTAATTTTAGAAAAGTAAATTAATTTCGAGATAGTACTACAGTTTTAAGGTGTATGTATAAAAAAAAACACTTTTAAACGCAAATTTGGTAATGTATAGATTAAAGATGAATTTATAATCTCTATAATCATTCTGAACAATTCCCCTGGATTTCGAATTGGCCACTTGGTTAAAAAGAAGTGCTGCATTCGTAGCCTTCGTTGCTACCTTTCATGGGTAAAACAAAATTCCCCCGTGCACCGCGCGAACCAGAACTAAAGGCTATGTTAGATAGAAAGCTTGCTTCATTCTGCGGAACTGTTTCGCTGTGACAACTACGATGACTACACACAATTATACAAAGTTTCCCACATAACCAACGCAGACGCCGAAGCGAAGCTGAAAGTGGGCCAACTCTCATCTTTTCGCGCGCTTTGACAATCAACTGATTTTCATATTTTTGTTTATTCGCTTAGAAATGGAAGCTACACTTAAATAAATAAAGAATATAGTTTTTTAACTTTTCACAATAAATAAATGAGTGTTGTCAAAGCATTTATTGTGGCATCTCTTTTAGGTTTTTCGCTTTTCGGATAAAGTTACAAATGTCACGGTATCAAAACAAATTCATTTCAGGTGGTGTTATACGTACAAAAAACAAAAATTTACACTAACAAATTATATGTCCAATGATAGTGTGGTATGATTTACAACAAATAAATCATTTAGACTTAATGGTCCCCACCAAGCGAATTCCATCAGCTGCTTGATCTACTTCACCTTATATGAATTCGCCTTGTGTGGTATCGCTTTACGAGAGAAGAAAGTGAATTTTGGGACGCTGATATCACGGTCGATATCAAAACACCATGTTGGTGCAATGGCGTTACAATATCAGCTGCAACTACAAATAACCTTATGGGGGAACTCCACAAACAGAGTTGTCATATTTTCTCTCAAATAAAAATATTGAGGGACAATTTTCCTGTGCGAGTTTAACTCTGTTCTATTTGGCTTTTAAACTAAGTTCAAACTCATCATGCAGTTTTTTAAGCGACTTGTAAACCTAAATTAAACTTAAAGCTAACTGAGTTTAACTAATCAGCTGTCTCATTGTAGAAAAATTATAATATCTCACGGAAATTTTATTTCATTTTGGCTAGCGTTCTACTTTTAAAGTGTATGTTGCTCTACCAAAAATCTATCAAACAGTGTTGCTCCACAAAATACCCACGTGTAAGCGGAAAAACAGCTCTGCAATAGTCCCAAACCAGTTCCAAATTTCTCTCGCAAAAGAGTAGCAAGCCAATTCTGAACTATGTAGTTCTAATCCAATTCCAAACTAGTTTCAAACTTGTCTCATACTATTACGAAACCTGTCCAGAAGTAATTTCTAACTGATTGGAAATTGTCCCAAACCAGTCTCGAAGTAGACCCAAGGCTGTTCTGATCTAGTCCTCAAATGTCCCCGAAGTCACCCCACACTAGAACCCCAATGATCCCGAACTAGAACCGAAATTGTCAACGAACTGGTGCCGATCTAATTCGAAGTAGCCCCGAAATTATACTGAAATTAAATTAGTCTCTAAATGGTTTCAAAATAACTGGTCCCAAAATTCCCGGGAAGTTGTCCAGAACAATATATGAACAAACAGAAATTATTACACTTTTAACATCCCATGCCAACTTTGCAAAATTTTGATTTGTACGCTTTTCTCTCTCGAAATTGAATTCTTCATAACAAATTTAAGCAGATTTGCTAACTGATTTGATAAAGTACCGAGTTTTTAGATTTTTTGTAATATGTAGTAGGAGAGTGCGTGGTTTTTCTCACGACTTCTACAATTTTCGAAATTCCGCATGCTGAGTTTAAAAGGTGTGCCATATTTGATAGAATTTGATGCGGTAGTTTTGGAGGTAAACCTATTAGCTATAAATTGAGGGGTGCCACGCCGAACACTTGAGAGCAAATAGGCATATATGTACATACAAAGGGTGGTTAAATTTTAAGGGCCGATGTTGAATGTGAACCACACCTAAACGTCAAGTTTTTTCTGCATTTCATTTGACATTTCTCAATTTCAGCCTAACTCAATTTGAACATGGAAAGATACACAATCGAGCAACGTGTTAAAGTTATTCAGGCTTATTATGAAAATGGGCGTTCAAATCAAAATGCATATCGCCTCACCTCACCTCACCTCAGTGGATTCGTCAATAAGCAGAATTGCCGCATTTGGGCGAATGATAATCCAAGAGTGATTGTCGAAAAACCAATGCACCCACAAAGAGTGACTGTTTGGTGCGGTTTATGGGCTGGCGGCATCATCGGGCCGTATTTTTTCCAAAATGAGGCCGGTCAGGCAGTTACTGTGTATGGTGTTCGCTATCGTGAGATGATAACGAACTTTTTATGGCCCGAATCGGAACATATGGATTTGGACGATATGTGGTTCCAACAGGATGGTGCCACTTGCCACACAGCCAACGAAACAATGGGTCTTTTGGGCGACAAATTCAATGGCCGTGTTATCTCACGTGGTGGCGATGTCAATTGGCCACCAAGATCATGTGATTTGACACCGTTGGACTACTTTCTTTGGGGTTATTTGACAGAAAAGGTGTACATCGATAAGCCAGCAACAATTCAAGAGCTAAAGGATGAGATAATTCGGCACATTAACGGCATAGAACCTCAATTATGTCTCAGCGTCATCGAAAATTTGGACCATAGGATGGAGGTGTGCCGCCGAGGTCGCGGCGGACATTTGACCGATATTTTGTTCCATACATAATTGAACCACACCATATTATCATAATAAAAAGAAATTACAATAATTTCCAAAATAATTTGTGTTTTATTCAAAATCAACATCGGCCCTTAAAATTTAACCACCCTTTACATCCAAAAGTGATTTGTCAAACTCAATTTAATAAGCAAAATATTGAGAACGGTAATTTACAAAAACCAAATAAACTCGATATTTCAATAATTATAAAAAATACGTACATATGTTAATATTGGCGTGCCACAGCCCACTTAAGAATAAACTACTTTCAAACTTTGCATCTCAACTCCAGTAAGCGAGTTTTCGAGATTTATAGAAGTCGGGAAACCCCAACGGGCACTTGTCGTGTGGTTTTCAATGAGTCACTACTCTTTTCGAAGTTGGTATTTTGGACAGCTGTTACTTGATTTATGTATACTCAGTTTGGCTTGCCATTTCATAATAAACAGACTTACTCCGGAACAAGCGCATTACACGTTCGGAATCATTGGTCCATATTTCTTCAAAAATCACGCCGGCGCTACATGCCATACAGCCAATGGAACAATAAATTTATTGAAAGAAACTGTTGGTGAGCGCCTGGGGCGTGCGATTTAACACCGCTGGACTATTTTTAATGGGGTTATGTGAAGTCACTTGTCTACGCAGATAAGCCCGAGACGATTGACGCGTTGGAAGAGAATATTCGGCGCGTTATTGCCAACATACGCCCCCAATTGCTGCAAAAAGTGTTCGAAAATTGGGCCTCTTGGCAGGAATTTATTTGAGCCAGCCGCGGCGGTCAGTTGCCCGAAATTATTTTTAAAACATAATTCTCTATTTAATAAAGCAAAGTTCTTGGCCATACAATTTAACTATATGCGTTTTATTTCTACTTAAAAATCACATGTGTATAAAAAAAACACCCTTTGCCTATAACAGTAATTTACAGGAAATCAAACAACTCAATATTTAGACAAAAAATGTAGTGTATTCATTCAAATTTCGTATGGAGAGTTGAATAAGGTAGAGAAATATGTACGTAAAACTCAAAACTTTTGAATATCGGCGTGGTACGTTAAAATCATATGTACTAATTTATTTTTGTTTTTATTTAAAAAAATTAAAGTATTTTAAGCTTTCAAAATGAAGAGTATTTTATATTACTATTTTTATTACAAGTAATGTTTATTTGAAATAAGAGTCAGGTATTCAAAGTACGATTTTCTCTGAAGTTAGACTATTCTTCATTTGTTCTCAATAAAAACAAAGTTGACGTAAAATCTTTATAATATCACAACGAGCAGCAACTCTAAGCTGAATTTAAATAAAAGTAGGAATATACAATTGCCCATTTAAATATATAAGTACTTATGTATGCAATTTAAATGCATATCCCGAAGTGAGCAATTGAGTAAATAAAGTAAAAAAAACTCAAGTAGTTTATTTCACTACAAATAAGGAAACTATTTTTCATTCTGCAAAAATACATATATGATTGATACATCAAAACAAATTAGTTAAAACAAATCTTTATGACCTACGTACATATGTATGTACCAGAGACCTGCACGAGTAATTAAAAAAGTAACATGTTAGCAAGCGGCGATGCCGATGCGGCGAGTACACGCTACGTAACGGTACTTTGGCATCGTGGGCATCGGCATCGTGGGTATCGGCATCGCGGCATCGCCGATTACTAACATGTTACTCAATTAGTATTGTGCGCGAAGAAAAGAACTGGCATTTTCGCATTAGCAAAGTTTTTGCATTTGTGCTATTATTTAAATCTATATAATGGAAATTTTACAACGTATTAAAAGTGGTGTTTATAAAATTAGTCTGGACGCCATTTTATTTTTGCATTCACAACAAAAAAATTAAGTTCATATTAAATATTTTTTATTTTTAATTCGTTGCTTATTTTGATCAAAAATAACGAAATATATTTAATTTATTTTTATTTATTGAATTAATTTATGTTGTGTTATGTTATGTTATATTGAATTAATTTATGTTTAAATGAAGAGAATTTTATTAATTTTTTCCTAATATAAGGTAAATACGAAATAAAAATCACAAGAATTTGCTTTTATGTATGTATGTATGTACTTCGTTTCATTTGCCATTGACGATACCAGATAGTAATCGTACGATGCCACGATGCCGCGATGCCGATGCGCAATGTTACCTTCGCATCGTGGTAATCGTCAGAAGTGTTACTTAGTAACGTAATCGTACGATGCCTACCTTAATCGTGCAGGTCTCTGGTATGTACATACATACATATGTATCTGCACATAAAAAACGCACAATAACAAATAAACTAACTCAAGTCTTGATAATACTAAATTAATTGATAACAAATGTATGGTTTTTTTTCAATATGTTTACCTACGTCCGTTATTACATTGTATAAAACATCTTACAGCTAATTTCAACGTCGCAAGATCTTCAGCAAAATATTTGCACAATGCACAATACACAATGCTACTACATGCAAAAAAAACACAACTGAAAAACAAATACATATGTAAATACATATGTATGTAAATCAGACAAAACTATAGTTTTTAAGGAAAAGAAATAAATGTTGTACTAGTTAAGAATGTAATTTGTTAAATGAATGCATAGATGCAAACAAAAAATTGACATAAATAAATTCTTACATAAAGTTAAGCAGCTATTTTATTTACTTATTTATGCGATATGCTAAGTACAGGCACACTCGGCGACGAGGGCTGCTGTAATGTCATACCACAACTTGGAGTGAGTAAGATCAGTACCTACTTAGTTATTTTTACAAAACAAATCAAACGTCAATTGTTTATCATGCATTTTAAATAACCAACAACTCTGAAGCACTGAATGAATTTTCTCAATACCAGTTTACAGTCAATGCAATTTCAGGCATTCAGATTGTACCTATGTAAATGTTAGACGTGCTGTAACTGCACTGTTAATGAGCAGCAAGAGAGATATTGGCTGACTTATTCAGAGAACCATACTACCAGAGAACTTACTTCTTACTTACAAGTTCTCTGATACTACCACTTTGACAGATGTTTGCATGTAAGTAACCTGTCGGAAAAAGCAGACAGTCTAAAAACGTCAACAATTTAAAAAGTAGTTTGAAACAAATTCATGTTAAATTAGTTATGTTGATCTAACTTACATGTACATATATATTTACATAGCTATGTGTTTTATTATAATTTTTCTGTGGTAAAATATATTTTCAATAAATTGTATGTATATCTTTATAAAAACAAGTATAAACAAATACTAACAATACTTATTTGGTTTAAAAGATGCAGAGTTATAGCGAAACGAAACTGTTATGTTGAATTTTGATTTCAATTTTTATTTTTTATCTTTGCCACTGGTCTGAGTTTTTTTTTTTTTTTGGTTACTTTTCTAACATAAAGTTAAGAAACTGAAAAAAATCACAAAAATTCTGAAAAAAAAAACTTTAAAACAAAAATTAAATAAAGTTTCATATTAACCAGTTATAACTCAGCATGTTTTTAACTAATCCCATTTTGCGCATTTTGATTACCTTTCGAACGAGATACGTATGCAATGGTCACACTTAACAGTTAAGCAGTAAAAAATTGTTAATGAAGTGATACCCAAAACAAACAAACAAAAATGATCGTCATCTCAAAATCCTACCCATATAAAAAATTTAAAAGATTTTTTTAAATGTTTTGCCTGTAAAGCAATGTAATTGAACAAGAAATCAACACTCATAAATACTTTCAAGAATTGATGCTCGAAATAGTTGTGTAATTATTTTTAATTTGCATACTGAATTCAAAGTAAAATGTATTTGTGTTTACATCAAAAATATAAAATTTGTAGTTACTAGAAAGTAGACAATACATGTTTTTAAATAATTGGAAACGGACATGTTTGAAAGTAGTTGCTAATTAGACTAGTTTTAAAACAGTTCGAAAAAACGAAATTTTAAATATGTAGTTAGAAATAAAAACACTTTATTCCAGCTGGAAAAAAATAGTTTTATTGTTCTTTCTTTCAAACGTAATTAAGAGTAGTTGAAATCAATTGCAGTGTCAGTAAATTGATTTGCTCCATGTTAATAAAGTTGGTTGCATACAAGAAAAAAGAAAGAAATTCAACCACTTGTAGTTTGTAAAAAAGTACTTTTTAAATTGCATTTGATTTCAACTACTTTTAAATACGCTTGACAGTAAAAACATAAAAATTAGTTTGTATATATGTATGTATATCCAACTATTTGCAAATCCGTTTGTTTAAAACTGTTTTCAAACCTAATTTAATTGCCAACTACTTACACCTAATTTATAGAAACTATAAAATTATTATTTTTTCGTTTAAGCATAAATACATTTCAATTTAAAAACTCGTATTTAAAATACATAGTTACATCACGATTTCTTACTAGTTTACAGAAAAGATAATAATATAATGGGAGTTAGTACTCGTATGTAATTTCTCAACTCAAACACACATTTTTTTAATTTTTTGCATGGGTAAGGTTTTGAGATAAAATAATGTTTAATTTTATTTTAATTTTTTTTTAATTTTTTCCCCAGTAATTTTGTGATTATTTGATTTTATTAATTTTATTTAAAAAAAAACTACAAAACATTTGTTTCAAAGCAGTTGACTTCCAACTACTTTTTAAACTGGTCATTTTTTTAGACTGTCTTCTTTTTTCGACATGGGTAGGCACAGCCATCCCACCAGGAATAAGAAGAAACAAAGCGAAAATATTCCTTATTAGAATGTTCAAGTTTAAAAATACATACATCCATTTTTTTCCAGTGAAATATATCGTAAATTAATTTGCGGTGTTTTGGAATATTTTTTACATTAAAAATATCGATTTTTTTTAGTAGTTTTACAACCATTGTATCCTATTTTATTATTAAATGATTTACTATTTTTTTACAAATTTATTACCATTCTATAATTTTTTGAAAAAGCTTACAAGTACACTAGCGACCCCGGCGTGCTTCGCTACGCATACTGTAATTTTGTTAGATGAAATTATAAAATTAAAAATTAATTTTTCTTCATTTGACAGATTTGTTTGACATTACTACTAAAGCCTGGCAGTTTTTCTTGAATTTAATAGTTGACTTCATTGGCATGTGCGTTTTTCGGTGCCAGTATTGCGCGTTCTCTCAACTAATCGTGATTTCTGATATCTTGAATACCGGCGTACCCAATTTCAAATACATCGAACCATAAATAACATTTTTTCAAATAGTTCGGTCCCTGTTTCACTACTCGGAAAAAAGTACTCTATCTGTGACCATAGGCAAATAGCTATCCACGTATCAAATTTCAAGCAAATCAAACCATAAATAAGATTAGTTCGAAGGAGGTCATTGATGGATTTTCCAAATACCATATCTCTCGAGCCACTCGTCCAATTTGGTGCAAACTTGACTAAAACCATCTACGGGTATGCCCTAATATATTGAAAATGTTTTATCGAAAACGAGTCGCTGGTTCTCGAATAACAAAGTGACAATCAAAATGTAACTTCTTTTTATATGTACATAAGTATGTAAGATTTAATTAATTAATCTCCGCTTCATATTTGAGTCAAATCAGTCCATATAAAGATATTTAAATATACATACATACATATGTATGTATATCGACTTTGGTTCCATCAGCCGAGTATATTTTTCTCAAAAATGTTTGTCTTAGCATAGCCAACCTACTTTTACAATTTTTAGATATATCCCGACCACAGCGCCACCCACCGGCAATTTTTTTTATACAAAAACTACTCAGGTCTCAGTTAACGTAACAGCAAAATACTAATCAAATCGGTTCACCCTTTCTCACCTAATGCGTAAACCAACGAACCAAATTTCAAGCAAATCGAACCATAAATACGATTTTTTCGAACAGATCGGTTCCGCTCCACTTCCCGGAAAACGAAGTATTCTAAAACCATCTATCTATTTGTATGCTCTAATATACTGTAAAATTTTTATCGAAATCGGTTCGGTGGTTATTGAATTATAAAGTGACAATCAAAATGTAATTTCTTATTATTTATGTATAAGATTACACAAGTAATATTATTTTACAATTCTTTTAGTAAGCTTATTATTATATTGTTTGGAATAATATTATTACAAGGGTTCCATTTCGATTTTTCAAAATTTGCTGCGCAAGTATTTTTCAATCAATTCTCAAGTATTTTTCAAACTTGCATAGTTACATACATATGTATGTATGTACATACATACTTACTTTCACCGGAAATGTTTTTAATTTCTTTGCCAGTTCAAATAGCCTAAGATATTCTAACATGAGTTACGGTGATAGTGATGCAACTTCTTTGTTTTTTTACGTTATTCACTAGCAGTACAGTTTCTTTCTTAATTCTTAACAAAATGCTGAGAAAAACCTCAGTTTGGAAATAAAGTGGAAAACTTCTCAACCAAACTCAAAAGCAATTTTAAAATCCGTACTATTTCCTTCACGCATTTTAAATAAATAATTTTTTGAATAGTTTCGGTTTAGCGGTAAATTCACTCAGTTCCTCATTCATTATATTATTTTTCTAAAGATTCTGTAGTATGTTTCTTATTGTTATTCTGTTCTGGTTTTCCCAGAGGTCCAAAAATTGATGCATATTGTGTTTATGTAGTCAGTGAAAGAAATTATGTACTTCCACCAATGGCATCGAGTGTTAAAAAGAAATGGAATGTCCGACAATTCATGGTGTGCTGCCTAAACAGATACATATGCATCTATACATTTACATATATGTATGTATATTTATGTATTTGTGTATGTGTGTAACTGCAGGCAGCCATTCGCTAACAAATTTTGTACTAAATCAGTGGTGCTCAACGAGATGGTGTGATATATATGGTAGTATTAGTGAAGCAGAGACAACGGCAGCGAAATACACTGAGCAGACTTGAGCTCAAAAAAAAAAATGAATTATAATTTTGTTTTATTTAATTATTTATTTCAAAAATCTTATTTAAATTTCATAATTATATTGTTTTATACATATCAAATCTCATATATGGCGATCCGACAATGTATTCCTATACTTATTCTGAATTAGTTTCAAAGAGGAAAATGCCACTTCGCATGAGTATGTTGTTCCAAACATTGAATACAATTTCAGCATTTCGTTCCTTGCCAAAGAATATTTTTTGGGGTCAATTTCTTTCCAGAAATCTACTCCTTTTTCCCCCAAGGGCAAACTAAGGTCCACTCGCAGTTTTGTAATTTCTAGTTTGAGTAATGGCTCAAATTGTGCATAATCACAGGTGAGAGGGTTGTCGAACATGTGCAATAGGTGACGAATTTTACCAAAATCTTGAAATATATTATTAAATTCACTTATTAAACGTTTTAAAATTTCACTGAGATTTTCTAGTGGAAGTGGCAAATCAATTTCTTCCTCAATAACTTTTAAATTTACCATATTGTCCAATATTTTGTTTTCTAATTGATTTTCTAACCTTACTAAGCGGTTTTTAAACTCGTCAACAGCAGATACCAATTCAGAAATTATTTTAACATTGCCTTGTAAGCATAAATTTAACTGATTTAGCATTTTTGTGATATCACACAAAAACGCTAAATATATTAGAAAAGTGTCACTTTTCAATTCGGCAAGTAAAGATGTGCCTGTTTGAGAAGTATCGTCCTCCAGAAATACGGAAACTTCTTTCCTCAAGTTAAACAATCTTTGCAAACTTTTTCCTCGGCTTAGCCAACGGACTTCTGTGTACAATAATAAATCTTTATGTTCTGCTTCTATTTCTTCTAGAAAAGTTTTAAATTTTCTATGAGAAAGAGAGTTATGGCCGCCTTTTATTTTATTAATTATTTTAGTAGAAGTTTCCATTACTTTTAAACAATTAAATTCTTTGCAAAGAAGCGCCTGCTGATGTATAATGCAGTGATAATTTGGAACTAGGATGTCATTTTTTTTAAGTTGGCCTACAAGTCCAATGTTGTGACCAATCATCACTTTTGCACCATCAGTACAAATAGCGCTTAATTTGCTTTTATCAATAGAAGCAAAAACATTATTTTGTAATGCTTCATAAATGGTTTCACCTTTGACGTTACTGTGCAAAGTAACTGTGGCAACCACTTCTTCAAATGCCTCAAAATTGTGGTTTACGCTCCTAGCACATATTAAAAGTTGACATAAATTGTTTGAGTCCGTAGACTCGTCTAAGCAAAGTGAGAAATACTCGCAATTCCTTAGTCTTTGAAAAGTGTTACTTTTAACATATTCAGCTATTGCCTCAGTTCTTCGCATAATTGTATGTCTGGACAAGGGAGTTTTTTTTTAAATGTTCTAACATTGCATTGCCCTCTTCAAAGCAATTCAAAAATTCTGCAGTAATTTCTTTGAAAAATGTACCCTCTGTAAATGGCCTGCCTTTTTTTGCTAAAGCAAGAGCCACTACATATGATGCTTTTTCGTATTTGCATATAGCAGTTTGGGGTTTTTTTAAATTTTTTTTTTTTAATTTTTGAAGATAAATTTCTCGTTCATCTTCAAATATTGAAATTAATTGTGGATGAAGGGAACGATAATGCCTTTCTAAGTGAAAACGAGTGCAACGGCTTAAAATGCGATTGCATATTAGGCATTGAGCATTTTTATCTGCATTTTCAATGAAGAAATATTCTAATTCCCAATCAACATTAAACATTTCGTACAGTGTTTTGCTTGCTACGTCTTGCTTGCTTGCTTGTCTGTTAGCGAATAAAAGCAGAGAAACAGCGTGTACATACACTTGCCGACAGTCTGGCGCCTTGCACGCGAAATACATTGCGTGCATTAGCCGTGAGCACCACTGTACTAAATAGTCTCAAAATGTAAACCGAAAATCGCTCTTTGACAAAGTTTGAGCAGATTACGCATAGCCGTCTACGATGAGCATACTCATACATATATACTAATTGTTGTTGGAGCCAAATGCTACTGATGATCGCGGCAACACGTGTATTGCATCAGACGGTGTGGCTTTGAACGTGCTGCAAAAACAAAACGGTTATTGGGTATTTTTTCAACTGTACATGTCAGGGTTGCTAATCCCGGGATCGCGATATTTTCCAGTTGTTGATGAGGTAATCCCGTTTTTGAATGTATCCATCTGGTGCAAGTAAACATTAGAAGACTTTACTGTTCTTTAGTTACATCCTATTGCCTATATTTGTTTTATGGAGTATAATAACTTAAGGTTCAATTATAGTTGCCATACCATAACGCCATAGCCATAACCAAAATTCAATTGATAGGTATGGTTATGGTTATGACCATGGCGTTATGGTACGGCACCACTGACTGGAAACAGTGTTGCCCATAAAGTTGGTTCGATCAGCTGTTTTATATGGTTATGGTTATGGCACCTATAATTTGAGCTTTAGTTCAGAGGTTTTGTTATTGTATATTTAATGAAATGTTATTATAACTTTAGTCCGATATTTCATAAGAAGATGAAGGCATCCCTATCGCCTCATACCCAATTGTATCAAAATGATCAGTACCGCCATCTGATTCGATTTAGCCATGCGCGTCTATTTCCGTCCGTCTGTCAGTTTATCCGTTTGAACGCAAACTAGCCGCTCAGTTTTTGAGATATCTGACTGAAACTGCTAGGCAGTAATCATTTGATGGAACCGGTCAGATCAGGCAGTATATAGTAGCTATACAACTGATTACACAGATAGTACGAGGTTTTCCATTATAACTCCTGAATCAAAACGACTAAGAACAAAGAACGTAGATTACAAAGAAGTTGCATGGCATTTCGTTTCCTGTGACAAGAATTTTCGTCCAATTTCACCGCACACAGAAACCAATTGGATATAATCAGATCCTAATATCAATCAGGAAAGGTCAAATTAGTTCTGTTATGGCGAAATTGGGCGAGATTTTCTGGTCAAATTTGATACCTTTGTCACCTATTATGAGTGGAACTTGTCTAATGAAGACCATTAATATCGGATCACTATAACTTATACTTTCGATCAACTGTTTGTTCAGATATGAGGTTTTGCATTAGAATTCCTACATTAAATGGAACACCTTTTACTTATTATATGTAAATCCACTGAAAATAATTATGATCGAGTCACTATAACTTATAGCTCCCATATGGCAGATGGTTCCGATATAATGCTTTACTTTAAAGCTCCTATATTTTGTCAGTTAAAATCTTGAGATTATGTAAGCTTTTTACTTATAAATCATATAAGGTCTACTGTAAAAATCATCAGGAATAGATTTCGGTTGCAGACTTCAATATTTATGGCATTCCTTGGAGTGCGATTGATCCAACTTGGGCTACATTTTTATCTTAATTAAAGGCATTAGGTCTAGTAAAAATAAATCCATTAGTTTTGTGTTGAAGTGCAGGTTTTATTTGCCATAGTTAGAATGATTAGATTTAGGTCAAATATGCACCTTTTTGTTCGATAACTTATTGCCATTCTGAAGGTAATTTCATAATACCACTCTCATTGAAATTCTCCTTTCTATTGGCAAAAAATGGGACAGTCGATTTTCACAAGCTTCTCTTGAGGCGTAATCTGTTGGAGCCTGGTCCGAACTATAAGGTGGATGCATAAGAATCTCCGAACCAAGCTCCCAGAACTTGGATGTGTGTGGTCTGACGTTGTCCTGATGGAACACAATTTCTCTTCTTTTGACCAAAGCGGCCGGTATTTAGCCTTATTTAAATGGTTCCTAATGGTTTTTTGTGCAATGTTAAGCTCCTTGGCAATCGAAACTGTGCTTAGATAATGGTTGGACTCAACGATTTCCATTATTTGATCGATATTTTCGGCAACTGGCCATCCAGAGCGTGGTGCATCTTTGATATCTAAATTACCGTGTCGGAATCGACGAAACCGAAATTGCACATAAGTGGCTGTTACAATATCAGGACCACACACAAAGAAAAACTATACATAAATATAATATATAAATATTCTTTACTGGTATAATAATGACTCAAGCAATCACAAACCTGTCTGAGAAGGTTTTTGGTGTTTTTGGAGTTTTTATTAATTTCTACTTTCAAAAGTGTTTCGTATTGCATTCTTATTTGTGATGTAAGCGTTACTGAATCGCATGTTGTTTTAAACAAATTGAGAAATTGAATACTTTAAAATGTGTCTGTATTATTATTATAAATATGTGATTTTTAAAATCAGTTTATCTCAATGGCATGTTGAACGGATTTTAGAGAAAACGACAGTGCATCAATTATGGACACACAAGAGTTTCCTGGATTATTTGTCTTTGGTTCGATATTTGTGAGTTTAAGAAGAAGAAGAAACAGTCTCGTTCCTAAGTATAGCAAAATAATCAGAGCAGCCCGCCAAACATGGCTAATGCCCGTCGGTCTCTTTGAACTCAAACTGGTCCCTCGATTACAGGGGTGTATTTTTTTAATTTAGAATTTATTAATCATACGTCATATGAAGATTGAAAAACCTTCCACTAGATATTAGCTTATTCTGAAACTATTAGAAAAATTCTAAAACAACAAAGTATATAAGAAATTAAATTAAACCAAAATATGCATTTTAGACCTTTATTTATTAGCTGCAATAAAACTCAAAAATTTGCGAAAACACTTCTACATATGTATGTTTGTAAGTGTAAAAAATTTTTATATACAAATGATACCCAAAAACACACTTTTTGATGAGGTGCATACATTCCTCGCTGAAACTAAAGTTATCTTATTGGCCTCGAACCTTCTACATATCGCTCATTTGCTGCAACGTCGTCATAATTCAAAAAATCCAAATTTTGAGTTAACATCACTAATATATCGGAAATAATATGTTTGATCAACTGACAAAGTGTTATATCCGAGGTCTTAACATTTTACGCAGCATCGCGATAGAAGCCCTTTTGCTCTAACTACATATCCTATTGCGTCTTATTTGTAACAACGTATTATTTCAGTTGTGCGTCGGCTTTTGTGTGGTGAACATCGTTAAGTTCTCAAGAAAAGTGCCATATTTCGTTTTGTGACAATATTAATAAAAGGTAAGATCACTTTTCTACATCAATTCAAAAACTAAAAATGCGTCTTCTGTAATATCACTATTTTTGAGTTATGAAGACGTTGCAGCAAATGAGCGATATGTATGTACATATGTATTTATTATAAGTTTTAGCGACAATATATGTAAGTATTAGTGCATCATCATAGCTGGTCAAACATTATGACTTTAATTTAATTTAATATTTTAGTTTCATAAGTTGAAGACTCCTCATTTTAAATAGCCCATACATTTTTATTGCGGGTTACTTCTTCGTTTAGATTAAGTCTTGGCATTTTTATTTAAATATTTTAATAAATATCATTAATGTTCTTTCTAAACTCAACGAGCCTCTAAGCCACATATACTATGAAAGTATTTATTTTGATGACGTGTTTGGGAACGAAGTTTCGTCATGCCTTATCGATATTTTGACTTGTCATATGTCATGTGATGCAAAAAACAAAATAAAACATTCTTTGCGCTGGCATAATATTTGCACAGGCGTGCATATCTCCCCGTATACTTATACATATGTATGTATGTACATATGTATGTATGTATGTATATGAGCATAACTTTTTGCGCTTCTATTTCCTTATAGAAAGCTGATAAACAGTCGTAAAATTCGAAAAATAATATGTTTTTTAGGCCTTTCTGTCTGTTTGCGAACCTAGTATGTACGTACTACTACTAGATACTTTTCACTGCATACTTCTCTTAAGAAGAAAGTATAAGTTATTTTTTGCGCATTCAATTTTTAAGCACCTGCGCAAATATCTATATAATATGTTAATACTTATGTATTTTGTGAATAAGTATAATGCATACATTAAGGTGTCTCACTTCAATGGTAAAACTTGGTATATTTCATCACTTTCGCCCAAATATTTTGGCTCCACACTGGCTCAATCGTAAGCTGTAGTACGATTCACTAACTTTAAACGATACGACAATCGCAATTTTTGTCGACAACATTCGTCGTTTGCAGTAACGATTGTGCGTTTCACTAACACATTCATAACGATACTTATAAGCTGTCGTTTTGTGTTTATTCAAAGTGGAAGAAAGAAATAGAAAAAATAAAAATGAATGCGTGCTGCCGAATACAAATTTGAGCGCGTTTTTATTATATTTGAAGTGAAATAAAAAACTAATTTAATTCAAACTAAAATTATATATAATTATTTTTATAATTGCAATGCTTCATTGTAGCGGAATTTCGGGCACATGGATATTGCCTATAGTTCAACTACGAGACGTTGATTGCAGCAAGCATATTAATATTTATTAGTTATTGAAATTAAAATTTAATATTGCATACAAAATTACATGAGCTATCTACATACATCCCGAAGCAAACTTCAACTGTTGTGTGGGCTTGCTTCCTCCTCACCTTGTGGTAAATCATAAGGATGTTAATTATTCAAATAACTGTCAAATTTTCCATTCTTCAATTGCCTGCAAATAAAATCACGAATTTTTCTTTTATCGATTGAGTTAACATCTTCCTATTTGTTGTCGTTTAGTTTTCGATAAACGACTAGCTAACTACAGCAGCTGATCCGATGATAGCGAATGCTGTTAAAAAAAGCTACCGAGTAGCAATATCGTTAAAATATTCGTTAAGAGTTAACCATTCGAATATCGTTAAAATAAATTTGTGAATAGCACTACTGGACTGCATTACAAATCATTCAAAATTCTATCTACAACATCCATAATTATTTTTTTATTTTTTTGGTAATTTTTTAACGCAATTTTCTGAAAATAATTTTTAAAAATTGTCAAGCAATGTAGTCTAATGCAATGCCTAACTCTACTTCTCAGATAAACATTATATTCGTGCTGAAAGTGTAGAGCAAGATGCCAACCAGTGTTCACTCCTCTCCCACATGCATAGTCAGCGCTATTCTGAATAGGAACTCCCGGGGGACTTGTCCCCTCTCCGATTGCTTTAACATGAGAAAGGGAGAAAATTCTCCCGGGAGTTTCTATTCTATATATCTTATAGCTTTTTATTTGCAGGCGCTGAACCAAATGGAAATGTAAAATTCAATTATTTTTACAAATAAAACAACCCCCCAATTTTAATTTTTATCATTTACATTATACTGGAAGATTTTAAGAATCGGCATCCCTTAAATTTCCAAATGGCTACGAACGAATACATTTAAAGTGTGTACTACGATGGATTCAATGATAGTTTTTTTTTGTAGATTTCACGAAAGTTAGGACTATGATGATTGCAAATTCTCGAAAGAGTGCTATAAGCGAGCCAAAAAAGCGTGGAATCTTACGTGGTCTTAAAATTAAACTTCGTAAGGTTCAAGTGCTCTTAAAAAAATAAATCTGAATTTACAAAGCACCAGCAACTCAAGACAAAGTCCCCAGTGATCGAAGCAATAAGATGATAGGTTTATTATATGGACGAAATATGGCATTGTGATATTTTTACCGACGAAAAAAATTTATTTGGACGGTCCAGTTTGGTGGTACTTTTATTAGCATGATTATGGAAAAGAAGAGTTTTGGAGAGACGCAGTACAATTATTTGGGCTGGAGTCGATTACCAGGAATAAATAAAATGTATTCTGAACAAAATGAAAAGCACAATTGTCAAGAACTTTTTCGAAGAGCATATTTAATTTGGATATTTTATCTAGGCCAGCGCGATCACTTGCGTATTATTGGAAATCTTTTTTTGGGCATATTCCAGTTTCAAATACTCTCTTAAACAAGAATTTGCTAAAACAAAAAAGGAATAAAAAAAATTCTCGGTTACAACGTTATTTGAGGCTACCCTTCAATTGTTGAGGCGAGCAGTATTTAAGGATAACCCTCAATATGTTTAACTGAAAACAACAATTTTACAGGATTGCGATTTCCGCAAAATTTCGTTCAAAAACTGTTTGACTCATTTCCAAAACGAATGATGTATGGCTTGAACTTTAATTGAAGATCAACCAAATATTAATCGATAGCAAAATACATAAATAACATCTAATGCACTTTTTATTATTCTTGATGTTTTCATTAAAAAATATAAAAAAAGTAATAAAAGTGTTATATTATTTCGCGGTCTGCATAAACTCCTATAATATACACACAGAACTCTTTCTCAGTTTCCAGAATATCTGTAGGTAAAATAATTGAATTATTTGTTTTCCTCAAATTCCCGATTCTACCACATAAAATAAAATGAAACCCAAGATGCCAGCAGATACTTATCACCCTGCTCTCATTAACAACCTTTGAATGTATTGATTACAATGAAAGAAACCACATTCGATGCAGTGTTTACATTTCTTATCTCTCTATGCATATGTGGAACTATTGAACATATTCTAATGTATTATGTAGGCAGATATGTATACATATATGTACATACTTTGTACATAAAAAAAAACTACCAACAATTACATCGCATGAATAAGCACCAGAAATTGGTTTAAATTTGAAGATCACATTAGTAAATATTTGAAATACGCACGCGCGCTATAAAGATAACGCAAAGATCACTATGAAGCGTTAGATCCCATTAACAGAATGTTTCCAATTTAGTACACCGGACACGACTCTCATTGTTACTCAATTTTTTAGTACAGTTGCCTCCGTCTATCCGGAGCACCACTATCGCCGGTACCAGTATTGCCACAAGAATATTTTATTGTTTACCAAAATTAAAAATACAGTTACCAAATCCAGAAAGAAATTTCCATTTTTTCGAGCATTTCATGTTTATTTTTAGAAAATAGCACAGTACTCTTATACCCTAGAATTCTTCTACATCGAAAATTTCTCTTATTTTTATTTTGAAATCAGCATGGCTGAGTGGTTGCGTGCTCGCCTAGCAACTCCGAGTACCATGGTTAAAAGCCAGGTAAAGTCTAGAAAGAAAAGAAGTCTGATGAGGAGATGTGGTGATCTCCGAAATAGCAGCTATCACTTCTACCACTTTGAAAAATTGTTGTTTTCCCATATTATTCCTAATACAAACCTGGCCACAAGCTCTATAAATTATACAGAAATCAGAAAATATTTATAGGCTCAAAGTTTCCCATGTAATTTATATGGAACAAAAGAACTTTTCGTAGAAATGGTATATAATCCTTGAAAATCAATATTTTATGCTATTTTTCTTCAGGAGACTTTACACAATAATACCCAACAGTATTCATTTTTAATATTAACTTTTACACCGAAATATACAAAAATTTACCCTTAACCAATTTTTATTATAAAAAAAAGGTTAAATAAACAACTTAAGGTATCCTAAAGAGAGGCAGAGTTTATCGGTTGAAAAGTAAGTATTTTATACCATTTCTATCAAAAATTGCTTTTCCTCATATAATATTCGTGGGGAATATTAAGCGACCTCTAAATATTTTTTTTATTTCAAAACACAAAGAAAGTTTATTGTTTTTTTCGACATAGAAGAGTCCTAGCGGTGAGCACATTACAACTCCGACTTTTCTTCTTTTTTTTGGACTAACCAAATGTACATACGCACATATGTATAGCTTTGCATTAACAAAACTATGATTGAATCAAATTCCTATTTCATTAAAAAAAATTAAATTAGCCTCATACAAATTATTATTAAATAAATTTGATTTATGGGGTTGTGCTTGAGCTGCCATATTGGGGAAAAAGGTGTTGATTTTTTTTTGGCAATAAAAAATGTTTTTAATAAATGTCGTTTAGCCTCAAGATATTTAATTTTAATTGACGAATATTTTCTACAATTTCAATATTTAAAAAGTATTCATTATACTATATTAAACTTAAAAAACACGTGAATGTTTTTTCTTATACAAGTATTATAAAATGATAGGCTCCGCGATTGCTAAGAGAATTCGTGTTTGAACTTTAGTTTTACCTAAAACTTAAGCTGGTGGCGGCTCGCAATCGAACAATTTTGCTACTTTTAATCGTTTAATATTTATTAGTTTTTGTTGTTAATTGTTAAACGGAAAAAACATCTTTAACACATATTTTTTAAATTAAATTTTTTTTCTTGTTTACAAACACACAAAAAAATGACAATATAAATTTAAAAAAAACACTACATTTTTGGTATTTTTTGAACTCTTAAATAAACATCTTTACTGCTATCATCATCAATCAAATTGTAAATTCCCATATATGGACTACGAGGATACGTTTTGCAATGAACAAGGCATAAAAAAACGATTTACATGCCTTAAAATAGTACAAAATTACAAATTTTTCAATGAAAAGTAAGTTTTAGATAAAAATCAACATAAAATTGAAATCGCCAACTCCCAAAAAAAGTAAGTTACTATAACTGCCCAGGAGAAATTTTACAAAATTTTGTTATCTTAAAAATCATAGATCTGTAGGCTAAAATTTCTTTCGAAACTTTGTTATACAAGTTGTCAGCTCTAATTCACTTTTGGTTTCATCAAATCCTCCATTTTGTACCACAGTGTAATTGGAACGTAAGGGAAAAGTTTTCAGTCAAATGGAAAAACATGGCTAGAAGTACGAGCTTTCTTTTTGTTGTTGTGATTCTGCATTCAGATGTAAACAAAAAGAAAAAATTACAAATTTTGGTAAAAAATTACCCAACCGGCAACGCTGGCAGGCACCTATCTTCTTTACATTCTCACACACACACAGTCACAAAAGGAAAGTGTTCAAATTCTTAAAACGAAATTTTGGCAATGCTCAACAAGTGCAAATACAGCGAATGAGAGTTCACATGCAAAGTTAACGTACGAGTATGAAGAGAGAGCAAATTTAAACGCGAGCGGCATATGCGAATACATTTGGTCACTGTAAGCAAATGCGTATTTGTATGTGTGTGTGTGTGTGCGTAGTTTGTATGAATTGGGTATCCGGTCGGTGAGGTGGAGGCGGACGTAAGTGCCAACACACGGCTATAGATAGAGGTGCTTAGCACTGTGCGAACTCAGTTGTTGCAGACATTGCCAAGAGTGAAGATTATTTTTGAATTATTGAAAAATTAAAGGAAATTTAAAAAAGCAAAGCGTAAAGTAGAACAAGTGTGCAATAATTTAATACCAGGATCAGTATAATTTAAACTGGTTTGCAAGAGATATACAAATGCATACATATTTATAATTGCAAAGGCGGTGAACTTGATTACGGTATAAAAAAGTGAGAAATCAATACATAACAAATATACGAAGGACTGCACTGAACGTGCCTGTCATTTCTGTGAACAGTGTTGATAAATAAACGCAAACTTATTCAGAAAACTTGTTGTCGAAAAATATATACCAAACCTACTGGAAATATGACGACCAAAATGGCGATTAATGCAAAGGTTTGTATAATTTGATACATAGTGAAAGAATTAAATTGAGCAGAAGTTCGGTCAAAAAGTGCACACAGAAATTTGCCAAAAAACCAATATACTATGTACATATGTATGTACATATGTATACATACATACATATGTAGTATGTACATATGTACATATATACACAGCTATTAAGGGGAAGGTGAAAACTAAAAATTGAAAAAAATATGCATATGCAAAAAAAAAGGAAAATAACTACAAAAAAAATAATAATATAAATTGTGACATACATACATATGTAAAATGTCAGCGTACTAATTTAATAAAAAAGAGAACAATCTTTTTAGAAAGTATTAATACATTTTACATTAACTAATTTAAAAAAAAAATTAATTATTGTAACAATTGGCTCTGTCGAAATTCATTGGAATTTTTAAAAATAATACCTGCGCAACGCAAGCGATCGCGCTATATACCAAATATATACATACATACAACATATGTATGTACATACATACAATGTGCGAACAGTAACCGACAAAATTAAAACACGGATCCTATAGAACAATCATGGTTCACTGAAACCGGTTTGTAGCTCTGCAGATTTAACAAAATAAAAACAGTTAGGTACTTTGCTAATACTCGAAAATGTTGATTGAATGTTAATTGACTTGGGCGGGTCTAAAATACTGACATAAAATGTTCATCCCTCGCTCTGATTTTTTTTAGGGCTTAATTAATAATATTAGCTATTAACAAAAAAATCCTATCAACATAAAAAATCGTATTTTCAGTACACCATAGTTAATACATATTTTTTATGTTTTAGACCTTCGAAATATACATCTGTATACCAGTATGTACTATTCCTAATTGGCTAGAAATACTCAAAATCTGTCATTAGAACTTTTAACTCCCTATCATATTCAATTTAACATTTTTTGTTAACATAAAAATCAAGCAGACATATATGTATGTATTTTCTTCGACAAAACTAATTTTCAATATAAAATGTATAACAACAACTCGAAAAAAATGCAGTAATCGCCGTTCTTGAGGTGTTCGTTTGAAGATTAAACGCCCCCACAAAAAGCCACACAATTTGTGAA
Source organism: Anomoia purmunda (assembly GCA_951828415.1). Lineage (NCBI taxonomy): Eukaryota > Metazoa > Arthropoda > Insecta > Diptera > Tephritidae > Anomoia > Anomoia purmunda. The sequence goes on from OX639995.1 coordinate 23,228,141, forward strand.
CCAATTTACTATACCGACAGTAAAATATAAGACTTTTTATTAAATAAATCTTTACAAAGTGAAACACATTCAAATATTTCACTTCGATCTAACACAACATCGAGCTTTTAAAGGTGTAGATAGATGTTGCTTAGTTGCAAAGGAACACTTCGACCGAACCATGATAAAATTTAACTCAGGCTATTTTCGAACAAGCTGTGATTAAATCTTAAGGCTTCTGAGGTTTTGAAGGCGGTTCCTTAATTTAGTAAATGACAATGGCATATTATGAGATTTACAACTGTTTGAGCAACTTCTGGAGTTAGAGAATGTAAGCATTGGGGTGGGGACGTTTTTTAAACCGTGAAGTCGGTAGAATTTTAAGAATAATTACTATAATGGATTATTTTGATTAAAATTAGAAATGCCTCTAAGGTTCAATTAGCAACACAAGAATGACGCAATATAAGCCAATATGGGCCATGTAGAACTAGTTTTCTTGAGAAATTATCCATTGAGTAGATCATTACTCAATTTCCCGAGCTCAAATGCCCCTCGAATATGCGACGCCATCAACAAAAAAAAAATAACCAAAATCAACGGGAATTTGTTTAATTTTTTAGAAACTCAATTTTTATCGTACTAAAATTGAATGGGCTACAAAACTGCATACTCGAAAAGTTTCTAAAAATTTTGATTGGAACTTTTGAAAATTCTAACACATTTTTTTATTTAATGTGTTGAATTTTTATGAATTTTGTTCACAGTTTGAAACTATTATTTCTATGGTGCATGTTACATAATGAACTATATTTCTATAAAAAATATATGAAAGTAATTTTTTATGAAAAACATTGTAAATATTCAAAAGAAAAATCACTGTGCCAGCTTCGCTTTGAGCGACTACTCGTATATGTAAATATGTTAGTATTATTTATTCGCATTCATTTCTTTCGTTTTTTCTTTGCCAATTCTTGATCAATGGAACTAACTTGACTTGCTCGTCTACATAAATTAAAAAATATACGCACCACATATGTATGTATGTATGTATATAATAAGTATATTTTTATGTATGCAAAAATGTAGCTCTTTTAGTTCCATGCAGTTTGAAGTTTAGGGTCGCTATTTGAATATTTTAGCGGTCGCACACTTAATAAAACATTTCTTTTTGCAAGCAGCATACTTTTTTGTTTTTAATACATATCATTTGAATACATGTTTCATGTCGAGTTTTTGTAAATTTGTTAATCTTGTGGCTCGTTTCTTTTATGCCACTATTTACATAGAAAGCCCGTCGCGGCAATGGAACAAAATATATTATCGTAAACCCACTGACTGTCACGTGTATGTATGTGCCTATGATTGTATGTATCTACATAGGTATGTGTTTTGGAAGTCATTGTAAATATACTATACCTAAGTAGATACTCAATATACAATTTTCTGTAAATTGCATGAAGAAATAAAAACAGAAAAAGCTTACAAATGATTAAATATAGAGAGACTACAAACATTTGCCAATTTTTTTTTTAGTTTGATGCCTATAGTTAAACTTTTTCCTACTTTAAGCAGTATTTCTTATGTAATTTATTCGGACGCCAAACATTTTCCTATTTTAAACAACATACATATGTAACGCTGAAGTTTGTTTATTTGTTTGTGTAGTAGCTATGTAGTATATACGCTGAAGAGGATTATAGGCCGTAGCCTTATTTAGGCATCCACCTGATTTTGAGGAACTAGAGGAACTAAAATAAATTCATTCCGAGGAAGTAAAAGAAATATAAATAAAAGTTATACAATATTGGTATAAAACGAAAGAGACATACAACAAAACCTTGAATAGAGTTTCGATCTAATTTCTTAATGAAAAATATGCGAAATACTCTAATATGTTTCTCAAACAAAACTAGTTTTAAAACATTTTGATCCAGAAATATTTTTGAAACGATATTTTCAGCTGTATAATAAAAATGTAGTTCATTGAATTTCTTAATGTTAAACTTTAATAAGAGAAGGTTTTTAATAATTGTTATTTTCAAATAATTCGGATGAAGTATATTACAGAAAAAAAGTAAAAAAGTGCAACATACCTTTCATGAATATATAAAAATTTAGTTTAAACTACTGCATTGTTAGCGTAAAAAATATTAAATTTTAAAGTACTATTTATTTTTCTCATACAAATAAAATACACTAATATAAATTAAGGTAAATATGATGGTATGATATGATGATGAAAATGTATATATAATATAGATGCATATACATAGAAATGTAATGATATTCAGAGTTAGAACTAAAAAAATATCCCGTCCTGGTCACTGTAGGAGGTTTCATATATTTTTGCCCTTATACTGTATGCAGGAAAACTCGTCAATGACCAATCAATCGCAGTTTGACGTTTTGTAGCAGGGAAATTTTCTAGCAATGAATTTAGCCCAAGTTGGCTCAATCGTATTCCAAGGAATGCTATAATTATTAAACCTATTCTTGATGATTTTCTCAATAGACATGGTAAGATTTGATAAGTAAATGGCCTACACAATTTTACGGTTTTAACTCTCTAAATATAGGAGTTCTAAGGCAAAAGCTCATATCTGAACAATTAGTTTTATTGGAGCTATAAGCTATGGTGGTCCGATCTTGACGATTATCGTTGTGCACTTTCAATTAATTATAAGTGAGAAGAGCGCCAAATTTCATATTATTATCTACTTTAATTCAGGAGCTATAAGTTATAGTGGTACAGTTTTGATGATTTTTGTAGTGTACTTTTAGTTAATGATAAATTAAAGGCGTGCTAAATTTCATGTCCTTAGCTCCTTTAGTGAAGGACACTTACCGTCGTAGTATTTTTGCCCGGTTGTGGGAGATGTCTACTCTTGATGAACATTAACTCCAGATTCCCATTTAGAACGAATTATGTCTTAAATTTTATTGATTCCTGCAGTTGGTTTTCGGCCAATATGGAACCTTTAAAAACAAAAACTTTTGCACAAGTCCCTTTTTTAGATGCGCATGAAACTTTACTACCCTGTAAATATTTGACACATGCCTCACAATGTATGTAAAGCTGTTTAAGGGGAATCACCAAGGTGGATCCATGGAAGGTGATAGCAAGATAACTAAGGCGAATCTATTGTGTATTTTATTTGTGTAAATTTGCATGTGAAATGTCAAAATCTGGATGCGCCCAGTATTGCGAGTGTATGTATTTTGTTAACAAAAACCATACAAATTGGGAAAGAAGAACAAGTATTCCGTTTATACGATGCGATCACCTTATATGAATTCGCATTGGAAATAACCAATTTTTTAACAAAACTACTACGAAGCTTGGTTGGAGTTTTTTTTAATTTTATGCTTTATTGTTTATGAGAATTTTTTTTTAAATATAGTGTCCGCGGGGGTTTATTAGAGTGTCCGTTTATTAGGATGATATTTGTATGGAAATATTAATGAAAAATCTGTGTGCACTAAATTTGTCCGGCTATTATAAGGGCTGTCCGTAATGAGGAGTTTCAATGTACATATACATATGTATATAAATTATTTTTGTTCCTTATATTTATTTCGAATGGGTCTTGTAATTAAAACAAATGTTTAATTAAACTAATATTAGTTATTTGAACAGAAAATTGTGAAATTTTTTAAGAGCAATTAAGCGGGGAATACTCTACACGTAGTACGAATATTCATTCATAATTCAGTTTAATTTATTTGTGGGTATGTTTGTATGAAAGTAATTGGCAAAATGCCTTCGTACATACCTATGTACATCGGTTTGTTGTATGTAGTGTATGGACACTTGTAGTACACGCCTACAAACTTATCAATACATATGTACATACATACATATTTTGTACTCGAAATTAGACAAACAACTTGAGATAGGTCGTGCAAAATATAAACGAAAACAAATTCTATATATGTAGTTCTTAAATAGACCGAGAGAAGAATTAGATTGCTCACATGCCTCAATCATAGAGATGGAAAGTACATATCCACTGCAACCGCACACGTTCAAACCCGCACACGTTCAAACAAATAATAAATGCAATGCTATGCAACTGCACTGCAGTTTCTCAAATGCACACGTACGGTAAATGCGTGCCTATTCCCTGTTATCACGGTTCATGCCGGCACAGCAGGGTTGATTTGCCACACACTTTTCATGGGCAGTTTCTTGCATTGCTGCAGAAATAAACAAATTGTTGAAATGACCATAGGTAGGCAAAAAGGAATCTTTCGTTTGCATTGTATGTGTACGTTTGTATGGGTATGCAAACAGGATAGAATATTGGGTGGTCGGTCCTTGGTGTTCTTTTATCTACTATTGAATTTATTAGCGTTGCAAAACTTGTTTTATTTTTCATTGGTATACAATTTTAATTTTCGCAAAACACTTTAGTTCTCATCCATCTTGTAAATTGTTTTATTAAAGTAGTTGTTTGGCCGATGGTATTATTTAGCTTTGCGCAGAGGCGATATCGTAACCAATGAAGTTCTACTGAGGTGCGATTATTGCTAGTTGAAAACTTTAACCAATACCCCGCCATGGGGACGTGAAATACCGTCCACTACGGCAATTTTTGGAAGCTCGAGAGAGCTCATTATTAAATAAATTCAAGAGTGTTTTTTAATTAAAGTTAGACGCCTTTTATTAAAAATTAAAAATTAAATTAGCAACAATATTTTGCATTAGGTTCTTTGAGGTTATCATTGCGTCATTATTATACTCACTTAAAAAAAAAGTAGGAATAAAAAATATTTTTTCAAAATCAATGCAAAAAGATGATTAGTTGTTGATAATGCTAATATAATCAACCGCAATTGCAAATGATGTAAGAACTTAACGCAAGGCGAACACACATACATAGGTGGTGTTGAGGGTACAGCAACAAAAATGTTCACTAACAAATTGTATGCTCATGACAGTTAGAAAGAAACGCTGAGAATTACAACAAATACATAGTTTTGACATTCAGTCCAGCAAGCAAATTCACTAAGCTGCTTTCTCAACACTCCCTTATATGAATTTGACTTGACTTAACGGTAATTATTTCTGATAGTAGTATTAAAAATAATAATAATTATGTGTAAATTATAATATAATTATGTACAATATATATGTGTATGTATATATAACTATAATGATGATAATAATAATGATAATGAAAATGATAATGATTATAGTAACAATAACGATAATGATCATACCATGCTCAGACCGACAACCAAAACAAAAAGATGGCACTAGTCGGTTGCGTGGCAAGATTGATAGAATGCAGATTACGCTGATTGATCTGAAATTCGGAGAGTAACTTGACTGTGACGTCACACCAGATTTACCGGTGTAGAGAAATGAGAGGAAACGCGTGCTAGAAAGAATAAACAATAAATTGTTAAACGCGTTAGAAATTTTGTAAACAGAATCTGTTGTGCTGTCAAAATTTACAAGAGAGGGCTAGCGGTACCATAATCTGCGCCACCTTCTCTATTCTTTTCACCATGGTTGTGTTGTTCATTTTTATTTTGCCGTGCGTCTGTAATTTGTTTGTGCTTTCAGTGGCATAGCTGTCAAAGTCGTAAAAGCAAAAACAAGATACAGACAACTTTGACAATTATCCCAAAAAATTGCAAACACAAATACATGGGTTTATTTATGTCATCACCTTACATGAATTCGCCTCGGAAAACACTTTGCGAATGCTCAGGCTGTTCTCACCGACTCATAGTGTTTTCGTTGTAATTTCTAACACCCGTTGTTTACTTTTCCATTCCAAAACGTAAATGATAATGGTACGTTTCAGTACGGTATGTAAGTTTTTTGTTAACTGGCATTAATTTTATAAAAGTGAAAATCTAGAGATGACAATATAAGCCTCCCATGTCGATAAATATATCAAAATCCTATGCAGATACAGATTAGAATGGGGAAAAGTAAGCATTAAATCCAAGCTGCATTGAACAGGTAGCAGCATTAGAGAAAATACAACCCTGTATTTTGGTGTTGCTGGTGGCCCAAGGAAAATCCAAAACGCTGTGAGAAAAATGAATGAAGAATGAGACATTTTTATGTGTCTTTAACAGATCATAGACCCCTTTTGAATGAAAGAAAAATTAAAAATCAAGCCTTTGCTGCTACCTCTCTAATGCGCCTTGATTAAATCCCATTTTAGTTCCATAGGAAATGTTAAAGTTCGATTCCTATAATTACACAGTACAACAAATTGTGATACATATTTTTTTCGACAGAGTACCCTTGGTAGTTTTCAGCACGTCTGACTTTTTTTATTTGCACCTAATGGTTAATGGGGTCAAAGAAGTAAGTTTTCAAGAGCTAAATGGTTACATCTTTGATGCTTTTAAGAGATGATGACTCTTATATAAAGTTGAACACGTAATATCTACACTTTGTGATATTATTATTATTATATTTTACTTAGCCTTGCTACTCTCTGCTGAAACTCGAATAAAATGTTAAAAATAATGGCAGAAGGAGGGATGCTAGTGCGTCAAAGTGAAATATTTAGCTTTTTGTGAGGAAGAAATTTCCGACGGCATCAAAGCCGTAGTTCTTCCAATTTTTGTACATGTGGTCCAAAGAACTATTGTGACCCCTTAACCTTTAAGTGCAAATAACAAAAAACTCAGGCCTGCTGGACTATAAGTTTGTTCCGCAAAAATTATCTGTGCGATAATTCCTGTTGTTATTAGTAGTGTTTTTCTACGTACGAGTTTATGATAGTTCGTAACAATTGTTACGAATTATCATCTTTTGGCGTTTTCTTACGCAAAAACTTGCAAGAAACTTGCAAAGTTGGGGAAATTGAGAGAGCGAAAATGACAGTTCTTTGGAGGGGAAGTTACAAGTTTTTACTGGATAAATTTTTACTCGTAACAATTTGCCAGTACGGAAAACAGCTGATTGCAAGTATTTGGTCGATCACAAAAAGAAAGCAAATATTAAAAATTGCAATTATTTTAATATAAAAAGGTGAAAAATGGAAAAAGTGAGTAAATATATATACGTAAAAATGTTTGTGAAGTTCATAATGTTAATATATTAGGAAGAGGGCCGGAATCCGTGTGTTTGCGAAGATGGTGGTGCCCCTTCGGCCGGAGTGACTGCAAATAGCACTGCACTTTTTTAAATGTTCCAGGAGAACATGTTATTTCGATACTTTTTTTGTTATTATTTTCCATTTTACAATAGATTTATTTACTTATTAATAAGTTTTTAAATTGCAAAATATTAAACTTTTTCGTTTTTGTTTGATTTGCGCGCCAAACAAGAATCAGCTGTCAGAAAAACTTGCAAGTTCTTACTGGTTTTGCGTTTTCTTACTTTCTTGCAAGTTTCTCTCACTGAGAGCAAATTTTGCTTACGCTCTAAAATTTAGTTACTGGCAAGTTACTGGATAATTTTGTACGTGTACGCACCTATTGATACGAATTTATTTTGGTTTTAGGACAGACCTCAAAAATTAGCGAACGGCGTCAAAGAAAAATTTGACTTGGTAAATAGCGGACTGCCTAATGTGTATGCGCATACACATAAATACATTCATACATAAATACATAAATATATGTAAGTATGTATGTATGAACACAGCTACTTCTCCACATTGTCTTGAGCGCTGATGGCAGTTAGTGACCGTTGGTTGGCTCGAAAGCCCTTCTAACAAAACTTACCAAATAAAAACTTGATGTTACATCAGTTTTCGGAAAATAAAATGTTCATGAAAACAATGACAGTGTGATTATGTTTCTGAAGATAACGTACATAATTATAAATATAAATAGTATGTGTGTATTAGTATAAAGTTTAGTATAAATTATTTATTTGCTCAAAATTTTGTACTTGAAAATAGTTGACTTTGGAAAACCAGCCTGTTGCATCAGCTTAGAAAAATTGTGTGCTACTTTGCAGTTTTGCTCTTCCACTAACTATGACAAATTAATTCTGTATTAGCTTAATGCGATGATTAGGCAGAGAGCGCTTAATTGACGAAGTATGTAAATAGATTTGTTTGATTCCATTTCCTTTTGCGCTTAGTCTAACCTTATTTGACTTTACCAGTGTAGGCTAAGACAATTTTTTTTAAATTTTTTGCAATTTGTTTGAAATATTTGGAATCCTAAGAAGCAAAAATACTAGTATTTCAAGTTGTAGGTAAAAATAAAAATTAAAAATTAACGCCATTTAGCCTTCAAGAATGGTAGAGAAAAATAGCAAAGAATTAGAAATGGTTTGCACGTAGTTTAGCCGTGTTCGCAGATAGAAAGCGCCAAATTGGAGTCAATTTCTTGTAGGCTCAGCAATGCAAAATTTAAAACCCGATTTACGTATAATTTATAAACGCTTTTTGTGTATAAGCAGTAGGACCAGTTTTTTCAGTGTACACATTACGTGCATATAAAAAAATAAATTATATATTTTTTTAGGTTATCACTAAGTCAACAACGTATTCAAATATATAGGCGAACAATTAACTGGAAGTGAGTTTGTAACTTGCAAAATATTTATAGAAATTCGATTGATTGACAACTGTATGTACATATAGTAAGGTCAAAAACATTTTGGCCTACCCAGATTAGATTTGTCTTAGCTACAAAATTTTAATATCGTTAAATCACTGTATGTACTTCTCGTTATCTGCTCACAACAAAAAAAAACAAATTTAAAATTATTTCGTTAACAAACTCAGACTGTCGATTAAAAATATTTGAAAATTTTTCACAAACGAGGGAATGACATCGATGGAAATCAAATAACGTCTGTATGCTGTGCACGTGCATTCGTCCCTTTCATATTCCACCTCAAAATAATGGGCGTTTGGGAAGAGAATCAAGGTCATAAGAGCTAAAAACTAAAGAGTGTACTCGACTTTCAAAAATAATAGCGGTTAGATTACTACATGAAAATTTTAATAGGAATAAGTTCAACTTACGGTGGTTCCGAAACGGTTTTCCGCTGTTCAAAAAGTTTTGTATACAGTGTTTTCGATTCAATTATTACTGCCGAAAAACCGAAAAAACTATGCTTCTTTATAATGATCCTCTGTCAAAAATCGAATCGATGGAGTGGTGGCGTAATCAATAACGGAAATTGTTTTCTCCCCAAGTTAATATTTTGATAAAATATACATTATATTTTGCCCGAGGTTATTGCTAATTACCAGTTAATGCACTATGAAAATCCATACATTATATTCGGAGATTAGTGAGCTCAAACAGGCAGACGAAAATTCTAAAAATTACCCAAGGTATTTTATTATATAAAGAAAAATTCTAATATAGTAAAAAAGTTACTCTGCCGTTGCTTTTGTATGTATGAAAATATATATGTTATATATTTGAAATTTTTGTTAGAATGAACAAAATAATCCAAACAGTTAGCCAAATAATTATAATTGCATGACTTCTAAAAAAATTGGCTACATTTTAAGCAGATTTGATTTGTTTTTGACTATATAGGAAATTTAGTTTGGTTGCAACACTGCTGAGTAAAAATTTGCGAAACGAGCCAACATTTTTTCGTAGTTCAAGCTTTTTTGACGAATTTGATTTTTTCTGGTTCACAACTATAAAAAATAAAAGTTTAACGAGTTTCGAAATTCGAAAGATTTTAGAGGTTACAGCTATTTAATAACTTTTTTCGAGATCGCTTCGATTTTATTTTGGTAATACCGAATCTGGTAATATTTTACACACTAAAAAAATATGATGTTTTCATGCAATTCTAATTTTGATTTCTTTATGAAGTTTTTTTTTTTGCAAAAGTATTAACATTTTTTTTTTTTTAATATTATTGACATCTAAATCGCTTTTCCCCCAATAATCTAGTAAGTTCTATCAAAAATCATTTGCAAATAAAAAAGGCGCAATTTAATGAGACGAAAGTTATGCACTTTTTCTCTTAGCGCGACACGAATTTCTACTCTGCTTTTAAAAATTTTGTTTTTTGAGTACTTCCAAAAAAGCGACCATTTCCAGTCATTTAATCAGAGCGTGAATAGGTTCAAAAATTGTACAAAAAATTCTCGTGAGGCTTACCTCACTTTACTAAGCATTAGCTATTTTTTACACTTCTCCTAAAAGCTATAAAACCTAGTGAATAACTCTAATTTGGTTTTTAACAAGTTGATTTGAGAATGTAAACACTCGAATTTATAATTTAAAATCTTATTGGGTTCCAAAAAAAACTTGAGTATGCAAAAAGTCTTGTTTATTACATGAGTTTAGTAATTACTTTAATTCCAAATCACTTACTCTTAAAACGCAATTTTTTAAGTATTCCCTTGATTTTGCGTTTCTTTATTTGCTGTACGTATTCCCGAAAACTTGAAAATTCAACTATTTCACCATAAATGTTTGCAATTAAATTGCACGTTTTGTTTTAATTGTATTTTACTTAACCCCTTGATCAGCTGCGTACTTGCAGGTTTGCATAAAAATGGCACACATATATGTATACATATGTACATACACACATACACTCACACATACATACATACATACATACATACATACAATAAAAGCACGCCACAATTTGAGACACCTTTGAACTTGAGGCTTCTGCGTTATAATTTTAAAAGTGTTGAAAAGGAGCTAAGGTTTCAACGGCGCATTCCGGAAGAATTAATTAAGTGAATACTTGGATGTATGTATGTACAATATGTATGTGTGTGCCTATATAAATGACAAAGGTGGACAGACGCCAGCTTAAATGAATTCGCACTTAATTTAAAAACTTAGTTTTGCAAATTTGCGTTTTGATTTTAATATTGTAAATGATTATTTTAAAATCTTGAAGCCACTTGTTATACTAATTTATAATTCGCTTTTATCTCACTTACTTTCAGGATATATTCCGCAATCAACATCGTCTCATACGTTTCATTGAACAATCGATACGTTTGTGTAGCAATCAGTCACTAAAAACAATTCAAAAACAAGCAAAACAGAAAGCAGAACCAGATTTTGAGATTACCGCATCGATTTCAGCCCAATACACAATTGCCCCCGAGCCTATCAAACACGACAAAGATGTTGGCCAACAGTTCGCTGCCGCACAATTGGCGGTGCGTTTGGCATCTCCACAACAATTACAACCGAAACCCGATAACGATGAGGCGCTACTATTTGGCAAAGTATTCACCGATCACATGTTGAAAATCTATTACCATCGGAGTTTGGGTGGCTGGCAGCGACCGGAAATTACACCGCTCGAAAATCTTGTAGTGCATCCCGCGGCCAAAGTTTTGCATTATGCTGTTGAAGTGAGTACATATTGATTAGTTGAAGGAGTGAGAGTGCAGAATGTTTGTAATCTTTTGACTTGTAGCTGTGCGGGCGCAAACTGTACATTCTTAAAAAATTTTAATTTAACTACATATATATAATTTTAATCTCATTAAATGAGTGTTGTTTTCAAATGTTGAAACTAAAAATTTTCCAACTGTTTGAATAAAAATATCTACATATGTACATACATAGGTACATAAATAAAATAATATATGGTTTCAAAGTAAACAAGTTGTTTTGCCAGCTAATCATCAGAAAGCAGGCGAGCTCTGTAGTACGACCATTTCTTTAAAATATTTTACACCTTTTAAAAACGTACGATTTTAATGACATAACTAACACCTATTGCCAAGCTATTTTTCGCTGATAAGCTACAACTTGTGCAGCGCGTGCTTTTTTAATCATTTGTTAATTTAACAATTACAAATATTTTCCGAATGAACGCTGAAAGATCCCTTCTCAATCTCTGCCTGGCCAAAGATGTGCTTAGTTTACTCATAATTCTCCAAATAAAGCAGGAAATTGTGGCCGATTAATAAACTGGCGATCGGCCTGAGGTCAGCCACATCTAGCGATGTATTGTTCTTCCTACTGAAGGGCTTAACTTGTCTGAGGTCTCCTTTAACTCCCCGTCGTCTCCCCTCGCTTTAAGTCTACACACTCAGTGATTCAGATTTCCTTGCCTATTCATCTTCGATTTAGTTCCCTTAGGTACCAGCGTAACCAGCTACCGAAAATGACATATCCCATTCGTCAATTCCTTCATGTCTTCACTATTACTTAACCCATGGCACATCGAGGTAGCTAGAAGCTCAACATGAGGTTTGACTCATTTCTCATCACCAAGAAAATCTTAGTGCCAGCTCTTTGGCCCATAGATGTACTGCTCCTAAGTAAACTGAAAAATTTGGTATTGGAACCTCTTTTATCCTGGACTGCTCTCCATATTTTTATACAGGCTGCAGCGGTCGCAACTCAGTTTACCTGATAGGACTTTCCTTATCAATTTCAAGTCAAAGATGGATGTGGGGACAGGTTCAGGAATATATGATCCTGGTAGTAAGTTCAAAAAAGGAATGAAAGGCGCTAAGCAGCCATCCAAGCGGATGTTTACGTCAAATCTGGGAACAAAGATTGCCGTTTTGCTGTGCTGGTTACAATTTGGGGTCGATAGTAACGAAATCGGCGAAAGGCTGACCAGGACGGGTTCGAACCTTTATCATTTTACTACTTTAGATGGTCATCCCCCAAATGATTAATTAATAAGTGCGAAGACTCAGAGCGAATTAGGTACTGGGAAGCTATTGGGGGCTTGTTGTTTTCGGGTATGCCTACAGTAGATGGGAAATCGCATCACTTGATAAATCAGACTTCATGCTAGTTATCTAACCGATCAAAATATCCTGCGTTTTCATATGCATCGGCTGGGTCTGCCTACTGAGACAAAATGCCGGCTGTGGCTTGAGGATGGTGACACATAGTAGCATACCCTATGCATGTGTTCCATCTTGGCCAGGCAGGGATTAAGATACTTCAACGCGTCGATCCACAATGATCTACCAAGAACCTTCTAGCGTTCATTATTGAAGCTGAAGTCATCCTTGGAAATCAGGGTTAGGGACGTGATGGAAGAATATAAAATAGCTTTCAGGTCGCAGTATCCATTCGTTTCTATTTGTATCTACATAAAAAATATCCACATAAATAAAATCATAAAAATATTCTTACGATATTCTTTGCAGCTCTTCGAAGGCATGAAAGCGTATCGAGGTGTTGATGGCAAAATTCGCATTTTCCGTCCCAACATGAACATGAATCGTATGAATGTTGCCGCCAATCGTTCCGGTCTACCTACATTCGAAGGAGAAGAATTCATCAAATGCCTTTCCCATCTCATATCCATCGACTCCGAATGGGTGCCACACACCGACACCGCCAGTTTATACATCCGCCCCACACTGATCGGTATTGATCCAACGCTTGGTGTCGCTTCCTCAGATTCTGCCCTGCTCTACACTATCCTCAGTCCAGTGGGTAGCTACTTCAAATCCGATAGTGATGGTGCGGTTTCACTACTAGCGGATCCACGCTACACAAGGTAAGTTTTACTAATCAAGAAATATTTCTTCAATTAGCTTAATGTTAATGTATATTTTTATTATTTATTTAAATATAGAGCGTGGCCCGGTGGTGTAGGTAATCGTAAAATGGGCTCCAACTACGCACCCACGATCTATGTACAAAAAGAGGCTGCTAAAAAGGGACTCCAACAAGTATTGTGGTTGTATGGTGAAGATCATCAACTAACAGAGGTTGGCACAATGAACATTTTCATGTTCTATGCTAATGAAAAAGGAGGTAAGCACACTGATACATAGTATGTATGTACGTGCATAGGACAATAGTGGGTATCATAACTATACGACAAGTACTTTTTGACAAGTTTCGTGCATTTATTTATTACTTGCTAGTTTTCTTATTAACTCTTTATACAAATATAAATCGAATCTTCAAATTTTGTGCAAATTTTAATAAAATTCGGCAAACTTTCTTTAAAATTTCGAAAAATTTGGATGGAGTTTGGATTGGTTTTTGACGCTGACTTTTGATTTTTTTGTGGTCATTAAAACAAATCATGTATTCGTTATATGGAATACAGGGCAATAAAAGTGCATACCCAAACATTTTCGAATACTGCTGATTAACCAGTTTAAAATTTTGATGAAAATTTGTTGCATTTTTTTAAAAACCACAAAAAGTTTAAAGCTTGTATTTATACGGTTTTTATTGTAGAATGAACTTTATTTTTACGAAGAAAAATTTAAAACCCCTGAAAAAGTTTTCCTGCTGATATTTTTTATTAATTGTGTTTACATAAACCGCATTTTATTTAATTCGTCTTTTCAAAGAGGTGGCAACCCTCTTCAAAATCTTGCTATAACCCGTCTCTTCAGCGAAAGGTCTCCTTTGTCATCCTTATTTTGGTATTTTATATAACTTGTGAAAATTTAATTGTATTCGTGTTTTCAAACATGTGGCAACCCTCTTCAAAATACATATTGCTATGAACCTTCTCCCCGCCGAAATGAACCTGTGACATAAATATTTTTATATTGTATATAACTTATATACGCTCGTAATTTAATTAAATGGCGTAGTTATTTTATTTAAATATCCTTATATTTTTTTTTGAAAGGTCGCAACCCTATGAAAAATTTTGTCGATTTTAAATTTTTTTATACATTCTCACTAAAATGCCTTCATTTAAATTAATTTTTTTTTGATATCTTAGATATCTGGCAACACTATGTTTACATTTTTTTTAGATATGTAGCAACCCTTACTTAAAATATGGTATAACTCTTTCCGTTTAATAACTGGACTGTTCGTATATGTAAACGATGTATTTAAATAGCTATTTTTCTAATTTTTTTCAAAAGATGGCAACGCTAATCAAGTTGTTTTCTTGAAAATTTTGAAATCTTTTTCTTACTTTTTTTAATTTCATATATCTGGCGAGACCTTTTTCCTAATTTCTTTACAAACGTTCTATGTACAGACGGAAATGAGCTACATAAAACAAAAATTAAGTAAACAGCAATTCAATTTTATTAACGAAAAATTTATAAAAAAATTAAACTCATCAATAAGTCCCTGTCGCATAGTTATGCTAATAAATAATATTTACTTCCACAAATAATCTAAGATTAACACACGATAGTTAATACATTCATACCTTTAATTAATAATTGTAGAAAAAATCCTAGTCACACCCCCACTTAATGGCCTCATCCTACCTGGCATTACCAGAAACTCAATACTCGAGTTAGCCAAGCAATGGGGCAAATTTGAAGTACGTGAAGAGATTATGACCATGCCACAAGTCTGTGAACTGCTGAACGAAGGAAGAGTAAGTTATTTTTTATTTTATTTTTTCCATTTTAAAAAATTCAAATTCAAAACTATACTAATTATCTTCTAATTTCTATTTTCTTGAATGACAGCTATTCGAAATGTTTGGTTCTGGTACGGCCTGTGTTGTCAGTCCCATCAACCGCATTAACTACATGGGTACAGATCTTTACATTCCCACCATGGAGCAGGAGAAGCCCATTCACGAAGCGTTACGCGAAACATTAACCAGCATTCAATATGGTAAAATAGAGCATCCGTGGGCGGTGACAATTGACTAACTAAGCGCTCCATGGAGTTGGGAGATTCTTCCAAAGGAATCTGTATTAATAGTTTATAGTTTTTAAACCGAAATAGCTTTACTAAGACTATTTACAAATAATTGATTGAAATATTTATGAAATATGTGGTATGGGCTCAAGCAGAGATTAACAAATAACTGTTAGGTATTTTTTGGGAAATGGCAAAGTTTTCAAACCAAGTTTACATTTGTGTTATGGACTTTCAGTGCATCAAAGTCAATGCATCCATATAGTTAGTTGTCTTTGGTGCGCAAATTTACTACTATTTTAAGCTTTTCTAAGGTAGAAAACGATTTTGGTACAATCTGCATAAGCAAGTCCTTTAATTATTTAAAGACTTAATGTTTAGACTTAACATTACGAATATTGTTATTTATTTTAAGTTCTTAGGCAACGTAAATTATATAGTTAGATTAAGTAAAGTAGTTAGGCTCTCAATCAATGCAAAAAAAAACCAATAGTGTTTGCACAAGGAAAATAATTATTGCTATTGTTTTGTCAATATATACTGAGATCGGAAAATATGTGAAAAACTGTAGTAAATACCCGGCTTGTGGTGTCGAAGTTTATGCAAAGTAAATTTCAAAATTTCCTAAAGTCTGCATTAATTCTACTTGTTACGCTCACAATACATAATATTTTTCTGGCACTCGTTTAAAAAAAACACTTCTCAGGAATGTATTGTAGTTACATAAGTAGTTAAAAAGTGAATATACTCGTACAATGATTTATGTATGTATTTACTAATATTATACCAAGCAAACACAAGGGGCAAAGGCATTCATTATGTTTAACCAATTGACTAAATTAAAAAGCTAAGTATCAGAGTCAAGTGCATTTATTCGTTTAGACATTGAATTGTTGTTGTTAATTTGATATTTCATTTTGAAATTCAAAATTAATGTTTTCCGCCAGCATTCACAAAATTAGGTTATTAATGTATGTATGTATGTATGTACGTCTAAAATTTTATAATTTAAAGAAGATTTTTAAAACGAAGAAAATTAATTGAATCGTCTCCCTACGAAGCTTCGAAAAGCTGTGAATTTATTTTTTTTAATCCAAATTGTATTTATAACATAATAATAAAAAATATTTATTATGATTTTGAAAGTAATTGTATTAAATTTACGTATGCTTTCGAAGAATTATTTAAAATAAATAGAAAAAGGCATAATGATTCAACTGAAAACACGAAACACTAAAAAAGAAATATTGTATTTTATTTACTAAAGAAGCAGGCAGTCTGAGCATATGTGTTTGGAAAACATTTTACACAAATTACTTTAGGAGTTTGTAAATTTTGTAAGTATAAAAAAACAAATTAAAATTCCAACCCGAGGTCACAAATGTCATCCTCAAGCGATTTGAATCGATATCAATTAAGACTAAGAATTTGACTCTTCGGACAAACGATTTGATTAAATATTTGTCGGAAAGCTATTTATTGCTATGTGAAATTGACAAAACAGTCATTCCGGCGTCGCACAGTGGTACTTTTATGCAATCTAGACGCGCGAAAAAGGAAATGTTTTTTTGCAGATATGACAAAAATTTGGTATGCAGTTCATATATCAGATGATCGCTGTAGCTAACGGTAATTTCAAATCTTATTTTTCGCATTGTAATCAGACGTCAAAGTGTATATTTGCCCAAAATAATGCCCATACTGAGGAGAGGGCATACGCTTCGTCCTTGTATCAAAATAATTAAATAAAATTATATAAAACATGAAAATAGAATTTTTAAATCCGATTGTTTTCTTAAAAATGAATAATGTATGGTTGACAACTTCGGGGCCAGTTTGTCCGTGCAAGTTTAAACTCCAATTATTTAAACTCGGTTTGAATTTAAACTTAGTTTAAACTACAGAGTTACTTTTCAGTGAGAGTTTAAGGCCGGCTTAAATTTGGCAATTTTGTAGGGCGACACTGTTGTTTTCCCATATTTAGATCAGTGCCAGACAAACCCGAATGCACGCACACAAAAGTATTTGATGCTTGCATAAATTGCGAAGAAGCGTTGTCGCTATCGAATTGTACGTGAATTCCAATGAATGAGTGCTTCGTGACGATCGTAGCTGTGTGAAAAATACGATTATAGTGTTGGCCTCTCGAGCTGGTTAGTTAAACTTAGTTTAACCCTGCCAAATTGGAGGTTTAAAGTTGGCTGAAAATGGCATAGCGAATCCAAACTTAGTTTAAACGGCAAACAGGATTAAACTCGCACTGAAAAACTGCCCCTCAAGTCTGAAACACATAAATATCGGCATTGCACTGTGGAAGTGGGTGCAGCTATCGGCCGAATTCACTTAATTTTTGAATTCAAATCCAATGGTAATGTATTCATTAATATATGAAATTTGATCAACTAATATTCAATTTTCAGAGCTTTACTAAACGGATTATTCAAAGACGGAGCAGTATTTTGTTTGGGCAATCATGCATGCTCTGCATTTCACTGCCAAGTGGATTTGCACATTGAACCTATCTGAAATTGCCGGGTGAAGTGAAAATTTCCGAGTGAAAGTGAATTGAAGGAATATTTTTGCAGAATATCTTAATATATAAAATTTTTCTATATTTCCAGGATCGGCTGTTTCGAAAAAATATTGTAGAATTTCACAGACTAAATCGTAAAATTCTTCAGAAAAGAAAGTAACTAAAAATGGTTATACTCTCATTGCTGTTATCCTATTTTTAAAAGAAAGACTTTTTATGTAAATTTTGTTTAGAGTTTGTCTGTGAAGACCCATGTGAAATTTTTTTAGGAATAATTTTCTAGAATATTTTAACCTTTTATCACCCTTTATACTAAATTTTTGAGTATTTGGAGTTTGTTTTGTTTCAGTGTAAAATAAACTTTATAGTTTAGGTTTAACACTTGAAATGAGAAAATAAATACAACCCTCTATTCTATTCTATTCTAGTAACTTCTCATCAAAATTAAATTTCACTTTACGCTATAAATTTTCGCTACTTTTAACTATTATATGTACTTATAATAGCAGAAAGTAACAACTTCACCTCTAGAAATATCAAATTATAAATTCTGTCCAGTCACATCTTCAGGTCATCGAAAGGCCATTTTCTGTATATTCAAAACTTTTAAATGTCCAGCGCAGATCTTGATTATCTGTTGTATTTGAACAATACTTGAAGTAAACTGACCAAAGAATATACATATAATAATAATCTCTACTTAAATTTTTTGTTATTTTTTTCAAGTAATATTTGCAAACATATTTACCAAAGTTTGGTGCTTTTCTTAGAGCTTAAAATTTCTTGCTTATTTTTTCAACCCAGTTCATTTCTTATGTCCGCTTTTCATGAGGTAATTTTTCGTAACAAATTATGCCATTGCAATGAAAACTATCAAAATTCTGACATATTTCGATTTGACACCAATGCATAATTCTAAAATGTCAACATGTCGTCATATCTTGTGATATTTCGTCGTCCAAAAATTTGGCCTAATGAAACCGAGGCATTACACGTAGTCACGTCGAAGTCGAGTTGTTCCGAGACTCTAAATGATTTAAATCCTCTAGTACTTTCATCCTAAATTATAATCAATCTGCCCTCTGACAATGACTCTGAAATTGTTGCACTGGATTATTTAAAAAACTTAACGATTTGCTTCTATTCGAGATTAATAATTATGTTCTGAGTTTACTTAGATCATCTGATTAGTTAAATAATTGGTATATGAAACTTGTATTTTAATTCATGAGATAAGATTAAGATTATATGGGCTGGCTGACTTTTCTAGAAAATGTAAAAAAACTCGACAAATTATGGAGTATGCAGCTTTGTAGCCCATTCAATTTTAATATATAAAGGCAAGTTCCAAGTGATTAAAATTCTAGTTGATTGTTGATAATTTTTTTGCTAACAAATTACTGTCTAAAACCAGAGACTGCAAATAATAGTTTTTTTTTCAAGAATAACGATTACGTTTGATCGAAAAAATCTAAATAAGAAAATATGGATCAAATATCATTAAAAAATTAAAAATCACAAAATTTCGATCAAATTTGATTTAAAAATTGTAAAAAAAAAATATATCGCAGGCCAATGGAAAAAATGAGAATATAAATAAAAATTTTAATTTGACATTTTAAGCGGTAAGATGAAAAAAATAATCAAATCAGCTGTTCTAGTACAGTCTCCTTATATGAATTCGGCTTGGGTTCATCGTTATCGTATTAAAAAAATATAAGTAGTGTTCCACAAAGGAACCAAAAATGTTCTAAAGTGGTAGAAGTGATGGCTGTCGTTTCGGAGATCACTTCTTTCTTTCTAGGCTTTACCAAGGGTTGAACCAAGGTAAACGGATTACTAGGCCAGTATTCAATGGCTGGGCCATGCTAACTGTGTGAAGATTTTTTATTTATCTTAAGTGAAATAACGGCGTAAGCGACACAGTTAGAAAAACAGTTTAAAACCCACAGCTTCTGATTTGGCACAGTTTCGTTAAAATGAATATTCGAGAAAATTTGCATTACTGCATAAACTGGAATTTTTAATTTCTCAAAATGGAAAAACGTTGCAAACGCCTTGGTTGTACTGTACACTAAGAAAAGCATCATAGCAATTAGAGCTTATAACTTTCCATTATTTTATTTTTAGTTCGAATTCAGGAAGAATAAATAGAAAAAAATAAACAAATAATTCGTTTGCCTCTTTCATGTAAGTTTCGATTCGTTTAGTGCTATGTATTTGGAACGGAAAATAGTTTTGCCGGCAATTTTTAGGTTTATGTAGTTATATATTTACAAATTCTATGCAAATAAAAACGAATTAACTGTTAAAATTAAATCTTCCATGCATTTTCTTAGGGCTAATTCACAATAGCGCAGTTTTTTCAATTCCCTACTCTACATCTCAGGTCGGATATCATTTAACCGAGTTGGCTCAACTCGCATATTTTTCCGAGTTAGTGTTGTTGCTTTACATACTACTTCTTATCCTACCTAGTGTTATTTTGTAACTTGGCTACAAAGAAACGGGCCCATAGTAGTTTGGCGCCTTGTTGTTTTTTTCCTTTTTCATTATATAGTGCTTATAATAACTATAAGACTTGGGCTTTTTACAAGTTTCCACCTCTTATTCGTAACGAATGTAGTTTTTTTCAATTTTTTTTGCAAAAATACAGTTAATTCTACAACACAAACTATATAAACTCAATCATCAAACTTTGTGCAAATTTCAATAAAATTTGACTGAATTTATTTACAGTTTTTATTGTAAAATGAAATTTTTATGAAAATGAGAAATTACTAAGTAACAAATAAAGGGTCGAAATTTGTCAAAAACCCCCTGCCGCATAGTTATGTTAAGCACTTTATTTCCTTCGTAATTTAACGAAGGCAAAAGTGAAGATCGAAATAAATTTGGCGACTGTGGAGAAATTTTTGGTGAGCAAATACTTTGATTCGTTATTTCATAAGGTTTTTTACTCAACAACAAAAAAACAAACTCACCATGAATTTTATTCTCCGCTCAGGTGAAATGGTGTAGTGTGTTACAAACTTCATGCTTTTCCCCTTAATTGCACCAACCAATATCGTGGCGCTTCTTGCTCAATTTACGTTCATTGTGTTGAATTTGCGTTCTTTGGCGGAATCTAACACAAATGTGATTACTTAGTTTCGCTGCTATTCGAAACGTGTACGAAAATGCAGATAAAAGTCTTGGCGATTATATTGACTTTGATTTCATTAGTCAACTATTTAAAATGAAGAAATCAATGCCTTGTTTAGTTATAGATTAAAACAAATATTTTATTAGTTTCACTTCATAATTTTTGATTAGATTTCGAATTAAAATGTGCTGCTTGTAGATTTTTCCAAAATGAATGAACACATTTGACATTAGATGTTTGTTTGACGAGATTTTAAAACAGTCGTATAACAGTAAACTTAATAAATATGTACGTACTAATAACAATAATTTATACATTTCAAACCTTTTTGACAAAGGTACATAATTCAGCCATATCTGTTTTTTCTTCAACATCTACATATTCGATTTACATACATAAATGTATCTTGTGGGCCCAAAAAAAAGTATAAAATCTACTAGGATCTCTAGTGTTATTTCAATGAAACGAAGGATTTTGGAATTTCCAAATTGCTATTTACAGTAAACCTACCGGATTTTGATGCACCAAAAGGAACATGTTAAGTGTTCAGTTTTACTGTAAATGGAGGAATTTTAATTTACTTTTTCTTTTTGTTTATATTTTAATTGATCGAGAATTGTTTAGAAAATTTGATTTTAATCTTAAATAGATTTAATTCATAATATTTGCTTGCATATGTGTCTATTAGTTTCATCAGATCGTCAGTATTGGCTATAACATATTCATTATATTTTAAATATATATTTATTTATTTGATTTTATTATATAGATTATATAGTCAAATTTAACATTTCAATGTTTTAAAACTTTTGTTATATTTGCTATTATTTTCGTTTATTCATTACGTTGTTCTGCATTAGAATTGTGTTTTTTTTTAAGGTAAAAATGTGTTGCTGAATTCTTTCAGCTGTTAATTGAATTATAAATTTTTTGTGCTTAAAATAAATTTTGTAAATAACTTTAAGCCAATCAATCTACATATATGTGAGTTGGACTAGTCTTTGCTGTTGTTTATTAAAAAAAAAAAAAACTTATAATAATAATATCAAGTTGCTTTCTTAAATTTTAGACAAAAAAAAAACATAGTACCTAGTAGACAATTTGGGGAGCCCTTTCAAAGAGAAGCCATTCTAGAAGACCTAACCAAGATAGAGGTATTTTATTTATGATTCCCATATGAATGCTGCTTTTTTACAAAACCTCTCCTGTAAGTCCTTCTATAGATTGGTACCTACGGGCCTTTCGTAGCATGACCTACAGACGCCCTTCTGGAAGCCACTATGGGTAGCGAAAGTAGAAAGCCTTGAATTTATGCCAATCCACAAAAAAGAAACGAAATGGAAATGTAGAAGGAACGGCTTCTCAACTACCAGCAAGACCTTTTGGAATGGCTTTTAACACCTCAACTTATCTAATGGGTAGCTCCAAAGTTTCTTGAAATCTATGGAAAATCTATCACCGAATCAATCATAGCATATACTTTGGATATAGTCGTTCATAGCAGGGGTTCAATTTTCATAGATTTCGCGCCCAAATTCGTACTACAATGAATTCAAGGATAGACCCGAGCAAATGTGAAATTAAAATTAAATTTTTAAAGAGTAATACTCTAACGGGATTATTAGAAAGAAAAATGTCCATTCCATCAAGCACATCACTATTATCACTACGAAAAACTATTAAAGCTTTTCAATGCATAACTCTCGTACCTGGAACAACCGATTCGGCTTCAGAATTCAGTGCTTGCTTGGGAGTATTTATATTACATACATATTAAATATAATGTTTCAGGTATAATTTTCAATATTGCAAAATTGTTTCACTAATACTTTTATACTAATTTCTTAATTTCTTACTTATTAAACTGCCGCTCCACACTGTTGTTCAGACCGGAGCAAAAACATGAGCGAATTTTTCATTGCAATTTACTTAGATCGTTATTTTAGTTACTTAAAAATCTAAATTAAATTCTGATTATTTAAGACTAAATATTTTACGACGTATATATAATATATAAAAATGTCTGACTTAAAACATTAATTATAAAAAAAAAATGCTTTGGTATTTTGTTATTATTATAATTAAAGTTGAAGTAAAATTTTCCATAAAATATTCAATCAACTAAAAGTGCATACAAAAAATTTGAATTGAAATTTATCGCTCCAAATTAAAAACAATTTTACAAAAAAAAATATATAGTTTTAGTTAAAAAAAACAGTGCGTTACTAAAAATTTACTACTTATGCTCAGTCAACAAATTGCATTTATTTTCCTTCTCGCTTCATCGCCTCTTAAGCTTTGAATAGCTGTGGAAATTCGTTAGCGATCTCCCGCACTAACTGTTGATCCGATGCGCTGCATTCGGTCTCTTCACAAAAGATGCGTGTAAATATTTTCATAAAATCCTGCTTCCGATGTTGATGTTCAGGATAATTTGTATTGCGCAAAATGCGACGACATAATTCCAAATAGCAACGCCGCAACTAAAAGCCGAAGTAAAGAGGTTCAAAAGAAACTGAAACAAATAAACTAAAAAATTCTATAGCAATTGCTTACCGGATTTCCCGCGCACAAATCGGACAATTGCCGAACTAGTATATCGATAAGCACTTTGTTGTCATTTGTATAAAACATGCCAGCAGTGTCTGCATTACTAAAGATATCGATAAACATTTTGAGCACTGAATTTATAGTATCAGTTGCATGTTTCAACATCCTAATTGGATCCTCTGTGATAAATGTACGCCAGTTAGTTATACAAATGAATATATGTAAAAAACTAAAAAAATTGAGGACTCGCCTTCTCTATTTAATAACAGCAGAATTTTTTCTGTGAAAATTTTCGCACTTGGTAAACTTTGCATAGCTTCCACCACAACATTTTGCGAAAAATCAGTGAACTGCAAATTGAATGCCAATATCAATGATATGACCATGTCGACTAAACTTTCGGGATTGTTGCCTTCAACAATTTCCAAAAGAAAACTCGCAAAATGTACACCAAGATAATCTGAAAGCAAACAAGTGAAATTTTGCATTATTCACAAATTATAAATTATACAATTTCACCTTGAAATTACAAAAATTTTGCACTTTGGTTCGAAATCAATACATAAGTTAATGAAAGTTTGCTAATTGAAAGAGAAATAAAAATCAGCGGTCAGCAAAAATAAACGTAGCGCTGGGCGCGGTAATTTTTAATCGAAAAACAAAATTTAGTTTTTAATATAACGAGATTTTATTGATGTTTTTGGGATACTTCTAGAGTATAACTGTGAACTAGAGTAGAAACGGGAAAAACCCCCCAAGACTGTCAGCAAAAGAAATTCCCAAAAATCAAAGCGATTTTTGAACCAAAAAATTTAAATGGAAAATGAATGCATTACAAAAAAAAGATTGCAATTTTTATGAATATTTGTTCAATTTTTGCAGTTTTATATAAATTTTAGAAACCGGATTTAATTTAAATATCAAAAGCGGCGAGGAAACGAAACGAAAATAGAAGATTGAGATTGATTATTAGAAATTCTATATAATTATGTAAATCACAGAAACATTCGTAATTTTGTTTATGCATAAAATATTATTTATTAAAAAAAATTTTCTTTTTCTTTTTTTTTAAATATAGTTCGTTTTACAAAAAAACATCATATAAATTAAAATTTCAAATTTTCAGCCATTTCACAAAATGTTCATCAAAATTTCAAACTCTTATTCAGAATTTTTAGAATATTTTTGAATATGCACCTCCTATTTCAGTATAATAAAGTGTAAGTTTTATGTGTCGTAATTTTGTTAATAATATTTTTTATAAAAAAACTTTTTTTTTTATTTTTATTTAAAATATAGTTTTTTCATTAAAAAGACATACAATCTAAATTTCAAATTTTCAACCAATTTAAAAAATGTTCAACAAAATTTTTAATAATTTCGTATATGCACCTTCTATTTCTGTATAATAAACTGCAAGTTTGATGTGGTACCGTTGATTTTATACCATAATTTCACAAATGCTCGAAATTCTTGTATAAGGAAAACTCAGCGCAACAAAAAATTATCAAAAATCGACGGTAATTTTTAGCAACTTCAAACTAGAACTTGTTTATACTCAAATAGAAATACAAAGCATCATATTCGAAAATACTTAAAAAATTCCAATTAAAATTTATTTAAAAAAATTGTATTTACTTAAAATTTTAAAATTTTAATTTTAAACTTTGAAAATTTCTATAAAGAATTTTACTGAATTTTCGTGAACTTGAATTAGAAATTACACTCACCTTGATGATTTACTGGCATAGGTTGGCCTAGTGAAAATATTATTGTTAACATTTTGACTAGTTTCTTAAATTTATCTAAGTTGGCAAAATTTGTTTTCATATCTTCTACCTGTAATATAAATAAATTGTACAAAGTTTTAGCGAATTTGTATAAAATAAGTTTTTTATGTTTGTAGGCCTAATTTGAATTTTATAATATAATAGAAATACTTACAATTTCTAATGGCAATACAGATGTGAGTAAAATATCGACTATAATGTGGTCTAAATGGCAAGCAGCGGTAAATGTTTTCAGCAATAGCTGTTTAATCGGCCAGCGCGTTTCCATTTGGTAATACTGCACTAGATTAATAAGCACCTGGTACTGATCGCAAGACATTTCATAACAACTAATATTTTCATCGGCATTATTCTAGAACAAATAAGCAAAAATAAAATGAAATTAACTTTCGATCAATTCTGTAAATTTGCCATATAGTATTTATTACCAATATTTCGACTAGTTCCTCCAGAAATTGTATAATATCATCCTCATCTTCGTACAGCATCCAGGAACGCTGTTCAGTGTCATTTTTGCAATCCGCCAGCTGTGAGAATATATACTGCAAGCGTTTCGAATCATGTGTCATACCGAGCAATGCTTTGGGTGTCTCCACTTTATCAGTCACATGTATCGCCACAGCTTCTAAGTATGGATTTATGGCACCATTATATAATTGTTCTAGACTAGTTAAGACCACACGTAACGCCTCGCATGACAAATCAAAACTTAGATTCGTATTACGTCGTATTATATCAACAATTTGATAAACATCAGAGGATTCAATTTTTAAGTTCGCCCGAGTCACTCCATATATAGCCGTATTTGCAGTAGTTGTAGATGTACCTATAGCACCTGTCTGTATTGCCTGTTGCACAGCGCTATCCTCACTATCCAACGCTTGACTATTCTCTACGCTATTAGTAAAATCACCACGTCCATCGTTCGCCAAAGTTGCGCCATCACGACCATCACTTATCGGCTCACTGCCATCGGATTTTTCGGCAACTTTTTCATCATTTAAATGTTCACTACCACCATCCGGCCCATCGGCTACACCATTTCCACCAACACCTCCACCATTACAGCTATTTGTGCCACCATTGCCATTACCACTAACCCCACCACCACCACCACCACCACCAGCACCTCCACCATCGGCATCCCCTGCTTCGCACTTTCGTTCACTGCCATTGTGGTTTGAATAACTCTGTAGTGATGTTTCTTTTTGACTAGATTCTTTATATGTGGTCACCACATCTTCGCTAGTTGTTGTTGTAGTTGTAGTGGTCTCTGAAGGCTCCGATGCGATACTGTTATCTTGTGCAATATCACTGCCTTTATTATTCGATTGTGTTTGTTGCGATTGTTGTTGTTGTTGTTGCAGTTGTGATTGCTGTGTTTGAATCTGCATTGTACCCATGCTAGTCGATTCTTGCATAATTTGTGGTATTACAACACCAACAGCAGGACTAGACATCGATTTTTTATTGCTATCCAAGCGGTTCGAGCAAGGTGGACTTTGTGGACTGTGTGGTGTTTGTTGCGCTGATGCGGATGCGGAGCGATTACTGTGTGATTTTGAGTAGTTTTTCTCACTAATGCTTTGCGAGAAGGAGAACGAAGAGTCGCAGTCACGTTCCGAGTAGTCCTAAAGAATATTATTAAGATTAGGTATACATATGTAGCATGATATAGAATCCATTGAACTTACCAAGTAAAGTTTTTCCATGGACATTTTCTTCTCACGCAGTCGCTCCAATAGTTCTTCTTTCGGCATAATGCCATTGATTTCAGTTTCTTTCGATTTTTCAAGTGACTCTATTGAGGAGTTGAGGAAGCTGATAAGAAAATCCGGCTCAACCTGGTAATTTACGATAAAAAATAATTGATATAAATAATTATTAGTATAGCTTAAATCTCATTCATATAGACAATGGAATCGTAATCGAATATATAGCTAATTTTCATAAAAATCAAATATATAACATTGAATAGACAGAAAAGCCGAAGTAGATATTGTTTTGCACAATTAACCTTATCCAAAATAATAGTAGCAAAATGTATTGACAGGTTTTAACAATTTCATCTTTCCTTATTTCATTTTTTTAACTTTGCTGCATTTTTATGAATTTTGTAAGATGTTTGAAACTTTTTTTATATGGTTTATATTAATAAAATTAGCTATAATTTTATTTAAAAAATGTAAAAAAAAAAATAATTAAGTATAAGTGCCAAACTATATTATATTGAATTTTGTCCTATATGATAATTCCAGCACAAGTAGTAAAAGCCCGTTGCATGGCGGAATCCAGCCATTTGGTATCCACGTAAATAACGCATTACAAAGATATCAAAACTGTTATCTTTTTGTTATGCATACTTTCAGGCTGAATGCCATGGAATTTATAAAGGGTCTTGCAATAGGGACGCTACAAAAGTAGACCGATAGTAACAGCAAACGACGCCATATTTTTTCCGCTCTTTTGACATTTCTCTTCAGTATGGTTTGCCATTTCATCATGAAAAGATATACGATCCAAAAACTAGTCGAAATTATTAAAATTTACTACCGAAATTCGGAGTCAATGGCCTCAACTTTAAGAGCGCTACGTCCAATTTATGGTCGTCGTCATTTCTGGCTGAATGGCTTCGACAGTAAGCAAAATATGCGTTATTGGTCAGGCAGCAATCCACACGTACTCCATGAGTCAACATTGCATCCTGAAAAAATTACGGTTTGGTGCGGTTTATGGGCCGGCGGCGTCATTGGGCCGTACTTCTTCCGTGATGATCAAGACCGGCACGTTACTCTGGATGGGAATCGCTACCGCTCAATGATAACCGAATATTTTTGGCCTAAATTGGATGATATGGACTTGGACAATATGTGGTTCCAACAGGACGGCGCCACAAGCCACACAGCGAATGTCACAATCGATTTATTGAAAACCAAGTTTGGTTAGACTATTTCCTGTGGGGCTACGTCAAGTCTATCGTCTATGCCAACAAGCCAGCGACGATTGATGAACTTCGTACGAATATCGAACGTGAAATTGCAGTAGTATCGGCCGATTTATGCTTGAAAACCGTCGAAAATTAGGTTCAGCGTCTGGACTTCTGTAAGCGTGCCCGTGGTGTCCATGCAAAAGAAATCGAGTTCCATACATAATGGCATCGAATGTACTTTCACAGGAATAAAGAATTTAATTCATATCCCAAACCGTTTTTGTTTTATTTAAACAAACTTTTGTAGCGTTCCTATTGTAAGACCCGATAGTTTGAGCGATATGTGACGAGTAGCAGGATGCTTGGCTTTTATATATTAGTTTTATTTACATATTTTTAATTTTTTTTCAAAAAGTAGCATAGAAGAAAAAAACTTCGAAAAGCAAAGACATCAGTCGCCAATTGATTCGTGCTTCATGTTGCAATACAGCCCCAGTAGAGAATTTCGACCATCTAAATAAGAAAAACTTTTGATTATTTTTAATCTCTTGTTTTTCAATATATCGTTAGCTTCATAAGAAAAGGTCGTAAGTCCATTTTTTATGAAAATTTGTTTTTTAATGCAGTTCGATAAATAAATTAAAAATATATCGTATGAAACGAAGAAAATAATAAATTTATTGTTTTTTCCACTTGTTTGGCAATGATGTGCAAAAGTTGTAAGTCAGATATTTGTCAAAAAAAAAAGCGCAAAAGTTGTAAGTCAGCTGTTTGTCAATGAAAGCGTTGTAATTTATTCAAATTTAGGCTGCTGTTTTGCGCACTCATTGCACTAAATTGTTAATTTTAATACTTATTTGTGTAAAAGGTAAGAAATTATTATTATTGAATACAATAAATAACTTTTAACTAAATAACATTAATTATTAGAAGAATCTCATGAATTTGGACGATTTTAAGAACAATAGTTTATCTAGCTGCCTTCAGTGCACCGATGATAATTATGGGATTGAATCTGACGATGGAGTTGTTGGACTGGTGCCGTACGGATTCAATAGTGACTCAGAAGACTCCTTTGTAATGCCAACATCCTCTAAAACACGCAAAAAGAGAAAGCTAGTGGAAAACGAAGCATGGATTAATGCAACAAATAAAAAACGACGAATGACTGGCAAAAGCTATCATGGAAAACGAAAGGAAGATGGGGCCTGGAATTACAAAATATACAAAAAACCCAAAGCAATAAAGCCAAGATGTCAGTGTAAGCAAAAAAAGATAATGAAATGCGCATGTGTGACTGATGCTCAAAGGCAACAAATATTCAAAAATTTCTGGGAGATGAACTGGAAGCAGAAACAAATTTATGTTATTATGTTGGTGCACTCAGTAAAACCTACTCATCCACGCAATCGTGCTGATCCTAATGTCTCCAGAAGATTTAGGTCTTTGAAATACCATTTGAATGTGAATAATGAAAATTTTCGGGTATGCAAAACTTTTTTTTTAAACACATTAAGTATTGGTGAGCGGATTGTACAGAGTTGGGTTAAGAAGCCTTTGAATGCACACAACAATGTGTCAAAAAAAACTCTAAAAACCAAACCTGAAGAAAGACAAAATTTGAATTTATTTTTTGATACCCTCCCAGCAATGGAATCACATTATTGTCGTTCCGTATCCAAAAAAAAATATCTTTTGCCTGAATGGAGCTCGAAAAAAATGATTTATGACTTTTATGCAAAAGAGTGGTGTAGAGCAAAAAACGTGCGGCCTCTTTCACTTACCCTATTTCATACAGAATTTGAGAGCAGAAATCTGAGTTTGTTTGCACCAAAGAAGGATGAATGCGAAATATGTGCCCGTTACAATGTTGATAGTATTTCACATGAACACTACTCGATTCATTTAGAAAAGAAAGAAGAAGCAAGAAAAGAGAAACAAAGTGATAAAGCTTCAGAAAAAACCCTTTTCACAGTGGATCTGCAAGCAGTACTTATGGCTCCAAAATCTAACGTTAGTAGCTTATATTATAAAACAAAGTTGCAGATACATAATCTAGTGTTTTATAATATCATAAACAAAAAAGGGTATTGCTTCCTGTGGAATGAAGCTGAAGGCGGAGTTAATGCTGAGGAGTTTGCAAGCATTTGGATGTGGTTTATTGAAAACAAGATACTTCCTAGCCTTGACAATGAAGAGCCTAACAAAATAATTTTTTATAGCGATGGGTGTGGCTATCAAAACCGCAACTCTTTACTTAGTAATGCACTTCTTAATACAGCCATACAAAATAATGTTGTTATAGAACAAAAAATATTGGAAACTGGTCATTCGCAAATGGAGGCCGACAGCGTGCACTCAACTATCGAGCGTGTGATCAAAAAGAGAACTGTTCATGTTCCGGCTGAATACATAGAAATATGCAAGTCAGCACGCAAAAAGCCATATCCATACGAAGTACATTACCTAACACACGATTTTTTTTAAAAATTCAATAAAATTGAATTTTGTAAAAGTATTCGTCCAGGACGTGGGAAAGGCGATGCAAAAGTGACAGACATACGCGCAATCCAATACAACACAAATGGAGATATTTATTTTAAACTAAGATTTAATGATCCTTGGAAAGCTTTACCACAAAGAATTAATAAAAATGTAGTTGCAATGAAGTGGTGCGATTTGGAGCAACTTTACCAAACTAGAAGACCAATTACGCGTAAAAAATATGAAGACTTGCAGTGCCTTAAACTAACATTGCCAAAAGACTATCATCAATTTTATGATGACTTACCTTATGATTAATTTTTTTTTATTATACTATTTTTATTTTTATTAATAAGCAGCAAAGAATGAGACTGTGAAATTTTAATTTGTGATTAATTTTAATCAATTTTTCAATGTTAATTAATTTTTTATCTCAAAAAGTGATATATACTTAAGAGATGTATATTTTAATTATAATAAAATAAACAAAGAAGTTCCTATTTCCGTTTAATGCGTAAAGATTTTTTGATTTTTCTAAGTACAATTTTGTTTTTATTTTTTTTCATTAGAAAATGTTCTAAGTACAATTTTGTTTTTATTTTTTTCATTAGTAAATGTTCTAAGTCATATAATAGCTGAATCAAAGGTATACACATTTTATTTTTTATTTTTTTAAATCAACTTCATTTTACAATCACTCATTTCAAAAACATGCATTAAAAGTTATAGAAAAAAAATATTATTTTAAAAGTTATTGAGTTTTATGTCTCTCCTGTAAAATTAAAAAAAATGACTTACGACCTTTTCTTATGAAGCTAACGATATGTAGATCAAAAACTCTAGAGTTGTATACAAAACAAACTATGTTGTCTTTTAACTGTACAAGCACAGTACATAGTTTTTTCAAATCTTACTTTTCCACTTAAATTTAAATTAAGTACAATAATTTTGTGTAAAACATGCTTAGAGAAATCGAAATCGTTCGTCTATTTAGATAGAGGTAAATATTTAGTAATTTATTTATGAACTCATGCTATTTCGATTAGATCAGTTCCCACATGCGAACTAAATTTTCTTTCAGTGATTCAGGATTTCCCCTACATGGACATTTCGCCGTCCTTGTGTGCGTTGATTGCAAATTAGTTTGAACAAAGCGTGTGTGTATGATGCATTAAAGAATGATAATTTAATAAGGTCACTCTTAGAACAACAAAAAAAAGCGACAGATATTGACGGAAACGAAAAGCTCTTCCACTTGATTGGGTGCAAAAATAGCGGCAAATGCAACTGTTTATATAAATTTGTCACGCAGGAGCAAAGCAAAGCACAAAAGCAAATAAGTTGTCGTTCCCACGACACTCGGTTCTACGATACCGGAAGGACCCGGATTTATATCCCACTGAGGACTGTCACTTCAGCAGCATTCCCCAAAATTTTAAGGGGAATGTTTTATGCAGTTACAACAACAACAAAAATCAAATGCCTCTACTTATTCCGAAAACATTACTGTATTGCTAACCGAACCGAAAACTTTACTTTAGGACTATTTGGATCTATGTAGGTCAGTTTAATCAAGAACGATAGAATGAGAGATTGCGTTGAGTGATGGGAAAATGTCGCCACTATGACGTAACAACTGGTTTGTCATGAGAGAGAAGTGAGAGGAATTACATACATATGTTGATAATACTTTAGAAAAAATACACACTATCTCCTATTCTTTTTTTATGAACACAATTAATTGTGATGTGAATCTAATTAGCTGATACTGTCAAAATCATTAAGAAACAGATAGCGGCACCACAATCGGCGCCACCGTTTTTATTTAGTTCACCATGAGTTTTATTCCTCTGACCGCATATTTTCTTTTCCTTCAGGTATTTGATGAGAGTGATTTTAAAGCAGTTGAAATTTATGTTAGCTGAGATCAACAGATATTTTGTCGATTAATAAGAGAATTATTTTAAGTTATTATTAGTTTATTTAAAACAAAATGGAGAGTATTATAAAAACAAACGAAGCCATCACATTTTTTTCATTATAAAACTTTACTAGCGCGAAACCCCCCTAAGCTCTTCCACTAGAAAAAAAAACATTTGCTGAAGATTTTGGACATGTCTTAAAAAAGTTCGTTCTGAAGAATCAATAAACTAGGCGTCGAAAGTCTTTAAAAAATATCCCAAATATCCAAAATAATTTGACAAATGTACACACAATTTTTCGAAATATTTTAGTAGCTGACACCTACAGCACATTTTATTGTTTTTGCGAAACTCTGGCGCAATCAGTGTTGCTGTTTTGATCTATACATGTAGTTCAAAAGTGATAGAACTTTCGTGAAATTCTGAAGAGATTCTTCTTTTTCCAGCTTAGTATCGTTTGAACCATCTAGACCTTTTTTCATTTGTTTTTTTTTTTTTCAAAGATCACACATAACTAGTGTCACAATGCCATTTTATTTCTATTCAGTATTGTGTGGCAATTCAAAATGGAAAGGCTCAGTCAGACCCCCATAACGTCTCAAAATTATTCAGCAGTTTAACGAAAATCAGCGTATGGCATATGGTGCCAATGAAAATTTTACCTTCTGAATGGACCACCTATAGCGTAGTCGCGGCTAATATTAGAATGAACTTATTTTTAAAAAGTAAATGTCAAAGATATTTGGAGCAAAAATGAAGATTCCGGCATCCAGTTATGTTTTAAGTAGTAAACGAAATTTAGTAATACCGAATCGAGTATTATGTTTATATCAAGCGCTATATTTGCTCATTTACTCATCTCATTTTATCTACCTAAAAGGGACAAACGCCTTATAAATATCAATTAATCCATCTTCAAAATCTCTTTCCGATCTTTTCCTGACAAAAAAAAAGTACGAACCTCTGTGTATTTCTATTTAAACGACACAGAAGATTTGTACAAATATTTGAGTTTGAGTATTTGAATATTGAACTCTGAACTCGAGTATCTGACTTTTTTTAATGAGTACTAAAATATTTGAGTACCAAAAATAGCCGACTCGGCACATCACTACTGTATTATCATCGAGATCTGAGATACGCTGAAAATTTCCATCTGCTTAAAAGCAGTGGCAAATTCCACTGAACAGACAGCAACGAAAGCAAACTGAGAAAGACGTTTGTTGTTTAATAATGAAAACGCCCGAACTTGTTATTTTTTCAAATCGAAAATTTAGAAATAAGTCAATTTTAATAATGGATTTTGCATATGATTTTTGAAAATGCTTGAACCGTTATAACGTAGTTGCTTTTATATGAGTCCACTTTTTTCTTAATTAAACTTAATAGAAGAGTAGGTACTTATTCCAGGGGCATAGCAGTTAAAAGTTGTATCGCAAAAGTGTTGTTTCATAACACTTATTAGCCGAAAACAAAATTTGTTTCGCCGATAAGTTATATCCTGCCATTTATTTTTTTAAGTTCGCCAGTAACTGTTATGTAGGATAAATATTTTTTCCGTTACCATTTAGAGGCTTATTTTTTACGTTGTTTAATAACTGCAATCCCAACGACAGTCGGTTCTACGATGCCGGAACGGACCTGATTTACATATATTCGGCCAAGGACTGTCACTTCAGAGTCATTCCTCAAAATTTTAAAGTGAAATATTTTATACTATTACAATAACAATTATTTTGTTCATTGTCTCAATTTCCCCTACTTTACTTGGATAATTATTAGAAATTAACCGGTACGCGAATACAACTATTATTAGTAATTAGCTATTTGAGAAAAAGACACCATCACTTACGAATAGTAAGTTTTAATTTTTACAACCGTATTAGTAATCTGAAATCCCCAGCTATTCAGTTCAGTTATATCTTTTGGAATATGAAGAACAATCCCCACGTCAATTTTTTTTTCATTTATTTTTATAAGAATGTAGGGCGTTTAATAATAATATAAACCATAAAAATCAAAATTTTGAACTTTGTAAAAATTTAATAAACTTGAAAAATCACTGAAAACAATATATGTAATTTCTTGCATCCTTTATAAGGAGGGGAACCCATAAGACCGTTAGCAAAACAAAATATATCAGAAATAAATAAAAATGTTTTGGATATTCAAGCTTTTTTTATATATTAGAAATGTACTTTATTGTACTAGAATTGAATGGGCTATAAAACTAAGTAACCGATAAACTTCTTAAAATTTTGAGAAAAAATTTAAAAATTTTAAGTCATTTATTAAAATTTCGTTGAACTTAAAATTTTGATTTTCATGGTATATGTTATTGATTTAACTATATTTAAAAAAAAATGTATGAAATGAAATTGAATATGAAAAATGTTGTCAGTAATGAAAAAAATATCCCTGCAGGGTATGTAGATTTGGTGTTTGTATTGTAAATCTCTACACACTTGAATGAATACACACAGTAGCGTCCACAATGTTTTTCGAAAGATTTTCACCCGAATATTGGTGTCAATAACCCTCAAGTTGCATTTTATCCACTCATTTTGCTGATGCTATCACCGGCAGTTGCAGCTCTAGGAGACAAGCAAATCCGAAAAAGGGGCAATCTTAATGGGTAATTATAGGTTGAGTAAACACACACACACACACACACACAGACACTACTTCAATTGCCGTAATGTGGAGCGTGAAAAGCAGTGAAGTACAAGCCGAAGCCGCAAATAAGAAGTGATGAATGAAAAAGTATCTATGTAAATATTTATTTATAATTAAAGAAGTAATTATTATTATTATTATTATTTTATTTATTACGGTCATATGACCTATTTATATGTACAAAGTATTTAAATACATAACATTTATTGCTAAATTCAATTTTATGTACTAAATAATTAGATTAAGTCTTATATATTAAGCACTATATTAAACATTATACAAAACTATACATAACAACTAGAATAGAATAGTATGTACACGCTTTCCATGTGCTACAAATTTCTTCTGTTAAGCGGGTGGAGGGGTAATTGTATGGGGCTTTCGTCGCAGTGATCGGAAAGGACGTGTTCCCGAGTCAACTCGCCGCCAATTCTTTTGGATATCAGATGGTCGGAAAGAACATGTTCCCGAGCCATCCGTTCGCTGATGCTGAGCTGGTCGAGAAGGACGAGTTCCCACGCCAGTCGCTCGTCGTTTCTTTTTCATGAGCAGACGGTCTGAAAGGACGGATCCAAAGCCGCGCTGCCTGGGCCGTCGGAAAGGACTGGTTTCCGAGCCGCGCCTTCCCCGTTCATGCTGCAGTGGCGGTCGGAAAGTACAGGTTTCCGAGCCGCCACCCGTTGCAAGTGGTCCCACCTCTTTAGTCATTTCGTTACTTATAGATCTAGAATCACACTTCCAGTATGGATGCAAAGGACTAGTTCCCATCCGACACTTTCCATGTACTACAGGACTAGTTTCCATACCACCTCTTCAGTGATTTTCATCTTATAGGCATCGTTCTGCAGTAATTAGATAGTAGCCTCTTGAAACTTCCGAAATTCTCGCTAGTTTTTATTTGAGTTGGTAGTTCGTTAAAACATTTTAATCCTTTGTAAAATATATTTTTCTTGTCTACTTCAGTTTTATAAAGCGGTAGCCTAAAGCTACTAGTTTCTCTAAGCAAATATGAGTGGGTTTCATTAATATACCTTAGATTATCACTCAGGTAATCTGGTAGGATACCATGTTTTATATTATAGATGAATTTCATAGCATGAAAGTATATTTGTTGTTTTACACTTAACCAATTTAACTTTGTTAGCATTTCCTGTATGGGTGTATCGTACCGCGTTTTCAGAATAAATCGCAAAGCTTTGTTTTGCATTTTTTGCAGTTTACAAATTTGTGTGTCGCTAGCAATGAAAAATACTGTTGGGCAATATATGAAATGGGGTTCTACCAAAGACCTGTATACCATTGTTTTATACCTCCTTCCTAGGTATTTACATGATCTTTTCATGATACCAATTTTTTTCGCAATCTTATTTACTGTATATTCAATATGATCCTCAAATTTTAATTTGTTATCGATATATATACCTAGATACTTAATAGTTGTTACTTCTTTGATTTCTGCATCCTTAATTCGTAAGTTGTAACTATTGGAGGTATCCCTAACTTGTCTAGATATGATCATAAATTGTGTCTTAGTCACATTCAGTTGAAGTCTATTTATGCATAACCATTTGTATAGGCCATCAAGATCTTCTTGCATCAATATGCATATGCATTAAGTTTGAGCAAGAAAAATATATTAATTGCAATGGTTGCCTTTATTATCATCGCTGAGCATTTGATTTTATTATTAATCAAGGTCGACTGAAATATGATTAAATATTATTGACGAAACCAAAGGGAGCATTACTGCAATAACAGCTTCTTTGAGGTTATACATATGTACATCTGAGTCGTTTGACTATCGGGCATCTAAAATATTTTACTACTAGCTAAAATGCCCCCTTTACTTGCGGCGCCTGATGAATATGAATTGGCAGTCACATTCTCTTTTTACAAATTGAAGTTAATGTTTAATATCCACCTCTAACTATTTCGACAAACTCATTTGTTTTCATATCATTGGTATGACCAAGTCTCTCCTTAGTAGCTTCCTGTTTTACACCCTTAGAAGCAAATCAATTATACTGCTGTCAGAAGTGACTTCAACACTGCAATATTCCCATCTTTATTTGAAGTAATATTATCTGGTATATAAAAGAATCATGTCTGTTGTGAAAGCGTTTTTGAATACGTCCTTTACCCTTTAACAAAATTCGATATATGTATATAATACAGTTGGCCACACATATTTATTAATTTATTTTAAATAATTTTTTTTATAAAAGTATAACTCATTGTGTAACATAAACTACATAAATAAAAGTTTTAAACATTTTACGAAATTCACAAAAATTTATCAAAAAATGTTCAACAAATTTTGAAACATTTTTAATCAAATTAAAAAAAAACTTTTTGAATATGCAGTTTTGTAGCCCATTTAATTTTACTGTAATAAAGTGCAAGTTTCCAGTGACTAAAAATCTGTTTAATTTTTCATATTTTTTTACAGACGGTGTTCGGAATTTCAGGCATTATATGGAAGAAAATACGCAAACCCATCTGCAATAAAAAGATGAAAAATATGCAAAAACTTTGGCCGCTTCAAATTTGCACTTTATTGCACTGAATACTGAAGTTGAAAATTTTATGCAAATTTTTGAAATTTGATGAATTATCATAAATTTCATAAAAAGAAACTTTTGTTTACACTTTTTTCATGCTAAAAATTTGTCAATCATTTTTGATCAAATACATACATACATATATCTCATTCTGTAACAAAACTCCTTTAAATCCAAACTTTAAACTTTGGTCGAAATTCACAAAAATTCAACAAATTATAGAATTAAAAAAAGTAAACTTAAAATTAGATTGTTATAGGATATGAAGTTTTGTAGCACATTCCTAATTCTAATATAAAAAAGTGCTAGACTAAAAATTTACGAATATTTTTGATAATTTTTTATGCTGACTTGTTGGGCATTTTCCCCCATATCACTAATGCTCAAACTTGTTATTTGTATGGATCAAAATGCACAACACCGAAAGTAAACAAAAAAAAAATTATCAAAAATAAACGCGAACTTGAAACTAGCGCTTTCTTGTGCAAAAATTTAACGGTAAGCAATGTCAAACTTTTAACCAACTCTGATTATGAAACCAGTTCAATTGCTAAGTGTTGTAACGGTTATCGTACATTTATGGGGAATGCTGGTTAAGCGACAGTCCATGGCCGGAGTTAAGTTCAAGCCGTTCTGGTATTATATAGCCAAAGTCGGCTTACAATGGTCATAGTGAGTGATGATAAACCATATACGAGATGATTAAAACAGACATTTGCCGTAAGCTGACAAAACACCTAGGCATATCAGAAAGTGGCTCTACAAACTCAAATTGTTTCCACGGCAGTCGGAATAACAACAACAACAACAATAGTCACTGTTTCCATAACAACTAATACCTTAGTTTAGAGATTCGAAAACTTGTTAAATAAGAATTGTGCTCCATGAAATATCGGCGAATCATAGCTAAACAATTGATAATAAAGACTTCAGCCGTATTGTCAGACAACCGTTACTCTGGCATGCTTATTATGTAAAATGTACTCCCAACTTACAAAAAATCTTGCACATGTATGTATGTATGTGTGTACACCTATCTTGACATGCCGTGGGAAACTAATACATCTAACGCAACTTTTTTAAGGAGCCCCTCTTGCTAAATCGAAAAAATAAATGCAAACCCCTAGTTTTGTTGTTAATTAATCGCACGAAATAAAATGTACGCGTATATATCAAAAGTTAGCCCGTGCTACGTCACTAGAAAAATTAGATTGACACCATTAAACAACAACGATACACATTATATCGACCGCACCCCTTTTCCGTTACAAACCAACTTTACCGTAAGTTGTTTACACACCGCAACAAAATTTACGCAAATGCCTCTAAGATCCAACTTTGGGCCACTTTCAAACTTCCGACAAGTTTTACATGTTAAGAACAACCTGACACCGTCAATATGTTATATGTAGTACTCACCTTGATTTTCATTACGTAATTGGATGGCACAAAACCAATATTGCCTTTCATGCTAACTACTTGCCACCAATTCCTTTGGCGTGCAGAAGTCTGATATAATATGAAGTATTCGCCTTCATCAAAGCTGATCGTTTTGGGATAGACCGCCTGGAAGTCGTAGAGTGCTTTCAGCATTTCGATGCTTTCTCCTGGGATTAGCACACGCGATACCAGGAAATGGAAGAAAGGAAGAAAACATAAAAAACAGGACGATATCAAGAAGTGTAAATATTATATTTAGGTTAAAATTTATAAACACACACAAATGCAAAAGCAGCTGTAGAGAGTTGTATGTATGTAGGTAGATGAAAACAGCGCAATCGAAATTACAAAATCACGTCTACAGCAGAAGCTGCGCCCCAAGGCACTAAACTCAATTGTCCCAAATTGAAGCTTCAAAAACATGTTTGGCAGCAAGCGGGAGGCGTGCAGTGTGCATCCAACAAGGCGACGGAAATTGTGAAACTGCCAAAAATGTGGATAATACAATTGTTACCATCACAACCATATTAAATGACAGCACTTATCCTTATACTTTGTTTGATAATTTTAAGCCTCCTGCACATTAATTATTATTCGCTGTGTTTTCGTGCATTTTGTATGTTGTTTTTTTTTTTGGTATTTTCGTATTTGCCACTTACCCATTTTCTAGTCAAGGACGTTAATTGTATATTTCTGTTTTTATTTCTCTTTTACATTGACGCTGTATGTATTCTTTAAGGAGCAGTGCAGGCCAACACTAGGCGTCAACACATGCGACAAAAAATTATATAGAGCGCTCTTGGAATCCGAAATATTTAAGTGTGTATACGATTTTTCCAAATATTTCAAATTTTATTTACAATAACACCAATTTAAATGCTCCACAGATTGTATTTAACTCAAATATTTCACAGATATTGAAACTATTTCCCCCTATAGCTTTTTCGACGAAACTAACTTTTCCAAATAGAACACACGAACTGATATAAAGGCAAACAAAAATGCCAGAAAATTTACCCACCCATTTCCTATAGGTTCTGGATAATGAAAAGGATATGCTAATGAATGTTGGGAATCAAAATAAAGAAATACAAAATAAAGCAAAATGTCAAACTTGGTTTTGTTTATCGACAGTGGGTGTGTGGCATTTCAAAGGCCGGTGATTTTATTATTCTACGTTTATACAGGCCATTGGCTCGTAAGCTATAATTAGAATTTTCTTTGAGGTATTTGAATTTAGAATATAGAACCTAAATAAAACATGAAGGAAATTTATTTATCTTTAGGAGTTTTTAAAAAATAAATACTTATAATTAACATTTATAACAACATTATCTTCAATTAGTAAATTAACATCGTTATAAAATAGCTTCCAATAAACTAATTGGTTAAATCAAAAATACCGGCGCCGATTTTTATGTTATATTTACTTAAGCTATTCCTAAAAGTGTGATTATTACCTTTTCGAAACCTGAAAAGATTTGTCAATCACTAATTGAATCATGCCACATATCCAAGATACCATTAGCTTTGTCAAATTGAGTCTAAAACCTGATGGTAAGCACTGACATAAGTAAATATCCAAACGTCTTGGTTGTGTGTTTAATATCATTCCAATTTAGAAAAGTGAATACCCCAAATGATTGGAAAGTTTACATTGTTGAGGTGGCAGCCCGAAAATGTATATTAAAATAGCCATAGCCATATGGCCCGTTCACATAGGACTTTTGCTTTGCTTAGCTTCAGAGTTTCGCTTTGACAGATAAGTTCAATACATGATGTTATATGAGTCCTGCTAAATACAAAGCGAGAAAAGTAGAGCAAAGCAAAGCGAAGCAAAATTATGGGCAACTCTCAACTTTTGTACGCTTTGGCAATCAGCTGTTATCATTTCCATTTTATTTTTATTTTGGCGTGCGTATACACACTACAGACACTCGCGAATTTCACACATTAGTAGCATAACTACTACTACTTCCATCATATCAGTAAAATTAATTTTTTATTCTATCTTTAAACAAAACAGCAGAAACTGTCAAAGCGTTCTATGTAGCTAACCTTCTACGCCTCACACTTTGTTGTTAAAATTCGAACTGTCAAGCAAAGCGAAGAAAGTTCTATGTAAACGGCCCAATAGGCCATGTGAGTAATTGTTTACCAAACGTCAGACATAGAGAACTCCAAAAATACATTCCTTGTTATTTGTGCGAAAAAGATTAAAATTCTATTACTCTTAGTATTAATTTGAGGATGCCGAAAATAGTAGAGTTGCGTCCAGATCGTACTCTGTTACAAAGTAATTTTGATGGATATAAACTGTCCTTAGACCCAGTGCCTTTACTACGGCAGGAATTGCCATCTGCTCCACATAAAGCTGAGCCAAACGAGGATCAGTAAGAAAAAACATTCATATTTTACCGAATATTTTTAAATTTCCGCCTTCGTTTAAGGTATTCTCTATTGCACGCCGAGCTTTTCTCCATGCAAAACTTGCTACAAGTCGATCCATGGGCCAGAACGAACTGCTACTATGTTAGCGGCTTAGGTGAAGTCATGCGAACAGCTTACGATGAGACTTCTGGACGTGCAGCATCATTACAGGTTGTATATCGCTTTAGCACACAAACGGCGCGACTAAAAGGAGATTACAATTATTCTATGCGTTTTATATCAGAAAAATATTGTGTTCTATGCGATGGTATTCAACATCTTTATTTGGTAGACACAAACGACCGTCGCAAGGTAACTGAATGGAAATTGATTGCCGAAACGAGGATAGTTGAAGATTCTGCAGATACGACTTCTTCCAAACGCAATTTCTGTATATATGATTGCCGATTGGATATTCTGAAAGAGAAAAAACAAATAAGTTTGGCAATAGGAAGAATTGAACGAATTGAAACGTCCTTTAGTGGTGGTTCCAACTATGTCATGCAATTGCATTGGGCCAAATGGGTGTACAATAAAGAATGGTTGTTTTCGATCATTGACACTCTTTCAGGTAAAGGTTCTCTGTATTATTGCGCATTTGAACCGCGTGCAGATTCCCTAATTGTTTGCTCGAACCATGAATACGCTTTTCGGTCTCAAAACTATGCATCTAATGGAAAAGAAGTAAACGCTGTTCAGGTACAGTTGCATGATGAAAACGGCGCTTTTGATGGATTTACGTGGTCGCAAACGGACGATGATGTTACCGTAAAATTTGACGTTAAGGAGGGAAAAGAGAGAACGGATTACAATGTAAAATACGCCGCTGATAAATTGACTGTAAAATGTTGTGAAGAAATACTTCTGGATAGTGAGCTATTCGCTAAGGTTGACCAAGACTTGACCACATGGACACTAGTAAAATGATTTAATTTAAATCTAAACCGGAAACATTTTAATTTTTGTCTTAATAGGAAAATAATTACTTGCAAATAACGCTAGTTAAGCAAACCTCAACTTTATATTGGTCGTCACTTCTATCCAACTGCGTTGGCCCAAAAGAAACTACAGATAGTAACAAACTATGCGGTTTGCCAATAGACCAAAGACCTATCGCGAACTTGGAAGCACCTATTGAGGACTGTGATTTTCCTTCAAGCGGCATCGAAGAAGAAATACAAATTGGTAAAGTTATTGAACCTTACGAATTTAAAAAAAAAAAACAACATATGTTCATATTTTTGCAGGCCGTTATCATATGCCTACAAAATCAGTTACACACGCTGTATTGCTTGGTTCCTCGCCTCCCCTTTTTTCCACAAACTTGCGTGCAGGCTTTCCAAATGCCTTGGCAATACGTCAAGATGTCGATGCCGGACTCTGGTTGCAACACTACAATCCAAGCAAACCTGAAGAGTGGTCGCTACGTCATGAAGGCAATTTACATGCCTTTGGATATATTCAAGCTTCCAAACAGCAACGAAAATTCGTTGATTGTTCACCAGATTTCAATTATGCTCTCATCTGTGAATCCCATCGTCATATTTTCCTTTACAAATCAAATTACAATGGAGCGGATGGATTGCGAAATCGAATTGGGCCACAAGTTAGATTGGGGAAGCAACATTTAATAACCCTGGAAAATACCGGAGAAGTTCTGGGCTTGGCGACAGCTGAACATGTAGTGACGATATTAACAGAACGTTTTGTTTTGCATTTACAGTTAAGTTAACTTAAATAAAAACTACAATTTTTTCCAAGCACAAATTTCTTCTATTTTTCGCTAAAGATTATACATACATAAGTGTCTTCTGGGAGGTAGAGCCAGAGTCTATTAGTGGCTAGAGACTGCTTACTGAATACTGACAAGAGTTAAACTCCCACTCTTGCAGGGTTAAACCAGAGGATATTTATATAATAAATATATAAATAAATATTTTCTGAATAAATTAGTTTTTCACAAAAACTAAACTTCATACTGGTTCATTGTTTTCTACGTTCCTTAAGGCATGTATTTACGTTTTATGAATCAAATTTTAAACAAATTATTTCCTGATATGGCAGCTCTAGAAGAATGTCATTAGGTAAAGCAAATGTCATAAAATTTTTTTCGTGAATTAGGAAGCAGCAACAATCGACAAGAGTTCCAACAGCGGCGGGCATGCGGTGAAATTAGAAATAA
This sequence comes from Anomoia purmunda, assembly GCA_951828415.1. Classification (NCBI taxonomy): domain Eukaryota; kingdom Metazoa; phylum Arthropoda; class Insecta; order Diptera; family Tephritidae; genus Anomoia; species Anomoia purmunda. The sequence goes on from OX639995.1 coordinate 23,272,263, forward strand.
ACTTTTGCAGTAGGTGTCTTGGGATTGCATAAATAGCGAAGCAATCGAAAAACGTGCTTCATAATTTAGAGGATTTTAAACAATTTGGTTGTGTTAAAAGTGGATAGTGTAATATTGCGCACGAGATAAATGAGAGCCGCAACGAAAACATAAAAAGAGAATAGAAAAAGAAGTGAAAATTTTATATTTGAACCAAGTCATATGCATATTGAATATACATATTTTATTTGGAAGTGTTTAACAAATATACGAAATTATTAAATCTATTTGAAAAAGTGCAGCAAGTGAAGACCAACGTCAATCAGCAAATTGTGAATATTAATTGGTAATTGACATATTTTTCGATTTGTTGTGGCCAATCGGATTTTCTAGTTGCCACGAACAATCCCTTCCTGCAGAGCCGACAATAAAAATCTCGTCTAATTAATATTTGTAGTCTCTGTGGCAGCCACCGAAGCGCAATAATATTCCTGTGTGTGTGCATCAAAGAGTGAGTGAGGTCATTCATTGGATATCTATAAACTTATTCTTGCCATAAGGAACAACGTATTGCAAGATTTCAGAACGGCCCAGCACTTCATATAAGTACAAATACAACTACGAATAAATACGATATACGGCAATTTCTATTGGGAAACCTTGGTGGATACGTTTTATTTTCATAAAAGAATACTCGCATGTGTGACGCATTCGTAAACCTCACAATTGACGAAATATTTAAGAAAAGGGCACGTAAACTGCAATCCTGCCGGACAAATTATATAGCTGCACTCGGTTGCATTACACAATAAGCACCCAAGAATATTAATTGCTTTACAGTTGAGGATTGTTGCAAGTGATAAAAGTAGCTGCATAGACGACATTAGAAATTCCAACGGAGTTCTTGGAAATCGCACATAATTTAAAATGTAAGTACCTACTGAAACATTTTTGGGATGGAATGAGAGGTATATACACACATATGTATGTATGTAAGATAAATGCATTTTCAATAGGTTGAGTATATACCATGTGTATGTATTTAAAAAAAAAAACTACGAATATGTACATAGTTTAAAAAATCAATAGCAAGCAGGTACCTAGCTAACATCTCAAATATTGGTACCTGTGCATAAAATTATAAATTGGTTCCTCTTGTTTCACATACATATGTACATACATATGTATCTACCGTTCATGCGCATAAATATACAAATGTGAATATGGATATGTATGTATGTATGTACATACTTATGTATCTAAAAAAAACGTAAAGTGGCAATAAATACTTACATACGTCATGCGGCGTTGGTCAATTATTGGGCGAGAATCGAGTAAATCAGCTTAACCGTGACATTCACTTTCTTCTCCGCATTTTTTCTTTATTTTGTTTTGAGCACACTACTTGGAGGCCGCTGTAGCGGAGTATGCACCTATACATACATACATATGTACAGACAACATATAAAATATCATAGTTGGCCGTCCTCGTCAGGGTACACCAAATCTCCCTATGCATTTACGCGTTTCGGAATTGTACAATTGCACGTCCTTTCATTTGTGTTTCATATGACAATACACACCCTAAATTGAGGAATAGGCTCAGAGAAACATCGAGTTGCATAAGTATGTAAATGATGCACTCATCACGTTCATACGTCTGTTCAGTCTTCTTTAACTATATCCGGCTAAGAACAGCCACTACAGCGACATTTCTCAGAAATTCATTGATTTTTATATATTGCAAAATATAAGCACCATACTATTATTTCCGGAACATTTATCAATTCTCTGGCGGCAGAGAGATTTGCGTGACTTCCATTTAGCGTAAACCCAATTCAGTGCCCTGCAGATGAAACATCAGATAACATTTGGTTTCGAGAGATCCGTTCCGTCAAAACGCGCACCACAAATAGAAAAAGAAATTAAACCTAATACCTACATATTTATGTATGTATGTATGTATGTACATACATAAGTACATATGTACATATGTACGCACGAGACCAACTTAAGTTCAGTTGAGGTAAGAGAAACGACAAACTGGACAATCTTTTATTAATTGACTACTCAACTTTTCAGAATTTTAGAAAATGTTTCTAGTTTTATAGCCCACTCAATTGTAGTTTAATAAAATGAATGTTTTTAAAAATATACATATGTATGTACATACATTGTTTTAATTAGAATTTTCGAAAAACAAGAAATTTGAATTTGCTAAAAATTAAATTACATGCACTAAATGAAAAAAAATCCAAGACCATAATTATAAAAAAAAATTTCGAAAATCAAAAGGAATTTTTAGCCACTTTCGGCTTGCACCTTATTATGCTACAATTCAATGAGCTACAAAACTGCATACCCATAAGTTTTCTAAAAATTCGATTTAAAAAGTTTGAAAATTTGTTGATTTCTATAAATTTAGTAGAAAGTTTGAAATTCTTATTTATATGATTTTTGTTATATTAAGAACTAAAGTTTTATAAAAAATAAAAATAAATAAATTATAATAAAAAGTATTGCAAAAAAAAATATAAAAAAACTCTTCAATTTTTTTGTTACTCTATATCAGTAGATGAAACCAAAAGTGTATTTCATCAAAAAGAGTTGTTTTGTTTAATTTTTTCGTAGAATTCTCAGTAAAAATTTGGCATAATAGGTAGGTACATGACTCGAGAAAAAGTTTGTGTTCACGTCGCATGCTCATGCAGTTCTCTCATAAGTTTCGAATGGGAATTTTGTAATACTGTTATGTTTTTCTCTATTTATTCTCAACATTAATTCCTAAACGTCGATTTCGTTTTGAAAATTGCACTAAATATTTAATGGAAAAATCAAATTATTGCTAGGTTGTATAGATAATTACTTGCACCCTCATATATGTGTTTGTATGTTTTTCTGAACTAATTTATCAAATCGAACAATGACGTAGCAAAATTAGCAGTTAACATACCGCATTTGTTACGAGTAGAAGATAGGCAAGTCATTTCATTAATTTCTAATGCAGTATGTACATATGTATGTATGTCGGTGTGATGTAATAGGATGTCATTACATGGATGACGTCACCTCGATCCTCTTGTGAAATTCGCAAAAAGAGCTTTGTTTTTGCACCCAACGCAAGTTTTTATACTTTATGATTCAGCATTTTATAAACACCTAAGTATTTGTTTATAAAAAAAAAAAACATTTGTTTATTTATATATATTTTAGTTTTATTAATTATGCTTTATCTGTTCACAACTTCAATTGCCGAACCTCGAATTGGAGTAGAAATAGTATGTAGGAAAGAATATGCTTGCAAAAAAATGTACTATAATTTCATATTTTCTTATTGTATTTGAGAGATTTGTGTGGCGTAATTAGCAATTTTGTTACCTTCACTAAGGTTTAAGTGGGCATGTGCAAGATAACAAACACACTCATCGACCGGTACAGGCACTCATGTACATACATATGTATGTAAATATGTACATAACATTATATGCACACCTTCCTAAGAAATTTGCAAACCACTTGAATTGAAAGTAAGTATGCATGTATGTACTTACAAACAGTCATGTGAAAAATAGGGACACAACACTTGACCAATTTTGGTTATTCTTTCTTTGTCGGCTTCATGTTTATTTTTATTTTTTTGTAGACATTTACCTTGTTGTATAACCAAGAATGATAGAATACAAGATTGCACTTTACTGCAGCGAAGTGACAGATCTCGCCATTTGTAAACAAGTATACGGGAGAAAGAAGAATGAATAACTTCTAATATTACAATGAGAAATGTGTTTTAATTGTACCATGGTGTAAAAATACTATTTAAAGGCAAATATTTAATAAATGATCTGCAAAGTACAAAAAAGCGGGCGGTTTGTTTCCATTTGTTGCAGTGGAGAATTGTCAAAATCGGCGAAATCAAAGTAACGGTGCCTCTGAACGCGTCACCTTTTGCATTCAGTACACCGTGTTGTATAACAGGCACCATATGAGACGTTCCGCGAGAAAAGGTACCAAAGGTGGTGGCGAAAAAACGATTTCCAGGTTTTAATTGTTTTTCATAAAGCAAGACTCAATCTTTCATTTGCTGCAAACTTAAAATTTTTATCTCGAATACTTTTCCATTTATGAACGTTGAAAGTCAGTTATAAATCGCTCAAACTCACGCTGCGACGATTCTTTCGATCGACCGACCCGTAAATTTAAGCTTTGCCACCTTAGGTACCTTTTCTCGCGGAACGTCACATATAAGTCCACAACTTTGTCTAGGAAATGGAAAACGAAACTTTTATCAGAATTAATTTTTTTGTATGGGAGAAAAAGCATGACATCCAAAAAATAGCAAAACGAAAATTATCAACATCAAACTTGCACTTTATTATATTAGAATTATCAAAAATTTGTTAACAGAAATAGGGTTAACAAAATATTACAAAAAGAGGTTTTACAAAAATTCAATTTGTTTTTATATTTTTGTTATAAAGTTACACAAATACATTGAATTTATTCCTTAGTTGATATTTGTGTAACAAAAATTTTATAAAATTAATATGCATGGAATTAAATTTAAATCTCTACGCGTTTTTTACGTTCAGGTTTAATTTAAAACAAAGTTATTTCTCCATTTAATAGGACGATTTTTTCGATGTTGTGGATTCTTTTGAAACCGTTTTTGTTTCTTTCGCGGCTGATTTTCGGTTCTTTTGGAATGAGCTTTCGTTCGGAGGATCATTTTTCGGTTTTTCTAAGCCATCCTTCGATTCTCCGTATCCGTATACTCGGTTTCGTGCATCACTATCTAAAATTTTTGTACAAAATTTTGATAACAAGTTTGTTGTAAAAATTTGCTGACTTTTCTGTATAAATTTTGAAATGTGGCCTTACTATAAGTTGTTTTATAAAAAAAATAATAAATGTTTCTTTTTGATATTCTGTTTTTCCGACATGGTGATGTATGTATGTATATTGGAACGATTTTCCATCGTTCCTTGTCAAGTTTGGTTGGGAGACGAACTGGTTTCGGCGCTTTACCATCTCATTATCATTTTTCGTTCGAATATACATACTATGTACAACAAAAAAATAATAAACATGTGTTTAACAAAGGGTCGTGTATGATTTTTTTTTCACGTGACTGTATATTTGTCATTGTCATTTTTCGAAAACCCAATCCAATATATGTTTGTATGTACATACATCAACAAATAATAAACATAACACAAACAAAGTGTAGTGTACGCATTTTTTTCACGTGACTGTATATTTGTATTTCCATTTGCATACGCGAATTTTATATTTTTACTTGTTTGCTGGTATAGAAGTAGATACATGTACATATGTATTTAGATACTCGTATGTACAAACAGAATTTAGAAAGACGAGGTACATTCTCATGCATTTTTTTTTTTATTAATCTATAAATTTTTTTTGACTTTAATTTGTTTTATTATATTTGAAAATTTTAAATTCCACGTGTTTTCTTGCGCTGCTTTAGTTTGAAGAAATACCGCTACATACATACATATGTATATATGTATGTAGGTATATAGTTAATAGGAATATTGCCCGATTTGACCAATTTTCAATACTAACCCACCTTAAGAGTTTCGTTGAGATATTTCCTCGAGTTATCCGTTGCACGAGCGGACGAATAACTAAACTTGTTTTTGAGTAATATTGAAACTCCACTATCAAGTGCAAATTTGTTAACTTAAAATATGAATTAAAGACCATTTTAAGATTTTTTTTTGTATCCTAACTCAACTTTCGTTGTTATTCCTTATTGGCACAGTTATATGTCTATAACTGTATGATTTCGTACGGCTGCTTCAAATAACCGTTAGGTGAATAAAATTATAACACTTACATATGTATGTATATAAAAGTGCTAAGTGTATTCCGGAAAAATGTAAACCCCGCAACAAAATAGATTCAAATGATATGCAAATTTCGGTTCTTTGCTTTAAAATGAAGTTCGCGACGCGACTGTGGCAACAGCCCCCCTTTTTCGATGAAAAATATAATTAAAATGACCTCATAGTCTGAATACATTCCAATTATTTCTACCCTGAGAGTGTAACGGCTACCATTCTTATAACAAAAAAAAAAAAAAATTAATTATTATAATTATTATTCGATCAAATTTGTTCGTTTTTTTTTTTTCGATTAAAAACAATCGTTATTCCTGATATTCGATCTCATTTGATCATTATAATTGTATGCCCTTTTGTCGGCCATAATAATGCAAAAAAAAAAGTTTCGGGATTTCAATAATAGCAACAACAAAACGATTTATCTACATATGTTTGTTGAAACATTGAACAAATTTATTTCCGAAAATATCGATCAATCGTGCTCTGAGAAATTTAAATCCAAAAATAACGATTTTTTTCTAAATTCATGAATCTTGATCGAAATGATAAAAATGTAAAAAATAACAAAATATCGATGGAACTTTAAAAAAATAAAAATAAAAAATGTAGAAATAACGACCAAACTTCGGATAAACAACAATTGCACAATGCTCATTACGTAATAATTCAAAACAAAGAATCTCCTTGAGGAATTAAATCAGATCGGTATACTTGAGTTTTTATTTTGGAAATTTATGGAAACAAAACGCCTTTTTTTATAAAATGTTTGCAAATATAGTTTTTTACATACATATGTTTTTATTGTAATATTTATATGTTACATTGTTAAATTGGAATTAAAGTCCAAAAATATACCAAACAATGGTACATTGGTTAAAATACCAATGACGCTAAAATAAATGGGGAGTATTTCTCTCGTATAAACTTTTGTCCATTCATGGAACTTTAAGTGGCCAAAATAAAATTTTTCAAACATCAAATTATTTTTCAAAACTGTTTTGTTTACGTCCAAAATAAACTTCTAAAAATAGGGAATTATAAAAACTTCACATAGTTGGATAGTTTCATAGTTTCATTCAACATTATTACTTTTGATTTGGTAAAAAAAAAAGATCCTGTTTTGGCCATAACAAAAAAATTAGTTTTTAAAAATTTTGATTGACCACTTAAAATGCCAAGAATGGGCACTTGGAGGTCAAAATTTGTATGAGAGAAATATTCCTATATTATAAATTATAAATGTATAATTTTGTTTGGTGCATTTGGACTTTAACTCAAAATCACATTGCCTTTTTTGCACTTCAGATGTCCAGATTTTATTTTCATACCCATTTTACAACCTTTTTTTTTGATATCTACATTTCTACCTTTCATTAATATATAACTGCTCCAGTCATTAGCAACACTATAGATCGACCCATTTTGATTTTGAAAAACTTCATTAATTTGATAACTTGAAATGTAGATTTTCAAACTCGACAATCAACTTTTACACAGGAATAGAAGTGACGTTCTTGTTAAAAATTTAAATTTTAAAATTGTTTTATTTAATACTGACCTTTGTACAAGAATGACTCTATGATTTGACTAAAACTTGCGCTGGGTATATATGTATGTACATTTTGACTTTGCCTGAACCCAGACACTTTTTCGCATGTTTTGTTTTATATTTGCACGATATTTTGTTGGTTTCTTTTTACTAGATTATCTGCGCTCCTCGTGCAAGTGTCTGGCAAACACGAAAAAGAAAAAATCTAAATCGAGATAACATTTACTATGTATAAGAAATGCATACCGTGCGGTACAAATGTTGCGAGGCAAAAATAAAAATTCTTAATGGAAAATGTGAACAATGACAAATGTGAAAAAAAATATTTAAAAAAAAAAAACTAAATAAAAAACATTTTTAAAATAGAACTCATTTATCTAGCAATTTTAGAGAGTAATTGTATAAATGTTCATTTGAGACACTTAGCTTGGAGAATTTTTGGCTTGTTATCAGTTTTGCGAATTAATTTAAAACCGTTTGATGAAATATTAATACATACATACATATGTACATATGTATGTATGTATGTGCATGGGTTTAAGTATGTACAGTACATACAATATGTTGATATTTTAGCAGTTGAGATAAGCAAGGGATTATAAGCTTTATAAAAGATTTGTGAAAATCTTTAGGAACCATTTTATTTTTTTTTTATTTTGTTGATTGAATTCAACCAGTTGCATTTGTATGTACATATGTACATATGTATCTATGTATGCATTTTTTTTATATGGGAACCGATACCAGGCTAACCAAATATTTGTCTACGACTATTGAACATTGACATTTTGTCAATGGCGTGTAACTTTTTTCAGACACTGTACGTGTGTGTGTGTGCCTGTGTATTTATTCATGAATATATGTACATACATATATTTAATATGTTTCATATTTAAGTAGAATTATTTACTTAGCGCCGCCGGCAGTGGTTGTGTTATTCTCACCTACTGACACTTTATTTTACCTTGTCATTCGTTCACATGTTGCATTGCGCGTTTCACATGATAACGAGTAAAAAACAACAAACAAGTAAACTCAAGTTGTGCGCGCAATACTATATGCAATACTGTATGCAAATGTCCGCATGTACAGTGTTGGTCCACTTAAAAGACTCCTAAGTTTTTTCGTTTGCAATATTGTATTGAATTTTCTTAAAATTCGATTTTTTATTCATTTATACAAACATGCTTTGTCAAATATTAAAAACGGTCTTTAAAACTTGCTTCGGTAAAGATTTCAAAATTGTTGGTTTCGTTTGAATTCACAATGGTTTACATTTTATTTTATTTTTTACATTCTCTCCACTCAAAATCAAAAACAAAATACATGGAAATCGCATTTGATTACTTCTAGGTTTAAAATCTCTGTTGTTGTTGTAACAGCATACAAAGTGGCAGCTGAAGTGTGTATCGTAGAACCGACTGTCGTGGGAACGGTTAAAAAAATACAAAAATCTCTTGTTAAAATCTCTCCCCATTTTTGGTTTAATATTTTACTTTTACTGGTGTTAATTGCAGCACTTAAAATTTTTTACCATGATTTTATTTACTGTTTCGCTTATGAAAATACTCAAACCAAACAGTAAATTTTTCTTGAGAAAAGTTTGATGAGCTGAGGGTAAATTTAAAATCGAAATCAAAATTATCAATCTGCTGTGGGAATTGCAAAATAATAGGATAGCAACGGCTTCCTTAAACTTCGGAGAGGCCTTTCTGACGAAAGCGGTAAGTTATGGTTGCCATTTGAAATCTAATGAAATGGGACGCGGCATTCAATTACTTAGATGAGTTTGAGAAAAGTCAAAAGTAGAAAAGAATGCAATGCTAAAACCAGAATTACAATTTGAAAAAGTATAATACTAGCACGTCGTATCTGAAGAGACTCACATTAAAAAAGAAACCAGAGTGTAGAGCATATTGCAGAGCGTATTATCAGAGGAAAAGAAACTAACTTCGAATATCCTTATGAATTTTAATTTTTACGTTATACTACGAGGTAGTGGTATGCATTCTAAACATCCAGCATAACAACGGCATCATTTTAGATTTTCAAAATTCAAAATGCTGGACAAAATTTGAAAAATTATCAGTAATTCGTTACTTGGAGGTTTATGGGTTTGTTGCTGACGAATGTAGCATGCGATTTTCAAAGTTCAACATATAGATACGGATTTCTGTTGGCTTAAAACAAATATTGTTAGTTCAATACGATCTTTTTGTTGAGCTTAAAAAATTCGGTTTTGAAAATCTGATGCCAGAATCGATATCAGTAACCCAAAAAACCCCGAGTCATGAGTTTCAATTTAATTCAATTAATTTTTAATATTGTCTTCCGCCATTTTGAATTTTAAAAAATCTGCTGCCAGAATCAGCGAAATCAATAATTCCCGAGCAACGAGTTTCAAGCAAATACAATCAAGCTTTATATATGTACTTCTATTTTACTGAAAATTTCACGTTTGAAGCGCATTTGTAAAAAAATAATAATAATAATAAATATTTTTCTATAAGAATCAATCTAAAAGAATCAAAACTTCAACTGCATATTAATACACAACTAGTGATGATAGAAAACAAATTTTTATTTTTCTTTTCACAAATTAATTGGAAATCAAATGAGCTCATTGGTTAAAAAAAATATAGCCGCTTCCCTTCGGCTAACATTTTTGAGCCTTATTCAATTAAACTACACTGTACTTATATATGTATGTACATAGATATCTCATTTGTTCTCGAAAAGTACATTAAATCAAATACCCGCCATTCGTCAAAACATGCAAAAAAAAAACGAAATGCAATCAACGTAGCATCAGCTCAGCTCTACGGCATGAAGGGAGAAACCTAGTACAGGTTTTTGTTTTGTTAGCCAATTTATTTTAGCTAGAAGGTAAATACATATGTGAACTAAGAACAGGTTTAGTATTTTTATATCAAAATTGATAAATTCTGAGTTGTTGCATTTTATTTAGAGAAAGAGTGTGATTTATACTTAAGTGCATATAAGTAGTACATATATACATACATATGTATGTATGTATTTGTAGGTGTTGTATTAAATGTTTCACGTAACTTGTTGATAGATGATAAGCAAATTCATATATTTGTTTAAAAACTCTTAAACCATCTGTAAATTTCCATTACATTCTCACCTCCATACCCTGCAGCTGCAATTCTCATGCAATGCACTTTACTGTCGTTGCTGAACGAAATATCCGTTCGGACTAATAAAAAAACATAACATATCTATGACGTACTATGTACACAATGAGTACATTTGATTGACGCTGTTTGGAGAATCGATCCCTTATATTAATATTTTTTTTAAAGGGGTTTTTTCGGCTAACAATTAGCACCCATTACTCACAGCTGTTTTGATTTCACAAGCATTGTTTTTCGTTTGTGTCAATATTTTTAATTTCGACCAAGATATTTAGCGCTGTAAGAGCGAAGGAAGGGGTAACCTGTTTTTTTTCAGCCGAGCCAGAAGACTCGAATCAGCCCCCCCATAACATATACAAGAAAACTTTGTTTACTTTTTATCGTAAACATATGTATCGTGTTTTCATAAAATAGAAACCAACTTACAGGCGGGGGTTAGCCTAAGAAAACATTTTAACGCCTAACTCCTATATCTAAGTTTCTACAAAATATTTATTATTATTTTACTTATCATATAAATATGCAAATAAATATAATATAAGAATTCTAAATTTTCTTTAAAGAAGTTATTATGGAGGCACTTCATATTTGAACTGACGAAGTAATTTTATACAATATCTTATCAACTGGAATCTTTCCGTCCAGTGATATATTTTACTTCTGATAAAAATTATATTCAAAATTGACGTAATCTTAAAAGCGCGTGAAACAATTAAATAAATTTCAGATACTTTTATTTATACTTATTATTTTTCAAAATATTCAGGTATGTACGTACATACATACGGAAACGAACTCTAATATATATTTTTGATTCGAAGAAATAAGTTGTCGAATCATTTCTTCCACTCAGAAATGGTTACCACACCACCCATTTTGTACTTATCAAACGGTAACAGGAAGACGACATTAGTTGATAAATCTGATGAATATGGAGAATAACTCCTTATTTCTCTCTCCAACTGTTCCAAGTGCTGCGTGAGGGCTGTCATTTTCGTGGTGAAGGCTGGTGCGACGTTTTCCGAGTTCGGACAAGCAAATTGTTGGTGTCAATCATTGGCTGTTCTTCTATCCGCAAGAGGAACAGAAGCAACTCACCCAGTTTTACGAAAGAAGAAATCGATCATTTTTTTTGTGAACCGTTCAATGAACCACTTTTTTGGATTTGGCTCATTTTGAAACACACAGACGTGCGTTGTTGTTTTGTTTCGCGCTCATTTGGGTAGATCCAAGCTTCGTCACCTGTTACGATGCGGGAAAAGGTTTCCAAAGGCTCCCCGATTGAATTTTTTGAACATTTCTTTGCACCAATCCAAACGAGCTTCTTGCTTTTGAGCTCCGGTCAAATTGTTTGAAATCCAACGACTGGAGACTTTCTTTATTACTAAATGACTTGGTGGGGTGATGTGGAATGTTTCGTCTATCTCCTGGTGTGTCACATGGGGTCTAAGGGGTTTTTTACGATGCTTCATTACCAATGAAGTCGTTTCAAACTTTGTTTTTGAGTAATGCCGCAGTTAACATCAAAAAAAAAAAATCATACCACGAAGATAAGCACTGTTGCTTCGCGGGTTGCATTTAAGTATTTTAAGTCTTATTGTAAACGAATAAACGAATTTTCACGTACAATTTTTATTTTCTTAAAAAATTGATTTCTATGAGTCGGTGTTAAATCAAAACGCCTTGGTGTGTATTGTTCGTTTCTGGCAACTTTCAGGGTTACCCTCGTATGTAATTAACATTCCATTATACGAGTATAGTTTTCGTTGAGTTTCTATCAGCAAATATGGAAATGGTTGTGACCTGCAGCTGACACTGGGTATTGCCCCTAGAAACTAACATTAAGGAAAGAAAATGTAATTATATTTTAATTTAGAGTTCTATTTAACTATAAGGTGGTTTAGTAGGTGGGTTTCGAAGGATTTATAAAAGCAAAATATAGTGAAAAAGGTTTTAAGCCTCACTTGAATTGTATCATCTTCAATTCTTCATTGTGCCCAACATGTAACCCCCTATGTAAAATCTAATGGATTCAGATCTGAAGAAGGGGACGGCCATTCATCCGGCGAAATAAAATACGCCAGTTCATTTGTATCAGTTCTGAAGAATTCCAGCACTGTGAGCTAGAGCTGGATCTTGCTGGAAACAAAATCGTGCACTTCCAAAAAGCTTCATGGCTTTTTAAAACTTTCTTAGTAATAATTTGTGTTAATTTTTTCACACCTTTCTCAATGAAAAAGGTGTGAAAGCTTGTAATTTTCTGAAATCGCTCATCGTACCATATCGGGTGATCCGATTTGGTGCCGTCCCAGTGACTTTTCATGAGTGGAGATATCAGCCATACTCGCGTAATAAAATTCGTTTTTCGTCAGTTGCTCATCACTTCTTTTTGCTTGATCCAGTCGTTATTCATCGCCGTTTCAAAAACCAAAATCAACTTGTGCAAAAATTAAGATTTAAATCCGTTTCAATTATAATACACACTAACACTGTGGTATTAAAGTTTTTCCATGACCAAACCCAATTTTTAATCTACAACGCATCTTCTAAATCTTTTAATAGAATTCTCATCGTATATTTTATATAGACAAATTATTGCGTTGTTTAGTTATATTGAGTCATTTGTTTTGGGGTCACCTGTTATTATTGAATTATAGCAAAAGTAGAAGTTTCTTATCTTCATTATTCTGATAAGATATAATAAACTATAATTTCACAGATTTTACTAAGTTATAAAGTCTTATCATATTGTTCAGCTCATGTTTTATTTCATAATTTTTCAAGTTAATATTTTTGCACATTCATACATAGTGTGTATGTATGTAAGTACTTACAGTTCCTCAAAGTATTTGCTTAAAAGTTGGTGACGTGCGTACCTTTGCATTTGTATGTACTCGTAAAATTAAAAATAATAGCCGAGCTCTGGAACCAACTTGTATTCTTTGGTATATTCGATTCGATTCGATGCAAATTCGGAACATGTATTTAAATATTTAAATTTTTTTTTTAAGATTGAGCCGATAGGCGGCGCTAGAGTCGATGTACGTATCTTTAAAAATTATATTTGTAGTTGCATCTGATTCAAATCCGGAACACTCACCCCAAAATGCTCGCAAAAATAAAAATGATAAGTTCACTTTAAAAAGTTAAATGCCAATTAATTTAAAAAATCAGGCATGTGTGAATCAATTATTCAAAAATTTAATTTCTTTGTTCCCTTGAAGTATTGATTTCTGTGTATCTGAATTGAATTTTTATAAATTTTGAAAAAAGGTTGAAATTTTGGTTTATAATTTATTTTTTGTTATAGAACGAACTAAGTGTTTTAAAAAATTAATAAAACAGACTTAGCGTGAAACACATTGTGAATATTGTAAAAAAATCACCCATATGATGAGTTGTTTGAGTTACTGTATATTCACAAGTTTTGACTATTTATTATTCTTTATTTAAATTTAATTACTTTTTTATCAACACTAAACATTTTTATGAGTTCTAGGCGATTTATTTATTAGGAAATTATCGAAAAAACAACAATGGTAGTAGTTATACCAATTTCAATTTCGAGAACGGCAGTTTGCCGCAATTACATGAATGTGTGATTGTTTTTGTTTCTAACAATTAGAAATTTTTTTTATGAGTTCAGGGCCATTTCTTTATTAGTAATTTATTGAAAAAAGCTACAACAATGTACACGGCTTACTTGGCACAAGTGGTTAAAGAGTATGACTACGAGTTTGCCCTGAAGAGCGTGGGTTCGATGGCCGTAAGAAGTCTGAGGATGTGGTGATCTCCGGAATAATGAACCGATAAATTAATATGTATATGTGTTTTCATAATAAAAACGTAGCTGATAGCAAACTTTACACAAGATTTTCAAATTGTTAACTAGAATTTTCAGAAAAGCACTGCCATGAATTCGCAATTATTGGTATGCATTTTTGCAGCCCACTCAATGTTAGTATAGGGTGTTTTTTTAGACTGATAGAACTTTAAATTGAAATAAAACACATACAAAATTAAGTATGATGCCAAATTTTTTTTTTTTTGAAAGATATTTGCATGACATTTAATATTTAAAAACGATTTCTGTCCGCCACGACTAGCTTTGGTGAATCGGATGCGATCAGTCCAATTTTCTTTGCGCAAAATTTTCCATGTTGTGGATGGACAAAGTCCAACTTGTTGAGCACGGCGGCGAATAGACAAATTCGGATCTTCTCCAACACTATCACTTACAGCGCCAATATTTTCGTCTGTACGTACAGTTCTTTGTCTTGTTGTTGGGTTTTCATCGAGTAGAGTAAATGTTGTTCGAAATTTATCAACAGCTTGACGAATAAGCTGCTCTGATGCTCGATTATGTGGGCCATAAAATTCCCGAAGTGCTCTATAAGTTTGGCGAACAGAACACTGATTTTTAAAGTAAATTTCCATAATTTACAAACGTTGTTGCGGCGTCATGCTTTCCATGATGATATGTCAATGCTTACTGAACTGAAGTGTCAAAACGAAATGTCATTTAACAGCTGTCAAGTGCCAGCTATCCCTATCGAAAGTTCTATCAGCCTAAAAAAAAAAAAAAACCCGTTTTAATTAAGTGCGCTGTTTTTACCAATCTAAAAAAAATCATTTTAAGTTTTGTTTGCTGATTAATAATTGAATCATACGTAAAGGCACTACATGCACTTTATATGTGGATATGTGTGTGTACTATTTTACTTTTTGTAACTTGAAACTACTTCAGAAAATGTTTATAATTAAAATAGTTTTTACTGTTAAGAAGGGAATGGCAATACGTAGGGGTGTTACAAACTTAGAATGACAAATGAGCTTCGTGTTGATTACATATTGAAAATTAATTGCAAATAAAGCTCACTTTGTTTCTCTAAAATGCTCTGAGCATATCCGATTGCAGTTTTTTATTTGTAAAATAAATTCTTTTTTAATTGTTTTACGAGTATGTACATATACATATAATGATATGTACATATGTATGTATGTATGAATGTTTCTCTTTTACTACCTCTTCTCACTTTCTGTTCTGAGTAGCAATCTACAATATTTATAAAAAGAAAAAAGTGACGCTGCATTATAATTAAAATAACTTGTACACGTGCTTGCACGCGCTTGCTATCTAAATCGGCGCTAATAATTTCGACGAGTTCCGATTCGAGTCCCCGAAAATTTATTCAGTTCGCTATAGCCCATCGGCAGGCAATGACAAATCATTTGCTTTTTGCAGGCGGTATTATTAGGTCTGTTGAGCACTTCATTTGTGAAGCTACATAATTAATGTCTGCCTTACGAGGATAACCCTCAAAGTTTTATTAAAAACATATACAAAATACACGTTTTATTAAAAAACAAACACTTTACATTCATTCAATATGAAACGAACTCCTCAGAAACATGGTTTCTGAATGACTCCACGCTCACGACGCATTTTGTACTTAACAAACGGGAACAGGAAAATGCCATTAGTTGATAAATCAGGCGAATATGTAGAAAGAGTCATTATTTCTCTCTTTTTTCTCTCCTTCAAATAATCAACTCTAATGTGCCGTGTGAGAGCAGGCGTTTTCGTGGTGAAAGATGATGCGACGTTTTCTGTAAAATTTCTGATTTCCTCAATGACCTTTTCATTGTGAATGAATACAAATGAGAAGTATTCTAAATGAAGCACAACGGCGGCTGATATTAAATGTCACAAATGGCCATTATTAACTGTCAGACATGGAAATTCGCTCCGTTTATGACACAAGAATGGTGAGGGTTGCTTCATCAGGTGATCTCAGTTTTGACGTCTATGCACTAAGATTTTGCACTTGTATTTATTCACAATGGACTTGTTGAATATCATTCACCACTGACTGTTCTGCGATCCTCAAGAGCAGCAGTAGCAACTACCCCAGTGAGAAGAAAGCGACGATTTTTGTCGAACGGCTCCATGAGCGAAACACTTTTGTTGGATTAGGCTTGTTTTGAAAAATCCAGGCAGTGGTTGCATAGATCGAAGCTGCGTCACCTGTTGCGATACTATACACCTATTTAGAGGCTTCCCGATTTAATTTTTTGATCATTTTTTTTATACCACGGTCAAATTGTGTAATATCCAATATTGTGCAATATCACTACTAAAGGGTCATTCCAAAAGCATTTGTATTTGACTTTTGGCGAATTGCAATGTTGCGTCTTTCTCCCGGTATACCACATGCCGTTCCATTTACATATGTCACTTCTCACACAACATCGATATGAACGATCTTCGCGGGGGTTTATCACTATCGCATTCTCGTTTAAATTCTGCAAATCAGCCATAAACAGTGATTTTTGATAGTGCTTTATTACTGAAAGCCGAAGGAAGCCGTTTCAAACTTTGTTATTGAGTTAAGCTGCAATTGAAATTGTAAAATATTATCGCACAAAAAAGTTTCATGCGAAATTTAAATTTCTTCACAAAATTTATATCTTCGATACGGAGTTAAATTAAAACTTCTAGCCGAAATTTTTATCTTCCAATATTGTTTACGTTAACAAATATTAAATATTCAAAAATCGTAGTGTGACTTCCAAAAAATGCCGTCTAATGGTCGTTTCTGTATTACAGGGTACGACAGGTTACGTATTATCTATTCATCAGTCCATTTCGTTTTGTTTGAAAATAACTATTTTTTTTATTGATTAGAAAGATAAAAATGTGTGAAAATAATCAAAAAATTAGTGGCTATATCAAATCTTTGATTTTCATCATAATTAAATTTTTACCTCGTAATCGTTTAATCACTAAACTTTAGAAGTATAATTTAACGTAAATTTCCAAAGCGGAAGATCTGATAGTTCGTCATTACCTACAAAATATACATACATATGTGCATACATACTCTTATAAGACATAATTAATTGATATGAAATAAGTTATTGATAAATATTTTCATCCTAGATTGAGGCTCTACCAATTTTTTTTCTATTTCGTATTCTTTTATTATACAACGTTCTTTGTAAGCAAATAACCACATCTGAAAATGTACCCTGTCGCGAAACTTACTATGTAGCTCTCATTTCTTTACCACCAGTTTGATGTGAACCTCAACTATATATTACTTACTGCATCTTATACATATATTTTTCCCAGCTACGAAATATCAATTGTCAATTAGCCTTTGAATCAACATCACTTCAGTTTGCAAACTACATAGTCCAATTCTCAAACAGTATTATACCAGATAACAAACCAATGAGATTCTGCATCAGCGTCATATCATTCTAAGATTCACTTCGAAATTAAAATTTATATTTAAGTGAAACAAAGCAGCGGTATGCTACTCATGTGCGATTCATGAGTAAGATACAATTTTTGCTTGTTTGGTTTTTTAAATTAATTTGATATTTTACTATGGTGATGCGATTTTAATAATTTGAGTATTACAGTATAGCTTACATTTAATTAGTTTGAAAAGTTCACACAGCCTGCGACTCGATAGGACTCAACGTCGAAAGCGGAGGTCATCACACTACACTTCGGTCCAAGAGTGTTAGAAAAGAAAGAAATCTTGTATTATATCATTCTTGGTCACGCCATTTCGAGTGGTGCTCTTATTTGCGTTTTCATTTTTGCAATTGGAGCTTTCACTATTCTTTGCCAGATGCCACTTAGATGCAGTCACTATCGAACTGGTATAACTATGTACGAGTACCTTCAATAAATACCAGTTCGTAAACTAGGCTAATTGTTTACTGGCTTGACTTTTCTCTCCTGGGTACATACATACATCGTATATATATATATAGTATATGAACATACATATATGAGTACTTATCTTCCCTATCTTTCAACATTTGTAACGTTTATGCAACGACGGGTGTTATGAAAAAATTCGTTATAAGATAAGTAAAAAACATATAAGTATGTACGTATGTACATATGTATGTGTGTATGTATATCGGGTGCTTTTACACTCTTAAAACACTCGTTGTTAAACTGTCTACATTTTAACCAATATTGTACTTACGGATAACACTGTACAACAATTTCAAACTTATGTTCGAAATAACAAAATTTCGCAATTCTAATAGAAGGGACATTTGAAATATAGTTATATATTTGACAATCATTTTGGATAAAATTCAAAGTAATACAATTTGTCACTTATGTTTATTAATTTATTTTTAATAATTTTTTATAAAAGTATGGCTCATTCCATAGCTTAAGCAATATAAATAAAAGTTTAAAATTTTGTAAAAAAAAATTTCAAAAAACTTTGAAACTTTGATCAGAATTTTAAGAGACTTTTTGGGTATGGAGTTTTGTAGCCCATTAAATTTCGGTATAATAAATTGAAGGTGTTGTTCAATTCCGTTCATAAAAAAAGTTTTGAGCATTCGTTATAACGAATATTTAGCAACTTAAAGCTTGCTCTAAATTTTAATAGGTACAAAATTGCATGTCCAAAAATTTTCTCAAAATTCTGATTAAAACTTTAAAAATTTGATGACAATTTTCGGGAATTTGCTAAATTTTTATATTATGGAAGGGCTACACTTATATAAAAAAATATTAAAAATAAATTAATAAATAAGATACTGTTTTAAATTGAATTTAATCCAATATGATATGTCCAACACCATATAATTTGTTCAGCAGTTTTCTGTAAAATAATGCAGGGAACATTTTAACCCTGCAATGCCCTAATATACATACATATTTGACTTGTCTGCCAGTTTTGTGGAAATATTTGGTACAAAATTCTACTATAAATCTCTGAATACATCAAAGCTCGAAATTTAAGTGGAATGTCTAAAAGAGTAAGTTAAATCTTAAAATGTGCTTAATGCTTAATTTGTCAAATTTTCACTATAAGTCGCCGCACACAAGAAAGCTGTAGATGCGGGCATATTATCTCAGGAGGATAGATTATGGTGCTTTTCTGAAGTGCGGTCAATCTAGAAGATTTAATTAAGGAGTTTTCAGAAAAATGTTTGTGTCAATATCCATTCTTCTTCACGGTGTACTGAATACTGAAGGTGACGCCTTTAGAAGTACCGCTACTTTGGTTTTGCCGGGTTTGACAATTCTCAACTTCAACTAGACAAAGCTTTTTTCACAAATTAAGAAAAAGAGACACTTTTTTTAGTATTTTGCGAATTTATTTATTAAATGTCTGCCTATAAATTCATACTTTTACACTTTAGAACAATTAGAACACGTTTTTCAATGAAATATTGGAAGTTGTTCAATTTTCTCTCTCCCGTATTCTTGTTTACTAAAGGCTAGATCTGTCATTTCACCGCGGGAAGGCGCAATCTTGTATTCTATCATTCTTGATTCTTCTTGTTGTTGTTGCAACATCATAAAACATTCCCTATAAAATTCCGGTATCATAGAACCGACTGTCGTGGGAACGAGTATCCCTTCTAGACGGGCTTTTCTATTTATGATTCTCTGATTTTTTATAAATAAATAGGCAGTTTTAGAAGAACTGCTTCAAAAAGCATTCTAAAGTAAGTTCTACAAAAGCCCTTTTTGAAGCCCTTCTCTAGGTAGCAGAATAAGAAGGTATTGGTGCTTTTGGAATGGCTTTCAATTCCTAAAATTATCTAAATGCTGGGATCTAAAAATAAAAAGATGCGTACGAAATTTAGATATTTAAGAATGGAAACAAGGCTCAACATATTTCAGCTATAGTTGAATGGAAATTTAAAATGGCATCGAGAATATGTGGGAATTACTGCGTCACTTTTTATGTTGACTATATTTTAAAATACTAAATTACCAATTTCTTGAAAAAAAATTTGAATTTTGTTATCTTAAGTATTTACTTGCTTTACACTAGAGTCGAATTATCTAGAAAATCCATATTTATGATCCGCTTTTAATGATATTACAAAGATATGCTGCAGGTGAGGTTAATAACTTCATCTTAACTTAACGGAGTATTATTTTTAGATTCAAATAAACTGCTTTAAAAATCTGCGGCAAGTATATAGAAAATTGGTAAGCTACGCCGACGAGACTAGTTCAATTATAAATAGGTATTAATGTATCAAATGTATGTAGGTATCAATGTATCAAATTCTACTTCAAAAAAATAAGTGTATATACTTATGTACATATCTGTTCGCCTTTGTATAAGGCATTTTTTTATTTTTGTTATTATTTGCTTTTATTAAAAAAGTAAGCACTTCAATGGCTAAGGCGTAAAACCTTTCATAAAACCGGTTAAGGAGTACAGATCAAATTGCGTTCTCAGTTTGGTTTAATTAATGAACTAGCATTTCTAAATACGTACATACATATGTACATATGTATGTTTGTAAAATCTACATTGTAGATATATGTACGCAAAAGATGAAGAATTTATAGCTAAAAAGTACAAATGTAAATATGTATTTATGTTCATTTGTCTTTTTACACTAATCAGCGATTGGCTATTCCGGTAAATTGTTTAAAAAAAATCAGCTAAATAGCTTTTGAAATGAACACACTTTACACAACTACAATCATCGAGCATTCCATGGAGAATTGTAAATTTGTACCCTCAGACAAATTACTTTTGCGGATGGGTTTTTTTATCAGCGTAAATGTATCAATTACCGTTATATGAAAGTTGGGCATAAAGAGAATAAATAAGTTTCATTGTCACGAGTGCTGTGTGCCTCAAATTTGGTGCAAATTGATGAAGTAGTATTTGAGATATAACTGAATGATAAAAGTGGACGGTACCCCACCAGTTTAATATAATTTTTTATAAAAATCAAATTTTTTACTAAAATAATTTTGTAAAAGTAAGTTTTGATAATCACAACTGCAGCTTTTTACTATAAAAAAAGGTGGAAGTTACAGTTAAAAAAAAATATTTTCATACGAGTCACGTACAAACAATTTTATTTAAATTCTCAAAGCTTTTTTTGAAATAAATATATTTTAGAAATTTTTTGTGGTATTATCATTGATTTGAGTGCTACCAAATGTTAAATTTACGAATTTACGAATATTAATATTTTCGCTGAAATTGAATGACGCTAGACTAGCGCTGTTCCGTACAGACAGAGAGGCTATTTTAGATTTATAACACATATGGGAATATTTCAGAAGCAAGTTGCTGTTTTTGTTTAGTACTATACACTTTGTAAGATTACGTTTTTAGTCTACCTCTAATTTAAGATGTAATTAATTTAAAAATCGCACAATTGGTATCGTACCAACCATGGAATGCTCCTCATTTATATTTCCTAATTTATTTTCCTAAGGTTGTTGCGCCTAACAAGTGACCACTCACACACACATGCATACCTACATACATACATACATACATAGTTATACATCATGGCATATTCATGCAATGGAATAATACGAAAATGGAAACTACTTTCAATTAAAAATTATTTCTTCACTATTGCTGGGAGATGAAAAATGTTGATTAATTAAAGAATTGTGTAGACAAACGTTCACTTCGACATTATTTGAAATTGCACCAACTTTGCTTAATTGTAACTGCGCAAAAAAATAAATGGATCGAGTGCAAAAGACCCAAGATTAGTTTTATATACAAATGTGCAGCACTTGAATACATTACACATACATATATTATATATGTGTACAAATGTCTGTACATCCATATTTGTGTGCATTAGGGTGCATCACTTCCGATACTAAAGAAAATCGGTTCTATTTTCATAACGGAATTGTAAAATTCATTATATTCTAAAACATTAACCAAAATTTGTCGCAAAAATATTAAGATTTGCGTGAATGGAGCTGATTTGAAAATAATTCCAAAAATTTGATTTTTTATAGATAAAAATAGTTTATTTTTAATTTAAAAAAGCAAACAATCACCTAAGCTTAAAAGATATATGTACATAAATAAAATATTGAAAAACAATTGTGCAACAGAATCTTAATAATGAGATTTTGTATGCTATCTTTAAAAAAACTTGAATAATTCAGCCAAATCTTGACTGATTTGGACTTATAAAGTATAAAGTATATTTTATAAAATTTTCAAACTTTTTAATTAGAATTTTTAGAAAACTTGGATATGGAATTTAATTTTATCAAAATAATGTGCAAGTTTTAAGTGGCTAAAAACGTCAGTTGTTTTTTGATAATATTTTTATTTTAGCTTTTTATTTAACGCATGTAACTTATATGACAGAAAATTTACTAAAACACCAGCACCAAAAATAAAAAATATTCAAAGCTAACGAGAATTTATATAAAATCCATATGTTGTATGAAAAACCGGCATTTTCCCCCTCTTCAGGCTTGCAGGCTGATTTGAAAATTTTTTGAATTTTTTTAAATCTCGTATTAAGTTAGAAACATTGATTCATATGCTCTTTGTTAATGTACTAACTAAAAAAACACTTACCATGCGGTCGGTTGTTTGAGTTACCGTGTATAGAATTTAGATTTGAAGTACATTTGAGAAATGTTAATGTTGAGTATTAATTAATTCCTTTAATAAAGATCGAATTCCCATGGTTATTAAGGAAACTGCATAAGTATAAGTCTTATTAAGGAATTAAGTCGTTTTCAAAAGTTTGATATTTTAAGACATTTGTATATCAAACCCAAATGCTTGCTGGGTTAATAAGTATGTATATATGTATATCGATACTCGACCTAGCTACAGCTGTGATAAGTAAAACTGTTATGCCATGAGTAGGCAAAAAGATAAGAAATTACATATGTAAGTATGTACATAAGTTTGTAGTAATGAGGCATGCCAGTATCACGATCCCAAGATTTCGCAACTGAGTTAAGGGATTTTTAGAAAAACACAGTACTTCACCAAGAAACATAACTACTTTCGAATTACATACTGTAAAGGCTGTTTTTGTTCTGTTCTGGGTGGGTTATTGTGACGCCTAGTTTGACAATTCTCAACTTCAACTAGACAAATCTTTTTTCGCCAATTATGAAAAATGAGCATTTTGCAGATTTATTTATTAAATCTCTGCCTATAAATCCGTATTATATTTTTACAATTTAGAACAATTAAAACAAGATTTTCACTGAAATATTGGAAGTTATTCAATTTTCTCTCTCCCGTGTTCTTGTTTACTAAACGCGAGATCTGTCACATCGCCGAGGGAAGGCGCAATCTTGTATTGCATCATTCTTGCTCTCGTAATTCATACATATGCATGAAATTAAGTGTTCAAAGTAAATTGAACGTTTATCCAATTTTTGTTTTTTCTCTTTATTACATTTTCCCATCAGTTTATAGCACGGTAATAATAACAATAATTTGGCGGTTGGGTTTGGTTGAGATTGAGCACTATGCAGAGCCATTTTAATACGAGTACACATCGCCGTCGAATCAGAGCGAAAAAGAAAATAAACGTATTTAGTTAGATTCAATCGCACCCCTTGAATCCACGTTACCCAGCTCTTTCATGTCTCCAAAATAGGATTTGCCTAGAAATCTCCTTCTAGTTCTGCAAAATTTGGCTATTATTTCGAGAATGTTACACTATGCAACAACCCAAAACCGCCCGGACTTTGCAAATATTTTTTGAAATTATACCTGTCCAGTAATAAAACTTTCTACTAAGATGTTCTAAAAAAACTATTTCCCTTGAAATTTCTTTCAAATATTTTTTTTTAAACCTTTTCAGTTTAAACTGTTTTATGATCTGAGATAATATTAAAAAAAAAAATAAAAAATGTAAACCCCTATTTGTATTAAAATACTTAATTTTTGGATACATTGTTAAATCGACACACGTACATACATTTTAATATTTTTCCAATATATTTTCGTTGATGTCTTAAAATGTAATGAATTTTATAATTCCACTGGAAAACTGTACCGATTCTCTAATATATGGGCAGTGTTGCACCCTAATGTGCATATATTTTATGCAATTAAACTTAAATAAATATTTTACGCACCAAAACAAATGATTAAATTTGCGAAAATAAGAAAAATAAAATATTAGGTGTACAATAAATTTTTCAATCAAATTTGCAATTGTATTTGTTGAATATTAGTTACAGTTTTAGTGGTATCTACCATCTCAGCACTGTACTTTTATACCTACATACATACATACAGACACTCATACATACATGCATACATTTTTATACAAGCAGTCCCTCCTAAAATTATCACAAACGGTTTCACACAAATTTAGACATTTCAATTCACTCTTGCTCTTGTCCATATCTTGCTTCTCTATTAGTAAATAATGAAACTAGACAACTTTTAATTATTTGCACTGTGGGACTGCTTGTAAAGTAACATTGTGTGGCCCCGACCACTTTATTTATTGAGGAAATATGTACGTAGATGGTGTTTACATTACGGCAGGAAATGTGAACAATTAAAGTTTTCTACAATTTAATTAATCGACAAAAAATAGTTAGGATGGAGTTAGTTTTTATAATGACTTGTAAAATTCGACAACAATCTAATTAAATGCAATTTTTTCGCTGTAGCTGGTAATCTGTACCTGATCTAATATTTCATGAATGTTATAATTAACAATTCAATTTTTTTATGACGACCGGACTATATTTATCTCTCTTATTAAATTCTGCTGAGAAGGGCGCATGGTGTTTTTCCTCGACCCCGAATTTTCAAAATTATGTTTACCGAGTTGAAATATAAAGTGTACCAAATTTGATGCAGTAGTTTCAGAGATAATCCTTTTCGTCTAAATGGGGTGTTGCCGCATATTTCAATTTTTTAACCAATTTTTGGTTTTTATAAATTACCATTTTATGCGAGGTTAGCCGTGGCCTTTGCCAGATTGTCATAATTTTTCTGCTTATAAAGTGTCTACCAAATTTGGTAGAATTTGATGAATTAGTTTCAGATATATACCGATTTGCTTAAAAGTAGACGGTGCCACGTCCATTTTCGACACATTTTGTTATCCACGTTTTTCTCTCCCGAGTACGTGAACACTTTTGGCGCATTTCCTTCTATAGTTATAGAGACATCGTATATTTTTTTTTTATTTAGTGGACGTGGGTTTTCTGCCATTTTTACAATTTTCGAAATTATTTATTTGATGTGTGAAGTGAAATAGTACAGACATTAGGAAATATTACAAAAATAGAGTTAATTACAGTAGTGGCAGGTGCTTGGGATTAAGTACAAAAATATTATCATAACGAGATTCATAAGTTAGAATCGGGTCAGAAAAATTTAAATAGTATAAAGCAAATGTAAGTGTACTAAATTTGGTAGAGTTTGATAAAGTACTTTCTGAGGTATAACTAATCGCTCTAACCTGGGCAGTCCTAGCGTATTCTCTTCTCCAACCCATTCGCAATTGTTTGATTTTCATAAAAAACCGTTATGTGGTAGTGGTTATCCGATTTCGACTATTTTCAATACCTCGTCAAACCTCCCTTGGGTCCGAGGGCAATGTAAGTATGTACATATATGTATACCAAGTTTCGTGGTGGAATCTCAATATTTACTCGAGATGCACGGAGGATGAAAAAACAGGCATAATTTAATCGATTTCTCTATATTTATCACAGTTGATTTAAGGCCTGCCCAAACATACGCACAGACGCGGTACGGTACAGAGCGGTATAATCCTGTACGATATGCATCAAATAACATGGCGGTATATTGTAGCACTCAAACAGACGCGGTATTGGTAGTGCGGTACACCGCGGTAAAAAAAAACACCACAGCGTACTCAATTGACCGCGCGGTAAAATCACATATGAATATCGTAAGCAGGGTTGTAATTTTAAACTAGAGTTCTACCCAAGTATATTTTATGTGTAAATATTACCCTCTTCTTTATAGAAACATGAATTAGAAAATGCTTATACGTTAGTTTATAAAAATCAAAAATTTTTATTACAAAATACATAAATAAAAGTATAAAGGAAACAAGATAATTGCCCTTGGAACTGGCGATTTATTCAAACACGTAGATACTGCTTGTCATTTTTAAAAATGAGTTCTATGGCAACAATGTTTAGTGTCGTAGCGCACTGCACCACACCGCACCTGTTTGAGTACCATTTCGTATATCGTTACCGCATATCGTACGGAATTGTACCGTTCTGTATCGTACCGCGTCTGTTTGCGCAGTCCTTTAGGCTGTTACAAGCAAGTGCGCTTGGGTATAAACAAATTATTATTATTATTAGAATCACATTTTTTTAACTAGACATTATTATTGTGAAAATCAGCAATATTCGTGTCTCAATATAATAGTATCTCTAATTATATGTATATACATATGTATATATTTTTTTGCTCTTTTGAAGTGATGTTCGAACGTACACATATGTATGTAGTACTCGTAGATATGAAAACAGAAAAGTGATACAAATATATTACATATGTACCTATACATACATAGGAGAAAAATAAAATAAATAATCATAAGCGGAAGTTGAATTCTATGTAAGTAAGTATGTAGGTGCATCTTTAGTTCCTGTTACAATGTAATTAATACACTATATCTACGAATGTATTTATTTTCCGAACTCATCGAGTTTTTCTAATGTTGTAACTTATCTCTATGACTATCAATAAATATAAACATACATACATACATATGTATATCTACATACATTTCATGCTCCAGTCGTTGCGATTCGCATTGACTTTGTAGCGGTTTTGGTGTCGGTCATAGACATTCTACTCGTAAAAGGCATAAAACCGCAATAGCCTTCAACTCTGCCGCTTGTCGAGTGCAACAATCGAATTGCAAGCGCCTCGTGTGCATTTTTTGTGCAATTAAATCAATTAGATATTCATATGTACATACATAAGTAGATACCTACACATACATAGTACATAGTTTGTTGTTTGAATAGGGAGTTTCACACCAAATTCGTTAAAGTTGCACTCGGTGTACTTTTTTAAAGCGCAAACGCCCTTTTACTATTATTTTTTGGTTAAACCAAAAATTGATTTTTTAAATTTACATAAAAAACATTTAATTTTATAATGACTTATTATTTTTACAACTAGTAGTTGCAAAAAAGAACATCAACGAATTTTGTTAAAATATTCTCTATAACTTTATGAAAGCTGCCAGCTCCGTGAATTTGTATTTCTTAAAATATTAATGTTATGTAATAGAACAAAATACGTATAAACGACAAAAGTTGCCGAATACCGAACTAAATTATTACCAAGCTCGGTGTGAAGAACCCAATTGTTTCTGTTCGAAATTCTTCAATTTTATTTCCAGAATTAGTATATGTACATATGTGTATGTATGTAAATACATACATTAAATGAGTTTAATTTTCTATAAAACTTTAGATTTGTTTTTTTTTTCTTTGTGTCCGCCCACTTAAAATGTGCCACTGGAATAAAAAAAAAAAAACAGAACACAACATTTTTACGAATAATATATAGGGCGAAATATGCCGGCTTTCGTTTGAATGTCGTAACCGTTGTTTTAATTTTTTCAAAATTTAAATCTTTAAAGTAGTATATGATTTGGATGTGATGTCCTCTGAAATGTCAAATGGTCCGGTTCTGTTCAAATTTAGTATGCATGTTACCAAAGGCCTGTGCCAAACGATAGCAAAGTTCCTTGGCAAGGAAACTTTTGACAGTTATGAGGTGAATATAATTTTCCGACTAGGGGCATAGTGCTAGTGAAAAATTGTATGCAAAGTTTAATCAAGAAGAAGATGGCATTGGAGCAATCTGAATCAAAGCAACTGTCAAAAATTTGCAGCAGTAAAAGTTACGAATTGGCTTAGCAGAAATGTAAAGTTTTCTCACCAAAGGTGAACAGTTTTTACACCTTAGAACTATTCTATCAAAATTACTGATTGGCACATCAGAAAAGGAAAATTTCCTTACCATAGTAAAAACATATCTCACCACACTATTCTATATCTAATTGTAGTTGGATCATATCACTTCTTGATATCAAAGCGCGTAGAAAACAAAAAAGTTGAATCACTCCCGCCGTTCCTCTAACAGAAAATGTAGAATCTGATTTGATTCATTTGGTTTTTGAGGTGGTAAAATAACCAACATTTCTTGGCACAGGAAGCGAAACGCCATACAACTTCTTTACGATTTATGTTCCTTGCTGATATAAATCAACGTACGTCAAATTTATTCTGGTATGGTGAAATACGCAAAAATATTTTGTTAGCGTATCCGGTGAAAGTATGTACTTATGTACTTTCAGAATACCGAAGGTTTAAATTTGTAACTAAAGTGGTCAATTGTAACCGACAGTAACGGCATCAGAATAGCCCAGTAAGTCCTGATCTTGGTCAAGTGGTTTCGCGAGGTCATTACGAAAATCGAATGGCAAGGTTTTAGAATCTGTTTTGATCCCATTCGATTTGGATGTGGCGAAATAAGGCAATATTTTTCTGTTAGAGGGAAAGTGAAGAGATGCATTTTCTTTGTTTTCTACGTTCATTGATCGAAACTTCCATTTTTAGATGCATTTTGAACACAAATTTGTTGACAAATATAGAATCTTAAAATATAACAAATTCTATGAATTGGTGCGCCTCATGTAGATTTTTCTATGAACAAAAATAAATAGTTTCGTGTAAATGACTTATAGTTTTTATATATGTAGATACTCCTATGCATGTTTGTATCTGTGTACGTACGGAAAAATGTTTCGAATTCTCTTGTTTGAAATGCATACAAAACTTCAATCCAACAGTTTTTCGTAGAATAGTAAATATCACATTTCCTTTTTTTCCCATGATTACTGTGGGTCTTCGAACTAACAAACATGCTGGGTTTGCTTATTCATATAATACATATGAATCTATTGATAATGGATGGCTATTGTTTCCACAATACATTTGAAATATTCACATAATACACTATGATTATTCTTCGAAACTAATTGAGCCATTTTTAATTAATATTTTATAATTTTCTATTGCAGCTTTTCACATCTTAAAAAATGGGTCTACTTACCGAAGGCAGTCCACTCTCCTGGGAAGAAACCAAAAAGTTAGCCAATCATGTACGCGAACATGGCATAGCCCAGTTTATAAATCTCTATCACAGGCTAAAAGATCGCACTGGGGATATACTCAAATGGGGTGATGAAGTTGAATATGTAATCATAAAGTTTGACGATGCCAATCGTGTTGCACGTGTTTCACTGAAGGCGCAAGAACTTTTGAATAAATTAAATGAAAAAGAATTGGCAGATCCTAATGGTGTCAAATCATTGTGGCGTCCCGAATATGGTGCTTATATGATTGAGGGTACACCGGGTAAACCTTTTGGTGGCCTAATGGCACACTTCAATTTGGTTGAAGCAAATATGCGCTATCGACGCGAAGAAGTCACAGAATTATTGGACAAAGATGAGTGCGTTATGTCTATTACAAATTTTCCACGTCTAGGCGCTCCCGAATTCACTCATCCTATCTATCAGCCAAATCCGGATGATCCAAATAGCTCGGCTAAATCATTATATTTCCCAGATGAAGCCATATTTCCGGGTCATCCACGCTTCAAGACGCTAACACGTAATATACGTAAAAGACGCGGTGAAAAAGTCGCCATCAAATTAAAAGGTAACGAAATAATAATCTTCCCAAGCAAGCAATTTAGTTACATTTAGTTTTTTTTTTGTTTTTTGTGTGCAGTTTTTAAAGATGTCAACACAAAACTTCCCATTGTGGGCGCACCAAAAGGCGAACCAGATGTCGTTCTACTCGATGCCATGGGTTTCGGTATGGGCTGTTGTTGCCTACAACTTACATTCCAAGCCTGTAACATAAATGAGGCACGCAAATTGTACGACCAACTTGCACCATTGTGCCCCATTATGCTGGCACTTACTGCAGCATCGCCCATATATCGTGGCTACTTAACAGAATCGGATTGTCGTTGGAATGTGATTAGTTCATCGGTGGATTGTCGCACCGAGGAGGAGCGTGGTATACGGCCATTGCAAGAGAATAAATTCCGTATCGCTAAATCTAGATATGATTCGATCGATTCATATCTCTCGCCGGAGGGTGCCAAATACAATGATGTGCCACTCACCTACGATGAGGCAGATTATAAACGGCTACGCGATGGTGGCATTGATCCATTGCTCGCACAACATGTGGCCCATTTGTTCATACGTGATACGGTTTCATTGTTTAGCGAGAAAGTCGATCAAAATGATGAGGAAGACACGGACCACTTTGAGAATATACAATCTACCAATTGGCAAACAATGCGCTTTAAGCCGCCACCACCGAATTCTTCGATTGGTTGGCGCGTAGAGTTCCGGCCATGCGAAGCACAGATTAGTGACTTTGAAAATGCTGCCTTTGTATGCTTTGTCGTGCTGCTGACACGAGTGATACTATCGTATCAGTTGAATTTCCTAATACCGATTAGTAAGGTAAGCTACTACTACTACTACTACTACTACTACATGGTTTAAATACTGAGCCAAAAGTAGGAAATCGAAATATGCAAATAATAATTCAATAAACATGACTGGTTTTAGGTTGATGAAAATATGCAAACTGCTCAGAAACGTGATGCTTGTCGCAAGGAGAAGTTTTGGTTCCGCAAAACTTCACCAAAGAGTTGCTACATGAATGGCAATGGGGTTAATGGCGTACATAACGGTACTAAAGAGAATGGCGAAACTAAACATGAAGAATATGAATTGTTGACAGTGGGTGAAATTTTCAATGGCAAGGTAAACAGGAAAATGTTTTTTCAAGTTAATTTAAACTTAATTTTGTTAACTTTTTTTACTGGCTTTTTAATTTACAGCCTGATTCATTCCCTGGTCTGGTGCCGCTCATTCGTAGCTATTTGCAGTCGATGGAAGTTGACACAGACACCCATTGCACAATTGAGCAATATTTGCGTTTTATAGAGAAGCGAGCATCTGGTGAATTGGTCACCACAGCCACTTGGATACGCGAGCAAGTGCTTAATCATCCCGATTATCAGTGAGTACCCATAAATGATGTACAGATATTTTCAATAGGCTGAAAAAAAATATAGTTCATACATTAGGGTACCTCGCCAAAAACAAGTTACGGGTTTTTCCACCAGAATTATGAAATTTATTAGGTTTTAAGGCTTTCTCCAAAGAAGACTAAAATTTCGAAAAAAAAATGTTTATATTTACGTGAGCTGAACGGATTTGAGAATACGTCAAAACTTTGAGTTTGTTTTTTATAAATATAAATGGTTTTCTAAAATAAGTTTTCAAAAAATTACCTTAAATATTAAAATAGTTTAAAGATTTTGTTTTTTATAAATACATATATATAAATGCTTTTCTAAAATATGTTTTCAACAAAAAAAAACCTCAAATATTAAAATAGTTTACAAACAGTTCTTTTAAAGCTTAAAAATATTTCAAAATTTAATCAACGGATTTATTATAACGAAATTGGCAACAAATAAAAAAATGGTTGGATATTTTTATTTGCAACGAATTAAAAGGGGTAAAACAATATATCATTTATTAGTCTCAATCGGCCATATTTTAGTTGAGTTATTCAGGGTTTTCTTAAACTAATTTTTCAAAAAAAGTTAAAAGCATCAAAAATTTCATTACAAAATTTTCAAATATTTACAGGCACAACTTTTAAATTCAAACAGAGCTGAGGAATTTTTTGAAACATTATTTTTATTTAAAATATAAATATAATTACATATATTTTTCCGAAATATTTTGGCAGATGTCTTAAAATATTATGAATTTTATAATTGCAGTAACTCTTTTTTTTTTTTTGTATGGGGAGTGATGCACCCTAATGTGCACATTCTTTAAAAAAAAAAAACTAAAAAAAAACAAATATGCCCTTTATTGTTTTTCGACAAATGTTTTATTAAAAAAAAGTATTAAAACCAATTTAATGATATCGGTAGTCCGATTAAGTGAGTTTTCAATTGTAAAAAAAAAAAGATTCAAAACACATTTTTAACATACAATTTTTTGTTATCACTTTGCAGAAAGGACTCATATGTGAGTGATAGTATCAATTACGATTTGCTGAAGCGAATTCAGAATATACAAGAAGGCAAAGTGATCGAGCCCACGCTTCTCGGCAAAGGCAATCATTCCAAGACGAAAGATTCTCTGCCACCCGCACTACAGAAGCAGTTGGCATTAAACGGTTGCTGTGAGAACAAATGACCACCCAATGCGAAGGCGCACACTGCGATTGGGCAATGTTGTGATGAGCAGTAAATTTTATGTGTATGCGTAGAAGTAAAAAAAAAAAACAATGTGATGCTATAGGTTTACGATGATGCAGAACTTTTTTTACCCATCGTCGAAGCTGCAAATTGAATGTTTTTTCTTTTGTTAGTAATTAAAAACAAAAGATATAGGATAAAATTATGATGAAAACTGAATTGAAACACAGCGAAATGCAAAATAAAATTGAAAGAAATTTAAATTGATATCGACTTAATAAATCATAATATGTACAACAACAGAGCGTGAAAGTGAAACAAAAAAATAATTCACAGTTGTGAGTTTGTTAATTAATTCCCTTAATTATTTTAAAGCATTCTAGATGGATTTATGTTAATGAGTTGTGATGTCTGCCCTCTTTGAGATACGTTGTGAAAAACAAAAACTATAACTAGTTTTGAAGTATTCTATGAGCACTGGAAACTATTACAAATGATTAAATGATTGATTGTTCACAAAGCCAATATAGAAAAGTTAATTTAATATATTTACAATATCCTCTATTATAAGCTATTTAATAACATACTTTTTAATGCATTTAAGATTTACCTATTTGATTAAATATATCGTTATGAATGAATCAATCGAAATATTACAGCCCGAAAGATAACTAAAGTTTATTCATATTCAAAAGAGTTTTAAATACAACACGACGTGCTTTAGTTCTTTTAAAGAAAAATAATAAACAGTTATATAAAAGAGTTTTAAATCAAAATCCGAAATAAAAAAATCAAAAAGGTACATTACTTATTAAACAGTATATCACAAACCACGCAAAAACAAAAGATATATTAGTTTGTTTTCCTTTTCGAAAATGAGAATGTCTAATTCGGTGAGTATCTACATATACATATGTACATATGTACCTTTGGTATGTGTATACCAAATGATTAGCGAAATCGTAGTATGGTGCGTGCGAAATCGGATAATAATCACGACCCCATATCGGTGTTTTGCTAAAATCAAAACCATGTGATATTTCAGTAACTATGGAAGATAATTTTGTGAAATTTGATATACGCGATTGGGTTGGACAACGGAGTACGTGGGCTAAATTTTAAGAAATAAGCTTTGCACTACCCATATCGAAAAGTACCTGACCAAACTTTTAAATTTGGTACACACTAAATTTCAGCTCAATACGCAATAACAACCACGCCCACCTCACATGCATATAATTGAAGAGCAAACAATTATATATCCGAAGCTACTTCATCAAATTTACCAAATTTGGTATACGCTGCATTTCATCTCAGGTCCTGTGCCTTGTCAAGCAAATTACGTGACAAATTTGAGGAGTTGTTCGTTGTATAATTAATGTTATTTATTTTATTAGTTTTTATATTTAATTCCTTTAATTTTATTAGTTACTTTGTCTAGTTTTAATAGAATTGAAATTAGTGAACGCAAGTATTTTCTGTACATTTTTCTTATGTTAACTTTGTTTGTTTTCATCTCCAAGGCGAATTGATATGTATCCACCTTGAACGCCGCTGTCAAAAAAATTAAATAAAGTTTGATAGGTCAGCGGGCTCCAAGGCGATTTGGTAATAATTCCACCATGGGGGCTTCTTCAAATAAAAAAAAATCAAATTAGCCACGACACTGCTACTATTTATTCAATACATCATTAATATTCAATTTTTAGGTTGGATTTCAAGTGAATCTGCACGCATAGCTTTTATGTACATACATACGTATTAATTTACATTTCTATTCAAAAAAGAGTCACGATTGTTTTATTCACACCCATCGCAGATAGTTTCCTAGGTTTATAAATGACGTAATCCTTTTTTTTGAAATGAGTTTTATAAATTTAAGACACCAAGGTTGCTTT
The DNA here is from genome assembly GCA_951828415.1 of Anomoia purmunda. Lineage (NCBI taxonomy): Eukaryota > Metazoa > Arthropoda > Insecta > Diptera > Tephritidae > Anomoia > Anomoia purmunda. Next base: position 23,306,823 of record OX639995.1, read on the forward strand.
AGAAAGATCCCCAAATCCCGGAAAATGTTGCCTAATCACTTAGATTGGCAGCAGGGATCTACTTATGTATACATATGTATATTCAAGAAACAGTACTCACAAACTTTTAGCAAATGATGTAGGAAACAATGAAGGCGCATGACGTTTCGTTAGCAGTGCCAAAAATTTCAACTTATTTTACCATACAAATCGATGTTTGGTTTGGTGAAATAAGCCAACACTTTCTTTTAGAGGAAAAGTAGAATAAAGAAACATTTTTATTTTCTACGCTGTTTGAAAGTTGTGCGTAGGAATTAAAATGGCTGGATCAATTTTTCTTTAAAGGGATCGATGCAATTTCGTTATGTAGTGTCCACCGTGGGGCTAGGTATACAGCGGATGAAAGATGAAAACTTCTTGACACCTGCAACAACACAAAATTACTGTAGCCCTTATGGGGAAACATTACGGCTGGGCTTGTGATACCCTCAACGAATTCTATAGACGTTGCAGAGACGAAAACAACCGAAAACTTTAAAACAACCATTTTGGCAGTGTCGCGCATCGGGGAGAAGGCTAAGAAAATTTATGAGATGCGTTAAAGACAAAGCAAACGAAATTATATTGCTTGTTCTTTAAGTTATTGTAATCACTTTTTGAGCAGCAAGTTGGTACGATGTCAGAACGCGAAGGCCAAAAGCGAACATTGATAGGTTCAAGCAAAACATTTATCATTTTCATGGGATTTTGTACTACACTAAAAATATAAATCACTTTTTGCCTTTACTTTCTAATTGATTATTATTTATTAAAATTCTATAACTAAAATTACAGTGAAGCTATCATTACTAATAGACGCGTAGATAAACTTCAAAGCGATATGAAGCTAAATTGAATCTGGGCGGTAAGCACGATACATGTTCATTTCATTGGGAAATGTTTTGAATAATTCCAGTAACATGTGCGCCTTAAATTTACGATAAGCATCAATTTTTCCTTTAACTTCTTCATTCTTGGCTAGGGCCTTTTCAACACAATCTTTTGTATATAGTTGAGGATTTTTGTCTTGGTCAATGTAGTCAAACACCTCGAATGGCACAAATACATCCTGTACCTGGTTTTTGAGTTTATCAATCTCCTGGAGGCCAGTCACTAAGCCTTGGCTATGAAATGAAAATATTACCATTATTATAAGAAAAACTCATAAAGTTCAATCTATATTACTCACATTTTTTGATTCAATACATTTTGGCCCTGTAAAAGAATAAAAATAATATTAAAAGTGGTGCTAATGTGAAATAAATAAATAATAATATATAAAAGTGAAGCTATAACTGGAGTTATTTGTTTGCAACAAACCTGTGGTTGGAAATCGCTCACTATAATACGAATTTGTCGCACATTCTCAATGAACATTTCAAGTTGTGTTTCCAAATTTTCTAGCGGTGCAGACATTTCGTGTTATTCTTAAATTTGCACGATTTGATGAAAATAAAAAATCACTCCCTTTAGGTAGAAACTCAGAAAAATCTGTGACAGGTTGTCACTGACAACTAGAACTTGAGTACAAACGATAGTTCTATCGATATTATAAATAGTTAAAAACTATCGCTACTATCGATAGTTTTATAAAACCATAATATCGGGTTTGAGTAGCAAAACTTCACAATAGATTTTCTTCACAAAGTTAAATTGTAAGTTTTAAAACTTTAGTTTTCATTTCTATTTTACTCAAAATCAATTTTAATCCAAAATATCCGCCCTATGATAAGCATCGAATTAAACCAGAAAAAAAAACAAAAGGGCTAGTTACGAAAGGTACTTACTTTCCGAAACTACAGTCAATTCGGAGAAAACATTTGAGGACCTCGAAATTGGTTCACCATGTATGAATTTAGACAAGCTGTACGCCCGTTAAGTTTATTTTATTATAACTGGAAGGTAATTTAAATTGATTTATGTTACACAATTTACAAACAACGTAGTTTTCTACTTCAACAATGGGCCCGTTTTAATGTAACTTAGTTGCAAAAGAACACTAGGTTGGATAACAAATTGCATGTAAAGCAAACTCAGAAAAATATGTGAGTTGAGCCAGCTGGTTAAATGTTTGGAAGTGAAAGAACTGCGCTATTGTGAATTAGAAGTAAATACTTGGGAAATTTGAATTTAAGACCTAATTTGTTTTTATTTGCGTAGTTTTTGTAAATATATAACTACATAAATCTAAAAATTGTCGGCCCAACTATTTTCCGTCCCTAAATAGCATTAAACAAATCGTAACTTACATGAAAGGGGCTAACAGGGTTGCTTTTGCAACTCAAGGAAATTTTATCCGAGTTGGAGCGTTCTTTTAAAACGGGCCAGCATTACTATTTCAGGACAGAAAATAGCTGTGCAAACAAATTTTAGGTTGACGTAGTTCTATATTTAAAAATACTACGCAAACATAAACGAATTAGGCCTTAAACTGAAATTTCTCATGTATTTTCTGCCGTCTTCTCAGGTCTCCGCACGATGCAGAGAAAAGAAACTGACGTCAAAAGCACTTCCATTACTTCGTACTTGGCTCGTTTGAAGGATTGGCGTCACTACTTGCTCTTAAAAAGTTGATTTTTCAGAGTTTTTTTATTCTAGCTTTGTATTTTAGCAGTTGTAGTGCAAATAAAACGCCTAATTGCAGGTTTCATCTTCCTTTTTTCTCGCTATTCCTCAACTAGCATATTTTTCCGAGTTAGTGTTGCTTTACATGCATTTTGTTATCCAGCCTAGCGTTCTTTTACAACTAGGTTACAAAGAAACGGGCCCACTATAGATACTATCGATGCCTTAATCTGCGGATTTGAAAACTATCGAATGGAGGAACTATCGTGGGTATTCTTGTTCTATTGCCAGCTTTAGCGAATTTGCAATTAAAACAAAGATGGAAAATGTTGACATTCGAATGCGGTTGCCGTATATTTGTAATGAAAATTAGTACGTAGTGTTATTTCGCAGATTTTCATATTATGTTAATAGCAAAAATAGTGCTATACTAAAAATTTGGGAACTTACCTTTATTGTAATAATCGAATACAGACTTAAAATAGAGGACACCAAGCAAATTTGTTTATCATTACCACTACACTAAAAGAGAATTGATAGCAAGATGCACTCATTGCAATTTTTCTCTTTCTTTGTTTTGCTAAGGTCATTCTCTTGCCGCACTTGGTTTTCACACCTAAGCTTTTTACGTAAATCCATTTAAACGAAAATTGTAGGGATTATGTCGCGACACGCTTTAATTGGTTTGTTTTTGTTTAAAAAATTATAGGCTATATTTTGTAACTATGTGTGTCAGTTTTCTGTAGGAGGCGGCACAGGATTCATTGGAAGTGGACTGAGCAAATACATGATTAAAAATGGTTACAATGTTACCGTGATATCCCGTATGCCTGGACTGAAACGAATTACCTGGTTGGAGTTAGAACGTAATGGCATCCCGAATGGTATAACGGCTGTGGTAAATTTAACCGGACAAAACGTATTAGATCCAAGTCGTCGTTGGACAGATGGCTTTAAACAGAATGTATGGACTTCGCGTGTGAACACAAGTGCAGCTTTGGTTAAGGCAATTGCAGCGGCTCCGGAAGTCAAAGCTTTTGTTAATATATCGGGAGTTAGCCACTATAAACCAGATAATGAGCATGTTTATAACGAAAATGATTCGGTACAAGGATTTGATTACATGTCGAAATTATGCCTGGAGTGGGAAAGAGCTGCAACATTATCATCTGGTGTTACACATTGCAGGAATGTAAGCAAAATTAGTAGGATAACACTTCGCATACACCAAATGAGTGTGGAATTTTAAAAAAGTTCCATATTTCTTTCAGATTAAAATACGCACAGGTGTAGTCATTGGAAGAGAGGGGGGTATGATACAGAACATATGGCTACCTTTTAAATTGGGGTTTGGTGGCCCGCTAGGAAGTGGTAAACAAATACTACCCTGGATTCATCTGCACGATTTGTGTAATTTAGTATTGCATGCTATTGAAAATGATAAAATCGAAGGAGTGCTGAATGGTGTGGCTCCGGAAATAGTAACAAATGGCGAGTTCTCAAAGGTGAGTGCAAAAATGTCTATTTTAAAAACAAATCCGCTTGTAATTGACTAGAAACTTCTGAACCGAATTATTTTTTAAAGAAATATACATAAACTCCTCCGCATAAAAGAAAACAACTCTATTTGTAGAGCCGATAATTGATGAAAATATATCTACATACATATATAGATATGTACAAACATACATACGTACATGTGTATACATAACTTATAACTCATAACTTATGACTTCATCTTGGTTATTGATTTGTAAAAATAAATAGTTTAATAACACCTTGATTTATGGTAAAAGAAATCCGCCAACGCTTAAAACAAAAATCCATCCTAAACTTGCAATAACTTTAATGCCAAAACCCAATGGGTCATCTTGATGTCGCATAGAAATGGTCAAGGCGAATTCATACCCAGGTGATGTTGAGCATACAACAATAAAAATGCACAGTAACAAATTATATGCGCAATGACAGTGAGAATCGGTGAAAATTACAACAAACACATAGTTTTGATATTCAGTTCAGCAAGCGAATTCACTCAGCTGCTTTCTCAACACCACCTTATACGAATTCGCCTTGGTTCATACCAAGGGCACCCCTCCCTTCTCTGACCACTCACGAAGTAATATTTTTTTTTGTAAACTAGTATTACTGAAATCCTTCCATTTCCGTTTAACCCAAGGTAAATGAAGAGATGCAAAGAATTCCACTTCTGCTATCAAATCAATACGCCAATATTAATATTTTGATTTTGTTTGTATTTCACAGGCATTCGCATCAGCTTTGCGACGTCCTTGTCTTTTCCCGGTACCAGAATTTATCGTGCAAACTATTTTTGGCAAAGATCGTTCTGCTCTACTATTATCGGGTGCTAAAATACAGCCAAAAAGGACATTGGAAAGTGGGTTTAAATTCAAATATCCCACTGCCAAAGAAGCATGTTTCGAAGTAGTTCAGAAAAAGTAGATGACAGGTATGAAAAATTTTACCAACGAGAACTGCACAAATGTTGTATAAATTTTTTTTAAATGTTCAGTTTAGTTGTCCAATAAAGTTCACAGTCTAGTCCCTGTATAAAGTGTATCGCATTAATTTATTTACATTTAAAATATGGCAAAGCTGATATCATTCTGACACGTCAGTTGTCAAATGTCAGTTGGAGTATAATTTCCATTTCCTCATAAAAGAAAATTTTAGACACAAACGCAAACAAACGAGTCGTGATATTTCTAATATAAAACCAAAGAAATTGCTTACACTACAAATTTATAAAAGTGAGTATTTTAGCCACACTCGGATTTACCCAAACATTTTTCTATGTTAGAATAAATTCGCTTTAATATTTTTAGGTGTCGCTTTTACCTCTAATACATTGCGTGGCATCGCTATATTTTCTTAGTGTAAGCTCTGTACAAACAATTTAATTTAAGAGCAAAATGCAATCACCCGCACTTCGATGTAATTTAATATATACAATATTGGCGCTACTGTTTACAGTTGGCTACTGCCCTGCATCGGCTGTGGAATTCACGTTTGATTTAGCAGACAATTCAGAAGACTGTTTCTTTGAAGAAGTTCAACGAAACACATCTTGCTATTTGGAGTTTCAAGTATCTGCAGGTGGGCAATTGGATGTTGATGCTACTTTAACAAATCCGCATGGAAAAGTAATATACGAACAACAGCGTGCCACGTTTGACAGTCATCAATTTATTGCTGAGGCGACTGGAGTTTACAAAGTTTGCTTTGGCAATCAGTTTTCTTCATTTTCTCATAAAATTGTCTATGTAGACTTTCAAATCGGCGATGAGCCAGTATTACCTGGTATAGATGAACATGCTACCGTACTAACGCAAATGGAAACATCTTCACAATCGATTCATAAAAGTCTCAGTGATATACTTGATGCCCAAACGCACCATCGCTTGCGCGAGTCACATGGTCGCAAGCGGGCAGAAGACTTAAATGAGGCTGTTATGGTTTGGTCTGGACTTGAAACGATCGTTGTTCTGGTTATTGGTTTAGGACAAATAATTGTTCTGCGAAGCTTATTCGCAAGCCGTAAACCTAGTGAAACGCGTTATGGTCAGCTACGGTAGGGAATTTAATAAAATAGCGAAATGCAAAACGACCGAAAGGAAATAAAATGGAAGATTGAACTTTACGAACATACCATGTGAGACAGTGCCCATGGATCTGGGAGGCAAGACCAGGGAGTTGAATTTTAATTTTTGCTTACGCTTATAAGTTTGATATATTATATGTACAGTTTAGAAAACACATATAAACAAAGACACCTTATAATTTGTTTTACATTTAAACATTTCGGTTGATTGCTATACTGATTGTAATAAATAGTTTCTAAAAATGACAGTGTTAAATTAATCACTCTTGTTCTTTAGGTTTGTTAAGTTTATTTTTAATGTTGTTGCAACAGCATAAAACTTTGGGGAACGCTGAAGTGACAGTCCTTGGCCGGTTATAAATCCGGTTCGTTCCGGTATCGTAGCACCGTGTGTATTAATATTTGCTTCTTAACGTAAACCGCGGAGGAGAATTCTGGAATATATATACTCATTTTCCTGGACATCAAAGTTCTCTTGGTATTTGAAAACCTTGTGAATTGTTTGCTTGTATAAATCCATAAATGAGTAATTTCGAACGATATGCTTGCGTAATAAACGACAAAAGGTCAACCTCTCGCTCCGTTCATCGAACACACCAAAACAGCACCGCTATTTAATCCAAAACAAATTTAAACATAAAATCAAATTCGTTTAAATAATTGATTGGTGGGTGTTAGCATATTGAATACCGTCTTTGTTATCTACGTTCCTTGTAAAAAATCGCAATTGTAATCAAAGTTGTATATGTACATATGTATATTACAAATTAAGAGAACTTTAAAAAAAAAGTTTTATATCTAATTACCATCTTTTAACAGACATCCGGGTAAATTCTTCTTCATAGTTTTGCCTCAAAGGGTTAATTTTGTTCAAACCAATCAGATAACTTTCCAATTAAAACTTTTTGCAACCATGTGCCCATTGAACATCGATATATTGAAAATGATGGGTGATGGCAACTTTGCACATTCGTTGCACAGCTGACTCGGCTGTCAAATGAATGAAATTTGATTGCCTTGAACGAATAACACGTGCATTTTTGTGTGCTGCATCTCGCGAATCTATTTTTTGCCACTTACAGCATTTCCGCTGCATCAGAAGCTTTTTTAAGATACCAACCCATAACTACGTATTTTGTAATCATAAACAAAATGTCAATAAATTAACTCCGCTAGTGTGCTGATTATTTGAATACAATAATTAATAGCATACTTCGTCAGACACCGGCTGGCTGGTGCATTCATGTTTATTGATTCGTTTCTTGCAATTTGCAAAATTGCATCTTAACAAGTGCCAAATAATTTATTATAGTGTGCAAGTGATATAGAAAAAAGTAGTGCAAATCCGAAAAATTTTGTGATATATAGCTTACATACGTACACATGTACATATATATATCTTATTTGCCTCTTGTAGCGCAACAAACTCCAACAAAAGCAGAGTAAAATTACGTCCCATTTGTGTTCATATAAAAAGCAAATTGTGAATAAAAATATTAAAAGTAAAGTGCAAATAAGAAAGAAAATTTCGAAAATTTGTTTGTGAAAGTGAAATTCTTACGAAATTTATTTATAATAAAATGTTGGAGAATCGGGTGTTGCGCTACACTTTTTATAGCCTCACTACAGGCATATCGGCAGTGTTGTTGTCAGAAATTGTATATCGTGGCTATTTGTACGTGCGCAAACGATTGCAACGTCGCGATGCATCTGATGACGAAGTGGCCGAAGTCATCTGGACGAATGAGCTGACACAAAGTTGTGCTGGTGGACACGTACTAAAATCTCCAACAGAGCGAAAAAATCCTTCGCAAAACAGTCCAACGAATGGTATGGTAGAAAATGGGCATATTGCGAAATTACCAATGCCAACTACCAGTAACAGTCCTGTCTGCCGAAATCGGTTTTGTGCTGCAAAAAATGTCGGCCGATTAATATCATTAATTGATAAATCCAAATATACAATTGATCTCGCCATGTACACGTTTACATCGTACGATCTGTCACAGGCATTCATGCGAGCAATTCGCAGAGGAGTTTCTGTACGCATAATAAGTGACAACGAGATGGTGTACTCCAGTGGTTCACAGATTATAACATTAACGAAGGCAGGTAAAAGAATTACTATATATTCTTTATATTTAGAAATTTTTATCATTCCCTCATAACTATAAAACCGCCTGGGGTATATGATATTTATTTGTCGCTCATTGACCGATGATGTCATACCCAACTGCAGCCGTAATTGCAATAACAATTGTTAGACATAAAGAGTTATCAGATTAGTTTTGACCTTCAAGCAATTAAATATTCTCAGACTACGAATAATAGAATTTTACAAAACATAAAGCCTGATGAGCGTTTGGTTTTGCAAAAACAAACATTTACTTAAATAAATAAAGCAAATGAATCTTAAGAACTCAATTGTTTAATACATATTTTAATAGATATATATATGTATATGTAAATGTATGTAGTTTGAAAGTGGGCGCCTAGAAACAAAAGTTCGATCACCCTGGCATTCAACTGATTAACTTAAGGAACATTTCGACCTTATAGAACAAATCAAAATGTCTGCCTCGATAAAAATCATCAAAAAAATAAATAAAAAATAAAATGAAGGAACGACGTGCGGCAACGATGTTCTTATAGCACCTCGTACTTCAGTCTTTGTCTTATTCAACCAAACGTTTGAACCACGTGCATTTAATGTGCAAATTTAGCTGTCTTTACATTCCCCAACTATTCCCTCGCATTAGAAGCAGTAATGTATTTTAAGCAATTCATTGGAGTAGAAAATTTAAAAGCATAGGTGCTCGAATGGATAGTAATGTTTAATTTGTTTTTCTTTGTTTACGCTAATAAGAAAAATTCCCAACTTTAGTTGAATTTTGGCATATTTCGGGATAAAATACGAAAACCTCCGGCAGCTCTTTTCGCACTGCTTTGCCCACAGTTCACATATCCCATAACTGTAGCATATTTTTAGGCTTTTAAAAAAGATAAAGCAACGTGTGAATTTCATTATGTCGATAACAAAGTGAATTTCCTTGAGACGAGTTGAGTTGGAGGTTAATTTGGGATAGAATATGAAGTGTGTGTGTATAGTTTTTCTTTACCCATTGCGCACCGCTATTTAATCTATACTATTTTATAAACTGATTATATGGAGATTGTTTGTCACGATTTGGTTCTTAAAGCACTGAACCGATTTTAAAAATTATTGTATTTTAAAAACATTTTTGGAAATCAATAGTGACATACTTTTTTTTATTTTTTTTTAATCAAGTATATTCACATTAGAGTGCATCACTCCTAATACAAAAAAAATGCTATTTTTTGCGATCTAAATTATAAAATTCATTATAATTTAAGGCATCAACCAAAATATTTCGCAATATTTAAATAAAAATTACATCAAATCACAAGTTTTAGCTTAAAAACTCTGCATGAAAGCATGTACAAATTTTTTTAAAACTATTTTAATGAGTTTTATGTTGCAGTTTCTGACGTTTTTGTTTTGGAAGATTGTTTTAAGAAAAACTTGAATAACTTTGTTGTAAATAAATCTATTCACGTCCAAACTTTTTTTCGCAAATCGTATTACGTATTGTTAGTTCGGTAAACCAATTTTTAAACATTTTTTTTGGAGACCTTCCAAGACTGTGTTATCATCTCATATTAAAAATTAATAACAAATTTCGCTCCAAACTGTCATTAGTCTAATCATCGCTCTAATACCATAAAAACATCATTCGTTTATCCTTTCCTTTCTGAATTACAGTACAGAAATTCATACATATATTTTTCAGGCGTACCAGTTCGTTGCCCACTGACCACAATGCTGATGCATCATAAATTCTGCCTACTAGATGGTCCGAAACGCGCGCGTTCAGTTTTGGACAAAGTTGGCAAATCGTATGATACTAAAAACGCCAAAGGTATCGTCATGTCCGGCTCCTTAAATTGGACGATGCAGGTAAGCCAACGCTTATTATAGTATATAAGAAAAGAACTTGGCTAAAACTAATTAAATTTTCTCCAAAACTATTGCAGGGTTTTGGTGGTAACTGGGAAAATATCGTAATCAGCTCGAATCAAATGTTATTGGAACAATTCGAAGATGAATTTCAACGCATGTGGTTAGCGTTCGCACCACGTACGAGTTCTTAAAGAAACAACTTATATAAAAGGTGAGTGTAACTGTGATTAGATATTGACGATTATTTCAGAACACGCTTATGTAATATTTACATTAGGGTGCCGAACCAAAAAAAAGTTGTTGGTTTTGTTCCGGCATTATAAAACTTATTATGATTTAAGATGCCCACCAAAATATTCGAAAAAGACAACAGCTGCCAAAATGGTAGCAATTATAGCTTTTATTTCGGAGATGGCCACGTCTCTCCATCACATTTCTTTCTAGCCTCTGCAAGGACTTGAACCAATAACTACATACCTCCCAGGCAAGCACGCAATCGCTGACCCACTACTTTCAAACACAATTCCAAATAAACTCTGTGTCGTAGGCGTAAGATAAAACAGGTTTAAACTAGAATCAAACTTGAACTTGATAAAAGATGTTTTTTTTAGCCAATCATAGGCTTGTTAACATCCGTTTTTAGCTAAAAGGAGGCTTTACAGAGTAACTCACATCAAATGAAAAATAATACTAAGCACTAGGAAGAAATACCAGTACTTTAAAAAGTCCACTCTATGACAGTTGATTTATATAGTATAAAATAAAGCGCCGAAAAGTACTATATAAAAAATAAAAAAATTAATAAAAAACTTAAAATTTGCTTTTAATTTTTAAATTCGCGTTCACCTCATTTTAAACTTAAAATCCATTTTAATTCGTATTGTAAGTTACATCAGAAGTAAAATTGTGTTTATTTTAAAATATATATACATAGTTTTAGTCGTTAAAATCTGCTTATAATTTCTTTATAAATTTGATATTTCCGATGTAAAAAACTGTACCAAATTTTTTGTATGACAACCGATGCACCCTAATCAAAATTTTTTTTGTATGTAACTATAAGGGATGTCATATTCTAATGCTGTGTATTGTTCGATTTATTGTCACTTTATCTACACAATGATGCTTTGCTCTTAAGCATTTCCTCTACAAGAAAGGGCACAAAATCACAGAATCGCAGTAGGCAATCGCAACAAATTTTTTGTCTTTATATTTTTTCTCGTAATCCAGACTGCATAACAGCTTTGTGTGCAATTGTACTCCGTATTGCTCCATAACATATTTCGGGAATTCTGACAAACTACTTATCCCGACTTACCGCTTTTATCCTACAATATTTAAAGGATTATTTACTTATATCTGTAGTTTAAGAGGTCGCAAACAAAAAATTAAAAAATCTAATAAGGAGTTTTAACAAAAGTTCACAGCTATACATCTCTGTACATAGATATAAAAACGTGCCTGCTATAGCAGATAGCTCAACACAGAATGATAATTTTATCATTTTCTTTATTTTCATATTGCTAACTCTATAGGAAATGCTGGATCTTTCCGCCCATCTTGAAGAAATTTTCCAAAAAACCGGCACTTCTATTGCAAACCAGATATTTATATACATATTTTATTCATTAAAACTATTTAATTTGAGCTTGAAGCTGAATTCGATGCCATAATAGGAACCTATGGGATCTGATCCTTCGATTAATTAATTTTTTGCGCTGAACTGATAACCACCTCCTTCTGGAGTCAATTGAAAATACACGCGTCATGCTTGCGTTTGACATTGTCATTTCAAGGATCTACAAAAATAAATATTTTCAGATGTTGTCACTTTTTTATGTGTATCGCTTATTGTTTGTACCTTCCATAAATCTGTCATTTGTAGGTGTCATCCAACATTATTCGGTTATTCACTACGAAACATATCGACTATATTTCACTTAACATGCACAAGTTATTTTGAGTATTACTTTCATATGTTGTTTGTTTGTTATGCAAGTGGTTAAAATCCTATATCTATTGATCTATTTAGAGAACTTGTTGGTAGGTAATTTATACATATACATATGTACATACTTATATACTTGTGGTCTTACGAACAAGCCTCCTATCTACACATTGTAATAATGAGTACTTAAGTTTTGCGCAATGGCAGAGTGTAGAATTTCATTGGTAACATTCTTTGTTTCAAAATTACAAAAACTATTAAGCCGGTTCGTCTGCCCAGAAATGAAAAGAACACATGATGTAAGTCTTACGTGTTTTTAAAAATTTGGATGTGCAATTTTAGCATACAGTTGTTGTTGACAATTTTGTCAAATTTGTACTGCGCGATACTTTTGGTTCATATAAACAAAGTTCGAGCAAAGTGCTGAAACCAAAAAAATATAGACGAATGAAATTCGGCACGAATACTATTTATGTATGTATGTATGTATGTATATACAGTTATTCAGATAATTAACCACACGGTGTTTTTTTTATAACATTAGTAATGCTTTTCGTGATAATTTTGTTTTTTTTTATTTTTAGAAAACTATAGTTCGTTTTATAAGAAAAATCATGTACTGCGTAAAAAATGTATAAAAAATCAATAAATTTTCAAATGTTTTAATAAGAAATTTAAAAAATATTTTGGTTATGCAGTTTTCTAGTCAATTTAATTTTAGTACTAGGTTAGCTTAAGCAGCAGTCCCTAGTGGGACACATGTACTTAGACTCCCAAGTTTCATTGCCGTACCTCATTGGGACTGTTAAGTGATCCTAAGCTACTACAGCTTCAGCTCTCTTTCTAGCTTGTGCCGGACAGCGGCGAAGGGGGTGTTATTTATAGTCTCCTCTCCTTCACGTCACGGCAACTCCTACAGAAACCCGCCAGGTAGACCCTAGCCTTGCTGCGGTTGAGGCTGCAGTCGTCATCTTAATGTCCTGTCTACCCAGGCTGAGTGCCCTCGCAATTTGGCATGTGGGTTAAGCCTGCAGCCTGTCGTTTGCAATGCTTACAAATTTCCTGTCTATTAATAGCTTACATGTCTGTAAAGGGATGCCGAGTGAATCTCTGATATTAGTGCCCGGCAGAGTCCTCTTGACGAGCAAGCTCAACAGTCTCGCAGTTCTGCCATATGTCGTTGTGACCGGAAATGTCTGGGGCCATCTCGTTAAGAGATCCGCGGCATTCCGCAGCTTCTCTTGATGTCCCTTTCTGATGTCGGCCTTTGAAATTGCCATCAGTCCCGCCCGAAAAACACTGTAATAATGAGGTGGACGGAAATTAAAAGTTATGCCCAATTGTTCCGAAAAGAGCAATCCACCAACTCTCCCGAAAAGCTTGGATATATCTGGGTAAACATGGATGGTTCCATTTTTCCTAACCCCTTCCAATCTCCACTCTTCCCTTTCGGGCAGTAGGGTCATGTATTTGGTTTCGGTCGAGCAGGGCAGTCCCGTGAGTTCGGCTATTATTGAACTGTGACCGATATAAGGATGTGCCCATTTCCTAACTAAATTTAGTCTAATGACAGTCTAGTCTAGTCTTTCTTAGCATGTATGTAGGCTCACCGCCAGGAAATTAAGCAACACATTAAGCGCTTCAGTGGCTCTCGCTTTCATCGGCTAGATTATTAACAGAGAGGCTAACCTCTGAACTCTCTTAATATTTACTTTTTTAGCGAGAGCATTCCACCAAACTACTGTACCATAAAAAAGGATTGGTCTCACCACCACCGTGTAGATCCGTGGAACAATCTTGGGGCTTAAGCCCAAGTTCCTGCCTATTGCCCTATTGCATGAGTAAGCAGCCGTCATGGATTGATATACTGTGGATACTGTGGTTGTGCAACAAAAAAAAATTGAAATTCATTTTGTGATAAGAAATAATTTTTCTTCTCTTTCAACATTTGAAGTAACTAAATCACGCAATAATTTATTATTTTCTCAATGGATTTTAAACAATTTAATACATATATATTTTTTTTTTGGTGTAATCAATTAAAAATTTTCATACACATCACCAAGGCGAATTTATAGAAGGTGATGACATAAGAGCAGCTGATTTGATTTTTTCTTATTTACCTACATGTATTTTGCTTTTGCTTTTGCGTATGAGCTTTCAAAAGCCGTAAAGGCAAAAACAAAATGTATTTAAATGTTGACAACTCTTACGCAGAAACAAAGACAAAATACATAGGAATTTTGAAGTTGTATTTATAACACCACCTTGTATGGATTCGCATTGCACATCACGTTGTATTTTCAGCTTTGTCACTTACTTTTCAAACAAACTTTAAAATTGGGACACAATAAAATAAATCTCCTGAAGTAGGCTTTCAAATTAGAAGGTGTTATGTAAACTATTCTTTCGCGACGCAGACATAATGAATAGATATTTATAGTATATCAAATGTAGGATGTAGTTAACATTTGTTTTTTTTTTAATATAATTCTTGATCATTTAGTGCTATTTCTAACAGCTTAAGAAAATATCAGCATACATATAAGAAATTTAACTCTGCTGCGGCAGCCATTGACCACAAAGACTCGAAAGAATGAATATTTACAATTATTAATTTTGAATATTTCCACAGCATCGTACAGTTAATTAGTAATACTTCTACAAAACCCAAAAGCAAAGAATGTGCCTACTCTCCGCAGCTCCGCATATTCATAGTGCACAGTTTGTGGTCCTTTCCTCTATGCCGGAGCGAGTTTAACACGAAACGGTTATGGTTCAATTGGCAGTGATATTTTAATTAGGCATTTGAAAACGGTTTTTCCAATCAATTTTCTCACACGGTGTACTGCTACTTGTGCTGGTATGTACATATGTATGTATTGAGTTATACGAGTATTAGACTGCAAATGTTTGTTTCATCGCGGGAAATAATTGTTCTTTATTTTTCTTGAATTGCTCGATCTTTCGAAAGCTAAGCATTTTTTTTACATAGAGTAAAAACAAGTCACAACGTGCATATGAATCTACTATACCTATAACCGTTCGACAATATGTAGATACATATGTACATAGGTGTATAATAATAATAACAATCGGCCTTCCAATCCCTCATTTGTTGTTGTTGTAGTGATGGAATATCACAGGAACCCGTAGACCATTTTACGATCCGAAGCGTCAAATTAACTGTTCACCGAATGTCTGTAAACTAGCGCCGTCTTGTTGGGCACAAAAGTCGTCGTCGAGATAAAGGGCTTAAATTTTAAACAGCAAATATTGCGTTGCCAATACGCAACCACCGGTCGGCTTCATTTTTGAAGAAATATGGACCGATTATTTCACCAGCCCATAAACCACACCAAACCGTTGTTTTTTTCTGAATGCAATAATAGCATATTGAACTTCTGCGTGATGTTCTTCATCCCAGATACGGAAAATTTGCTTATTAATGTAGCCATAGATAGAGAAATTAAACTTATGCTGAACAAAATTTTGCTCGAAAATAGTAGATATTCCTCAAGCTTTTCAAAAGCCTAAATATTGAAACGGCAATGTGTTAAGAAACGTTAATGAAACGTCAAACAATAGTCAAAATAAAAAAACATGAAAATCCTCACTCAATCAATCAATCAATCAATTTATGTATAGTTTTTTGGCGTTAATTTTTTATAAAATTTTAATTCTTAATATAAAAAAGTCATATAAATCAGAACTTCAAACTTTGTACAAAATGGATGTAGTTTTACAAAAATAATAAATAAAATGTTTGAAATTGATGAAAATTTATAAAATTCATACAATTTATAGAAGTTTTGTAAAAAGTTGGAAATTCTGATTTATGTATTACGCTTTAAATTTGTATGAAAAATTGCCGAAAAAATAATAATAATGAAAAAACCAACATCATGGGGTCAATTGTTTGAGTCACTGTAACTCATAAAGCAGTTTACGCAACGAACGATCCAATCACTAAGGGCCAGTTTTTGAGTGCGAGTTTAACAGTTAAACTAATGTCGAAATTCTATATTTCAGTCTCATCTCAAGTCCTTAAATTTGAGACTTTCAATTAGAGTGACATGAGACGACTTGGGTATTCAGTAAGCGAAGGTCTCAGAAAAAAATTTCACCAAAGACTGTGATCTCAGATTTGGTCTACCGGACCACTGTGCAGTGTTTTTTAGGTAGATACTTATATGTATGTAAATGCCGTAATGAAGGCTGTTCGGTGTCTGACAATGTTCGCTAAGCGGATATTAAATCTCTGTATTCTCACAAGATAACGTCCAAAGTTGCCATTAAATGCAGAAGTTCTCCCAATCTGCTACCGTGTAAGCGTTCCATGACTGTGACATGGGCACAATAACATTCCCGGCAATTGCGCGGCAGACGAGTTGGCAAGGAAAGGGACGGAATTACTTATGATAAGTTCTGCTCTAGAAGCGGACATGCCTCTAACCTCCTGCAAACACAGTTTAAAGACAAAACTCGTCGTTTCAGGTGGGCGATGGAACCCACCTGTCGGATTACCAGATAAGTTTGGCCAAAGGTTGACGAAAAACTATCCAAAGCTCTCACTCGCCTTGACCGCCCTTCTCTCAGACTAATAGTCGGTGTAATAACTGGACTCTGCGTTATGGGCTTACTATATGGGAAGAGATGGGGATGCTATACCAACGATTTCTGTCGAAGTAGCAGGGGCGAAGGGGAAGTGGAGAGCATCGAACACTATCTCTGGCACTGTTCCGCCCCACCCTGCCAAAACTCGAAACCACTTCCTAAATGGATACTTTAAAGCCTGTTAGACCGACCTGAGCTCGGCAAGCATTCCCGATTTTCTATGCTACGTAATTCGCACTCGGTGCTTCTTCATCTAAGGGAAGGATAGAAGAAAACGCATGGTTCCTGCCAGCGGTATCACAACAGGCTTTGTCAGCCTACGTGTACATCCGTGGACTTCAAGGTTGCAGCCGCCCGAACCTAACCTAAATATGTATGTATGAGAGTATGTATGTACATACATAGATCAAATTTGGTTGGGTTCTATGTAATTTTTCAAACAAGAGTTTCTTCTGTTTTTGCTATAAGAGTCGCTTGTTATATCCACACATCTAATTCATTCCTCTTAAGTTGCTTAAACTGCGATCATTTTTACGGTTCGATGGGTGCTATAATGCTCCTTTTTCAAAATAGCGCGCCTGCTTAGTCGAATCCATTTAGCATTTATACCTACATACATACATAATAAGCGTAACCATGAATGTTTATCGTATATCCCCCCGTGATTCGTACATCGCAGAACGCGCAACACGTGGCAAAAGCGCAATATTAATTCTCAAACAATCGCATTTTGATTGCGCCAATGAACTGTTAACCAGTTATAGAGCATACGACGTCAATACAAATGTACACAATACGAATGTATGTAAATGTATAATAAAGGTAGATACAATAAAACGTCGGAGTTTCAATAGACTATAAACACCAAAAAAAAACAAAACAAAAAAAAACCAAAATGTAGTCAGCCATCAGGGAGGCAAACGATGACTGAATATGCCACAAAGCCTTACTCAATAGCCTACGGGTATTTTGCTACCGATCTAGGGCCGGTGGTCCTGCTGCTATGTACATATGTATGTATGTAGTATGGCGGAGTTATCGCGTGCAAACTGGCAAACGTGTCTCAACTTGCGCCATAGTCAAACAAAAAAAAAAAAATAATAAAAACAAGAAACGCAGCTGTAGTATGAAAGAAACTGTTGCACAAAAGAAGCTGTTGCTTGTGCAAATTCTTACAAATAAAACAACCATAGCCACTGACGGAAGACAAGACAACAACGCCAGACAAGATGCGGTGAGGCCAGCCATGCTAATAGCAGGCCAGACCAGTAACAGTTGTAGTCACAGCGGCTGCCACTTAATGCGACAGATGTTCAACGAAATACGGTCACTGCCACGCTATGAGTACATACATACATATGCACTATTTTATATTTTATGAAATGGAGTAAATTGTAATGAGCCTCCTGGGCTATGGGTAGGAAAATGTAGAGGTAGCCGCAAAAACAAAAGTGCTGCTAGCAAGAGTACTTATAGTAATAGTAAAGCGATTTTTTTCTTTGTATGTGTAAGCAGTAGATCTCAGATCGCTGAGTTTGCCAATCGCCTAGGCTTATACTACGTTTGGTTGCGTTGTAGGAAGTAGTGCTTACCAATCTTCATACATACATACATACATACATACATACATAAATAAATATATCTAAATTTATATATATGTATGTACGCGTGTGTTTGTACCCCCTTTTTTAGGTACACGAATGCCGTCATCGTAATCTTCTCCTTGTTGCGATGCCGGCAGTCTTCAGTTATTGTTTTCTTCAGAAGTAATAACAACGTGTTTGCAGCTTTCAATTTTGCTCTACCAACGTGACTACCAAACCGTCGTCAAGTAGATACATACATACATATGTACATACAACACACATACAACTCACATATTTTGTAATTTTTGCACATGTCTACAGCGTGTCTGATTGCATTGATCCTTTTCAATCCCAGACCCTTTTTGCTTTGCTGACTTGTTTTCACCTACACCTATTGCCAAAATAATAGAAACACGACACATTGAGATTTTTTGTTTTAGTTTTTGTTTTTAAATATATTTGTTTTATAGCCATCTGACGTGACTTGACATTTGTATGACAAAAGGTTAAAAAAAAACAACAAAAAAATAAAAAAATAAAAAAAATATGGTTTTGCATAGAAATGAAGTAGTCCTTTATTCAGTAAAAAATTTCAACAATTGATTGTAGAGGTTTAGAGATATTAAACAGCAAACATATGCGGTGGCATGAATTTGCATAAAACAAAAGTGGTTTCTGACTTTGTTACAAATTGGTAAAACTCTACGATTATTTGTATAAAATGATGTGTAGTAATATTTGAAGTAGAGCTCTTGGTAGTCGACTATCCGACTTTTATCAAGAGCTCTGATTTGAGGGGGCTAAGGTTAGTTTTTCAATTTCTTAAATGTAAATATCCTTCCTGTTTTTTATCAGCCGAAGTATCTGTCCCAGGAAAATATATGGCTGAAATCATCGCAGTACAAGAGATAGGATGGACGAGGCATGGTTGTAAGATGTCTGCGGCATGCGACATTTATTACAGCTGCCATTGTGGTCGGGCGGATGCTCTGACACCTTGTTTCCAGGTTTATCCCCACCAGTAAATGAATTACCACAATCCGCATCAATGCTAAATTTAACCACATTAGCTTGAAATGTGAAATTCTAGAAGCTTATGAACACTGTCCACGCCACGATTTTAAAATTGTGCTTGCCGACTTCAATGCCAGAAATGGCGAAGAAGCCTATATGACTTCCAATAACATAGAGCGTCCTTGTTGCAGCTAAAGTCCGCATGTACTTCAGTGCAGAGAATCGCGTACGTCAGGCAGAGCGACGAAAGTTCCGTCGAAAAGCTACAATCAGCTTTGGAATTTCGAACTCGTCTCTCAATCTTGCTTAAACAACCAACTCCTCATCGCCTAGATACGAACGAGCAGATGGACTCCATCTCCCAATTTCTTCGAGCCGCTGCGTAAGAGGTGGTTGGTTACTACCTCCCAGACGTGAGTGCGAGCTTGAGATGTAGACAGGCTGGAATGCGACCCCAACACAACAGACGCCCTTAGTACACCTGACATATAGAGGAAACACTTTTCAACGATCTTGAATTGATAAAGAATAGCCAACACCAATTAGACCCCTAGAGCCGACGGTATACGGGCTGAGTTGTTCAAAGGCGGCAGCGATGAGTTGGTAGGGCACATTACCAGCTGTTAAGCACAATTTTGGTCTGAAGAAAACATGCCCGAAGAATGGAACATTAGTGTACTTTCCCCAATACATCACGAATACTGTGCGAAAAATGGAAGCCCTTTATAAACCAACTGATTTGACCTTATCAGTGTAGCTTCAGACCTGCCATCATTGACCAGATATTCAGTTTGAGCAACTAATACGGTTGTGTATGGTGACGTTGAACACAACTTTTAGCTCCATTCAGATTGGGAAGGGCATCTCCGAGCCGTTCATGCCCTTCTGACAACACACAAAGAGTCATCTCATATTGGGACACATGTCAATGTTGGCAGGTATAACTTTGATGTAGTGAAGGACTTTGTATACTTAGGATCCAGCATAAACTTGCTGAAAGAGGCCAGCTTGGAGATTAAGTGAAAAATCAATTTTGCCAACAGGTGTTAGGTAATTGAAAAGCAAAGTCCTCTACTGACAAACAAAAATCTCGCTCTGCAAATCTCTCATCATTCCCGTCCTTTTATATGGCGCAGCACTGTACACGATGTCGAACAAAGATTTGAAGGCTTTGGCAGCCCTCGAGAGAGAAATTCTACGCAAGATCTATGGCCCCATCCGCGAGGACGACATGCACCAATGAAGACATGAGGACAGGCGAATTGTGTGCCTAGTCAAACGAATAAAAATTCAACGTTTGCGCTGGCTTGACTTTACTTCGATTCGACACCGATGGGTGGACAACGAAAGCAAGGGCATTCCTGATCACAATGGAAGTACCAAGTGCAGAAGAACCTGTTTACGCTTGGAAAACGGTTGTAGTGGCAAATAAGTATAAGGATAATTATCTGGCGTGACGTTACATTATTTGAATTTCCATGGATACATTTTTTGTCCGCCCGTACGTCCATGCTCGGTAATTCCCTAAAATATTGAGATATCGCAATGAAAGTTGTCAAATGTTCCGGTTTTCGAAAAAAAATTTTCGAAACAACATATAAAATTTAATTCATTCATTATTTGGTTAATATTTGTGTCACAAATATAAAAATAAAATACCTCGAATACAGATAGATTAAGTACCTACCAGGGATTCGATTTCTGGTCGAGCATATCGATACTCGAGAAACCGAGATCGCGAATTAAAGTAAAAAGAAGACATCACGCACAAGCGCAAAGTTAATAATATTCATACAATCAAATTGAGTATCGAGAAGTTCGCGAGCCTTACGAAATTATCGATGCACGAAAAGCTAGCGAGGGAGGGATTTTTGCGAGAAATTGCTTCTCGAGCAGTATCGAGAAATCAAAGACTCTAAAATATATTGATTTGGCTGCTTTGCTCACTGCATGTATGTACATATGTAAGTATTGTGGGGTAAGTACTGAAAAATTAGTGCAAGCAATCAAGTTATCTTATGGAATAGAATATTGAGAGGCTCGCGGGATTTACGAGCTGCTCGATACACTTAGTATCTATTCGTTTTCAATTAAAATTAGGTTTGGTTCTTTCGTTGCTGATTTAAGATTCTTTTGAAATGGGTTTTCAGTTCTTTGGACTATCGACTATCTTTGGACTTCGAAGGTAATTTTTCATTTATTGCAAATCGTTTTCCCGGTCCCTAAACTCGTGTTTCAGTTCACCTGGAACCATTATACGAGTCGTTTGGAGTCGAGTTTCGGCCCCTTTAGCCCCGTATTTCGATCGACCCGCACCGGTCGGTTCATTAAAAGCCAGGGTTCTCAAATTTGATATACAGGATTGGGTTGGAAAAAAAAGTATTTAGGCTAAACAAATTTTTTAAAATGGGCGTGGCACCACCCACATTAAAGCAAATAGTACATGTTCGAAACTACCTGACCACACTCTACCAAATTTGGTACACGCTTTGTAAATTGTTTGACTTGCAAACGAAGTTTGAAATATTGGCGTCTTGCCTGTTCGAACCCCTTGGCTATATACTAAAGACCCCAAAACAATTAAAAAGTTTGAAATTTTAATTTATTAAATTTAATTAAGTTTGAAATATAGTTACATATATAATAAATTAATTACTATTAAATAAAAGAATAAAAAAAATTTTAAGCGAGTCAATGTGTCGTGTTCTAACATTTTGGTCGTAGCTGCACACAGTTTGTATACACACATATCATACGTAGTATACAACAACATATCCCTAAATAAGAACGCAGGTATGTTCCTACATTCGTATATGGCGTAAATGTCCATATTTGCATCCTGCTACTCCTTGTTATTTCAGCATTTTTGCATTTCTTCGTTATTATCATTACAATTTAACTTGCTTTTGTTTTTTCCTTTTTTTTTTTTGTTAACTGTTGCTCAGAACGAAAATCCATCTTCCAAGTGTCAAGGCGGCGTGGTCTCTGCTTGAGCCGGAGTTTATTTATTTTAATTAAGCAGACGCAAATTTGCGCACAGAATTCTTACGAAAATTCAATTTTCATCTTGCTATTATATTCTCGAGTAGTTTTTATATTTTTAACCATTTGTTTTGATTCCTGTTTTCAGGCATAGCAACTGTCTTTTTATGTATGTACATATTTTTTTTGAATATGCATTCTTTCCCCAAATGTATGTACATATGCGTGTATGTACATAGTATAAATATATGTATGTACCATATAACTGTTTGAACCTTGACCACTTGGTTTCTACTCGCTTCTTTCACTGAGTCATCTTTTGAGCCGTCCGCTCTTGGCAATGTGGATGTTCTGCTGTCTCGTTGCGGCAACTGTACTGGTGCGAGTGTTTTGGTTATCTTAACTCCGCAGTCTTTATGCCTCGCCTTCGCAATTATTTGGAGCATTGCCTGCAAAGAAGCAAGCAGAAATGTCGGTGATAACGCAATACTTTGTTGAAAACTTTAGAAAATAATGGCAGCTAGCGATGGTGCCGAGGTATAGGGCAACGGAGGCCATGATGTCATTTCTTGTTTTGTTGCAGCTTTCAACCCAAGCGCTTTCATTCACTCATTACCTTTTTGATTGTAGTTATTTCAGTAGAAATTGCAAAATTTTAATGACATCTTTTGCGGAAGTGACTATCGTAACGTAGTATGAAGATCATGCAAGTAAATAACGTTTTATATGAATCCCCTTATGTAGGTCTCTAATGAAATTATTGTTTGAATGTATCTATGTAAATTATCGTAATTTCTTTGAAAATTTTGTGTTTTGACACAGAGAATAAATACAACATATTTACCATCACCTCCTGTGTTAAAGAACGCAGCTCAAATTGCGAAAATAATGAGCTTATGTGTCGGGCACACTGCAACGTAAATTACTTATTTTCTTCCAAATTGCATCGCATAAACCAAGTGCATCCGCACTTGCCTAATTCCTAATTTGTATTCACAGCTCTGTAACAACTGTTCTTTGATCAAAAGAAAATTGTGAAAGATGGTGTACATTTTTAAATTTGCGATCATAAAAGACAGCTTCTAGAGGCAGTAAAAATCAAGGAACAACATTTTAAAATGCGTCCTCCAGTTTGGTTAATTGAAAAGCAATTTAGAGCCAAAACTATTTGTTCGTGATTTCGTTCTTGATTTATGATAAAATACTTCATTTCATCTTAATTTATTTATTTATTTATTTAGTCTATGAACAAAAGTTTCTTACAGACTATTTACAAGGTAATTAAGAAGTAAGATTTAAAAACCTAGATAGCTAAATTTAAAATATGGGAAAATACATTTTTCGGAATTGAAAAATCAAGTTGGATGGAACTCGAGAGTGAATTAAATTCAATTAGCGCTTGGACAAGGGGAGCATTTCGCGAATATTCTGTTTTACAGTTAACTCCATAGAAAGGCAAAGAAATAAGAAGATTACGTTGAGGGATGTTAAAATTAATTCTTTCCAAAAGAAGGGAGCAGTCAATGTCCCCATTGATGATATTATGAACAAAAGAAAGTGAGAGGACCGATCTTCTTGCTTCCAAAGTCTTAAGATTAATCAAAAGCAAGCGAGATTTATAAGAGGGAATTGGCTCAACAAAACTCAATGAACGTAAGGCATATTTAATTTATTTTTGGACCCGTTCAATCCTATTTATATAATTATTATGACTAGGCCTCCAGATAAAAGTAGCATATTCCAAGTTGGAACGAACAAAAGCCATATATAATAACTTAAGAGTATAGGGGTCAGAAAATTCGGAACTATTTCGCCTAACAAACCCTAATACCGAGTAAGCCTTCGAAATAATATGGCAAATATGCCTATTAAAAGAAAAATTACTCGAAAAAATAACACCAAGATCTTTAATTTCGTCCAAACTTTGTAAAAAAGAATGAGAAATCATATAAGATGTCGGCAAGATATTATGAGTTTTTGCGTATGTGACTTTAAAGCACTTTTTTATGTTTAAAGAAAGCTGAGAGTTAACACACCATAGATGTAAGCTGTCAATGTCATTTTGAAGCTGAAGCGCATCATCGGGGTTTTTAATTATCGAAAAAACTTTTAAGTCGTCGGCTATTACTTAGTTTCATTGTAATCTGCTCATAAATTAAGAATGAGCCATAAATTACGACAGTGTGTCCTTGCTTTTATGAATCATTTTACTCTGATCAGGTTAAAAGCACTTGACTCAAATTTCTTATTCTAATTTCATAAATGACGCACAAGGTTCGACGATTTAGAACGCTTCTAAAATTATTTTCACATTACAATACGCAATTTCACCCAGATTACTTCATGATTCAATCATAAAAGGCTTTGTATATAATGAGAGCTAAATTCTGATACTACTCAATTAAGTGTTGCATTTTGGAAGTAAGAAATTTATAGTTGCATTTTGTAAGTTTACCTTGGTATCTTAAAATAGTATGGACAAATTATGTGCATTATAGATTGTATTGAAATTAATTAGTAAATTTGATATAAAGAAGTAAAAAAAGTTCCATTTACGAAGTTCATACCTTTCATGAATATAAAAAGTTTAAATTTATTTTTTTATTATGTTCGCGTAAAAATACGAAATTTCCGAATACTATTTATTTTTCTCATATAAAATAAAATACAATAAAATAAATAGTTTTAAAGTAAAACCTCTATCTGAACATTCCGTGGATTGGGTACCTTATAAACCACCGAAATTGATGCTGTTCCTAGTGGGCCTTATATGATTTATATACAATAGCTCACAAATTTCACGGTTTTTATCTGCGAAGAAGTTTTTAAAAATTCACATATCTGTAAAATCAGTTGTCTAATTACGATGAGCGTGGCTGAGTGGTTGTGTACCACGGTTCAAACCTTAGTAAAGTGCAGAAAGAAAGAAGTCTGATGAAGAGATGTGGTGATCTCCGAAATTGCTGCTATCACTTCTACCACTTTGAAAAAATTGTTGTTTTCTCATATTATTTCTTAATACAAACCAGGCCTCGAGCTCAATAAAATTACGGTTGTTTTAATAATTAGGGACAAAATAACACGATGACTTTTATTGGGACACTTTCTATTCATGATAAATAAAAGGTGTGTCAAATTTCCAGTTCTTAGCGTAGGAGTTTTGAGGCGAAAACGGCTAAATTAAGTATGATGTTTTCACTGCACGGAAACAATTTTTGCAAATAATATTTATAATAATATTTCAAAAAGGATGGCTATGAGGGAATACGGGTTTCGATTATTATCGATACAATTTTGAGGTGACACTGATTTGTTCTTGAATTGATTCTTGATTTATGATAAACTACCAGATTTCTTCTTAATTTATTGACATATTTGACAAGGCGAAACTACTTAATTTCAATTTCCACATATTTTGGTCATAAATGAACAATGATCCCTAAATTAGGATAGTGTGTTCGCTCTTTAAGTGACCAAACATGAACTGTCGTTACGGGAAAATTCGACAATACTGTCTCTAACGTAATGAGTTCAGCACCCTGCAAGCCCGCAAAAAGTTGTCCTTGTGCCATTTATATGAAGGTATAAAACGAACCTTGTTTCTGCTACCCTCGGAAGGAGAATACTTGAATACACGATAAGGTGAAATATATGGGTGTAATACTCGATAGGAGACTTGGTTGAAGTTCCCACGTCGATAAATTTATATCCACGTATAACGTGGATCTGCAGAAGACTTTTTGGCTGGACATGGGTCAGGATATGGCGGCGCTACACCACGATCGTGTGTAACTTATTCATCCTTATTTTGGTGGGGGAAATTCGCAGACGAGCTGGCAAGCAGTTATCAACCGCAACAACACTCAGTACGTGATCTTTTGTTGCTTTTGATTTCTGCTCTCAGATTGTCGAGTTTTTCGATACTCGGGAAATCAAAAAATCGAGTTTTCGATACAATCTCGGGTATAGCCGTTCTCGTGAGAAATGCCAGGTATTCAGCGAGACGAGTACTGCATTTGAAACTAAATTTACATTTCATTGTGTAAAAAATTGAGATTACATTATTTTAAAATGAAGATTGACTTTATTAGAAAGATAATTGTTAATAATTTCAAAAATACTGATATAATGCATATTTTGTATCAGTACTGATTTTTTTTTTTGATATTCCTAAACGAAGCTACAAGATTTCATCAAAATAAATTTAAATACAACAAATTATTTTAGGGAATTTAACACTTAAGATCTCAAAACTCAATTTGTTTGTGCACTTTGTAACTTCTTTACTTCTGGAGATAAATACCTACTTTTAAAAACATACTTAGTGAGTATTCCAGTTGTTCTTGTTTTTTTCTTCACTGTATGTAGAGTTTTCCTGTGGAACTTTTTTCGCTTTTCATTTTATAAATTGCTGTCAATTCCAATCAACTGTGAAAAACGTTTCCGTACCCTATTTTAATCCTCTTTTTTCACCTAGATGCATAAATTTTTATATGCCTCTTTGCCACCCATGGCGCGCGTGCGCACCTTTTCAGTTACCCAAACAACAATTTCACAGCTTAAATGTAAAGAAAATTAACAACGTTACCTTTCTTAGTATTCAATAAATATGTTTACATATGTCTGGCGCGCACATTTGTTTTCTTCATTCTTAAATTGCAGGGAATATTCTCGATCGATTTATAAGTAGTAGTTGTTTGTCCTTTTTTATTCCATGACGCAAATCCGGCTAGCTTATCTGATTTGCTTGTATAAATCTACATTTTTCTATTTTAACGAGACGAGCGCGAGGCCTAAGTTCGCAAACTAATAGTAACTAATACTTTTTAACAACTAACCACAAACAATTTTTGCTATTTGCCGATCATATTTTTTTCTTTCTAAAGACAACCCCCTTCTTTGGAGATAGAAAAAAACACAATACTGCGCTAATTATTGGGCTATTTGCTTTGCAGTTGATTGCACAATACAATACATCTTTCTTGTCACATTCGCTTGATTTGAGTTGCACCTTGTGCTCTGCTGCAAGCTGTATTGAATGTATTCGGCAATATCGAGGCAAAAATTCGGGATGCCGTTTGGACACATTTGTCATGGAATTGATACAGGGGCGGCAATGATTTTTGATATTGAAAGAAAAAAAGCGATAATCAAAAGGAGGGATAATGGATTTTTTTTTTGTGAAAGTTATTTATTTTATGCCATTTTTTAGGAAGAATTACTGAATTGAGAGCAAATAGTATTTTTTACAATGAGCTTTTCTGAGCGCATATTGAACACTAAATATTAAAGACTCGCAACCAGAAATTAAACTGAATTCTGGATTATGCAGAGTTCATACAATCAATACAAAAAACGGATAATGGTAATTTTTTTTAGAATATCATGAACAAAATTTTTGTTGTATAAGGTTAAGGATGTGTTTTGTGTGCAAGGATTGAAAGTAACTGTTATCTCGAATTTACAAATTGAAAACGTTACTCGCATTCTGAAATTTAGTGAAAAATTCGTTTCACAACATTTAGTTGGAGTTGATCACGAAAATAGTAGCAAAATTAATTGACAATTTTGTCCTCTATTTAATACTAATATTTTTTTATAAACAGTTTTTTTTTAATTATGTGACAAAAACTGTGTAAGTCGAAATTTCAGGTTTTCTAATAAACAAAATTCGACAGATTTAAAAAAAAAATTTCAACAAAATTTCCTAATACAATTTTTTTTGTTAATTTTCGCGTATGCAGTTTTCAGTCCATATAATTTTTGTATAATAACGTGGAAGCTTCTAGCTGATTTTTGATATTTTTTTTGCTGAAGCTGTTTAGCATTTTCTGGCGTACAATAGTCAATAAAAAAAATTCGCAACACCGTCAGCAAAAAAAAAAAATCAAAAATCGACAACAATTTTTAGATACTTACAAAACAGTTTTCCAAAAAATCGTTCCATTACACTTACATCGACCGTATACTACTTTTCTCTAGTACAAGTCTGAACTACAGGCATGCAGGCAAATCAAATACACTTTCATTTGTTATTTGTAAATTAATTTTTCTCCCATTTACCCATAAATACAAATTTCCTTGTTTCAATTGCAATTGCCGCTTTCTATCTCTACACTTACATATGCACTTCCTTCAAATTTTATTGTGTGCCAAAAAAAAAAAAATCATACATTCAACGGGGTTACAACGTTTGCATTCAATAAATTTTTGATGATTGATTGACAGGCGAGCTATCGTCTTTTTTTGTGTACCTTTGCGTCCATGCCGATAAGCTACCCATAAGTTGGCGCAGCAGGAAACGACGACAAATGCAAACAACGCTTGTTTATTTAGCATTTATCTGTATTTGCAGTTAATTTTAATACCCATATTATGTGTATTTCAATTACCAGCACCGCTTGCTCTGCGCTAGCTGCTTCTTCGCTCACAGAAAAACAAAAAAAAAAATTGCATGCTCACACGTTTTACACACAGGACTCTTAAACTGAAATGATGGATGGGCAGAATAAGCAACATTTGCAAGTGATTGGGTATTAAAGTTTTCAAAATGAAACCACCAAACGAAGAAACCTCTGACTTCATACTATATTTTGTACATTTGTACATAGCACAGTCACATAATCTCCATGTTTTAATTATTCATTTTGCATAATTTAATTTAAATTATTTTTTTTTATAAAAATATACATAGTTCATTCTCAAACTTAGTGAATCGGCTAAGTACCGAATAGTGGTATCGAGGTGGCCTATCCTTTAAAAGAAATCAGCAATCCTTATAATACAGACAGTGCAGAGAACGGCTCTTAAATGTATTAGTGGGGCCCTGCGAACGCCCACTGAGGCAATAAATTTGTTGATAAACATAAAGGATGTTTTTTTAGACGTGTGGTTTCCAGTGAGGCAATACTATTTTCGGAGTTGGTCTTTTTGACAGTTGTTACTTGATTTATACTCAGTTTGGTTTGTCATTTGCAAGAATCGAAACCGGACGACCATCAAGCGCGTCGGACGTTCGGTGAAGGGGGTCCAAAACTAGATGGGCACCGATCCCGATTTTCACAAGAAAATTTTGTTCAGCGACGAAGCTCACTTTTGGTTGAATAGGTAAGTTAATAAACGAAATTGTCACATTTGGAGTGTTGATAAGCCATTGTTAAGACGCCGTTACATCCTCACAAAGCTACTGTTTGGTGTGCTCTATGGGCAGAGGGAATCATTGCCACAAATTTCTTCAAAAATCAAGCCGGCCATAATGTTACAATCAATGGGGAACGCTGTAGAGATTAATTATTTTTTCATGCCTGAATAAGAGGTCAGCCCGAGACGATTGACGCCTTGGAAGAGAATATTCGGCGCGTTATTGCTGAACTACGGCCTCAATTGCTGAAAAAAGTGGTCGAAAATTGGGCTGAAATTTATTCGAGCTAGCCGCGGCGGTCACTTGCCCGAAATCATTTTTAAAACATAACGGCGAACCCTTATATTTATTATAAAGCTAAATTCTTGACCATAACATTAAATTACATACATGTGTTTTATTTCTTCTTGAAAACCACTTTACTACCTACAGACATGATGGGGAAGCAGGTTGCTGTTAACACCGCTCTAAGGCTGCAACATCTAAATAGCTGGAAAGTAAATCGTAGTAGTCATATGACTATTCTTAAAACCCACCAATTACCGAGCATTACAGACTACTGTGTGTCAACTTTCACCAAGAATATCGTAGCAATACTGGTGGATCTAAGCTGGATAACGGTTGTTGGCTGGGGCATTTTCTCGGAACAATTAGGGACGCAAATGTCATTCCGCCTTCCGGACCACTTGAGTGTCTTTCAAGCCGAATTAACGGCAATACAAGAAGCGGTACAGATCTTAGAAACTACTATGATTACGGCAAAGAAAGTTTATAACTACTCGGGCAGTCAAGCTGCCCTAAAATCCTTTGACTCTGTCGCAGCAAATTCGAAGACAGTAGCGAACTGCCGCAGATCACTTAACGTGATTCCAGAGCAGTTCGATTTTCACCTGGTGTGGACACCGGTATAGTGTACCTGATAACGAGAAGGCAGGCGAGCTCGCAAGTAGGGATATTTTCGTCCCTCTTTCACCGGCCTGGAGGCGGTTGGGCATACTGCTCGCTTCTTGCAAACTCAAAATTAGGGAGTTCTTTCTCAAAGAAGCGAGTATGCTGTGGAAACGCAGCGGGACTTGCAAACTTATGTGGCCTAAATGGGACGTAAGAAAATCCCAAGAACTTCTCGCGCTACGTAGCAGAGAATTATCCCTAGCTATGGGAGTACACACAATTTTTATTTACGCTCTTGAGTAAATTCTGCATAACGCATGCTCGAATTTTTTTATATGGGGAAAACTGCACAATATCGTCAGGAAACAAAATTTTCAAAAATCAATGACGATTTTTAGCTACTTAAAACTTGCACTTTATTAAACTAAAATTGATTGGGCTATAAAACTGCAACGAAATTTTTTCTGAAAAAACCCTTGCTCGGTCCAGGGATGGAGGTCGCTGCTAAATACGCTACAGTTTAAGTTGCAGCTAATGCGTACATTATCGAGTTTTCTGCATTCTTTCGGTTTCACATTATGTATCTACTCGAATGTAACAGAGAAGGAAATAAATAATTTCACCTAAGATAATAATTTGTAATTGATTTTTATTTGCGGTTTTTATTTTTTTTAAATCTCCAAACAAAAATCAATCCCATAATTTTCGTTTGGTTGCTTAACAATTTTTTTTGTCATTGCCAACTGCGTACTCTGCCACACGGGTTTCGAGCAACGCAATTCACTGTTAGAAATTCACAACGTAATCAAACGATGGTGGCATTTAGAACTTTCATCATCGCCTTCTAGTGTTAAGAAGCTGAGCCTCAATTTGGTATGCTAGATACGGGGATATTTCCGCCTATTCAGGTGGTTATATAAATGAAGAAAATTTTTCAGTGTAAAGGAAGTCTCAAAAATTATATTCCAAGATTTTGACAATTGTAAGTTGAGTGAAACAACTGGCCACACGGGACAGTTAATTTTTATTAATTATTAATGTGTATTTTTGTTAATTTTTTATAAAACTTTAGTTCGTTCTATAACAAAAAGGATATAAAATAAAAAGTTCCAACTTTCAACAAAATTCAACAAATTTTAATCGAATTTGGAAACTTTTTTGATTTTTGGCAATGTTTTGAACTTTTGTTGTTGGAAACTTTTTTTATTTAATAAATGCAGTTTATATGGCAGTAGATCTGCTAGACCGCCAGCACAAAAAAATATAAAAAAGCAATGGGAATTTATATCAAATTCATTCACCCTATGGAAAAAGTGTGCAAGACAGAAATTTAAAAAAAATCAAAATTCAAGTAATTTTTAGCCACTTCAGACTTGCACAACATTGCACTTTTTTGATGTAGGTTTAAGCAATTCCTATACCTATCCCTTCGGTTCTGTGTTTACTGTATTACTTTTTAGCGCCCGTAACGGAGCCAATCATCAATTACAGCATTTCCTTTTACTATAAATAAAAGAATACCTATGTAATACTTCTATAATGCTGACAATACTACAAAGTTTTATTCCTTCCGCTTGCAGTCCCAACTAAGAAATTAGGCACCTGTTCAGTCCATTGATTTCCTCCTACACAAAAGTGCGACAGAAAGAAGATATAATTCCTACAAGTAAATTGTTGTATTTATGTCGAAAACCCGATTTGTTGGTGGTATTAAATGCAACAACAATATGCAGTAATATAACAAAAACAATTTAGTAGTAGAGAGTTTTGCGCGACATTTAAATATGTCGGACAAAACTTATTGAACTGGGTGTATAAATTTACTTAACATGGAAAAACTTAAAGAATTGCACAAACATTTTTATTTTAAGCAGTTTAGGAAATAAATACGGTATTAAAAATATCATTAATTAAGAAATAACTTATAATAACGGTTTGTATTGTTCAACTCAATATTCACACAAATTATTTTGAATACACAGTGCAACAAAAAGTGTTCTCTCCGGAAATGATAGATAATAATTATTTTATACCTCTGAACACCTCCCCAAATGCGTTTTTCTAGGTTAGCTCGAATAAGCGATATATTTGCAAATTAATTTTTTTATAAATAAAATGTGATATTCCCAATTGGAAAATTTAAAATAAACATTCCATTCAGGTGATTCACAAAGTGGCATAATGACTAATAAATCATAAAATCACAAAACTTTCAGTTTCGAAAATTAAGCAGTTGGATTGCATAGAAAAAAATAATTAAAATGAAACAATTTTGTATTTTTAAAATTGTATAACTTTATGACTTATGACACTTTGGGGCACTTTATGAACTACCTAATTGTTCCCAAAGGAATATTACGAAGCTTTTTTTAACCGTGAACATTTCTATTAAGTAACATCTACTAAAACACGAACGAAATGCGAACTTTTTTGGATCGATTAGGGGATGTGATCTGCAATGCAATGAATTTATTGCGCTCCACTAATACTATGTTCCCTTCAGACGTTATTCGCTCTCTCATTCCTCATTCACTCTCCCATAACATATCGAATTAATTTTGAGAGCGAATCATCTAAATTGCTCTGAATTATATCGCTAATTGTGAATAAATCGATGTCTGCTCTAATTTTATCGAAAATTTATCGAGATCTAACAGGCAAACCAAAAAAATGAAATCAAATGAAAGAATAAATGATTTAAAGTTCAATTTTAACTCCGTCATCATATTCGCAGCAAAAAACAAAAGCAAAAGAGAGAAACAAGGCACTGCTGCGAATTACTTTCTTGGAGAGCCAGTTAGTTTAAAAAGTTATAGGATATCCAAAAAGACAGATTTATTTATAAGGATATGCTCGAAAATCAGAGGTTTTCCTCTATGAATAAAGCAGGCCCTTTCGTAGTCATTTCATTTATGACAATGACTCTAAACAAACATCCAAGCATGTTTTATACTGGAACCCCAGATCTGAATCCTATTGAGAATCAATGGGGAAATCGTCGACAAACGAACCAACAGAGAAAACAAGAATGACGATAGGAACAAGTTGTTTGAAATGCCATTAAAAATTGATTATTATACTCTAGTTCAATATGTTTATTTAGTTTTACAAAAAATTGGTATGGTTAGGTTCAATCGTGCGACCCACTTATAAAACACTTGCACCGGTACAAGAACCGCGGTTCGATTCGGTTCAAATATTTTATACCAAGTTATACAAATATCACAAGAATATATGGTATGCATAGAGATAAGTATAAGAAAAAAAATTGTGGCACGACATTTTGATCAGTTTTGTCTGCTCTTCTTTGCTATTTTCTTTTTCTTTAAAAGTCTAACAGTTTTATAGCCCACTGGTATAATAAAGTAAAAGTTCTAAGGATCTTAAAATTTTCGTTGATTTTGGATAATTTTCGTTTTACTAACGGTGTCACGCATTTTCTTCCATTCGAAGTACATGCGTCCGAACATTTTTTTTTTGTATAGAATAAAATGAGAGTGACCATGGATATTTTTCTGAAAGCGGACAACGCACTGATAATTTTTGCTAAACGAACCTATAGTCTCTATGCATATAAAAAGCATTTAAAGATTAATAGGGTCACAATGTCCACATACGCACCGCCAAGTAAGAAAGAAGAATTATAGCTTCTCCTCCTTCCACCACTTTCTTCATAATTTTTTTTAGAAAGGTGAAGTCGAATATTTGTTAAAACTTAACATGCTTTTGGGAAAGACATGAATGGTAAATGGAGGGGCGGTGGTGGATCAAAATGTAAATATGAAATATTTATCTTTTTAATATTTTTCGAATGTCCACATTTTTCTTCAGTATCAAAGCTCTTGCTCTTGGTGCAAACTAACTTGAGGATACAAATATCTAGTGGGATTCCCTTAACCTTTAAGAGAAAATAAAAGAAACTCAGACGTGCTGTGATATAAGTGATATGGTAAGCAAAATTGATCTGGGCGATTCCCCTTTCAGAAAATACCATGGTTGAAAATTGGAGAAAATTTTATATAATTTTCCTATTTTTCACAAAGTTTGAAGTGTGGATTTATACAGTGGTTATTATATAAAAATAAATACACATAAAACAAACAGAAGAGAAAAAATTAAGCTAATTCTCAACGTATGCAAATTATTAACAACCCAATGTTTTAACGAAATCATTTCAATTAAAATCGTATTTGCCTTCTTTTTTTAAGTTTTATTTTTAACCTAATCTTCTAGAAATAAAATGCCGGCCAAAAGTTTTTATGCCTTTCTCGATTTTATTGTTTTGCATGCACTCAGATCTGCGGCGAAATCAGAAAATTGGCAAGACTCGGATAGCAAAAGAAAAACAATTGCAAAACAATTGATTCGTTTCAAGTGAAAGTAAACTATAGTGTGAACTAGTGCGAACATTTCGTAAAAGTGAGTGAACTCGAGAAACAAATTTAAAAATTAATATTAAAATGAATATTTGCATAATGCCCTGTATATGTTTGTAGATAGATAGCGTTGAAATTTCTCAACATCATGTTGCTCCCTAAATACATACATACATACATAGAAATATAACTTAATTTAAAAAATTTTGCTTGCTTTGATATGTTCACACATACATATGTACATATGTACATACATACACAGATTGCCATTGTTAACGAGTAACGAGTTCATTGACTCCCACCTGCGTGGCGAAAGCGACCGATCAATCAGCCCCCACCTTCAAGGAACATTCACAGAATATTTACTCTTGCACTGACAACTAAATAAGTGTCATACGTCGATTTCAATCAGCGTATTACCAACAACAAATGTACGCTAACATCTACTATGTAGTACATATTTAGAAACTATATATGTACATTTGCTAGCTGGGCGATAGTTTTCGATTGGTGATAAATAATTAGAAAAAAAATATATGAAGACAAACTCCCAATTAGTAGGGGGAAAAAGTATATTGGGAGACTTATGGAACAAACAGACATAGATATGCACATACATATATTCACATCCACTTTCTTAATGGGGGAGCTTTCAATGGAAAATTGTATGGTTTCAGTTGTCGCAAAGATCAGCAGCCCCTTTCAGATGAGTGAGATGCCAACGCTAAGTTTGTTTACAAAGTGCCCACATACAGAACAAAATTCATGGGTGACTTTTGTATTTATGGTACAATCGGAATTTTTGGTTTTTAGAAATTCTCCCTAAACGTTTGAGCGTATTATTTTCAAACGTGCCTACGGTGAAATACGAAAAACGTAATATAAATTTAAATGAACTATACTTAGCATAAAATGTCTATTTATAGAAGAAACGAAATCAAAGCAATATAAAACAAAGAAATTTGACTAAATACCGTTAGCAAAAGGTATTGAAATTTCTTCAATAGTCTTTAACACTTGGACAATATATTAAGTAACACCATACATTGTATATCACAAGTAACAAAATTCAATATAATACAGTTGGCCACTTATGTTATTATTAATTTATTTTATATAATTTTTTATCAAAGTATAGCTCACTTTGTAACATAAATCATATAAATAAAAGTTTCAAACCTTTTACTGAATTCATAAAACTTCATCAAATTTTAAAAAATCATCATACAATGTCATATTAATTTTAATCAGAATTTATAAAACTTTTTAAAAATCCGGATTAAAAAGTTTAAAATTTTAATGACCTTGTTTTTAAATTTACATTTTTTTTCAAGAGGAAATTATAGCTACAAAAAAGTATAAAAAAAAATTCCGCAGAAATCTTTCTCTCCAAGTTTTTTTTGTTTTTTTTTTTGTTGAATAAGAAAACGCCAACACTTAAAACTTATAAAAGTTTGTAATTAATTCGTACGCACAATATTAATGTATAAAAGCTGTACAATTTTTATATTTCTCATTTAAATAGTTGTTGAAAAACGTCCAAATTTCCTTAGAATGGACGTCCGATTTCCTTTGAATGGACTTTTCGCGCCTGATTCGTGAAAAATACCCGTTTTGTTCAAGAAGAATAAAATCATTTTTCATTAAGACAACCGTATTCAACAGATTTTGGCTACCATTGAGTATTAACTCTTCGGAAACTTGAAACAATTCCTTCGTGGAAAGCGTGTTGAAAATGAAAACAGAGTGAAACAGCTTTAAGAAATATCATATTAGAGATATGATATATAATTTTGGGAATATCATAAGAATAGAATTACACACCAGTCTCTCCCGCATACGCATCAAAAGTTAAATTAGTGCAATTATATGGAATCACCTGCTTAACCAAAGTCCGAGAAACTCAGAATGCCTTATACCAAGTGCTCACGGCAACGAAAACTAGTTGTTTATGACTCATTCGTGATATTCAGTGAAAACAATTTGAGAGTACATCTAAATTTTCGTTGTTGTTCCGTAGAGTAAAAAAGGTAAATAAATAGAGAAAACCAGATAGTAAAAAGGAATGCTGCCTGGACGTCCATGCTTAATATAATATCTCCTGAAAACAACTTGTTCTCATTGCCGCGTGGGCGTAGTATAAAGGTAGCTAAATTTTTAACTTTTCCTACATAAGTGCTCCGGTCGCTAGTGGCAAACAGCTGTTTCGAACTCAGTTAGAACTTATATCTGGTGCGCGTGAATACATAAACGAAGTAATCGATTACACTTACAACGTCTTATGCATCTTTTGCATACAAATTAGAGAATAAAATAAATAGAAGCTTTTTATTACATGTCGATGAGCCTTGGCAAACCAATAAATTAATTAAAAATGCTTCAAAAAAGAACATTTTTTCTCATCTGATTCACATACTTTTAATCGATAAATTACT
The DNA here is from genome assembly GCA_951828415.1 of Anomoia purmunda. Taxonomy (NCBI): domain Eukaryota; kingdom Metazoa; phylum Arthropoda; class Insecta; order Diptera; family Tephritidae; genus Anomoia; species Anomoia purmunda. Next base: position 23,344,000 of record OX639995.1, read on the forward strand.
TGGCGAAAAATTCTTCTCCATAGTCTTGTGGTCATTGATAGGTCTGTTCGATTAGTGCACTGAAAGTGTAGAGCAGTGCAGAACAACATCGGACAAGGCTCAAAGCAGTTTAGTGCAACATCCTTAACGGTGCAATTTATCTATAACTTTTAAAAATTACTGAAATCTTTCATTCGGTGAAAAAAATTCCATATGTTTTAAATATTCTGCCTTTTGTTTAGTTTTTCTTGTGTATTCCCGCACATTCAACTAGTGCATTCGTCGAACAGATTTTTTGTAAAATGAAAATATTGCGGTGAAATTTCATGCCTGTAAATAGTCGAATGCAGTTGCCGAATTCTAACGCCTGAAACCCCTGTCAAACTTGAAGGACTTCGAAGACCACAACGCTTGAAAAGACTAGTGTGGAATTATAGCTTAAGTGCATTGAAGTTGAGGTAGATAACATTGAATAAAAATAATAATTTTGTTAAACAATTCACATTCATTAATTTTGGCTTTAATTACTTTTCAAACAACCCTTTTGTGTGTTTGGATTGTTTGCGAATTCATTTAAAGAAAATAAAATGTTTTGAGGTAGGCTTATTGTATTTTTTCTTTGATCAACCACAGTTATTTTTTTCGATATCTCGCACCCTACCTATTTAGGGGAATCTCGACATATCGTGTCATTAATTAAAGGAAAAAATTGAAGTTATTTTAATACTGTTTTCCCTAAAGTAACAACCACAATAAATTTTAGGCTACCTTAATTGTATTACATATATTATATTATAGTGTGTTATTGGTAAAAGCAATTGATAGAAAAAACAGTGCCGTTAATACGTTTTCGTATGGAATTGAGTGTTTGGGAAATTCAAATGGTAGCATTAGACAAGATGTAATTTATTTCTATGATTTTACGATTCGAAGTGTGTAGCTATTGGATCACAAATGCCGCGGTTGGGAGCCAGAGTCAGAACATCATTTTTTGCTCTATTTCCCTTAAAGAAGAAAATGCAGCAGAGAATTTTCTATATTTTTGCTTACGCAGCAAACCTAACTTTTCCACTTAAAAGCATGAACAACAATCGCCATTGAGATTGGCCTAGTTGGATGAGTGTAAAAAAATATTTTTATAAAGTGCAAACGACTGTTAGGAAACTTAAGTTGAACTTAAAGGTTATGAACTTAGGTAGCTAATAAATATAATTAGATGTAAGATGCAAGACACAATTACGAAACTTATATAAATACGCTTTCTAAAGACAATCCACCTCTGACCCTTCTTCTGTTATTTTTAGTGACCACAGTGAGCTGTTAAATATTTCCTCAACGTTTTGTGTATTTGGCTGTTTATTGCCGTTGACATTTACACATTAGACACACATTTAATCCGAGATTTGTGTCAATAAAGTGGCTTTTTTATTTTATAATTTTGGATGGCGAAAGTTAGCTTCTCTTTACCACAAAATAATATAACCCATTGCTGACCGCTAAATGAAAATAATTTGACTCATACTTGATTACGCCTGGCTATGTGGACGTTTCGAAATGTTATATTATAATATTTGTCGCTAAATATTCGCTACTTTCAATTGAATTTCAACGGGAATTCAGAATTGTGTGTACAGCTGGGGTCAAAATAATAAAAGTGCATCATTTTGATCAGTTTTCACAAAATTTTGATTTTTTTTCTTTAATGTTCATTGATGTTTTTTTTTATAAAAATATTCTTCGTTCTATCATTCTCAAAAATGATTAAAATCCAATTTTTAAAGTTTGTATTAAATTTTAATCAAAATTTCAAACCTTTTAATCAAAAATTTTAGTATGCAGTTTGATAGCGCATTTAATTTTAGTGCAATAAAGTGCAATTTTGAAGTGGCTTAAAATTACCGTTAATTTTTGAACATTTTTCGTACGAAGGGTGTTGCACATTTTCTTCCTTACAAACAATTTTGAGCTTGAGTTATGGTTAGAATATCTAAATTTATAAAATTAGTATAATGCTTGAAATTGGATTTATACGATTTTCTTATATTTTTTATATTTTTTTAAAAACCTAAATTTATAAATTTAGTAAAAAGTTTGAAATTTGGATTTATATGATTTTTTATTTATTTATATATTTTTATATTGCAAAAAAAAAACTAGAAAAACCAGTCAGTTGAGACCCGTCAGACCTCTATTTATTTATTAATAACCTTTTGCTTGAAAAAGTACGTTGCTCTTGCTGTAAATTTTTTTGAAAAAATAAATATATGAGCATTTTGTTTTAAGCGTATTTTTATATGAACTTTTTGTTTTTCTTACTTATTTATAGCTATATATCTTTTTAATATTTTATATAACTTTTGTATAATTTAATTAAATTCAACTCTAAAACAGGTGGCAACCCTTCAGAACATATATGTAACTATACACCTTCTTGTAAATGAAGCGAAACTTGTATGTAATTAATTTAAATTCGAGGTTTCGTTTTTATTTAAATACCCATTTTATATTTTTTACAATAGGTGGCAGTCCTACCCACATTTTTTTTTGTTATATTTTATATTGGTCCAACATTCACATTGAAATACCATTATGTCACTTCATTTTAATTAATTTTTTTTTAATATCTGGCTACACCTTTTTTCCATTTTTTTATAGATATTTGGCAATGCCAACTTAAAATATGGTGTATACCTCTTGCAAACACTTTTCGTATAATATCCGTATTGTTTTTTGGTAATATTTTTCTTGAAAGGTGGTAACCCAAATCATTTTTCTTTTCGTTTGAAGTTTGTTCGTTTTGAGGTTCTAATCTCTGACCATTTTTTTTTTAAATTTTTAACACAAGGGAATGCCCCTTTTGTTTTTATTTCATTTAACAAAAATTAAAATAAAAAGGGGAATCACCAAGTTATGTATTTGATTCCTTTTGCATTTTTGTTTTGTCATATTTTTGGTGCATTTTGGTCATTCGTGTGTGAAATTTGATACGCGTCTACATATTTTTTTAGACTCTATCGAAAAGTGAAAGTAACTTATTAAAAATGTCAAATAAACGTAAAAAAACACTTTATCATCTTTGAAAGCCAATCTATATTAAATGCAGATTCCAACACCTTCCAGGAAGCAGCAAATAAATCTATACATAGTGCTGAACATCCGAAAATGGAAAGTCGTCTCTATAAGTGGTTTTTAAACCAACGTGAAAGGAAGTGTACACTGACTGGACCAATATTAAAGGAAAAAGCTAAACAAATTTTTAGTGAAGAATATCCCGATAAAAATGAAAAGGCATTCCGGGGAAGCAATGAAAAAGTCGCTGAAATGGGGTTAATGGAGTCACAAATATATAATGTGGACGAAACCGGATTATTTTATCTGCTTGTGTAAAAAGTGCCTCTGGTTACAAAATCCAAAAAAAAACGAATTTCAATTTTACTTGGCTCAAATGCCGATGGCTCACACAAAGTAGTTTCCTTAGTTATTGGAAAAGCAAAAAAATCCAAGGTGCTTCAAAGGTTTTAATATTCCACTTCATTACGACTTTTCCAAAAATGCTTGGATGACGTCTCGGATCTTTCATGATTGGTTTCACAAGAAATTTATTAATGAAGTATGTAAAAAGAAAAAAATTTGCTTTAATTATTATTTAATTTTAAAACATTTTTTGTTTAACAGGTCATCCGGTTTTCTTAAAAAACGAGCTTGCCTCCGAAGCCCCTCTTGCTTTTTGATAACTGCTCCACTCATGTCCCAATCGAAAAACTTCAAAGCAACGGTGGAAACATAGTTGCATATTTCTTTCCACTAAATGTAACAGCGGCTGTGCAACCAATGAATCAAAATCCCATAAGGTTAACAAAACTTGTTTACAGAAGTAAATTACTTGCTCAAATAATTGTTGAAGGTGGTGAACTAAATAGTGTATTGAAATCCCATTCCATTCGAAACGCAATATTATTTCTGAAACAAGCTTGGGATGAGATAACGCAAACAGCGATGAGGAATTCTTGGTCCAAGTTGTTTAATTGGGACTCTGACCAATACGACAGCGATGATAATGTATGATTAGCACAATTGCTCAGAAAGAATAATGACTGCAATGAAGCTCACCAAAGAAATCTAACTCTTTTAGCAGAAATTGACCCAAACAAATGACATCGAGAAATGGAATGAGGATGTGTTTGAAGACGAATCTGAGTATGAACTGAGTAGCGGTGATGAGTATTCTGTTAGTTGCCAAGACGATATTGTTGCTGACACACCAGTTATTTCAAATACTATAGCCATTGAAAACGTTAGTAATTTAATAAAATGGTGCAACAAGAGTGAATTGTTTTCCAGTAAGGACATGGCCAATCTTTTGGCGCTCCGTAACGATATTGTTATATTTGATTTAATGAAACCAAAAAAACAAACAAATATTACTGATTATATGTAAAAAAATATTAATTTTGAACTAGGTTCCCATTCTCCAGTATTTTGAATTAATTTCTGAAATTTTATTTTTTTTCTAATTATAAAAAAAATTTATGTTATGGACTGAACTGTTATGTTTTTAAATAAATAAATAAAACAAATAAAAAGTAGCTTAACTCTTACTTTTATTATTTACGCTACTAAAAAAACATCCAGAAATTAGAACATATCGGAAATTAGAACTACCCCAAAAACAAAGTGGTTCTAATTTGCGAGCGTCTACTGTATTGCGTTTCTTTGATAAAAACTTTCTTTTTTGAAATTTTGGATATCTGACTACACAAAATCTTCCGCTTTTTTGTTTACAAACCTTCTAAAGACAGATCCGTTGTTTGAGACGTTCATTTTTATGTACTATATATAAATTTGGCCGTAGCTGTACATGTAAATATTATGTGCATTTAATTTCTACGACTGTGTATTGAACATATGCAGCTTTCTTTGTCCTGGTATTCACAGGAAATACATACGCGAGTGCTGATTACGCCAGCGATGCCAAAAATATTGATAATCCGAATCCTCTTAGAATTTGAGCTGCATTGCGATTGCGAATGTTGGAAAACTGATATCTCCTTGCAAGATCAGAACGTCATTTGCCTCCAAATATATGTACATATGTGCATACATATATACAGCCTGAATTTGCTTTTCGACTGCCTTCCTTATTGCAGCAAAAACATTAGTTATTCAAATCGCGTCGGTAGTATTGCCATTTCTACCCACAACACAGAAGGTCATTAATAATTTGCCTTTTATCTAGAAGTTTACATCGACCACTAGCTGGTGATTTATGTATCATCATGTTTTCGAGCTCACGCAGATGCGTTTGAATTTTTCAAATATATGTACATTAGGGTGGGTCAATGTTTAAATCATCATCGCGTTTCTGGTACTGGGGATCGTAACAAGTAGTTTTTGCCAAGGAACCATACTTCTAAATGAATTTCAAAAATTACTAATAAGTCGATTTCTTTAGTGCATTTCAATTGCAAAAAATAATCAATATTTAAAATATTTTCAATAATTTTTTTTCAATTGAAATAGATCGACTTTTTAGTATTTTTGAAAATACCAGCCAAAAAATACTTTTTACGATCAATGATACCAGAATCGCGATAATGCTTTGCACTTTTTTTCAACGCCACACAATTTCACCCACCCTAATATACACAAATATGTACGCGCCTTCATAAATATGGCATATCCTAGTTTAAAAGCCGCTATGGAATTTGGTAATTTTGAAAAAAAAAAACCAAAATTGTGAGTATTAAGGGAGGGATGTCGTTTGGAATTTCTATTTTCACGCCCTTTTTGCTACAAATAAGTAATTGATTTTTAAGTGGGCATATCCAATGAAAATTGAATATATAGCAATTGGTTCGGATATTCTCTTTTTACACCGTAAGCAGGGTTGTAATGGTATTTTCATTGTGCACTATTTGGTGTTACTATGCCACAGTTGACCTCCACTGGCGTTCGAGCTCAGACTTTTTTTTCATAGTTAGTTACATTTAGTGTGAGGGTTGTAATGTTTTTGTTTGATTATACATACATTATTGGAGTTTTGAGCGTTTAATAAAATGTAGAGTAGCTGAAATGTTAGATGTGCGGAGCGAGTAACTTTCTTTCACGCATCATTTTATGTCGTCACTAATACAACCAAATTTCAGAGTGCCCTAATTGATGTCATTTTGCTTTGCTGAATGAATTTTTTTACCCCATTTCATTGTTTGGAAAATATTTAATGCAACTCGCATACATATGTAAATATTTTGTGCGCAACATTTTATCATAATTTTATGGCTCAAATAATTCATTTATAAAAAAATGATGCAATGTGGCACAAAATAAAATATTCATATGTACAGTTAGTCAAACAATTGATCACATAGTGATTTTCTTAAATAATGTTCGCAAGGTTTTTCATAACAAATTCGTTGATTTTTTATTAAAATATAGTTCGTTCTATAACAGGGATTTTTTTTTACAATATTAGCAAGGTTTATTATTACAAATTTTTTTCGTTAATTTCATAGAATACTATGGTTGATACTATAACAAAAACCGTGTAAAATAATATTTCAAACTCTATAAAAAAACTAATAAAAACTCCACAAGTTTTCTTCAAAATTTTAAAATTTTATAGCCTACTTAATTTTAGTACAATAAAGTACAAGTTTAAAGTGGCTAAGAACTGCCGCTGATTTTTTATATATTTTTTTCCATTTGTGGTCCTGCTCCTTTATTAGTACATACATATGTTATGTGGCAAAATACACAGAATACTGTCGGCGTGTAAAATTATTACAAATCAATGGGAATTTTTGTAGAATGTATGTGTTTTACGAAAACAGATCGCTAGACCAAACATTTAAAAAATTCTAAAATGATTAAAACTGCCTACTAAAAATTTCTAAAAACTGTCCAAAAAATTAAAAAAATTTTGATGACAATTTGTTGAGTTTTCATAAATTTTGTATTAACTATATATGCTTATAAAATTAACAAAAAAATGTATCACGAAAAACCTCGCTAATATTGTAAAAATATTCGACCGCGTTTGGTCACACTGTAAATAATAATTTCACACTTCGTACAAAATTTATAAAAACTTAAGACATGTTCCTAAAATTGTCAAACATTTTCATCAGAATTTCCAGAAAATTTTTGGGTATGCAAGCTTGTTGCCAATTCAGTATTATAATATCTAAGTCTCAAAAACCTAAACATTCCCTTTAGTTTTTGAAATTTTGGTCTTGGAAGAAGATGTGCAATACCACCAGCTTAAACAAATACTAAAAATCAACGCTAATATATATGTATATATATACATACATATATATATATATATGTACATACATACATACATACAGATGTATGTATAAAATCCATCCCCTATATGAAAAAATTGCGTAAGACTAATACTAAAAAAAAAATTTTTTAATAAGCCGGAATTTTCAGCCATTTCAGACTTTCATATTATTATGCTAAAACTAGACAAGCTACAAAACTGAATACCCACAATTGCTCTAAAATTTTCAAATAAAAAGTTTGAAATTTGGAATAAACTTTAAAATATAAATGTAGAATTTTTTATTTTGGTAGATCATAACTACATAGAGTTTGCGGAACTTTATTTTATTATGATTGTCGATATTTTAAAAAGATATAAACTAAGCTCATTACGAAGTTCGATTCATAAGAAAAAAGAATATAATAAAAGTTAATTTTTTTTAGAATTTCGATAAAAAATGATCTGTGTTAACTTTATAATTCCACACAAAATGTTCCCCAGACCTTGATTATTTTATTTATTTATCTTGTTATGACTTTTGGGTTGATACAAAACACTTAAAAAATAATATCACATTAATAATTATTATCATCAATATGAATATGAAATATTGAAATATTGAAATATGTACCACAAATCAACACAAACCACAACATCTATCTTATCCTCAACGATTTCGTGTTATCATATAATCCTTTATTGAATAAGGTATTATTACAATTTTTAATATTTTCAGGTAATTCATTAAAGCATTTTAACCCTTTATAAAAAAGACAATTTTTTCTATTTGTATTTCGTGATCCTCTTAGTTAAATTTAATACATGTTCTCAGGTAATCAGGCAAATGCCCGTTCCTTATGTTGTAAATAAATTTCACTGTGTAAAAAAAGAATTTGCTGTTTTACGCTCATCCAATTTAAACTGAGAAGGTTTTTATATAGGAGTAGTTATTTTTAATATAAAAATTCAATTTGCGAATCTTTCGTAATAAAGACAATTTTTCAAATATAGATAAAGTAATGCTCAACTATAGATCTATATCAAATTTTAGTATGCAATCTATTAGGATTCCCAGGTATTTAATTTTCTATACGTTTTCAATTGCCATATTATTTAATCCGATAGTTTCAATATCAGCAATGTGTGTTCTTGTTATTAACATATTTTTTTATTTAGTTTATTATTCCTATTAAGTTTTTTCGATGTTAATTTTAAGTCTGTTAGCACACAACCAAATATAAAGAGAACCTAAATCACTTTGTAGCTTTTCTCTTATATCATTTTCGTTTTTATCAGCATTGTCAACAAATAGTTTTATAGAACTAAATTTTAATACTGAATTAATATCATTTATGTAAATATTGAATAAGATTGGAGCAAGAACAAAGCATGGGGGCAAGCCAATCTTAACGTTCACTTCATCTGACAGTGCGGAACTAATTGTTGTTCTCTGTTTACGATTTGTTAAACAATTTTTGAACCAATATAATATAATATAATATAATATAAATTTATAATATAAATTTTTGATACCAATGCCTGATAATTTTTCTAATAATATTTTTTGATCAATCGTTTCAAAAGCTTTTTTTAGATCATTGAAAACTGCTATCTATTATCGACTCTTTATTATTAAGTTCTTCTTTCCATTCAGCAAGATTGTTGACGTTTGAGTATCTAATTCCTTTCTAAATATCAAATTTGAAATATAAAAATATATTAAAAAATTCTTCCGTTTTAATTTTCCGCCGCTAGTGGGCTTTGAATTTTTATAGAATCCAATTTATTGTTGCTGTTAAAGTTGCAAAAGGCAATGGTCATTTCGGTACCTACATTAAAAATTACGTGTATTCTATTGGAGTGCCTAAAATTTTTGGCCAAAACTAAATGCGTATGACAAATCCATGGATAATTCCGAATGTGTTGTACAGGATGACAAGTCTCATGTAAATGATTTCGATGCAGTTAAATGTCAAATTCAATAATACTCTATTAAAATCCGTGTTGAAAAGAAGTTTGCCAATGCCCGCTCAAGAGTCAGAGTTTGTTCTCTGATTAAGCTCAACAGCCTAGTTTTAAACATATTCGACAATCTAAAAAAAGTTCAAAAAATTACACTTTGCTTTGCTTTGCACATTTATAGCTTAACATAATATCTCTTTGGGTAAAAAGACATTTCACACTTATGACTTCATCCACTTGATTTTCAGCCATACATACATACATACATTCACACTTAAGTAGATAAAAGCCGCAAGCAAATACGGAATATTTCCGTCGTGGTCATTGCCATTTGACCATATTGAAATTAATTTCTTATTCAAGCTTACTTTGGGCAAACCAAACCCAGCGCAAATACACACACATTTACTATATGCTACATATATACAAGTTCTTCGACATCTGTAATGCAGAAATTAAATGCAAACCAACTGCATGCCGATAAGAATGAATATTTCCATACGTATAGGCTAAAAAGCCTGCTATATAATACGTAGGAATATGTGTGCAAAAAACATATGGACAGAATTTATACCCATGACTCAATAAAGAATACTACTTAAAGAATATATATGCTCGAAGGAATGTGTACATTATCTACAGTGCACGTCATAACAATAGCACAATCACATATTCACATGATCTGACTTTTTTTAGTTCATTCGAAAATAAATACCGGTTAGGTTCAAACTTTGTTTAAAAGAGGGAAATAATTCAATAAACTTTTTCCTAATTTAGCTCAAACAAAATCGTTTTTAAGTATTAAAAATATGGAATTGATAGATCATCTGCAGTACAGTACTGATTTGACACCCAACTATTTCTTCTTATTTTGTGAGGTCAACTCTGTTTTAATCTGCATTAATCGTAGTGGAAAAAGTGTTCAAACGCATGGAGAAGTGGGTAAATTCTCATGTAGAATATTTAAGAAGAAAAAATGGCGTTTCCGATTATATATAAATATTTGTTTATCTCAACACTTAAGCCAACTCTCGTATATCTCAATTTACATTAAGTTTTCTTTTAAATGCTCAACTATACTGGCGAACAAAACCGGTCGGATGCTGATTTTTATTATTATTAGCACCGTTTTTCTTTTTTACTAATTTTATATAAATTAATATTGCAAACTTTTTACACAATTTATAAAAACTCAAGAAATTTTTATACAAATTTTAAATTTTTTTAGATGGTATGCACCAACTTTGCAGAATACTGTCGGCATATAAAATTATTACAAATCAACGGGATTTTTCATAAAAAGCATGAAAAACAAGTTTGCATGATCAAAAATTCAAAAAATTATAAAAAAAACATTGACGACAGTTTTTAACCACTTTAAACTTACACTTGCACTAAAATTAAATAAGCTATAAAACTGCATACTCGAAAAATTTCTAAAAAATTTATTATAATATTTTTTTTTTAACTTCTTGAGTTTTCATAATGCTTGTAACGTTTATTTACAGTGTTTTTGTTACAGTCTGATACTATATTTGTTAGAAAAAAATGTACACGTAAGACCTTTCTAATCGAGCGGTTTTGCTCGCCACTGTATATTTCAAAAAATTAGATTTTTTAGAAAAAATTTAAGTATGCAGCTTATGGCCCATTAAATTTTAGTATAATAAAGTGCAAGTGTGAAGTCCTTACAAATTACCGTGTTTCATATATAAAAAAATCCCGCACATGGTTTATATGAACGAATATGCGGAAGAGCGTCAGGAAAAATAATTGTCAAAAATCTACGGTTATTTTTAGCCACTTCAAAGTTGCACTTTGTTTTACTAAAATTGTGCATACCCAATTTTTTTTTCTTAAAATTTGAATTACAATTTTTAAAATGTATAAAGTATGTTAAAGTTCCGCTCTTGGATTTAACCGTTGTTTGTTGTAGAATGAACTATATTTTTGTGGAAAACCTAAAAGTTATTAAATAAAAAGAAATATTCACTTTTTTCGAATATCTTTTTGTGCTATCATTGTGACGTGCACTCTACGCGCCTATCATTGAGTGTCTATAGTCAAATATAGACGATTAATTAATAAACCACTGAAGACTGGGGAAATTTCTTACAAAAGTACAATACATTTTACATATGTACATATTTGTACGGCTCTGGAAATACGTATACACTTCTGCGCAAAATAACAGATACACGATGTCTTGGCAAATGTTTTCTTTTCTATTTAATTTCAAATAATATTGTTTTAATATTTACATATTTATGTACATATTAAAAAAATTAAACTTCGTTCAAATTTAATTAAAACTTCAGATATTTTTTAATTAAAACTTCAGATATTTTTGTATATTTTTCACACTCAGTTATAGTACAATGAAATGCAATTTGATATGGCTGAAAATGATCTTTTATTTTTTACATGTTTTTGCTGTTTTCCTCCATGTAAAATAACGTCGAATGAGCGTTGATTTTTGATAATTTTTTGCCTTTGCCAGTAAGAAAACTGTCAAAGAGCAGCAATGGGAGATTTTAGATAATTCATTCTTGGTTAAAGTCCAAGAAGTCCGAATTTTCGTGAAATCTGCGAAAATGTAACCACTGAATCTGATTTTCTGTAAACGAATAAATTCAAAGCTGCATTTGAACTTTTATGGATTCAGTTATAGATTTTTCGTGGATTTCACCAAAATTCAGATTGCGATATATTAAATAAGTTTGAAATGTGCATTTGATAAATAAATAAAAAATTAATTAAAACAAAAAACTAATAATCAAAAATCCATCAGTATGCTTCTATTTCAAGCATGTGTGTGTGTAGATTATGTAGACACATATTATTTATTTATGTATGTATATAATATGCCTCATTATCAAAAGATCGGTGTGTGGCAAGCAAGTGCCTATGCCTATGCCTATGCCTATGCCAAAGTTCGATTCGCAATTCAATTCCATAACTGTTGCTGTTGCTAGGCACAATTCCGGCCCTTCCTCGTATTAAGGGGGTTTTAATGGTTATTACGAGTATTTGCAATTTCAGTCGGCATTCGAAAGTTCGCGAAGGCAAGTTTAATGCGGCAAGTAATATTTTTTTTGTATACTAGTAATACTATATTTTTTTTATTTAATGAATTTATTTACGATTGCTGCGGATGGTCAATTAAAGGCGGAAGTCAGGGTTATGCAAAGGGTACGCAGAAGTAATTGAAGACGTAAGCAAGTAATTGCTAAATTAATAAAATAACCAACAATGATAGCTTAAAAATCTAGTAATAAATTCCTGTCATATAATTTCTATTATTTTACAACTGATACGGATGACTATCTTTAAGGCAGATATACATACATATATGCCATGGAAAGATGTGCGTTCTTTAATATCACCCGCAACTACCGGAATCGGAAGGCCCTCAAATCTTATCAGGTGATGGAGTGTCTACAAGCTGAACACATTTGGTCTGATCAAAGAACCTGGGTGCATATCTAGTAACGGATGGTAGTATGAAGTCCAGAGGTTTAGATTACACTGTGTTACAAAAAAACAAAAAATCAAATTACTTGGGATCAGACCTCAAAAAAGGGGTTCGGGATGAAAATCTAAGAACAACCTCATACTTGGAATGGGCGTGGCACGTCAGATTTTTTTTTTATAGCGAAAAAACCGTTTTTCGGTTGTTTTTGCATAAAATACGCTGTAACTTCGTCATTTCTTCCTCGATTTTCATTTTGTTTGATTTGTTTTAAAGCTAAGAAATGGGACTTTTTATTTGCGCACAGGGGTTTGCGTAGAAAAAATATTGATGGTAGTTATAGAGTGACAAAGTTCCAAAAAAATTTTTTTTTTTTTAATTTTACAACTTCGGCAATGATTTAGGGATCTATTTTCCTCCAAATGGGTTTAATATTTACTTATTTGTTGGAAGTGTATTTGATTCTGCGTCGAATGATGTATTTTGGAAAACAATTGGTTAAAAATTGGCTGAGCTATAGCACTTTTCGTTTTTATAGTCAAAGTATTCGATGTAAGTAATGAACAGTACTTCCTATTCTTTTGGGTTTCTTCAATGGTCGCAAATGGTATTTATCATTTTTTAACAATTTTAGAAATTGTTTCATTACAAAAACCCGTTTAAACGAACCCCGAATAAATAAAAGCATTGTCTTATAAAAAACCACTCTTTATTTATCTGATATCACTATCAGATTTAAAAACTTCTTGAAATAGCGATCTATCATCATTTCTGATGGAAGTCACCCTGAAATCCGCTTGTACCAAATTCCATTGCCTTAGTCTGGAGCCCAAACCCTCAGACTGTCTTCGTGATAAGCCGAAATCGCGTATAAGGTCTTTGTAGTCAGCATTAGAAACGAAATGTCGTTTCCGTGAACATGATGCTTCTTTCAGATAATCCGGATCATTTGGCTCAATGTCTTCAAATTTGGCTTCTTTTTCCGTCTGAAATTGTTCATCCTGAAGTTGTTTAAGGGGCACAGGTTTCGAAACACTCAACACTTCGGCGTATTGAATCATTTGACGATTTTTATATTTGAAGCCTGCAGTGTTCGTCTTACAAAAATAACAATCATCTCTCTTATGATAGGTTTGGTTATGCCATATCATCGGTGAGGAAAAAGGCAAAATATGGTTTCCGTTTTTTTTTGTTTTTCCAAGTTTTAGCTTAGTAAGGCATAATAAGCATATGTATTCTGGCTCATACCCTGAACTGGATTTATAAGAAGAATTGAACAACTTATTATATTCTTCAACAGCAACTTGGTTATTTTGAAATTTGTACCGATGGTTACTGTCCACAAAATATCCACATATGTAACAAAAGTTATTGCGCTTATCACACATTTTGTTTCTTCCACTTTAATAAGATTTTGAATTTCTAATGGCAACTACTATTCAGCTTGTCACGCCAAGCAAACGTATTTGCACTTAAACTATAGCTTTTTCGGTAGTAACCGCGTCCTGTGTTTTTTTTTTCTAACAACAAGTATGATTGTTCAGTGAAACACTTGTTTCTAAGGGTTTCTGTCATAATAAAATTGCTAAAACTGTTCATTACTTACATCGAATACTTTGACTATAAAAACGAAAAGTGCTATAGCTCAGCCAATTTTCAACCAATTGTTTTCCAAAATACATCATTCGACGCAGAATCAAATACACTTCCAACAAATAAGTAAATATTAAACCCATTTGGAGGAAAATAGATCCCTAAATCATTGCCGAAGTTGTAAAATTAAAAAAAAAAAATTTTTTTGGAACTTTGTCACTCTATAACTACCATCAATATTTTTTCTACGCAAACCCCTGTGCGCAAATAAAAAGTCCCATTTCTTAGCTTTAAAACAAATCAAACAAACTGAAAATCGAGGAAGAAATTACGAAGTTACAGCGTATTTTATGCAAAAACAGCCGAAAAACGGTTTTTTCGCTATAAAAAAAAATTCTGACGTGCCACGCCCATTTCAAGTATGAAGTAGTTCTTAGATTTTTATCCCGAATCACTTTTTTTAGGTCTGATCCCAAGTAATTTTCCACTGTCACACAGTGTTATATACTAAAATGTATCTCGGATGGTTGATTAAATTAAGTTCTATAATCCGAGAAAGAATAGATCTCAAGGTCCCAGGTTCAAATAAGGGCCTCCACATCCCAGTTTTTCTTTATTCAGAGGGTAAATTAAAATTAATTTGATGTGCTTTTCTGCTATCTTCTTCCAAAGTTCGATACCCTTGGTTTATATTACGTCAAAATATGATACGAAATGCCAACATGTTGACATTTTATACTTGAAACATTCATATTGATCAACGAAATTTTGCGATGATTTTCAATGACTTCCGACGAGTACCAATCATCTCGCATCTAATTTTGGTAGTGAAGCAACACCTCAAAATACCAAGATGATATTTGTTTTGAAGTAAAACTTCTTTAGAGGCAGTTATTTTTTACATCGCGTAACGAAAGTCGCGCCAGAATCGCTTTACTCATTTCTGTCACTATATTTACTCATTTCAACACCCATTGGTACTACTACTACTAATTTTTACCGCCACTGTTACTAATTTCTATCACTATTTTTTTATTGATTTCTACCACTAATTTTACTAATTTCTACCACTACTTTTAATAATTTCTACCACTATTTTTAACTTCTTTCTACCACTATTTCTAATAGTTTTTACCACAATTTTCAATAATTTCTACCACTATTTTTATTACTTTCTTCCATTATTTGTTTTACTAATTTTTACTGCTATTTTTACTCGTCTCTACCATTAATTTGACTAATTTCTACCACTACTTTTACTCGTTTCTGCCACTATTTTTTTTTACTAATTTCAGCCACTATTTTAACTAATACTACTACTAATTACTACCGATATTTCTAATAGTTTCTACTACTATTTTCGCTGATTTCTACCACAATTTTTACAATGGTACTACTCCTTTCTACAACTATTTTTTAGTATTTTTACTAATGGCACTACTTATTTCTTCCACTATTTTTACTACTTTCTACAACTATTTTGATTAATTTCGACCACTAATTTTTTTTTATTAATTTCTACCACTAGTTTTACTCATTTCTACCACTATTTTTTACTTCTTTCTACCACTATTTTTACTAATACTACCGCTATTTCTAATAGTTTTTACCACTATTTTCAATCATTTCTACCACTATTTTTACAATGGTACTACTCCTTTCTACAACTATTTTTTTTTTACTAATTTCGACCACTATTTTTACTAATAGCACTACTTCTTTCTTCCACTATTTTGACTACTTTCCAAAACTATTTTTTTACTAATTGCGACCACTATTTTTACTAATGGCACTACTTCTTTCTTCCACTACTTTCCAAAACTATTTTTTACTAATTTCGACCACTATTTTTCCTACATTTACCCTTTACTACCACTAGGCTTATTAATTACTACGACTACTTTTATTTATTCCTACTACTACAAAGAAGCGTTACTTCTGGACCGTTGATCGCGTGGTTTTGTTTTTGTTTTTTTTCAATAACTGAATCCTCGCCACCGTTCCATTGAAGTAATGTAGAATGGTCAATCTCAAACCCATCGCAGAAGATGAGTCATTCCCCACCACGACAATGAAAACACTAACTCAACTCCAACAAAATCGTTTTTGAGCATTCAAAATATCGTATTGATGGGTCATCTGAAGTACAGTTCCGATTTTATGCCCAATTAAAATAGGTACAATTTTTTCGACGCCTGAAGGAGCGGCCGATGTGCACACATTTTGGAGATACATTAATCGTAGTGGAAAAAGTGTTCCGAAAATTGGTTCGAACTCAAGCAGAAGTGAATAAACTCTCATTTAGAATATCAAAAAAAGGAAAAAATTGCGTTTCCGATTATGTACAATAAATATTTGTTTTTATTTGTCTATCTCAACACTTAAGTCAACTCTTATATATCTCAATTTCCATTAAGTTTGCTTTTAAAAGCTCAACTATATGGCAAAAAATAATACATATGTACACTTATTTGTACATACATACATATGTATGAGAAGTATGGTATGTCAATATTAATGCCTTCCATAACTCCAAGCGAATGATCACCTGTTGGTGAGCAAAAAAAAACTAGTTTGGCAAAACTGAATTGCGTGGTCACACTTTTATGTAGAAATAAGCATGTATGTATGTGTTTGTATATGTATATTTTAATGTGTATATATAAAGTGTTTCAAAACGAAATAAGCCCCCTTAATAAATCTATAAAAGATACTGGGTGTGTTTTTTTTTTTAATGTTATGTTGACAGCAACAGCAGCTCCTTCCCGTCGAAAATCTTAACCAAACGTCAGACTAATGCAATAATGCAAACTTATTTCTAAAGTGTTGTGTAGCCCAAAGTGTGGGTTTAATTAAAAAGAAGCTGTGCGGCTCAGTTCATTTCAGGCGCCAACCTGGCAATTGACACTTCCCAGTTTGTGCCCTAAAGCATCTCGAAATCTCAAAAAATCACTTTTTTGACGCATCACATTTTCATCACGGCGCCTGTCGCATCTGGAGAAGCCAATGCATCCTCAGTGAGTGATAGTTTGGTGCGGACTTTGCGGCGCTGGCATCATTGGACAATCTTTGAATATTCCGCTGAAAATGCCAATTTGGTCAACGGCGTCACAGATTTTTTATGGCTGGAAATTGAATACACGAACTCGGACGATCATCCAGAAGCCGGAAAACAGGATGCGTTACTGCGAGATCAGATTTGCATAGCGTATTATTGGAATGATTTAAAATAAAAAGTCATCTAAATGAACTCGATGAATTTTATCGAAAAAATACAAATTAATAAATAAAGATTTCTGAAATTTGATCGAAAAAATAAAAATAAAAACATAACGATCAAATGTTACGGAAAAACTAAAAATTACAATTAACAATTAACTTATTTTTGTTTTTAAATTATAAGCGTTACGGTTCTTGGTATATTATAGCTTCGTACCTTTAGCCTATTTTATTATCTATTAAGTCTCTTCTGCACCGGTAACAAAATTGCCGTTACTGGTAACAAAAAATTCTGGCTAATTTTACACCCTTTTCTTATTCTCTGCACATTTATTGCCGGCAGCTTTTGTTACCATCATATCATAGGTAGAAACAACGTGGTAGTAGCGACGAAGTACTTCCTTTTTGGATTTGGAAGCAAATTTGCTTCACAAATATTTAATATCGGCGTGGATTAAAAAAATTTAATAATACAAATTCATTTATTTGGAGTTTATTTGGCGTAAATTGTACCTACATAAAGGCTATGATAGATAGAACGCCTGCTTCGCTTTACGTCACAGTTCCGCTTCGACAACTAAGATGAAAAACGTTCATAGATTACAAAGAAGTGGCATGGCGTTTGTTTCCTGCGGCAAGAACTCTCGCCCGATTCACCACACACAGAAATCAATTGGATCTAATCAAATTCTAATAACAATCAGCAGTAGTCAAATTAATTCTGGTATGGTGAAATTGGATGAGACTTTCTGTTAGAGGAAACTTCTTTGTAATCTACGATCTATGCTGAAAGTTCGCCAACTCTCAGCTCATCAATCAAGTGGATGTTTGGCAACATGCCAAACAGACCCGTAAATATGTATGCTTTTGTCGTGCCCTTGGCCACATATATATTTAAGCATAAAATCGATTTTGCGAATAATATTAGGCGCTCGCTACGCAGCTCATACATAGTAAATTGTAATGACACTTATTAGTTGTTGCTATTTTAAACACTGACTTTTTAACACTTTTTGACGCCACGACCATGTTGCTATGCCTTGCGTTTAGACAAATATTTATTTCGTTTTTTTTTTGTTGTTTTTTTTCTGATAAACGCAAATAAATTCATACAATAGAAATTTGATTAAGTGTTAAAGCAGGTGACACGAGAGCACAAAATGGTGCGTACGATCAAGTAGACTTACGAATTCTTATCAAAATCATTTATATCTATTCCATGACCATACGCACCGTGACACAATATGCATAAATATTTAGATAGAAGTAGAGGCACGCTAATGACCAGACAAAAAGCAAAGCGAATGAAAACGCTTCATATTTCGGTATACATATGTACATAAGTGGCAATCAATGTGTATGCACGCGTAAAAATTTATATAGACTTTGCTAGCGCTAACGACAAAAGTAGTGACTTGTCGAAAAGTACCTTGACACTCGACTCGTGGAAACGCTGATTTGGTTGGTTGGTTAAAGTGTTGTCACGCATTTGAATTAGTGGCGGCATAGGAATGGAAATCAGATTTAAAATTTGGTTTGTAATTGAAAGCGAAATTGTCATAGGCATAGGCATAATTTAATTATATTTTATACATGTGTTTGTAGTTTGTATATATTTACAACTATGTACAATTTATATATGGCCAATTTATGGTAACAAATGCGCTACTTATGTATTTATTGATTCGCAAGTGATCGGACTCGTGCGTATTGCCCCTTCTGTGCGAGTACAGTAAAGGTTGTTTTTTTTTTTCAGATGAGCGGTTTTCAATGAGGCAATACTTTTTTCAGAGTTGGTCTTTTTGACAGCTGTTACTGGATTTATACTCAGTTTGGTTTGGCATTTTTGCAAATCGTGCAAATTTATTAACAAAATAGTGGTTGGCTGCATCCAATATTCGGTCGGCATAATGGCCCAGCAATGAAGCTAACTTTTGGTTGAATGGGTACGTTAATAAACAAAATTGTCTCATTTGGTGGAGTGTTGATAATCCACAAGCCATTGCTGAGACATCATTATATCCTCAAAAAGTCACTGTTTGGTGTTCTCTATGGGCAGAGGGAATCATTGCCCCAAATTTCTTCAAAAATCAAGCCGGCCATAATGTTACAGTCAATGACTTTTTTCGTGCCTGAGTTGAAGGATGTTGTTGTGGACGATCTTTGGTCCCAACAAGACGGACCCACATGCCATACACCCAATGAAAGAATAAATTTACTGAAGGAAACTTTTGGTGAGCGCATTATCTCGCGGTGGTCATAATGGTAAACCCTTCTCCTCATCAGACGCTTTTTACGTCACCAAGGCACTACCACCTGTAGTATTACATGAATGGGTGGTTCTTGTTGGTTATAACAAATCTATTTTTATTTCCAACTAAAACAATTCATTTTCAAAATCGGCCCTGCTCAATCTTAATTTTTCCAAAATTTAATAATTCCGTTTGAAAACAGTACGGATTTGTGTTTTTTTTTTGTATAGAGAGTGATGCAACATACTAATGTGCCTATGGCTTCTTTTCAAGAAACACAAAAACAAAATCAAATTGTTTCGGTACGGAGCAGGATTTCATTCATGTGGCATAATCGTTGTTTTGAGATTTTTTTAAATAAAAAATAATCGATATTCTGTACTTGAGCCTTCTCTAATTTTCTTCTTTATTCTAATGTTATGGGGGTTAAGTTCACGAGTCTGGTGTGGAATTCTTGCTTACGCGGCCTGTTCTTCAAACCCTATGCCCTGTTAATGTGCCCGGTTTCCGGTGCTACGTCTCGGTTTCATGACGCTTTACGTGTCGGTGCTTATGCGGTCGTACATGTCCATTACTGTGTTAATTGAGATATCTTCCACTAGCCTCAGTTAAATATGGCATATAGGTTTCTCAATTCGTACCTGAGGAAATCCTTTTCGGCTTTCTTTCTTGTTTTAAGATATCATAATAGCTCAATTCAAATACAGAATCAAAGTTTTTCAGTCATAACGAAGTTACATAATTACAACTTTTGAACCACCTTTTATTTATCCTCAAAATTCGGTAAAACTCAATAAATGGGACACTGGATTTATATTGGAATACTTCTTTCTTTTTAAATCTTTCCGGCAAATCCATGTTATGGGCGTGGTAATTAAACTCGAACTTAATAATTTCAATTATTATTTACTTATACAATGGGCAGCCGGACACACTATCTTAATTTAGGCTTCATTCTTAATTTCCGCATAAATTATGGTAAAATTCAGTAGTTTCATCTTTTTTAAATAAAAGTTAAAGTACGTAACAAGAACAAAATGTGCCATCTCTGAATTTTGTCGTTTATAATCGAAAAACGTATTCCGCCATAGCCAAACTGGACGATCTATTAATATCTAATCTAAATACTATCATTTCACTCAACTTGTGATCATAAAATTTAAATAAAATGTTTTATCACAATGAAATAGAATTTTTATAAAAATGTACACAATCTCTCCTTTTGTGGCTATCGAGCTGTCAAGATAAATTAGGAATGAACGCACTTGATTTATGTAAACTAATTTCAATTGAATTTAAATAATTTACGCTGTAACGTGAACATAGTATAAGATGTAAATATCATCCAAATCGAAACCATCGATTTTGGAATGCATTCAAAAGTGAAGTTACAAATTTATTTATATATATTCTGAAACATTTTATTTCGCCTTTAATTGTTCAGGCTACAATTTAACATGCTAATAAAAGCACTCTACCACCATAAGAAGAGGCCTTAAAGTTCAAAATCTAATTTGACAACACTGACAATATGCTTATTATCATAATACAAATCGATGCTTACCGGTTTGTAGCACTAATTAAGAGCTTTTTAATATGTTATTATAAATATGTATATATACAAATATATGTACATATGCATGTATGTATATAGGTAGGTATGTATGTAAATATGCTTGGTAATGAGCATAAATGCCTAAGAAATCGAAAAGTCGTTTCCAACGCGTTAAGGTCAATGTCCGCAATATTTTTGCGTCTCAAAAATGTAATTTTGTGTTTGGTTCGTAACTTGTCGATTTTGCACACAGTATGTTCGTGAACAATCTGAGACATCGATTATTAGGTGAAAGATGCGAGCAGTTCCAAGGAGTTCGACGTCGCGAAACCTACGTAAATTTCTGCTAAATATTCGGAAGTGTCTAGGAGAGGAAGGTGGTTTAATAAGACGACCAAACTGGATAATTTAAAGAAAATCAATTACAAGAGCAGTAATGATAAGAATTTAAAGTAGTTTCAAAAATAACTTTCTGGGAAGTGACTTGAGGCGATTAAGTGTTTGAAGATAATAAGTGGTGATTTTTTTTTTGCAATGATGTAGAACTTTGAATTGAAATAAAACAGTGAGATTACATAATATCGAACTGAAAATTGACTTTATTAGAAAGATAATTTTATGTCATTAGTGTTTGAATAGCGTTTCGTTCGGACATGCGCTCACCGAAATTTTCCACTGTTTTTCAAGGCGTCTAAAGTTTCCGGTTCATTCGCATAAACAAATGGTTTCAGGTAGCCCACAAGAAAACAATCTAAAGCCGTTAAAGCGAAAACCAATCGATTGATAATTTCTAGAAATTCACCAAATGTTTGCCTCGAAAATTCGCTGTATGCCAATATTATCGTAAATAGGCCTAGGACACCGTTTTTTTTTTATAAAATACGATGAAGGAAATTTTAATCCCCTAACGCCTCAATATTTTCCATCTAATTCTCAAATTCTCTTTGAATAAAGCAACGCTGGAAATTTAACTTGAATTTCAGAAATAAGTCAAAATTTAAAATGTTTTTTAAAGAGTTACTTCGTACTTTTCAGGGTTAGTGTTTGTAGAAACAATAATTTTTGGTAAAATTTATATAATATCTATAAATAAAAAGATGTAGAAGACAAGCGTGCTGCTGCTCGCCATATATCATTAAAACTGTTGATTCTTCAGCCTGAAAGTATGTACAAAAAAAGGATAACAGTTTCCATAACCTTATACTGCTTCATTTACGTGGATAAAATATGGTAGGATCCCGTAGTGAGGCCGGCTTTTGTCCGTACTATTTCTATTATATTATACTCTAGTATTTTCATAGGAATTATAAGTGAGAAAAAAGGCTTAAGTCTTGAACAACGGAGCTATTTCGAACGTAGATCGAGGCCATTTCGGAAATAGTTTAGGTTCCCGAACGATCTCGAACAAGTGCAAAAATGTTTCCGAAAGAATCCCGCAATGAATTCGAGCTAGGCTCGAATTGGTCACGAAATTTTTCCGTATTTCAAGACAACAATTTTTTCTAACTCATAATTATTATGAAAAGACATTTATAATATAAGTTTCAACATAAAACACCTTTTGAAGTCTTAAATATTTAATTTTTTCATTCATAATTATTAAGGAAATACTTCTTTATAATGTATATTGAATGTAAATCTCAAAATCCTAGTTACTGATGACTTAAAAAATTTATATCGTTGATAAAACTGCTTTAAAAATACTTATTTTGCAAAAATTCTTAGATATTCATATACAACAGAGAGTCAGAATGGATCTCTTAAGGTAAATAATTCTTGTTTTTTTCTTTCGAACAAGGTACTGCTTGTGTTGAAATAACTTAAGAGAAATACACAAATTTAAATGAAGTGAGCAATGAAGCAAATACAAGAAACCGTTATATAAAAATCCTGCTCATACAAAAAATTTAAAAAATATGTTTTGTGCTGATGACGTCCATACTAACTCTCTCCTATCCCTGAATGTCGTGGTATTTTTTTTATTGTGCTTATAAAGCAATGCAATCGTAAGAAAACATTTTTCTTAAAATAAACAAGTCTCAAAATAATAGTTATCGATGACTTAAAAAATTTATTTACTCATAATTACTTTAATAATTTCAAACTCAAAATAACAGTTAGCGGCGACTTAAAAATTGGGGACCATGATTGAGTTTTATTCTTTTATCTTATACGCAGAGCGAAAATACAAACTCTATGAACAAGAACAAAATTTCTCAAGATGATCTCTCCGTGATTTTTTTCCAAGCCCTTCTTATTATGACTGGATATATCTTTTAAATAAAATCAAGAAGATAATCTGTAAAACTAAGATTAATACTTTTCAATGAATGCAATTAAAAAGGGAATTTTGATTTTCATTAGAACCCACTCTCAATTTTAATAAGCCGAAGATCTTATCAATTAGAAATTATTGCCACCTAGATTTTTTTTAGGAAATTCTCTTCTGAAAATAAATATTACACTGTCGTTTTTAAACTATTTATCATTTATTTTGAAAAGCAATTATAACATTAATCATTGACAACTTCTGGAACAAAAAATATGTAAATCAAAAATTTGCATTTTGAAAATATAAAAATCCAAAGAACAATATTGACAATATTAAACTAAAAAGAATATAAAATAGATTATTCACAAAGTAAAAAAACTCTACAATCACTGTCGCCAATTAAAACTTCTGATTAAATTTGGTTGATGCAATAATTGTTTCATGTTGCGAAATGTTCACAATAAGTATATCAACTATATTGTTTGAATATATGTGGGTAAAATTTCAATTAAAAGGGATAAGTTAAATATAAAAAATTTTTCTCATATAAATTCAATAAGATTCTATTAAAAATGGAAAGATATCCTTTTTACGCATTTTGACATAAAAACAACGAGATTTATTCTTACAATTGCATATTTTTGAACGAAATACCATGAAAATTAAAAAAAAACAAAAACGAAGTTAGCTCCATGTTTTCCGCCGTGTTCCTTTTCAATCGATTGTAGATGAAATTCGATATAATATTAAGAAGATTTTCTCGCTCTCCTTGGGAACCAACCCTTTTTTTTTAGACGTCGATATCTTTAAGTTTAGGTGAACTTTTTAGTTTTTGTAATAAGTATTTAGTTATGTCTCTGTTCAAAATTGATTTCTTTTCTGATAATTGCAAGCTTACTTTTCAAAATATAGCTGCCTAAAAATGCTTTTAAACAAATTTTGTCAAAAAAATATACTGAAAAGCCGCTTTTCTTGCCACATCTGGCATCATTTTTCGTATACCTTTTAACATAGCGCCGCTGGTATTGAACAGGCTATGCTCATTAACATTTATAAATAACACCACTCTGTTAAGTGGGGAATATTGAACTAGGAACTGCTCGCAATTAATATTTCTTGAATTTAGGCAGGTGCAGGTACATTTGTACATATTTAAATATACATATCTAATATGCGTATTCGGTAACTCATTCATTATTTTATGCTCAAACATAAATATTTATGCAGATTGACATATGTAAATAAATTGCCGTACAAAAGTAGATATGCATACATACATATGTATCTGTATGAATAAATTATATTTGTGATGAGCACTACACTGCGCGCAAGATTTATATGAACAAACAAAAACTATGCTTCAACCAATCTTAGGTAACAAGGTGGTAACTTCTTGTTTATTATTTTTTATGGAATTTTGTCCAAAAATATGCCACTGTTTTTATGGCAAAAATCACATAAACTAAATTAATAAGGAGATCCTCCCATTTTTACTAGAATCTTATTGAATTTATTAATAGGGCAAGTTTTATTTTTAAAATACTCCTTTTCAATTCAAATTTTCCTGTTAACGTTTTGACATACAGAAATTTTCAGTGGATAAAGTTATAATTGTTTTCAGAAATGTCGGTAGTGACGATATCTTTTTCTCTCGTTGTCTTTCTTGTGCATTTATATTCAAGATGCCGGTTGTACAATAAAGGTGCTGTCTAAATAATTCTTCTTAATTATATTGAAGAGGTTTTCATCTTAATTTTTCAGGCTATCTACTAGATTTTATTGAAAAGGTTTTCATCTTAACTCTACGGCACACCTTCTTAATTACACTAAAACGTTTTTATCTTAGTTTTACAGATTATCTTCTTGATTTTATTGAATGGAAATCTCCAGTAGTAATTGGAAGGGTTTCTTATTGGAAAAAAATCATACAGAAATCCGCTAAATTTTCTTCAAATTTATAGAGCATTTTAGGTGGAAGTTTAACTTTCACTCACTTCAAGAAACCCCTCAAGAAGTGAAGTGGGTAGTCGATAGATGGCTAAAATGTTCTAGAGAATAATTCGCTAGAAAATTCCACTTGGGGGCATCTCAGAAGAAATCTGTGTACGAATAAAGCCGAAGGCTAAATGAAAAAAAAAAAAATTTTAATAATGTTAAGGGCAGCTGTTAGCAACTTTTTTGACATATGACAATCGAATGCCAAGTCTTCGACTAACCATTCACTTTCGACTAATCGCTCAACAACGAGTAGTCTGAAAATCGACTAATCGAAATTATTCGAATAGTTGCCACTACTCACAATAAATTCATAAAAACTTCATTATAGTGGAAAACGAGATTTGCCAATAAGCATAAGCATTCACACACATACAAAATACAATAATTTATTGAAAGAAAACAATTACCGAAAAATCGAAAATGAACGGTTAGTCGACTAGTAGTTTCTGCTTGGTTAGTTGAAAAAATCAAACGCAAATAGTTAGTCGATTATGTGAAGTCGACTATTTTTTTTTCAACAACTTTTGCTACTCGATTGACCGATTTATCGACTAGTCGATTAACAGGAGCTCTAGTATATCGCCTTAGAATATCGCGTCAAAGTTTCGACAACTTATTCTCTTGAAATTGCGGAAGAGATGCTTCTCAGAAATGGCTGGCGCCGAACCCGCCAAGCTCTTGACCGCAAACTTTTAATGGAGTTTTCACGAAAACCATGTTTTCCGAAATTGTGTAGGTGATAACAAAAAAATTAGTGAACCGATTTTCATCATCTATTTATTTTACAGAGCATAAAAAGTGTTCTATATAGACTGTAAATTTCAAAAACAAATAATTTTGGACCCTTTTTGACTGAAAGTACAACGCAATTTTGTTTGAAAATCGTAGTTTTTTTTTTGTTAGAGCCTGTTTTAAAGGGTTAATTTTTGAATATCGCAAATATCTTAATGTATAAAAAACCCTCTTGAGTAAGAAAATGTTTGGTTTGTTGATTTCAGATGTACAAATTAAGACTTTGTTGAATGATTTTTTTTTATCTGAAACAAAAAAGTAAACAGTTTAATTTATTTCCAATTAGAGTGTGAGAGAGTAAATATCTACTAAATGAGAATTTTTTTAAATACCGGGCCTAAAGCAACCAATAGTTGACTAAGTTATATGCTATTTTAATATTTTTCGTTTTAAAATGACAATCTACATATTCAAATTTCTTGATTTACTAATAAGACCAATCTAAATTTGTTCACATAACTTTTTTGTACAGTGTCCTATGACGGGGATAATTATATGTAAATCTACGTATACTATGTACAGCGCTTAACACTTTTTAGATTTGATTAACAAATTCTATTCTTTCATGACTTTCCGATCCCTGAGCATCTGCACACAATCTCTAGTGATTTCTAGTTATAAACGAGCAGGTGATTATAAATGATTTGGATCACTTTTCGGCGTTTTCATAAAGAGCATTTGCAACATTAAGTTATGTGACTACCTAAACAAACGAATAGACTGAGGCTAGTTGTAGATCCAGTTCGGTGTTTGGTATTCATATTAGTCGTATTTTGAGATCAATTTGAATAAATCTCACATTAGTATATCGTTTAGCAAGTGGAAAAATCTTCAGCTATGTTTATGTGATATTGAATTCACTTGAAGTGGTAGATACATTCGAAAATTGTCCAACCAATGATATTGATTTGCTTAACTGCTTAGTAGAAAAAAAATTTCAAAACCAGTTGTTCCACTAATGAGTTATTGAAATGTTGATTTTATTTTTTTTCAGTTGATACATAGGTAGTTTTAACAGATTACTGTTAACAGCTATCGTTTACTCGTGAATTCCTGGCAAATACCGGGAGTTATTATTTATTTCTTGCTTAGTTTGCGACGGTATCTACTGATTTGACTTTTCTCTTATCAGTTTGGCCTCATTATATTTGTTGTTATTTTATAGTGTTTGAAACAATATATGTATGTACCCCTACTTTGTTACAATCTGTATATCAATAACTATAAAATACAATCCGTTTCAAAATTATAAATGCATACAAATTTTACGTTCACTTTTTTACTGTTAGCGCACGAAGATATTTCAATTATACTGTTAGGCAAGCACGCTAAGAGGACTAAATGTATTTTATAAAATAACAACAACATTTTTGATTAGGTTAAGAAAAAGGATGTAAGTTACTTTAAAAACCGCAGTTTAGTGTTAAAAATTTTTAAACGGACGCCGTACTTTTTTTTATAAATTACATTACATTACATTTTACCCATTACATTTTACCCAATATGACACTTCATGACTACACAGAACACACTGTACCTAAAATTCGAAAGAGACTAATTTACAACGTAGTCGTGCTCTTTCATGACATTTTTCTTCTGCCTAGTGAATTATCGTCATATTTAAATATTTTTCTTCGCAAATGATTCTGGAGTTAAAGTACTCGTACTCGATTCCTAAAAATATTGCTTGAAAACTATCGAGTAAAAAATATCAGTATCGAATGGCAAAAGTATCACATTGAAATTCATGTACGTAGCGATGTATTCATTTGAGTTCATGGGCGTTTATTGGAAAGAGGCTAATACCATTTTCTTTTCTCGAAATGATGTTGCACTTATTCTGCCTCGTGGCGGGACGGTGAAATTTTCGCGTTATTTTCTCAACATTTCCTCTGGGTTGTTTGTACTTTTCTCAAAATGTTGAACTCTGGTCCGACAAAAGTGCAAAATTTTCTACCCGCTACCAGAGGTGAGGGCGAGCGTTCTGCAGCTGATTTTAATTGTGCAGTTTGTTTGGTCCTACAATAGTTTTCTTCGAAAGTCTCAAATTCGACACTAAATGCAAGTTTTTTCTAATTTAATTGCGTTCGTTGAATTTAATTGATGATGCAAGTGAAATTTATAGGGTGGCATTTTTTGCACTTTCTTCACTTTTGCAGCGTCCATGGTAGCGTTTTCCTAATATTGCCCTAGAATGAGGTGGCATTTGATAATCGTATTCCACACCATCCTACGACAAACCAAAGAAGCTTCTCTGAAAGAAATATCTTGTTTCTTACATATATCTGTCTTGAATCCCTCCAAAGCCATCGAACTCATCAAAGTTCAATATATTTTCATCCGAAAAATAGCACTTACAAAATTTTTGGGAAAATTGTAACTGAGCAAAAAATTCTATGATGAAAACTACCCTTTCTAATTACGCCTTTTGAAACCGAAGGGTTACAGACTGCCATTGAATATGTTTCGAGAAAAAAAAGATTATTTTGAACTTGCATATTTCGCTAATATTTTGTTTATTTTTAACTACGTGGATAAGTTTTCGTATTTCGACCCGATCAATTATTTTTTTATTCAAAACACGAAATGTTTTCTTTCAATCTGTCCACCTACAGACTTCACGAAAACTTCTTCCTCTTGAAAATTAATACTACTCAGAATAGTTTACCTCGGACTCCCGATAAAATGCTTTTGTTTTGCTTGACATTTGTAACTTTCTCAGAATAGCGAAAAACGGAAAAGGGAAGAAGCGAAGCAAGCATTTTATCTGGCATAGCCTTTAGTAAAGAAAATCCAAATATGTGCCTCTATAAATTTGAGATGGGGTATAAAAGCAATTATCGGTAAATACTTAATAAATATTACCAACACCAGGAACTGATATTTACGATCTACTATGGTTATGGTTACGCAAATATTCAAACAGAAAATGTAAATAACTACACAGTACACATATGTACATAGATATAAATTGACCTTCAAACGTTTCATAAAAATACCCACTATGAGTTGAAATGTTCTGCGAAAAAATTGATGCACAAATTTCATATTTCATCTTTCAAATGGCCGAACATTATACTCACCTCACATTGATTCTTTTAACGTTATTTGTAATTCTTCGAAACTACCTTGGTTCAAGTTTGAAAAGTTAATTTCACCACAAAAAAAAACTTTGAACTCCATACGTTGAATTACTTGGGAGTTTTGATTGCTATTTAAAACGCCAGAACATTATGTTATTACATATATTCAAACTTCCTTGGTCCAAATTCGGAAATTTAATTTAACCACAAAAAACTTGGGACTGCATGGTTGATCTGTTTGGGGGTTTTAATATGTTATATTAATTGTAATTAAAATTATTTGAAACATATTTTAACCTGATACTCGTAGTAATATCTCTCTTGCCATTAGTACGATCGATGCACAATTTTCAGTGACGTTTTAGTTTTGCATCGTAGTTTATAGACTAAAGCCCGGTTGAACCAATTGACCTCAAATTCATAGGATATGCTTGTAATGGGTCTATTGTACATAGTACAATAAAAAATCCGATAGGTGCCGTTGTAGTCGAGATTTTTAAAAATTTGATTTGATTAAAATTCAAAACACCTATAAGCCACATAAATATAAATATTTTATTAGAAAATTCCACCGTCAGGTGGCGCTGTAGTCGAGAATTTTCTAAAACTCGTATTTACAGTTCGATTGGATTCAAATTCAAAACACGTATAGTCACAAAAATATAACTATTGTATTAGAAAATTGGGCCGATATGTAGCGCTGGAGCTAAAATATATGTATCTAAACTCCATATTTGCAAAAATTAGTGCATTTATAAGCTAATTATTTTTATTTCGCAGACAGCATTCAAATACTAAATAAAATTAATTATTTAGTTTTATTTTATGCAATGAATACTTGAACTGGGCAAATTAATTCTCCACAAGTAAACTAACCTTACCTTGCTCGAGCAAATGTTTACATAGATTTGTTTGCAGCAAGCAATTGCGGTAATTCTAGCTAGTTGGATTTGTTTTTGTATGAGTTGCAGGCTTTTAAAATCGTATAAACGTTAATGTGTTTACGGTATTTGTGGTAGGGGTGTTTAAAATTTATCTAATTTATATTAATATTTATACACTCCATGTAAGCAAACAAAGTTGCTAATATATCGTGCAATTTTAATTTCCCACAACATTCACAAATACGCAATAAATTTAAAAAGTTGATAACACAAGTAAAGTAGTTACGTAATTCGATTACCAGATACAAGTGTATGAAGGAATATAAATATATGTATATGTACATGTATGTACATACATATACGTATCTCTGGTAACCATTTCAGTTTAAAAAAAAACATCAATACAAACTTTGAGAATATAAAAAAAAACTAAACAAAACTAAGCTATTTGGTTCTATTGCAAACAGGGCCGGATTTTTAAGAGTCGCTATCTTGGTAGCTACCATTTTCAGTTTTAGTTTTTTCGAAAACTAAATTAGTGCAAAGATCTTAACCGCATCCAAATTGAAATTATCATTCTTATTCATATTCATATTTTTTTAAATATTAAAAAAAAAATTTTTTTTTTTAATTTTTTTTTAAATTTTTTTTTTGTAAAATATTTTTTATAAAAGTCTAGTCTTCACTCCATCAAAATCCATTTAAATCAAGTTTTCAAAATACATATACATACATACATATATAAAGTTTACACAAATTCGACAAATTTTTAAATCCGAATTTTTAAGTACTATGTTTGAAATTAAAAAAAAAAAATTTTTCTTAAAAAATTTCAAACTTTTAAAGCCGAATATTTATGTGTAGTTGTTTTGCTGATCGGTTTTGTTTTATTTGATTTTTTTTTTAATTTCTTCATTTTTCAAAAGACTTGAAATAAAATATTCGTTAAGAAATAATTATTTGTGTATGCTATTTTTAAAAGGTTTTTTTTAAAGAGATTTGAATCATTTTTAGCATAGTCAATATTATTTGATTTCAACCATTGCGCTGTTAAGATTTCCGCCCAAATTTACCATATTTGAATTTTGTTTGTTACTTTTGGTACAGGGGCGAGCAAAACCGATAGTTCGAAAATTACTTGAAGACAAGATTAAATGGTTTTAAGAGTGGCCGGCAGTCCGCACGGCTTTCCTTTGCCACTTTTTTATCTGCCCACAAAATGCACCAAAAGTATTGAAAAATAAAAATAAAATAAATTTACACCATTCTTGACCTGAGTTATTATTGCTATGAGGAATTCGGAAATTCGTTCACGAAATACTCCAAAAAAGGTTTTAGAAAAACTGAAAAATAAGTCGAAGAAACTGAAAAACCATTTCAAAAGAACCTCAAAAGAACTACAAAACCGAAAATTCGCACTCGAAGAAGCAAATACGGTTTGAAAATAGCAACAAATATCGAAAAAAAGCAATGGAAACATTACTTTGTCTCAGATGAAACCTAATCCTAGAAAACGCGTAGATACTGTTTTTTTTCTTTAATATTTAAAAAAATTATAAAAAGAAATATAAGTTTTATAAACACTTTTTATACTCTTTAGTAGAGCTATTTCGATATAACCTCTTTCCGTTACCACTTTTTTTGAGAGCCGGAACCGGTCAACATACACGCTACTCCTTGACACCGCACTCCACATAACCGGTACTTTAAATACTGGGAGCCGAATCTTCCTTTTTGAACCGCAATAATAATTTTTTGAATGCTTAAAAATATATTAAATATTTATTAACAAAGTCTCACAAATTTTTAAAGATTTATTTATGAATGTTTGAGTACTAAATATATTTTCTTTTCATTTCAGGTTTGTTTACTTCTAGATTGGATATTGACTAAGAAGTTTACCCAGGTAGTTATAAATTAAAAAAAAAAAATCTTATCACGTTTATATTGCCTCAAACACGGTCTGTGAAATAAGCGTTGTATGTATGTATGTGCATTAGAGTGTTCGAAGGAAAAAAGAAAGTCGTAATTTTAATGCTCTCATCCTCCTGAAAAAAACTATTGTTTTTTCCATTTTGGTTTTTTTTTGATTTTAGATAATCTATAAAAAATAGTTAATATTAAAAAAAGGAGGCTAAGTAAATAATTGGATTTTATTCTTTGAACTCTCCTGAAGGGAAAGAAAATTTGCCGATTGAAAAATATTGATTTTCAAGATTTCTATATAATTTCTACAAAAAATTGTTCTTGCCCATTGAAAATACTTAGGAAACTAATAAACTTTTAGTTTAAAATATTTAGTAGGGGTATTTTTTTTTTTGTCAATATAGAACAGAACGTTAAAAGCCCGATTTTACATTATGGAAATTTTTGTGCTACCACCCCAGGAAGTATTTGTGGATAGATTACTGGAATTTGATATTGAGAAGCTTATGAATCCATACACGGTGTCCAATAAGTTCGCATACGAAATTTAAGCCACATAAAAGCGAGAAACCATAAATTCGTGAAGTTTTTAAATTAAAATAATATGTGAACTATCTTCGGAGGTGTTGGAAAAAGAAGGCGCGCCCCCCTCTAAAGACATGTATCCAGAAGAATTCGGTACTGGAATTTTTTAAGGAGATTTATGTTATCATACCGTATCAAAAAACAAAAAAAACCAAAGGGTTAATGCACATAGTGGCACACAGTGTAAGATCTCCATATAAACTGAAGCCTAAAATAATAACCTCTGTTCGATTTTGTTGAAATTTTGCATATGTGATTTTGAAAGTAAAATGTTGAAAAATTTTGTTTAAAAAAAGTTTTAAAAATACTATATTTATTGGCATAATGCGTGGGGTGGAGCAGCATCTCATTTCTAATCTAAAAATATTTCAATTTGCGAAGCTGAAATTGCCTTTCTTTTTCATACGTATGAATGTATGTATCTACATTAAAGTGCCTCACTGCCCATACCCCACTTTTTCCCGTCGGAATTGTAAAATTCATTATATTTTAAAAGACCTTAACCGAAATATTCCTGAAAAATATTAAGATTTACATAAGCTGAATGCATTTGAAAATACCTCCTCCAATAATGATCTTTTAATAAACTGATGGAATAGTCTAACCTAAAAGGGTCTGCATACAAAATGTAAAAACAAATTGTTTAACGGAATCATGATAATGAGATTTGCGAATAGCAAAAACATTTCAAAATTTGTGAATTTGCACAAGATATATCCTTCCAATGATAGCTTATACGTTGAAATCGGTCAAGTTTTAACTGAGTTATTCAAGTTTTTCTTGAACCAAGCTTAAAAAAGTCAAAAACATAATTACTATGATTTTGTTCAACAAATTTCAAAATATTTTCAGCTTAGACTATTTTATGATCTGAGGTGATAAAAAAATAGTTTTAAAAAACTATCCATTTTTGGAGTTATTTTTAAATCGGTACAGCTCACGTAAATCTTAACCTTTTCCGAAATAATTTGGTGTACTCCTCAAAATATTATAGATTTTATAATCCCGATTCTGTACCGATGTTGTTTTTTTTTTGTTTATTTCAGGAGTGATGCACCCTAATGTGCATATATATTTTGCTGACTTGAAACAAAAAAGTTCAAAGGTCTCAAGCCACACGAGCCAACAGATAACGCGTTATATAATAATTTGTTGGCTGAATGTGATGTATGATAAGGCTGGCGGCACATTTGTATTACCTCTTCATTTGAAGGCCACTAGCAGAGAACTATAGCCCAATTGTTTCTTATATATATTTTTTTTTTACAATAAATAGTTAATCCCTTTTTGGAAAGAAATACCATGTCGAATATTTATTCCGCAGTTAAATTTACATCTAAGCGATTATATTTTTTTAATAATATATTACTTAGGAATCGTAGTTTCAATAAAAAATTAAGGCGGTGTCTAGTATAGCGGCCCCTTTTCGAAGCCTACTTTTGGGAACTAATTGTAGGAAAACTACTTAAGATTTTTCAACATTTTCTTTTTATTTTGTTTATAAGTTTTTCAAATATGTATAGACAGTATTTTTTTTTTTTTTGGTTTTCAAATTTTTTTTTTCACATTGTCAAAAAAAATCGGGTGCCGGGGTGAAGGATTTTGAGAGTTCGAATTATCTGAAACAAAAACATGAACTAAGTAATAGTTTTTTAATCCCTTTATCTACGACGTTACACAAGGTTTTCAAAAATAAAATTTTTTTTCGACATTGCAGAATTTTTTTTTGGCTAATAATGGCTGTAAATATTTTTCCGATAGAGATATTCAAAAAAAAAAACTTATGTGACATCTTAGCGACAAGTTTGCTGAAGAAAAAAATGCAAAAATGGTTCAACAGTTTTTTCAAGATCTATAACTCCGTAACGAAGCCAGAAACGACTTTAGTCTTTTTACAGCGTATTTTTAACATCCTATACATGAAAAATACGCAAAATAAACGATTTTTTGAAGCCGCTACACTGGAACACTCCCTTAAAAAATGTCTGAAGCTAAAAAGACATGCACTGCAAAAAAAAGGAGCGAACAAATATTTTTTTGATATAAGTTTTAGATAAAATTTATTCAAAATGAATAAAAAATATAAATGAGATCGGTTTGTCCTCAAAATTAAGTAGTAAATGTGTATTTGTTTAACGCCAATTCATTCCCATTTTTCTAACTTTGAATAGCTGTTCTTTTCTTCAATCCAGTTTTTTTTTTTTTTTTGTATAGTATAGTAGTATAGTTACTGACGAACAACCCAATTTATAACATATGTACAAAACACACACAAATCATAAATTTTGCAAAAATACGACTTCAACCTTCTAACGATAAAATGAGTCCTTCGAATTTCAATGATAATTACACAAAGCATTATGCGATTACGCACTGTATTCTCCAAGTATTAGTTACGAGTATTATTTAAGCTATCAACAAATACAACCGTGCCTATTTCAAGGCCTCTACAAATATAAAGTGCGAATATTTAATGTTCATACATTCGTGAATGAATTGACTTCCTTGTTTATAGAAATTTGGCAATAATCAACAATAGCAAATAAGTGTTTATATATACATATGTGTGCACATATACACACACACATACACAGGTGTCTGTCAATAAGAAAGTACAAGTGGAATAAAAAAAAAGGTACGTGAAATTTATCAGCAAATATTTTCTTTGGCGCAACCTCCCTACGGTAGTTATCTTATCGTTTGCCGCCCATACAATGAAAAATCGTAGTATGTGAGTTGATGTATGCAGGTGACGAGACATGCCATAATTGTATTACTTTATTTCTATTTTAATCGCCACTTTTCGCCGGGTATTACGTTTCAAGAAATTGGCGCCTATCTAGAACACAAACAAATTACACACAATTCCGCTACACTCCAGGTTCTAAACAGCCCAGCCAGAAAAATAGCCGAAAACGTCTCAGCAAATGAAAAAAAAAATGCGAATAAAGTATTGATTTTTCATTAGTTAACTGATTCCATTTAAGTTTTATTTGCAGCTACTTTCTCCCACTAAAATTTGCAGCGAGAACGTGTGTCTAAAAAAGAACAGAAGGCGATTATTAAACAGTTACGTTTTCTAAAAATTTGACAACAGGTTTTCCGATGCATGTGTACTATGAGGCGCCGCTATCGCGTACCAATAATGAGAATAAAGTTTCGAATCTTGTCGGGGAGAGAAAATGTTTTTTAAGTAAAACTTCTTTAGCAGCAGTGATTTTATTCATCGCGTAAGGAAAGTCGCGTCAGAATTACTATACTAATTTCTACCCCTATATTTACTAATTTCAACCACTATTGTTTCTAATGGTAATAATACTTGCTGCCACTAATTTTACTAATTTCTACCACTATTCTTTCTAATTTCTACCACTATTTTTACTAGTTTCTTCCACTATTTGACTGATTTCTACCACTATTTTTACTTATTCTTACTAATAATTTCCACTACTATTTTTACTTCTACTACTAATTTTTCGATTACTTTTGTTAATTTCTACTACCACAAATAGGTTTTACTTCTAGCTCGCGTACTTAGCAATTTCTTATCGGACTTGGGAGACGGTTGCATTAAACTTTTAACTTCAGAACGGAACATGTTCATTACATTTTCACGCCGAAACGGCACATACATAATTTATAACCTGGATTATAATATGCCGAATATTTTTAAAAACATTTGCCATCCACTTAAAAATTTAAATTCAAATAAATGAACAACTTAAATCAAATATTGTAATATGGGTGTCAAACGAAAGAGTTTGGAAAAGCTTAAATTCAAAAATATTTTTAAAGAGGATTACCTCCCCTTTCCGCACATCAACTAAATTTAATTGAAAACAATTTATTCGAAAAAGGCAACAATTGTCAAAGCTATTTCGGAGACCACCATACATATCTCATCGCCAGATTTCTTTCTATTTTGTCGATATAAATAAAATCAGGTCAAAAGATTAATATACTAAATTAACAACTTACATGAAATGTTACAATATCGGTTTGAAACGAAAGAAGTTTATATCAAAATATTTTTGAAGAGGGTTGTGGCATGTCACAAATTAATTGGTAGTAGGGACTTCACGTACCCAATTTTTTAATTATAAAGAATTTAACCATTTGATTTCGTTTTAATTTTTACGGATCTAATAAA
The DNA here is from genome assembly GCA_951828415.1 of Anomoia purmunda. Lineage (NCBI taxonomy): Eukaryota > Metazoa > Arthropoda > Insecta > Diptera > Tephritidae > Anomoia > Anomoia purmunda. The sequence goes on from OX639995.1 coordinate 23,380,992, forward strand.
TAATTTGTACAAAGAGTAAAATTTTTAATTAATTTATTTAATTGGGAGAATTCTCATTGGTTTTCACTAGCCGACAGTAAGCCAAAAGTTCCTAGAAATCCTTTTTAATGAAAGCCAGCGATACAGCGATTTTCGGTGTAGTTGATTATGAATCTAAATTTAGTTTTCGAAACATAAAATTGGCGGAACCAATATGGCATGAAACTGCTTATAGGAGAGCTTTAGAGGGAGCAGATTACGAATCGAAAGGAAATTTTTGGAAAATTCAAAATGGCGAATCCAGTATGGTTGGTGGTTTAAAACAAAAATAATAATTAAAAAAAAAATATCTCATAAAAGAGGTTTTTTTGGGTTCTCGCATTATAAATTTGAAGTTAGTCTTTTTTTAATGTAAAAAAAGGAATCCAATTTAAAAATTCATATGTACCATAAAAAAACAAAGAAAATTACAAATTAAAAAAAGCAAGTCTTTTTAAAATGCAAGATAAGGGATCCAATTTAAAAGTTTACCAATTTATGTACCATAAAAAATAAAAAAAATAAGCACAATATATAAATTAAAGAGTGTATGAAATACATAAAAAAATAATATTGAAGAAAATAAATAAATATGATATCACCATATTTAATTAAAAAAAAAGAAATCATACTTCGAATTCAATATAACGAACCCAAAAACTGTCTTCTGTGAAATTTTTTTTTGTACAATTTTAATATTTTTTTTTAAGTTTGTACGCTATGTTAGATCGATAAGCAAATCAAAGGCCCCCTTAAAAGAAGCTTATGAAAATTAAAGCGACTACAATACTATGTACAGATTTTTAACAGTGACAAAAAGTGGCATATGTATATCCTCATATGTAGTTTAAGGAATAAAGTGACTACATAGTAACTTTGTGGTTTATTGGAGGTGAACGGGTATCGTGAGCTAAAAATTAATATTTGCATTTTGGTTTCGACTTTGCAATTTACGTGTATCAAAATCGAATCGAACAGGGCGATTTGCGGTAATTTTTTGTATCCGGAAAAATCGCTGCCCACAACACACACACAAACGTTTTCTGACTGGCAAATCTACGAAATATGTATGTGCATAAAATTATTAGTACATACAAATCTTCAAACAAGCACACAAAACTACGAGAATAAATAGATGTACCAATATGTACATATGTATGTATATATGTATGTATGTGTGTGTGTTTAAGTATGTGAAAAATATTTTGCGCAAAGTTTACATTTTATCAGCACTGAGCAGTCGACTTGGAAACCGCAAACAAACCCTAATCTCACAACTGAGAAGTTTTTTTTTATAGTAATTCTCCCACTGTGCTCTCTGCTGATGTGCACACAGCAACTAGCGGGTGTAAAAAATTTTGGAAAAAAGAATAAAAAATAGTAAATTCTCTTGTTAAATTTTGTAGTGAATATGATAACAAATTTGCTTGAGTTATTATTAATATTACATCAGATATTTGGGGTTGGAAATATTATTTGAGGTATGAATGATAATTCGTAGTTTTCCATTAGTAGGTTTACGTTCCAAAATCCCCTATATTCATGAAGTCGTGGAACAGTCGTACTACAGTGATGACATTTCCGAAGATTTCACGAAAATTCAGACTAGGATGGATTCATTGATATCCCCTATTGAATATATAGACGAATACTGAACATACTTATTAACCTTTTGATTTTATTTATTTCGAGTTTGTATTTCAATAATTCGAAAGCAGCCAACATACATTTGTTGCGCGTCATAACGAAAGCAAAAACAACAAATTTTATTTTAAAAAAAGTTAAAATTGGATATGCAGTTTTATAGACCATTAATTTTTGTGTAATAAAGTATAAGTTTCAAGATACTCGTACCAAAAATTGCCGTTGTTTTTTGACAATTTTTTTCACAGGCGATGTAGCGCGGTTTTTCCATAAATCCAAGCATGCTTCTTTATTTGGCGAATTTACGAACAAGTGTCAGGAAAAAAATTTCAAAAAATAAAAGAAAATTTTTACTCCCCATTTTAACAAAGTTCCGAACTTGTGTTTAACCGGTGTTTATTATAGCATAAACTATATTTTTATGAAAAAAACAAATTAAATCATGTATAGCAAAATAAATACATATGTGAATACATATATGGTTGTGTTATCGTTACGACGTACGCTACGCATAAATATACAAACATCCATATGCACATACATACATACATTTAAAATTAATTCAAACTATGATACTACTTATGTGGGAGCTATGCGCAATTCCTTGTTGCCAAGTCGGTCGATCTTTTAGCAGCTCATTCGAAAAATTCAACATTAACACCTTTATCTCTGCCCTCGTGAGTTACGCTATGTATTTATACACATATACTAATATACATTTATACATACATATATACATACATATGTACTATATAAGTGCGGATACAGTATCTACTCCTTAAATGTTCCCCGTATATCTGAATCAAATGTTCGCAAAGTTCTCCGCTTAATCGATTGGAAAATTCGCAAAGAATAATTTTACTTTTCAAGCCAGTCGTTTTAGTTGGTTTAGTTCGACTTGGTCGCACAAAAAAGTTAAAATTGCCCACACTTGTCCTTGGCGCGTCCTAAAAATAGCGAATGTCGAATTTTCTTCACTTTTTTTTTTACTACTCGTAAAAAAAAAATTAAAAATTTTGTTCTTTCATATGGTGGTCGATTTCCACAAAAACAGACTAAACAATTGAAAACTAATTGTATTCAATGAATAAGCAACACAGGTATATTGTAGTGAACAGCCAATCGAATTATGCCGTTTTATTTGGTTAAGATAACGTTTCAACCACCACTTTTTGGCAACAATACCTTTTTGTGTTTAAAGCAATCATGTAAAGGTTTAAAAGTAGTAATTACAAAAGTTACTACATACGTAATATTTTCATAATTGGCAGTGAATATTTATCAACCGAAATCTCTTTAATTGTAGTCTAACTTTAATCAGTCAATTTGTCCCTTGCATATTTCAACCAAAACCAGAACATATATTTACGTTCAACTAATCGAGGATTACTGTACATACATACATATGTATGTACGCAAACATAAAAAAGTTATTAAATTAAATAAAACTGTTTCAATAATGTTTTCATAATCTTTTTTTATGTTTCTTAATAATAAGAAACAGCTGCTTCGGTTGCTACAACCGACATTTTTAGATGTGATCATAACGTACTATACATATGCGTTTAGTGTTAAGTATAAAAATGATAACTCCAATTGTGATACTTTTCTCTTTTTAAACTACTTTTAATTTGGCTATAAACGATAGATCACAATAAGCTCTCTTATATTATTAATAGTATGTGGTACTAAAATTTGGTTTCTGCAAAGTCCAAATCTATATACATATATGTATTATTCCCAGCGATATATTAATCTTACAGTAAAAAGTCATATATAAAATGAAAGTGTTCGTCATTTGCACAAAGTTCATATGAAAGATTCTATATACCAATTTCGAAATATTTGGCGAAGCTACAGTAGATGATGCACACAAATGTATAGTAAACTGTTCCCCTTTGCCATTAATTGTTTTTAATAGTTATTTTATTACCACAAATAATAAAATTTTTCTACTCAATTAAAATTATTCTTAAACGATAAGAGTTATTTCCCAACATTTATTCTTACTGCTGCTAATAACTGTTATACAGAAGAAATATTTCTAAGTTGTCAATAAGTTTTTTTTTACTTTGGTTGATAACTGTTATACAGACGAAATATTTTCCTGTTGTCAATAAGTCACTTTTTCGTTGATTTATAACTGTTATACAAGAAAAATATTTTCACTTGATGACTGTTTCACAGAAGAAATATTTTTAAATTGTCAATAAGTTATTTTTTACTTTGGTTGATAACTGTTATAGAGAATAAATACTTTTAAGTTGTCTATAAGTTATTTTTATTCATTGGTTGACAACTGTTATACGGGAAAATTTTCCCCATGTCAATGAGACAGTTTTTACATTTATTAATAACTGTTATACAGAAGAAACATTTTTAAGTTGTTAAAAAGTTTTTTACGTTAGTTGATAACTGTTATACAGATAAAATATTTTCTCGTTGTCAATAAGTTATTTTATACGTTGGTTGATAACTTTTACACGAGAACAATTTTTCCTGTTGCAAATAAATGTTACTTAGCAACGTCTATTTTTTTTACTTTATCTAGTTACTGGTATACGGGGAAATACTACCCTTTATTTTTTTCCATTGTCAAAAAACGTTATTTTTCAACCTTTAATTTTTACGTAACTTATCCAAGATACAAATTTTCTTAAGCTATAATGTGAACATGGATTAAGGAAGCCACCTAGTGTTTACCGTCACTTCAGGCGCTGGCACAATTCAGGCTTGCTTTGCTCTCTTTGCTGGCTTTGTTTTTCTTACTTTGTTCGTTTTTTAAAATAAAAAAGGGATATTTTTGAGCAACATTTTTGGCGTCGGCGGAAATAGTTTTAACAAATTCGGGATCTTCGATTCGTTGGAAATAACGAACACATCCCATTTTGCCAAAGCTAATAAAATGCTGTCAAACAGAATTGGGCGCTATTCGAAACTTAGAAGCGCCTCAAGAGCTCGAACGAAACTTTTGACCAATATCCATACCATTCCACAAAGCAAAACAAGAAAACTAAGCTTGGATTGAGTTATCACCTTTTAGCTGGATGGCAAAACTTGCATTACTTTTGAATTTTTTTTTTAAATCTTATATATAAAAATCTCGTGCCACGGTCTTTGTGGTTGAAGTTCCCCGAAACGGGCTGACCGATTTTTATGAAATTTTGCACGCATATATTTTATGCTGGAGAGGGGATTGCCACCGGCTTGTGTAAAGTCAAAATATATTTAAAATATACACAAGTTAAATGAAATATTAAAACATGGGAGTCTCGGCAAGTAGGTTCATAGCTAACTTTTATGATGGTTGCCACCTGACTAAAAAGTTGAGTTTATACACAAGTTATATGAAATATTCAATTATGGATGCCAAACGGTTCGTCTCAGAGAGAAGTTTCGTTCATACATATATTTTGGAGAGGTATACCACCTATTTCAAACGTAAAATTTCTTTAAATTATACACAAGGTTATAAAATACTAAACTATGAGTATCAACAGGTTCGTTTCGCTGAGAAAAAGTTTTATAGATAGCAGTATTTTGAAGAGGGATGCCACCTTTTTTAAAAGTCGAATTTGATCAATTATAAAATTGTACGCACGTTTTACGAAATAGTAAAGAATGGGTGCCAGACGGTTCGTTTTGCTGAGGAGAAGGTTTATATGCTGGAAAAGTTGAATAGTAAAATATGGGTGTAAAACCATTTGTTTCGCTAGGAGGAAGTTTATAGGTATATTTTGGAGAGGGTGATCACCTTTTTAAAAAGTCAACCTTAATTTAATTATACGCAAGGATATAAAATACTAAAATATGAATGTAAAACTGTTCGTCACGGCGAGGACAAGATGCATACCTATATTTTTGAGAGGGTTGCCACCTGTTATATGTGGCAGAAACCAAAATGTGTTTTCTGGTTACATATGTAAAGTTCAATTTATAAATAAATATTGACAAGACAATGTCTGCCGCGATATTCTAGTATTATCAACTGTCAAACTTTACTAAACGAATTGCGTTGAATTAAATTTTTGCGTGCATTTTGAAGCATCCTTGATAAAAGATTTCATTTCCAATGTTGAACGAGTTTACTATAAACGTTAAAATATATGTACATATGTATGTATTAAGGTGGGTCAATTAAAAATTTGTAAAGCATCATCGCGATTCTGGTACTATATGGATCGTACCAAGTATTTTTTCCCAAGGGACCATACCTCTAAATTGAATTCGATCTATTTAGTGCATTTCAATTGCAAAAAAAAAAATTGAACATATTTTAATTATTGATTATATTAATTATATTTTAATTATTGAATTTGTTTTGCAATTGAAATGCACTAAATAGATCGGCTTTTTAGTGTTATTGAAAATAATTGCCGAAAAAATTCCGCGGACTCAAAATTCATTTTAGAGATATGGTGCCTTGTTAAGTGCATATTATAAAATGAGAGAGAGAAAACTGAAAATTAAATGTTTAAATCATGTAAATAGCCTATACAAATTGACACCTTAAATATTTAAGTTCCTTTTTATTTCTAACGTATGTATGAAATTTAGTTAAGAAATTAGAGCGATCTACTTCATTTTTAACTAACCAAACAAAAAAAAACACTTTACAAACATTTGTGCACAATAAACGCCTGAACAGATATCACCAGTTAATATGCACATAATATTTATGTAGGTATGTATGAATAAATTTACCTTTGCATAGAGAAGCAATGCAGTGAAAATATACAAAATAGTAGATAAAAAATTATCGCGTTCTTCAAACTCGACAAGTAAGGCCGCGATCATGATAAAAGTTAATACATACAACAAACTCTCTGCGCTGATCTCTACTATTCCATTTGTTTGATGAACAAACAACAACAAAAAAACTCCAACCAAAAGTAAACAAAATACGAAAAACTAAATATGCACATTAAAAAAAAAATCGCCCACCTACATAAATGAATGATGGATAGTAAGAGCGAATAAATAGCATATGTACATATACTCATAGTATGTAGTAGTAAGACTATGCAAACTTCTCGTACGTACACTCTTATTCCAGATAAAATTTGAGTGTGTGATATGCGCACACCAACTGGTTTATTTGTATTGATATTTACATGAGAATTGAAGCGAACCAAAATTATAGAAATCCTTCGTGCGTGCAATGCACAGTGTGTCAAGTTAATGCTAAATGTATCAGTTTTACATAAATCATTAAAAAAAATTGACGCCAGTTGCACTCTGCAATATTTTCAGAGTTATTGTGTGCGGGCGGAGGATAAAGTAAACAGTGTCCCATTAAAAATGCATGATTTAATTTGAAAATATAGCGTGTGTTTTGTACCCAAAAATCTGTATGCTACAATGAGAAAAATTTCCATTAGTTTCCTAGACAATAAATAAACGTTGCATTTACCAATATGATGATGCAAAAATGCAACAGATTTTCATAACAATAATAGCAAAATATATTGATAATTTTTTTCTTTCCTCATTTAATTTTAATTATATTTGATAAAAATACCGATAACAAAAACCATGTAAGTCAAAGTTTCAAACTTTATAGAAAATTTATAAAAATTCAACAAATTTAAAATAATAATTTTTAGAATAATTTTAGTGTCATCTGCGAGGAGCTCTCTATCAGCCGTAAATTTAGGTTTCCGGACTATTGTAGTTTGTTTCAGGCAGAGGTGGCCGCAATCAAGGAGGCAGCCGATTGGCTACCCCCTAATGTAATGCCCACTAGACGGGCTAACATTTATTCGGATAGTCAGGCCGCTATTAAGGCCTTAGCACCGCTAATGGTGTGATCAGAACTTATCGGGGAGTGCCTGAGTTCTCTCGCAGCCGCCTCGAAGTATCTCGATATTAAACTAATTTGGGTAATGGGTCATAGCGGCATTGCAGGGAACTGCATGGCTGATGATCTCGCTCGGGGAGGTACCCTAAAAGTCATTTCTCCATGCAGGGAGAGGGTGAGGGCTCCTTTGGCTACCTATGGACTTCTCTTGGATAGATGGGCTCTCTGTCGTCTCAGCGAGCGCTGGGAAACTCACGACATGCAGAATTGCAAGGATCCTCTGACCGAAAGTGGATCGAGGGCGCTCAAAGGAACTGAGGTCGCTTACTAAGCGGCAACTCGCGACCCTCACAGGTGTTTTGACTGGTCATTGTCCGATGGGTATCCATGCGGTTAGGCTGAAGATAGTCTGCCGCAGCTGTATGGAGGATGATGAGATGGATTCATTTTTTCATTTTTTGCTCAGCTGCCCTGCCTTTGCGAGAGGTTCAAGTAGGAGCTCTCTAGGGTAGGGATTGGTAATTTGTGTAACTTCATTCGGGGTACGCAATGTGTCTCCCGTTAATCTTTCTTGATTTTTCCGTCCATATCACAGGTGGTATTACAATGGACTTCTCTACTATGTCTAAGTGAGTTCCTAATGCGGGAACTACCATATTAACCTAACCTAACCTAACTTTATTTAATTTAATTTGTTGCTCTATTTGGGTAATTAACGTAGACCTAAATTAAAAAAATGTTCAAAATCAAAGAAAGTATGTATTTGATGAAAACCTACTTGCGTTTAACAATAGAACTATAAAATTTTAAGAAAATTGTTCGATAAAATTAAAAACCATTAATACTTTGTTGGACAAATATTTATTTGATTAAAGACGAGGGTACTAAACTTCGGTAAAAAAAATTAATTTAATAAAGTAAGAATTTGCAAACAAATGCAGGGATTAAAGTAAATTTGCCACTACGGTTTAGCCTATATTTACTACTTTTGGTTTATGCCTATTAGTTATATATCATTAATAATTTTTGATGTTAAGGTCTGTTTTTGAGACAGAAATAACATTTAATGCGGCAGAAGTTATTCCTACTTCGTAGATCACCATATCTCCTCATCAGACTTCTTTCTATACATCGCAGAGTTTTTGTTGATATTAATATAGTCGGCCCAAACTATAGTACACAATTACTATGAATTGTTTTCCGAGGTTTAAACTTTCACAAACTACATAATTATTTTATTCGTAAAACAAAATAATTCCAATTGGTGGCGTACTTTTAGGGTTGGAAGATTCCCTATATTAACATATCCGGATATCCGTTGAGATATTCGTGGAAAAGGGAAACATCCGAAGAGTGCGGATATCTTTTCTTTTGCTATCCGGATAACTAACTTTGCAAATAAAATCCGTTCATTTCGTTATCTGTATATTTGGATATTCTAGGCAGTATGTCGAGGCCGCCATAGCCGAGTGTGTAGCGTGTGAGCGCTTCATTCGGTGTGTCGTGGGTTCGAATCCTGGCCGGGGCAGGTAACAACAACAAACTATGGGCAAAGCATTTTCTAATAGCGGTCGCCCCTCGGTAAGCAATGACTAAAACTATAGATCTCTCAATTTGTGTACAGCATCAAAATGCTCACCACAAGTTGTAGCAGAAGTTCGGCCAAATATCAAACTATGTGGTGTAAGAGTCAAATTATTATTATTAATAATTGTTCTCAAAATTCTAGTCGAATATGTGCTACTTTAATATACAAACAATTGTTATTTTATTTTTAATTATTTGAATATTGGAATATTCGATTATCCGGACAGAACTCCCAGTCCTAGTTAGTTTCAATTTTGGGGTTGCCTGTTCTGATTTACAATATGCGAGAAGGTGAAAAAAAAGTCTTAAAAATTCTTGACCACAACCGCAAAATCTCCTACCGGAAAATCTTAGCCATCCAGGATCCAAATCTGACCCTAAATATGATTTTTACTAATAAATCTAACCCAGCGCCACCTGGCGTATCCAAACTATCCTGGGTCTCACAAAAGAAATTTACGGAAATTGGTACAACCGGTTTGGAGGAATTCACTCAGACGGACAGAATATTTGTATATATGTATATAAAGAAGATATATTTTTATTTATTTTATTTTAAAGACCTTAGCCTACTAATTTTAAATTATAGACTAGGTAAGGGCTATGGCTGCCATGGCCTTAAGCTCTATCGGTTACAGATCTTTTTGTAAAGTGCTATAATGATTTACATAGATACTTATATATAATATAAAGAAGATATATTTAAAACAATACCCTTTTATTTAGCTCTGGATATGGCTTATTTTTTTTATTGAAATTTCTTTGTACTTTTGGCTACGCAAATCGGGTTCGGGAAGTGCCAACCCTGGCTGTCTCTCACTACCTTATTGCTTCATTAATTTGATCTCGCAGCAAAAGGCATGTGCTGTTCAACACTTATTTAGGCCTATTACATATCAAAAGCTACATATAATGCTGAATATACACAAATGTTTTTTTATTTTCTAAATACTATTTAATCAGCTGATATTGTCAGCAAAGTCTATCTAGTATTTATATTTACTCATATTCCAAAATAATTGCCATATGCAAATAAAAAGTACATTGGTTAGTTGGTTTTATTTTACCAAATTTTTTAGTTATACTATTGAAAAATATTTATATATCTTAAATCAAAATGACATAACTCGAACTTCTATAATTCGAATTTCCGTTAATTCGACCTTGATCGATTTTATTTATTTATTTATTTATTGAAGGTAATCAGTACAGTAAGTTCTTAAGCGATTGAGGGAAAATAAAAAATAAAGTACAACCAAAACTATTTAGAAAAAACAATTGATAAACGACGAATGGTTTGCGCCGATCTAAACAGGGTTAGATCGCCGAAACAACAGCCCTTGGCCGGGTAAAACCCGGGTCATTCCGGTACGTGGAACCGGCTGTCTTGGGAATAAAAAAAAAACCTAAAACCGACTCATCTAACCCCCCTTTCCCTTTGGTCCGACCCTGTCGAAACTGCGCGTTTCTTGGGCCTACCCCTAGATGAGGTTGATGATAACGACCATGGTTGAACCGATCTTGCAGGGTCTAGGTAACCGCTACACCAACAACAACAACAAGAAAAAACAATTCAAAGAATTTAAAAAGCGATTTTTTGAAAATGAAAAATATGTCTCGATAAATTTTGAAATTCTATTGACCTCAATCAGAGCTCTAGCAACAGAAACATTTCGAGCATAAAGAGATTTGAAAACTCCAATAAAAAAAGCTCAGAACACCGAAGGGCCCTGGCCGGAACATTAAAGCATTAAATTCTCTTAAGGAGAATGGAACAGTCAACGTAACCATGAAGCAAATCGAAAATGAAAGACAAAAAAGCTAAGAATTGTCTCCTGTTATGTAGGGGTTTTAAGTTAATCAGTAGACACCGCGATTTATAGGAAGGGATAGGCTCTTTTTTAATATCGTCAATATCGGCACATAAATACGGAGTTTCTCAATAACTCAATTACTGCGCCACCTAGCGGATATATTTAAAAGCAAAAGTACTTCTTGTCAAACCCTCATTATACATTTCTAATTTTATCAAAATGTAATCATAAATACGACTGATGTGCCGCCTATGCTACGGGTCTAAGGAATATATTGTACAAATTTTATTGAAATCACTTCATTAGTTTTTAAATGTATGGCTCCCTTACAACTGATTGCTCAGATACATATTGGACAGATAAAGCCGTGAAGCAAATGATGGATATACAATAGTAAAAGCCATTTTTGGGAAACATAACAAATAACAAGTAGCTCGACTTCAGAATTTAATTTTGACAAATTAAACAATGATATATTTGCACACGGGTTAGGAAAATCATTCCATATACCTAACAGAAGAACCAAAATACAGTGGTAATTTCTAGCAGAGATCATTAAAAAAAAGTTTAACGTTTGCTTTATAAAACAAATACTGTAGTTCTTCAAATTTTATTTCAGACAATAAACCTATTTTTTAGAGAGCAAACATTGTTGCTAACCGCCGGTCCGGATACATTTTACTTCGTAAATTTTTCCTGTCAATACTCCTCAAAAAGTAGCAGAAGTCATTTTCCTTCCAAACTACTACATCTTGACAAAATCGGCTCCCTTAGCAAGGCGTTGTGTTGCTAAAACTTCAAATTTTCGTGCAAATTGGAGTAATCTCAAAATTCGTAGGACAAATATTACTATGTTCTCTTTGAATAAAAGATTAAAATTGCAGCTAAGATGCTGATCATGAGGGGGTTTGCTTATGTAAAATGAAAACAACTTTTGGTCAGAGGGTGTCAAAAATCGAATATCACTAGTGAGCAAAACTTTTATAATTGAATCATGGTATAAACTTATACATATTTAGACAGCACTGCCTTTACTTGTTCGTCACCGGGTTCAAACCATTTTATTTGTGAGAAGCGTTTTTTTTATTTTCTATCTTCTATACTATGATAAATGTCGCATCTGTACATAGAAAATTTGTTTAAAAAAGTTACCAAATGTGATGCAGGGACATTTGAACCATTTTCAGATTTTTTGTCTATCTGTTTGGTTGTTTGAACGCAGTAATCTCCGAAACTACTGAACGAATTTTCATGATTTTCGGGCATAACATAGGGGGCTTATTTTTTTCAAATTTATAAATGTTTTCGAATCATTTTCCTTTGAATAAAATTTAATTTTTTCAAATATAAAAATGTTATATTTCTATTCTGCAAATTGAACTATCTCCAAATGTTGCTTTCCAATGTTTCTCTTTTTTCATTACTGGAATTTCGCTACATTTAACTTGGAATTTGAAATTCATATGTATTTATAGTTTGGCATTTAGCTATCTAGTATAAATATAATTTAATTTTCGTTGGGTCGCACCCTCTAGATAAGTTCCGGCGTGCCTATTGATGCCTTTAATCAAAACAATATTTTCAAATAATAATAAGCTAAAAGTGTCATTGAGTTAAAATTTGGAAACCTGACACCAAAGATATACATACGTACATACATACATTTCTGGATATAAATCCTATGTGTGATATACGCATTCTGCTGACTAGATATTTAAATATTTTTGAACGGACTAACTCTATTTAGTTGTTAAAAAATACTGTCCGGCCACTGCACTCTTTACATATTTGCTTATTTTGCGAAATTTTGTGCAAAGTTCTAAATATATTTTACTTAAGTTCATATGTATATACTATATATACATTAGTGTGTTTCAGAAGTGTACAAGCTTAAAATATATTCGGAGCATATGTAGCCTTAAATGATTGAATAGTAAAAACAAAAATTGTACATATATTTGTTTTTGTATTAAAATAAAGTTTTGCTAAAGTTTCGAAAACGTCTTCTAATTAGCATAGCGAGATGCTTCGCCGAACTTCTACAATTTCGGGGGAGCGGCATATTGTCTTATTTCCCTGATAGCCAGCCCTGACGGGCTTCGAAATAACAGCGTAAACGAAAAGATTCCTCTCAAATAGCAGAATCGCTCAAAAATATGGGAATGCAAAACAAAAAAATACAGTACGTGCCGGAATTGAGAAATTAGTTATTTCAACTGGTTTTGTTGTTGTGATTCTGGGTTCGGAGCAGTTAATATACAATGTGACACCTTGGCGATTTGTGTCCAGAAATAAGTACGGGCTGTTTCAAATACGAAGAAGAAAACAATTACCTTCCAATACGTTACAATTTTGGCTCTCGCTTACCTATTTTCTGGGCGTGAGAATAACTTTGACTTTTCTTGGTTATTTTGGGGTGCAGAAATATTTACAAGAAAAAAAACAAGTTCGCATTTATCTGCCACCCATGTAAAATCGATTGCAAATTACAAAATTCCACACCATTTTTTCCGTTATTTAATTTTCCATATAAATAAAACTTTTTGGTAAAATCAAATAAATTTATAGAATTGTTAATAACTGACGAAAGAATTTACTAAGAGAAGTAGGTTAGGTTAGGTTGGAGTGGCAGCCGCCTGCAGCGGCTCACTTAGGCCAGTATTAGGCCCATTGTGTTACCACACTACTACTAAGAGAAGTAAGTAGCTCACCAATTCCAAGTCGATTAAATTGTCTAAGTAATATCCAATAGTAAATTTCAAAAAAGGCAAGTTTTTTATCTACAGTTGTGTTCACAAAAATAGTAGCAAAAGGTATTGACAGGGTTTGACAATTTTGCCTTTCTCTTTATTAATTTAATTATAATTTTTGTTTTTTAAATTATTGTTAACTTTATAACAAAAACCATACAAGTCGAAATTTCAGACTTTCTAGGAAATTCATAAAAATTCGACCAATTTAAAAATAGTTGTCATCGAAATTTGTAACTTTTCAAATCAAATTTTCTTCCATATACCTTTTGAGTTAAATTTACTTTGGTATAGAAAAAATTTCTAAACACCATCAAAAAAAAAAAAAATTATCAAAAATCAACAAGAATTTTTAGCTACTTGAAACTTGCACTTTGTTATCGTAAACTTGAAGGCGGTGCCAAACTGCATACGCGAAAAATTCGGTCAAAAAGTTAAAAATTTTGATGACTATCTTTTTTTTAATCTGTCGAATTTTGACAAAATTTTCTATAACTTTTGAAACATCTACTTATATGGCAAAATAAAATTTGTATGAAAGGTACACATCATCCGATTTTTTTTTATTTAAAGCCAACATGGAAGCATAGAATTTTTTAGTCATAATTGAAAGCAATCCACAAATAATCTAAACCCTGAATATGCTAGAACCCTCAACTTATGTTTCATTGGATAAGGGTTGCAGCAAACGAACTTTGGATTGTTACAAGTATGCCAAAAATGGTATAAATTTTGTTTAGAGCCGCTAGATGGCGCAGATGGTCCGATTTCGTTTATGTACAGATGTATGTGATAAATAAATTAAATAAACATATGTACATATATTATTTTTCGACCTGTTGTTTTATTAAACTTATACTTTTCCTTATACTGGCCTTGAGCTCACAAATTAATGTTATCGTTTAAAATAAATAAAACTAGAAAAATGCTTGCAAAAATTAACTTTCTGGGAGACTTTTGAGCTAAATTATTTCGAATGAAAGTCTTCAAAAATATGATATTTTTTATATTAATATATCGCCTCCAGCGACTCATAGTAAGTCCAACTAAATAGTTGAATCATAAAATAAAATAAAAATTAATGCAATTTTAATGCTACCTTAAATCCCAATACAAACCGGAGCAAATATTATTAAAATTGTCCATACATTTTTCAAGCAACCTAATACGTAATTTACAACTGCTTGTCTGCTACTACAATAAATACTACTACACTTCCATATTTTGAACTTGAATATATGTATATCTTACTTATTCCAAATCTTTCTTCTTATTTTCAATATTTCTCGGCTTGTTTTGATTTTTTTTTTGCCATTTCGAGTATCGGATTAAAATTATTTTATAGCAACTGCGTAGAAAATTAAATACAAATTCAGCAAACATTTAATTGCATACATACATACATTTGTACATATAGAACATATTATTTATATGTATATTTAGCATTTTTACTCAATTTTAGCATTTTTTTTGCACTGCGCCGTCATTTAGCCGCACATACCTTGTACCCCTTTCACACCATTCATTTTTTGTGTGCACACATTTTTTGCACTGCACTAATTTAGCGCTAAAAATTCGCTGAGCTGAGCACAACTGTAAATTTAAAATGAAATGAAATTAAATAAAATACGAAACTCGTTCACACAGTCGCCGATTGTGTCTGGCAGGCATCATGGCTGGTAAATTGCCAATATTTACAATTTTGATTTATTTTTGCATTTTTCGCGCCCAAAACTTGATAGGTAGTACTTTTGGATGTGGTATGCATTTAGTTTTTATTGCTTATTCTTTCTTTTCAAATCGGCGGAAGAGAGCTATGTATGTATGTATATACCAAAAGAGAGCAATAAATAGACAGAGAGAAGGTGGAATGATGCAAGCATTTAAAAATTTTGTATCGTTAGCTTGCAGTGCACAGAAATAAACCGGCTGATGAGTGGCCGGTGCCAGTTTATGCTAACTGCTAGCCAGCCGGCCGGCTAAAATTGTTTTGTTTCTATACACACGAAGGTTTCTACAATGGCTAACAATAAATTTGTTGCCAGCAGTAAAAATCTATAGGAATGGTCGCATATGTACCGACATCTACATATACATATATCTACATATCTATCTATTATATTAATACGCTAACATAAATTTTGTTCGTCTTCGTGTGGCGGTTCTACTGAACCGATTTCAAAACCCAACTTCGGCTAATTTCGTCCGAAGCCGAACCGATGTTAATTGAGAAAAGAGTGAATTCGGAATGAATAATTTCTTTCAGTGTTATTACTGCAAATCATATCGCTATCCCATAAATTCTAAAGGCTTATTTGACTTTTTCCAAATTTTATAAAATTTTTATGCTTGAAAAAATTTACAAATGTTAGACCAAAGTTCGACTTTTTTTTTTGCCGAAGCCGCATCGAATCGAAACTGAACCGAACTTTATTGGCCGAAAACATGGTGAAAGACGAAGCCGAATCCGAAGTTCGGTCGTTCTTTCGATATTACTGTAGATGAGCAGAGTTTTGTTGGTTTCAAAATTAGTTCAAAATTAAATGTTTGCCACATTGCGATATGAATTTCAAACCAAAGCTTATATAGAACAGCTAGTCCTACCGGAATATAGTCTTTCTATCTATTAAAAAGTTGAAATAAATATAAGACTTTGTTTAGAAAAAATTGAGCAATATGAGTATCAAACGAAAGATTAATCAAAATTATTTAGCCACGATACAACCTTCTTGAATAGGGTTACCACCTGTCAAAAAAAAGTTAGATAAATATTTTTTGTTAACCCTTTAATGCATCATGTAGCCAATTGGCAACAAACCGGATAAGTGCACTAAAATGTAGATTTACGATGTAGTATTAATATTTTTAAAAGTGAGGCTGATTGCATAGATGGCATTCGTCAAATGAATTCGAGCACTGCGGTAAACTGTAATTTCAAGTCTGCACTTTGTTAGTTTTAAAACTCAGATTTGGTTACATAAAAATTACTATGCCTTTGGTTGAGGTAATTATTGTGAAATAGTGCAGCTATTTTTTTATCTATAATTATTAATAAGAAATATTTATGGGTACAAAATATAGGAGCAACCCCTTTTTTTATTATAAATATACTTTTTCTAATGAAACAGTTTTTTTGTTAGTATTTGTTTCTTAAAATATTATTATTATTTACGGTTAAGTAAATCGGAGCAATATTAAATCACGCAAAAGCTGTTTTTTATCCACAATATATCGTTGAATAGGGTTGCCAACTGTTGAAAATTTAAAAAGTAAATAAGGTATGTTTTTTGCATTAAATTTAATGCAATACGATATAATATTGTTTTAATAGCGTTACTTAGTTGTGTAAAATAAAGCAGCACGTATCGATGCACATTAAACAGTAGCCAGCATTGTAGAAAATACAAACCTGGGGTGTTTATTTTTGTTGCTGGTGGCCAACGAAACAGTAAAAACGCTTTGTGAAAACTTAACGAAAGTCAAGTTAGAAGATAATTTGATGTGCCTTTGTCGTTTGACAGCTCAATGAAAAAAAATCAAAAAATCAACCCTGTAAGGATATATCTTTGCTCGATGTATGCCTGAACAGTTATGTCACCTATTAAACAAGTTAAATAAATAAAGTATGTGTGTTATAAAGTATGTTAATAGATAAATTAATATAAAAATCATGTCACCCTAATTAAAAATTCCACGTTCTAACATTTGACTTTGACGCAAAATATGCGTGTCACTTCCCATAGGAGATTGAGCTTGTAGATTCCTATTTCCCGTCAATTTGATAAAGACTCTTGAAATTCCAAATAATTTTCTGGCCACACAAGTAATATAATTTAAGAAATGTTTGGAAATATTAAGGAAAACACTATATCTGCAAAGCCTTCCTGTTGTACTAACTAAAGAAATGAATAATTATAGCTCTTTTTTTATTTTCAAATCAATTGATTTTTCAGTAAGAACTTTTGCATATTGTAAGCTATTCAACATGCTAAGTTAAAAAGGAACTGTGCCTTTAAAAAACTAGTGCAATGGTCGCATTGCGATTGCAACTGGAACTCGTAGTATAAAATAAAGTCCCAAATTCCATCTGGAAAGTCCTAACCTAAGAACTAATGAACGGATTTTAACCAAATTTGGACAGCATACATATATGTACATATTTCAATCTGTTTCGCGCATGTTTCGAGCAAATCGATATTTATGAATAGATTTTTATGAATTAGAAGCGTATAATGGGGTGCGTCGAGAAATACTTCTACGAAAAATGATATTAGAAAAAATGCTTTTTTAACCGACTTAAATTGAATTGAAAACTGCATGCGTATACAATATTTACAAAAATATATTGAAAATATGTGTGAAACAAATTCAGCAAATTATATTTTATAGTTATTGAAATATAGTACCCTTAATTGGGGATGATAATTACTAATAACTTGGCTGATGTAGCTCGATCTTTGGCCGAACCTCTACAATTTGTGGCATTCGTCTTGATGTTGTGCGACAAATTTAGTGGCCGATAGTTTTACGCCGACTCCGAACGGCAAATGATCATTGTGAAGTTTTTACATGGTAGAAAATACTCTCGGATGTTTCCCGTTGGTGCGACCGCTATTAAAAAAAAGGGTTTCTATAATTTCTAATCGCACGTGCCCCGAGCGGGATTCGAACATGGGACACCGAATGAAGCGCGCATACGCTACACACTCCGCTACGGCGGCCGCT
This sequence comes from Anomoia purmunda, assembly GCA_951828415.1. NCBI lineage: Eukaryota > Metazoa > Arthropoda > Insecta > Diptera > Tephritidae > Anomoia > Anomoia purmunda. The sequence continues at coordinate 23,399,330 of OX639995.1, forward strand.
CGTTCAAATACTTTTGTAAATATTATACTGATGCTTCCCTATTTGTACAGCTTAAAACATGTTGTTTGGATTGGTAAACTCCACACTTTTTTAATATTTATATAATGGGAAGAAATTCGCCAGAATTGACGCCAGAGCTTAAACAAAAGAATTTATTATTCGCGCATATATTTAGTACAAACATAAATATATATGGGACAATGGTCTGAAAAAAATGTTGTTTCTAAGGTGCATATTTATTTTCGTACAATTTTATGAATAAACAAGAAATAACGGATGTATTCTGTCAAGCTAAAATAATGCTAATATACAAAATGCCTACTCAAGATACCCACCTAAACGAAATGTACAGGTGAGGCACACGCAATTCTGAATTATTTAGTTAGTACTACTGTCAATTGCTACCCATTGTCTGCAACTTTTTCTTTTGATTACTCTGGTGGGAAATTTTCCTTCTGATATCGTCATATTGAATTTAACTTATTAATTTGTATTTAACTTTTTGAAGAGATGACAAATTCACTAAAAAATATTTTTCAAATTAGGTTCTCTTAAACCTTTTCGTTTGACACCCATACTGTAAAATTTCGTTAAACTTGTTAAATTTATTTTTAGTTACCTTTGAACAGGTGTCAATCTTCTTACAAAACATACCAAGAACAAATATTTATTTTTGCACTAACATTTAATAAAAAAAAATTTCGCAGTTTCGCTCTCATTTGGCTTTATTCGTTCTACAACTACTTGTTACATAAGTGATGAGGATGGCGAATAAGACGATGGTGTGCGTCTTCATGTGCCCCCGCCCCACAAATTGAGCGACCTACAAGAACAAGAATTAAAAAAAAAATATTCTGTCTTTTTATGATTCATTTATTATTTAGAGTAAATATACCATATTTTTTGAAAATGGAATGCAAATTATCATCAAATGGCATATTATAGCATTCGATCTTATTTGCTTTTAAATTGTGGTTGGTATAAACGGGAGTTTAATGTTTCTATATCTCGTTTATTTGCAGAGTAACCAACATGAAATCTTTAGTTTACACTGACTAAAAAAATGAAGTTAAAGTTGAAGTGAAGTTGCTAAATATATTACTTTTATAAAAGAAGAGTAGCCAACATGAAACGTTGAGATCCATGAATCAAAAAGGAAAAATTTCATGGCCTATAAGGAAATCTTCATCTCAATTTTTTGTAAGTTAAAAAATCTACAACAATAATTTATCAAGCTCAAGGTAATTTTTTCCTTCGGAAGTTATTTGAAAACTCAACAATGAAAGCGATATAAGTTAAAGCTGCTATTTCGGATATCACCACATCTACTCCTTAGACTTCTTCTTACTTACCTCGAACTCACGGTACTTAGCGCACGGTATGTAGCGCAAGCACTCTAACCACTGGTACCAAGTAAACCGTGCAAACTGTTGCTGCTTTACATCTTCCCATTTTCAAACCCAATTCATGTACGGCAGTCCGAATGTAATATAAAAGATTTCCTACGATAAAGAGCTAAAGCTAAACAAATCTTTATATTGAAAATAAATTTTCACTTATGGCAACGCTAAATTTCACTGTTCGTCTACATCATAGATAGGCAGACTAATACCCATGAATGACAGATCTCGCCATTTGTAAACTCTATTTCAATGAGAAACGTGTCTTAATTGTGTAGACAAATTATTTAAAGGCAGGGATTTAATAAATAAGTCTGAAAAATACTAAAAAATTGGCTCTTTGCCCCCATTTGTCTAGTTGCAATTGAGAATTGTCAAAATTGGCAAAACCAAAATAGCGGTACCTCTGAAGGCGTCACCTTCTACATTCAGTATACCGTCACTAACACCATCCTATTTTGTCGTGGTATCAGTGGGCAACGTTCAAGTATGGTTGCCACTTTGTAGCAATTTGTATTAAAACTGGGTCAAAAAGTTGATGTCAAATGGAAAATGTTTTTAAATCTTTTTTGAGTCATCATAATTAATGACTTTTTCAAATTTTACTAGGAGGAAAACTGATATATCCATATATATATATATAAACCGATTACTTGCAGTCGTATGACAGCACTAGATATTGTTCATTATAAAAATTGTATTGAACAAGGAAGCGTAGTTCGCATTTAGGGTTAACTATAAAAAATTTGGAACAAGTACTTGGAAGTTTGTAAGGGTATACCTATTTTCTCAGCAGCAAGTTTAGTACTAAGCTATCTCAATGTCGAAATGGCCAGGCACCATTGGTGCACCCAAGGGTGGGTTTTTGGGGTTCAAACCCCTACCAAAATCTTAAAACTGTAGTACTATCGTAATTTACCTTTTTTTTAATGAATTGTGCTGCATTTCATGCCTTCCTGATGCCTAAAAAAACGCTACAAAGGTCCGGAAGACAGAAGTTAGCGGAGGTTTAAACCAACTGTATGGAGTCCTTTTCCTACATTATCGCGTTTTCACACTTTCCTTGAAGGTAGGAGTGTCGTAAACGCTGTAGTGAGAGGAGGGATCGGCAGTGCACAGTCCACCTCCTTAGGAAGCTTGGAGAACTCCGTAAGCATCCTGCGATGATCAGAATTAGTGTTTGGCTACTTGTTTAGAGTGTTAAGGGAACAAGTGCCTTGAGACATTAAAAAAATCGCCTTTTTTATTGTTTTAATCGATAGGTATATCGTGTCAAAGTTTCCACAGCTAATTTTCGAAATTGTGGAAGTGGCTGGCGCCGAGCTCGCTGAGGTCTTGGCCGCAAACTTTAAACGGGGGTTTTTCGAACTAAGTTTTCCAAAATTGTGTAAATAATAATAAATAGACTAGTGAATCGATTTTCAGCACCTAACACTTATTTTAAAAAGTATAAAAAACTGTTCTACATAGAATAAAGATTTCAAAATTTTCCAACAATTTCAAACAAATCATTTTAAGGCTCTTTTTATTTATTTATTTATTTATTCAGCTATGGAATACATCATATATTCTTACTAACTATGCCTTAATATTAAGATTATTGGCTAAGACTGGATTTTATTATTTTTCTTAATACCTCACCAGGTAGTGAGAGATCTATATCTTTAAATTCATTAAGCTCTCTCAACGCCCGAGCAATAGGAGAATTATAAGCATAATTAGTCCTATAATTTTGCACATAAAACATGTTAAAATTTCTGAATGCAAATACAAACGAATTGTTTTTCAAAATCGTAATTTTGTAAGCCTGTTTTAAAAGATTAATTTTCGAATATCGCAAATACTTTAGTCTATCTACAATAAAAAAAAAACCTCTAGAGCAAGAAAATGTTTGGTTTATTTATTTCAGATGAAAATTACGGCAAGATCCTTGAAAAATTTATTAATTTTCATTTTTCACTTTTGTAAAAAATGTTTTTTTTTTACCCGCAGACATCACTCTAGATAAATATTATACTTACATATTTGAAAAGAACTGACTTCAACTGCAAAAAAGATATTTTTTTCGGCTGTAAGTCTAGCGGTTGTAAATTTGGTAGGGCGTACAGTGCCTTAGATGCTGCTGTTCTTTTTGAATTTTACGCCTTTCTCAAGGCCATGCCAATTTCATTACCTAACCAATATAAGGTCTAAATATTTGGCCTTTATCCTTGCTATATTTTTTGTTTGCCAAAACATTGATTAAATTAAGCGCAGACAATATATGGGAAATACTGTACTTTCTATTTGATACTCATAAATATTCGACAATTGCCACACGTTTCGCCAGCACTCGTTTCTTTACCATATCACAATGACAAATGAATTTTAATTTAAGAAAATCTAATTTTGTTGACTCATCAACATGCCCAAAAAATGATAATGTGCAAAAAATCGTTTCTTTAAGTTCAAGAATACTATGCGAACATCAAAGTACCCACATTAAGTATACGCACATAAAAGTACACAACATAGTAAGTACTCTACAAGTTTCTGAGTGTGGGTTTATTTTGTGGGAAATTAGAAAATATAACATTCTAGCGCGGGTCAGCAGCACAGCTTGTGGTAGAGGCCACCATAAAGGCATTTGCTTCGAACATCATAATTCGAGTATCGATCGACCAATCGCTGGAAGATCGAAGCGTTCAATACTCAAATGCCCCGCAAATAGTGTGAATGAATTTATGATTATTAGCTGAGCATAAAACCCAACGTTATCGTCATATGTAGATCTCCATCGTCTCATGGCAGCTAGAATTTGTTAATGTGTACATAGATTTGTATGTGCATTTGTAAAGTTATTTCAACACTACTAGGCTATTTCTACTTCTACATATAGTTTATCTTTTAGCTAAATGTGTTAAGTAGAAAGGAATTCTGTAAGATTCTAAATTTTTTGCTTTAACATCAGCAAGTGTGATGGTGCAGAACGCTAAATGTGTGAATGGGTGAGCAAGTGTGCAAAATTTTTGAAATCCATTATGGAAATTCTAAAAAAAATTAATTTAAATAAAAAATATGCATATGTAAGCGCACGAATCATCGAACATCTACGATGCTATTCCAGCTATATTGCTGCTGTCTGCCGTTTGCTGGCTTTGCAAAGTTCAGGGTCATCTAATATATTATTGGTATCTTTCATATTTCCGGCGACCGACGTAATCGACTGCGTGGCATACATATGTGAGCTGTGCACATAAAACAAAACACACAAGTCTTCTATAGCGGTCGTCCCTCGGTAGTGACAATTAACCGATCGTTTATTCTGCCACGAAGGCGTCTCACAAAAATCATTCGGCGTTCAGATTGTACACCACAAATTGAAGGAGACGCTCAGCCAAACATCGTGCTATGTGTTCTTAACTTCTTTGATATGTAGCAACGAGCTGACGCTAAATATGAACTTTGGATCTCATATCCATTCATGATGAGAATAATCGTGCAAAATTATCGATTATGACTAGAATAACTTAGCACACGACTGTTCATCTAAATTCTTTTTTTTCGGAAATATACCAACAAAATTTTAGTAAGTATTCCGAATCAGAAAACGGTATTGAAATTTTGTGACAAAAAAAATTGTGATATGGTTTAAAGATGGAAGGTAAGTAGGTAGATAGGTAGGATTGACTGCACACTTAGGTCATAAATAGAATCTCCTTGTGTTGCCACAAAAATTAACACCATCCGAAGAAAGATTACCCCTCACTATGTATCTTATTACCCAATTAACCTCGCTGCTTGAAACTTCACTAAGGTAATCCAGAAACGGTGATCCCAGATACCGCATTCTGCTTTTACACAGTGCAGGACCTGCAGCATCTTCGGAAAGTTACGCCTAGCCTTTCACCATATTTTCCTATCAGACAGTGCCCAGTTTGAGCCCAACCACGTTAGAAATACTTTCTCTCCTTTGAGAGTATCTGCTTCGTGATCATTTCCGATCCCATTTAGGCCAGGTCTGCCTTGAGGGTCGACAAGTCGTATTTTGACTGCATCTATTGTCAGCTTGTTTATATATAAACATTCTCTGAGTAGCAGTTTGCAAGTGGCTAACGGTATACCAATACGTTCTTTATCCTGAAAAATCTGCTTGGTCGTACATTGTCTTGCCAGTTGCGGCAGTCCAGCACGTTGTTTAAGTTAAACGTGAAAGAAGTCAGAGCTTTGATTGCAGCCTGGCTATCACAAAAATGAAGATGTCTCTTCCTAGATTTCGGGCTCCAAGCTTCTCTGCTGCTTCCATGATAGCTCAGGCTTCAGCCTGGAAAACGCTGCAATGATCTGGTAACCTAAAGTTAATTTATAAGAGAGGGTTTCGTGAGAAAACGCCCCTGGGTTTCGAGATCCCACTTGAATGCCCCTCCAAGTCGCAGAGTAGTCATCGCTGTCATCTGTTGTCCTGCCAAATCTAACGAAAGGAGATCTAAAATAGCGTTCAATCTCTTATTTGACGTGGTTCTGAGCGCCACGCTTATTCAGATCGTACTAGAACTTTGCACCTTGGCGAGTAGCCTGAGGTTAACATCTCTTTCTAGGCCACCATGCGATCACTTCATATAGGAAAATTGGTCTAACGACTGCTATAAAAATCCACTGACAGATCGGGGGATTCTGGCCCAATATTTTGCCTATGTCTCACTTTTCATAACGTGGATTTATATTCTCTTTCCAGTTCAACTTCATATCTAGAATAACGCCTGAAAATTTGGCACTTATAGCAAGACTTAACCGGATGCCGTTTAGTTCCAGTGGAGCTACCGAAGGAATTTTATGCCGCCTCGTAAAGAGAACAAGTTCCACCCTACTTGAACTGACCTTAAGCCCGGAGCGGGTGGACTACTTGGTTACATATGTCAGATCCCAGAGTGTTTGCGGAAACTTTTCCCATATCTCAGCTCGCAGAGTGTTTCCGAAAACTTTTCCCTTAGCGCGATTGTATCGTCATCAGCGTACGCAACAACTTTTGATCCATCCCAATCCGTGTCCCGCAGAAGGGTATTTACTGTTAGGTTCAACAGCAGTGGGGATAGAACTCCTCCTTGGGGCGTCCCCTTCGACAATTCGGTCGCTCCCAACCTCGTCTTTACCACTCTATAGCATACTAGTTTGCCGATAAACTCCACAAGTGAGTGCACTAGAGCACTAACGGCGTCAGTTATAGACTCTGAAAGTATATTGTTAAAAGCGTCTTCAATGTCAAGGAAGGCCACGAGAGAAAAATCCTTAACTGCGAAAGACCAAACTGTGGAGTGCGATCTCAGTAGATTTTCCTTTGCGGTAGGCATGTCAGTCATTACACAGTAGTCGAGTATCGATGGTATCAAAAAGGATCCTTTCAAGTATCTTAAGAACAAAGGGGGTTAGACTGATAGGGTTAATATGTGAGGCCTTTCCGGGGTTGTGAATAAAAACGGCCGTGAAAGTTCTCCATGCCAACGGTATATGATTCAGACACTTCCAGTATCTTAATTGGTTGTGCAGGTATTATCCCGTCCGGTCCTGCAGATTTATATGGCTTAAAGGCACGAAATTTGTATAGCAACTTCAAACTTGCACTTGTTGTACTAGAAATTTAAATTAATTAATTAACACTAGAAATTTAAAAATTAGCTATAATATTGCGTACTTAGATTCTTTCTAAAAATTCTGAATACAATGTTTGTCGTTGTTGTAAAAATTGTTTGAATTTCCCTATTTTTTCTACAATGTTTGAATTGTGGATTTATATGGTGGTTGTAAGATACCTTGGTATTTTAAAATTTTACTCGAATATTTGAAGTTTTTATAGCTGCTCCTTCCAAATCGTTGGAATCCACAACATCTGTTTTTATATATTCATCCTAGTAAATTGCATTCTTTAGAGCAAGTTGAAGTTTTGGGTATATAAAAAAAAAGAAGGAATACAAATAGCGCTGACAAATTGTAGCTGCGAGGGTAAATCGCAGGTGGATAGGTCTCTCTTATGAACGCTCGGGCTTCATGAAACTTTCCACTGACCGATCTTGCGCGATCATAGCCTTGGAGTTTATATCTCATTTGTAGAAGAGACTAACCAACAATTATTAAATATCTATGTATGTATGTGTATATATATGTTAATGGGAGTGTCTTTAACTCTATTTTTTTATCTATACTTAACTTTGAAGCTTTCTATATAATAATCGAACAAAAAACAAACTAATTTTATTTAAAAATTTTTCATATGATATTTTGCATATTTCTTTCGCACGCATAATGATATTGATTTAGCAAAAGATCATTTTAAGCTTACGAAAAGTGCGTAAATTAGTTATTAACATTAGTACCTTTCCAAATCATTAATCTTGACCATCTGCAGTTGCTCGAAGACAGATTATTTGGTCGGCATCTTACTTGACTTCCAATGCTTTGAATTTTCTGTCTATACTACTACTTCCTCTTCTTGCGTTAGCCGGTGAAATGCCTTAATGAGCTGCTAATGTGGCTTAAATTATTTAAATTTAGTTTTTGCTTAAATTTTTTTTATTTGTTTTTATTTTTACCATTGTTTTGCTTCATAGAGCTTTTAGTTTTTTTTAATAGCAAATCTATGAAAATTAATTAGGGACAGTGACAAAAAATTTTACTTCAGAAGATTTAAATATTGTTCGCAGTAAGAAGTGATTTGTATATAGAGATGTTTAAAGAGTTACTAATATGTAGCTTTTAATATAAAATTTTTGTTCGATTCGTAAGCCAAGCAAACAATAATATAATCGTTTATCGAAAATTACTTATAAAAATTTAAGGAGCATCCACGGCTTTTACTTGCATGATCTGAGAACAGTGCAAAAGAATTCAAATAATTTTTTTAAGTCGACATCATTGAGTTCACTAAACCGTAAGCGATCGAACCGAAAATTCATAAATTTCTAAACATAACTGAAACAAAAACCCGGACAGTTTGCAGCCACTTGAAACTTGTACTTCATTATATTAAAAATCAACGGACTATAAATTGGCATACCCCTAATGTTTTTTTTATTTAAATTCCGTTTAAAATCGTTGTAATTTGGAGTAAAAGGTGATGATGGTTGTTTTGTAAATTTCGCACATTCTTTGAAACTTGTATCATAACGGCGTTTTTTTGTATTTCACTTTTTTCGAGATTGAAGCTTTCTAAACCTCCATCGGTTCACACCTGTAATGTAATGTTTCGCTTAGGTTATAAATTCAATAGAATTTTAGGCGAGTAGTTATACCAGTGCTTTAATATTTCATTTAAGTTATTAATTTATTTGAAAAATAATAAAAATAGAAAGTAATCATAGCATTTCAATTGATTACCTTTTAAAAAGGTAAAAAAAAGCTTTTCAAATTAGTTTGTCCGTTTCACACCAATATTATTATATTTAATTTTAATTGAATTGATATCTTTAAAGACCCGATTCAAAAACTACCAACTACTAACAAAACCACAAAGGGTCCCAAAAGGGGTTTCGTCAAGCGCGTTTTTATATTTACGAACCTCTGAGCAAAAGTCTACGGCAGATTGAAGATTGAAGATCCACGGATATAATAAGTGCACTTTTTTCATTGCATTTCGATGCCATGTATTTCATTAGCATCGAATTTTTAAGGAAAGGCTGAAAAAGTGAAAGTGAAAATGAAAAATGGGCCACATAGCATTGCATAATATTATTAGGGGCGTTTCGACGTGTCCAATCTGAAAAATGATTTTGCGACAATTAATTTATTATAGGGGCGTGTGGAAATCAAACACAATTTTTATTTTATTGCGCTAATCTAATATTTATAATTGTATATATGTATGTATGTACATACATACATACTCACACGTACTTATTTCCATTTTTTAAATTTATTCTATTATCTCATTCGCTCTGCTTAAATTGCTTAATGTTTGAAAATTTCTGCGAACGTTTATTCTACTATATTTCAATACAGCGCAGTTTTTCAAAAATTTTATTTTGTGAAAGAAAACGCAATATTTGATCAAACGTTATTTGTTTTATGAAAGAATGTTGAAAATGCATATTTCGATATTATTCTGGAATTTAGTTTTCTGTTGGACTGATACAATTCTTATGTCCAAGCTGACTCTAAATTTTGTTTGGTGATAAATTCTCCGAAAACTAAAAGTTTGCATCTATTCTCCTCTATCTTACATACAGCAAAGATTCTTCTACGTAGCACTTCAAAAACATATGTTCTACATAGTAAATATATGTATCCAAAGTAATGTCCAAACTTGCTGACCTCGGCTATGAAATGAAGGGTTGAGCTCAACCTATTATTATTAATTATTTAATTAATTTGTTCAATATAAACTCCCCTTATTGCAATCCACTTTACTAACCCTACAACATCCTTAAAAATTATTCTAAATTTTTGCCATAAGATGCTGTAAAACAGCTAACTTACATACGTTTATCCTCAGTGTTCAAGCTTTGTCCTAACCAGTGGGTTTTCAATTCAGAGAATAAAAAATTGTCACGTGGCACCAAGTCTTGACAGTATAGCGGATGGTCGAGCTCCGTCAAATCGCATTGCTTAATAACAGCTTGGAAACACCCCGATGTGTGAACCGCTGCATTGCCATGAAGCAACAACACTTTTCGCGATAGTTTTCCCCAACGCAGCCAGCAATTGATTCACAATTTATATAACAAGGAAGTATACTCGTAGAAATCGATACCGATACTGTTGTACTTCGGAATCCCATTGCCTTTTTTTTGGTGCAGAAGTGCTCGGATAACGCCACCCCATCGATTCTCTTTTTGACAGAAAATTATGACAAAAACCATGGATTGATCTTCAGTCATTATTGAATCCAAAATTTCTTCCTGTTGTCCTTTACATAGAGATGAAAAAGGGAGTAAGTTTTGAACTTAACTGGTTTTTGTTTTTGAACATAGGAAGGAACTTTGGTGATCGACCCAAATGTTAATGCAGGATTTAAAGCAGTGTTGTTTTTTAGAAACCCCAGCCATAACTGCTAATGGTTTAATTTTTAGCCGCCTGTCTTCAGGTACAGTCATTTAATCTTTTCATCCATATTGACCTCGAATGGTCATGCTAGGCGCGAGTGGTCATAAATTTATTCCCTTCCATTTTTGTTACAATGAAATACGAGAAGAAAAATGGCCGTTCACAGCATCCGAGCGTTGCTTTAATTTCGCCAATGGTTTCTTCTCTTGTAATAAAATTTAATCACAATTCGATAGTCGGCTTAATGCTGACATAACGATAGCACAGCCACAAAATCACAAGTTTTTACTACTTATTTTGATGAATTTAATTATAATAATTTTTTTTTATTGCTTATTTATATACATATGTACTGATTATTAGTTAGAAATGTTGTATTCGTATATAGTTCATTCCACAACAAATAACGGTTACAACTAAGCTTCGAACTTTGTTCAAATGAGGGAAAGAATTCAACAAACATCAATTTTTAATTCGAATTTTCAGACAAAATTTCGGTATGCCGTTTTATAGCCCAATCAATTTTAATTCAATAAAGTGAAAGTTTTATGTGGATAAAAATTACCGTCGATTTTTGAAAATTTTTTTCCGACGATGTGCCGTTTCCCCCATATAAAAAAGAATCCAAGCTTGCGTTATTTGGACAAATTTACGGAAGCGTGACAGAAAAAAATTTCCAAAAATCAATCCAACGGTAATTACCAACTTAAAACTTACACTTTATTAAATTAAAATCTATTGGGCTATGGAACTGCATACCGAAATTTTGTCTTAAAATTTTAAATAAAAATTGTAAAAAAAAGATTTTTGTCATTTAATATTTTGATAAAATATACCCTATGCCCTCGCCGAGATTACTGTCTAGCCCATAGTTAAAGCGCCATTCAAATCCATTCAGCAGTTTCGGAGATTAGTAAGTTCAAACAGGCAGACAGATAAAAATTCTCCAAATGTATTTTATTAATTTCTATCACTTTCGGTTCTTCTTTTAAAGAAATTTTCAATTTACAGACAAGAATTTTCTTCAGTTTTATTAGTAGTATAGATTTTTGAGTTCTCTAAGGCTCTTTTTTATAAAATAAATATTGATATTGCTGTAGCTGTGGTTATGGCTCAAGCGAAAGTAATGAATTAATTCAGTCCTAGTCCCAGTCAACATAATAATTTTCCCCTTAATAATGTATATATATTTATTTATATGTGTATTGGTTTCACCTATCGCACGTTGCTTCCGGATTCTATTAAATTAAATATGTACTTATGATGCAAGTAACTCTGCACTTCCTTCCTGAACACACAAGTATGGTAATGTAGTACAAGAGTAGCTAAATACCCACTACTGGAAAGCACTCTACTTGTTCTGCTTTGTATTTAATAACTATGCCAATTGTGCGCCAAGCAAGACAAGATTCACATACGCAGGTATTTACATGTGTTTGTTATCGTCGGGCCTTGGGTGTGCCTCTGAGGCGGCACATCACACAGCCAGCCAAGCCATCCAGCCAAGCCAGCCAGCCAGCCAGCTTGGCCAACTTTCATCGGTGTGGTGACAGCAATTGCACCAATTTGCAGCGAATAAATTCTTTGAATCTCTTTGTCGTCGTCGTCGTCGTTTCAGTCGTCGCAGTCGTCTCATCATCCGTCCGCATCATCTTGTCAGTCGGTCATTGTTTCTGGCTCCTTATCAACGTACCTAAGATTCATCAAAATAATTGACCTTGTTTCCTCGATGAATCGCTTGAAAAAGTACCATGCTTCGTTTCACTATCTTTACTGTCTCCATTTCAATTTTACTCTTATTATTTGATTCTCTCGTTGCGTACGCTTATCATTTGTTGAGGTTCACTTTTTATTTATATTGTACATTGTCTGTGGCGTCTTTGTGGCAATAAGTAACTAAAAAAGGACTGATACATGCAGAGATACTTGAGTCGACAATTATGGTACTCTTTTCTTTTATTGCTTTTTTATCGGTCGGTCTCTTAATGCTTATGCAATATATGTATGTATGTACTGTATATGTATGTATATTCAAGTGTGCATCGTTGGTTGTCTCGTCGTATTTCCGTATATGATTATTTCAAAATATGCAACTGCCAGTCTGAGTAGTTTATTCCGGCAGAATTATCGTCTGCAATTTAGATTCCTATGGCAGGTCAAACGTCTTGGGATAGCTATTTTTTCGCTTTTATCGTGATAAATATAATAAAACTGTGGCACGAAACGGAGGTTTATATCTCCGTATTGGATAGAATCAGAAGTTTACATCTATAACCTGGAAATTGAAGGCGTGGATTTGAACGATCTTTTGTTTCAGCAGTATCCCAAACAACCTATGACACTATCGAGCCAAGCTCGGTAATCGTATTATCAGCCGTCTCGTCAATAGGTCTGTTTCTTTGTAACCGACTAGCAAAGTAACCCTTTTTTAGTTGCAAAAGCAACCCTTTTAGCATCTTTTATTTAAGGACCTGTGCGAAATGGTAGCAAAGTTCTATGATGAGATATCTTTTTAAACCATGGTGAGGAAATTTTCGTTTTCTGCTGTGCCAATCAGTAACTTTTTACTGCGGGACAATTTTTACAGCCATGCACTTGCTGCAGAGAAGGAGAAAACTAAGTTCATAAACGAAAAATGCAACAAATATACATGATGCTTTAAATAGACCTTTTAACTTTAATTTTACAACAAACAGCTCAGCTCGTCAACATTTCCAAATAAGTTGCTTGGTAAGTTGTTTAAACCCATAAGCAATTTCTTAATGTTGTATTTAATTTTTTAATTATTAACTAATTGTTAAGAAAATAATAACAGGTAATATAGTTTTTATGTTTTTATTTTTGCCGACAGCACCAAATTATTGAACTTTTGCTTCATTTTCGTTGTTATAATACATACTAATTTCGAGCTTCTTCTTCATTCTGCTTGCTGTCAAAAAATTTCCAATTACTTGTCAAATTTTTCGCTAGTTCTATGAAACCCGCAAATTATATTCACCTCATAACTGTCAACAATTTCTATTCCAATGTACTTTGCTACCGTTTATAAAAAAAAAACGGATTAGGTGTTAAACTGAAGTTTCCCATGTAGTTTCTTAGGCCCCATTCTTAATAGCGCCGTTTTTCTACTTGCCCACACCAGTGGCGGGTCTAGACTAGCGAGCGCCCGGCGCTAAGAGAAAATTTGCCGCCCGCCGTTATCAATTATGTAATGCTCAAATATAAAGAATTGTATTTTATTAATATTCTTTCGTTAGATGCCTAAAAATACATTACATTTTGTACATTTGCATGCCAATAAAATATTTATTTTTAAAAATAACTTTTCTGGCCTTGGTTTCCGCAAATTCAGCAATTATATATCATAGTAATCGAGTGATGCTGCAACTTCATTTTCGATAGAAAGTATTAGTTCACACGAAACCAACAATGACAATGGAAGAGTCAGAAGAATTTTCAAAGCCACCAAAATAGTTTTGTGTGCCTCTAACCCCAACGATAAATGTACGCCTTTTGGAGTGAGATCCCTTTTGTTTTTTTTTTTTTCGAAGAAAAATGTCATCTTTGATATCATCAAACAATTACCTCCCACTGGAATATATTTCGGCTAATAATTCGTATTTATCGTCAATTTCCAATAGTTTTTTCTCAAAAATTTCTTTTTCGTCATTGAGATATTCTTTAAAATTCGATTACCTGATATTTCCGTGACTTGCTTGCTTTATCACACGAATAGAATTCGTAATCTCTCAAAGAAAGTAAGTTTGTTATGTTACTCAGAGCGTGGGACATGAACTCTCGCAAATTTATAGAGTGTTTATCGAGCTTGATTTAGCGCCCCTTAGATTTGGCGCCCGGGCGGCTATCCCTTTCGCCCGCCCTAGATTCGACACTGCCCTACGCTACATCTCAAATCGGATATCATTTTATCGAGTTGATTCAACTCGCTTAACTCGACTTTGTGCTGTTGCTTTACATGCAATTTGTTATGGAACCGAGTGTTCTTTTGTCAGTCGATTATAAACAAACAGGCCTAATGTCAATTGGCCAGCTCGGGGCTGCAATTTAACACAGTTAGACTTTGTTTTGTGGGGAGCCGCAAAAACCAATGTTATGCGAAAAATCCATTAGCATTTCAGGCTCTTAAGGCGAAAATCATTGCAAGCTATTCGTGAGGCAGCTAAGTATATAAATGAAAACGTGTTTCATGTGGGGGACCCTGTATTAAGGAAATTTAGAGACAACATATACATAAGTATATGTACATACATATGTTTTAAACTAGACAGCAATGGCATACAAAAAATACTCTTTGTCACTAATTTTTCTAACTTAAATCTGTCAATGATTTTTTGTATGCACCAATCCATCATTTATTACAAAAAAAAAAAACAAAAAAAAAATCTTTAAGTATCACTCTCAACCCAAAATTTTGAATCGCTTACATAAACTACTACATCGTACGCATTCAAAATGTGTGTGTGCGAGTAAAGTAAAAAATCGACCCACTTGAAGTGAAGTCAATAGTGTCGCTACAGATCCCGTCATTTTAAATTCGATGCCTTTCACTTGTTGCGCCCTTTTTACCAACAACGTCGCTTAAGAATCCAGTAGGTAGGGCTATCGCCTAGACAATCATTAGGTACATAATAGCGATAAGTGTTTCTATTTTTATTGCTATATCATATAGTGAGCTAGCTCTTGATTTTGTACTAGGGTGATCGGGCGAACTCAATTTAAATCCAATTTCCGATTCTTTTTCGGTGCGTTTAAAGTGGTACCACAAAAGAATATATCTACAGAATTATTTGGTGTTGAAATCAGCGCAACACGTAAGAAAAATAGTCAAGTAATCAACCCATTGACTGCGTACGTACCTAGATATTTAGTTTTATATTAAGTTTATATAAAACTCAAATTATAATGTTCTGTTGTAATACTTAAAGTACTAGTTACACAATGGTTTAGTTACACAAAGTGCTTAGTAAAAGTTTTATTCAAATATTATTTTTCAGTGAAGGATCCGAACTTATGGCTTTAAAAAAAAAAAAAAGGTTAAAGCCAAATATGTACGGTGACACAAACTGCAATTTTTTTTGTATGCTTGCAGTGTTACACATTTTCTGCCTGCCATATAAACCGCATACCTTGTTTGTTGAATTTTTTTAAATTTTATATAAAGTTGGAAATTTTTTATTTACATTATGATTCATTAAAAATTATGAATATTATAGAAAACAGTCTATAAAAGTCTATTTATAAAATAAGTCTGAAGAGGTTAGAAATTCCGGTTGATTTTTGACAATTTGTTTTTAATTTTGATCTTACTTTCTTTTCCCCATATAACGGATGTATTTTATATAAATTTCCGTTAATTTTTAATATTTTTTTATTGCATACGGTCTTACACATCTTCTATCTCATATATAAGCGGATGCGTTAGATTAAAAAAAAATATTTCCTAGAATAAAATTAAAAAAATTAAAAATAGTCAAAAATCATCGGGAGTTTTCAGTCGCTTGAGATTTGAATGTTAAAACTGAATTGCCTAAAAAACTATATATACAAAAGTCGTCTAAAAATTGTGATTGAATAGCTTTAAAGTTTGTTGAATTTTTTGCAAATTTTGTATAAAGTTTGAAATTTTGATTTTTTGTTATAAAAATAACTAAATAAACTATTAACGAAAAAATATATCATAAAAAAATCGAATATTATAAAAAAATTCAACCATAAGTCAAATATTTGTTTTGTCAAAACTTTTCAAATATGTTAAAATAATTTTTAAAAAAATTTAAGATTTTCAAAATTTTCAAAAAAACAAAAATAAAACATGTTTTTTAAAACGATCACCTTAATGTTTATATATGTTAGTACATCTATAGTGCTTGTAATAACTATCAACTTTGCCCATATAGACATTTTTTTCGTTTGGTAAGCAGGCATTCGAAAATATGAGCCTGTACTAAAATAAATTTCGTATACAACATTTGGGTTTATTTTTTTTTTTCTTATGTATCCGCAATTCTCAGTAAGTACTTAATTAAATTTTGAAACATATTCCTGCAGACAAGTGCGGACATGCGTGTGTTTATAATATTTTTAGAAATTTAGAAATGAGAAAGATTTGACGACGAAAAAGCGGTCCAAATTTTTTGGAGTGAAAGTTGTTTGACAAAAAAAAAAAAAAACTAAAAAAAAAATAATACACTTTGCCCTTGCTTATTCTATTTGTGTAGTTTTTTTGCGCTACTTAGTATTTATTCCCTTGATGTTTTTATTACCAAAGCGAAGCAAAAGAATTATGGTCTTCTCTCTATTCATAATTCAAATTCGATGTCAACCACTTGGGTGAGAAAAATTAAAAAAAAGAACAAAAAAGATATATGTAAGACTGCTGTTGAAAAGTGTTTGGTTTTGGTTTCTTTTTGGAAGCAGCGTTGGTAAAAGTAGAGAACCAGTGGAGTAATAAAGAAACTGCTTAACTAATTAAACCCCTGTAGTTTCAGGCTGTGTACAGTGTACAATAGGCTTTGAAAGCGACTTGGCTGGCGAGCGTAAAAAATAACCAGTTTTGACCAGAACTTCGCAGTTAATAATAGAACAGATAAGATATGTAAAATGTTACATTAAATGAGTGCGAAGGCTCTGCGCGTGTTTCGCTTGGTCTAGGAAAGAGTGGCCGAAATTTTTATTACGAATGACAAGTAAAGTAATAGAAGGTAAATCATTACGCTGGGCAATACTCAAATGATTTGAAATTAAGCTGTATTCTACTCTCTACCTGATTGTTTATCTCTAACCAGATATGCAACATATTTTATGTATATGTTTTTTCTAAATTTAATAAATGATAGCTTCCGTGATAGTGTTTTTACCTTTTTTGGAAAAAATTAAATGGTGATATCTTTTTAATTATACTTCACTAAATAAATCAAAGTTACCATAGATTGAAAATCTTAAAAAAAGATACTGTGACTAATGTAAATCTTTTAACTTTAATACACTTACAACTTTTGAATTGTATTTAAAAAATAAAATATGGTTTGATTTCTTACTTGCATTATTGACGCTTATCGCTTAGCGGATTTCAACCGAGTTCATAACTCAACTAGTTCCGAAGAGATCTTCCACTTTTTCTGCTATCAACAGCGGTTACCGTTTTGATTCCCTTTGGGGATAATCTGGTTTGCGCAAAGCTCATTCAGTTAAGTTTCTGTTATACCTACATAGCAGTGTATTACATATATAAAAATGGCATGTGAAACTTAAGTTTGATTATATTTCATGGTCAAAATAATACAAAAGGTGGCGCATATCCCTCTATTAAAAATTTTGCCAGAATTTCTACGCCCGAAAAGATTTTGCTTCGTGTGTATTCTGTCCATCTTCTTTAACAATATTAGTTTGTATTCTCTTGTTATTCTCTCCACCGGTAAATCTGGTGTGACGTTACAACCAAGTTACTCTCCTGTTATGCACGACAGTACAACGTCGTCTGCGATATTGGCCTTTGTAAAGGCGCTAGATTCCAAATCTTTCCCAGAATTTTTTTTCATGTTATCGTCCATGATTTTGCGTTATTTATATTTCTGAGTCGCATTTTGATGTTTCCATTGGAAAATTTGACATATTTTAGTATAAACGTACTCAGAACGTTTTGATGTGTCACCTATATTAGTGTTGTTACACAGTGGCTTTAAAAATCTAAATAGAATTAAACCGTGAGCATTTTCGTGCGATTATCTTTCGATTTTTTGACATGGATTTTAGGGTGGTCCTTAAAAATCAAGTGAACGATTTTTTTAGTCAGTCTTACCCCTTCAATCAGTAATACCACACCTATAAATTTTGGTACCGATTAAAGACGGTTAAGATGTGTCGCACATGCGTCAAAGTTCAGTTTAGCCAATGAAAACTCGATTAATTAAAATTAATTATTTTTTCATCTAACATATACTGCCGGAGTAATGAGAAATACTTTTAAGAAAAGCTAACCCGCTAGGATGCAAAATTTCCAAAAATCCGTATTTATGGTTCGAGTTAGCTCAAATTAAGATACTATAAAATGTTAGCAGCAACAGGGTTGATTTTTGAATTTTTTTCATTCGAAATCGGTCCATGATGTTTTGTCAAACTGCAAAGGCACATAAAATTGTCTTCTTAATTCACTTTTCACAAAGTATTTTCGACTTTTCATGGGTCCCCAGCAACAACGAAATACACGCCAGGGTTGTATTTTATCTAATGATACCACCTGTTTAATGTGCCTTGTGTTCAAATCGAAGAAGCTTGACTCTTAAGTTATTTCCTGTATGTCAGAAATCAGGTTACCGTTTTCCACTCTTACAGGAATTTTTCCCAGTCTTAAAACCTTGGGTAAAATGCCCCTTTTGTCAAAATTAGGAAAGCACTGTTGGCTTTGCGTTTGTCTGAAGACTACACTAAAATGTTTGAGACACTTTGTCGCGCAACATTTTACTTTATTTTTGTTTTGTGTGCTATGCAGAATTAGCACAAGCTGCCAGCGTTGCCATACCTTTAACCAAATCTTACTAAAGTGATTGCTCGCGTACTAATTTTGGAACATGGAAATTCCTAAAATGAACTGTGAGTACTCTAAATATTTGGTAGATTCTTCAGTTCAAAATTTTTCCGTTACTAAAACCTGCAAAGAAACTAAAAAATTCGTTTTAAAAAATAATCGAATATGTAAGATGCAAATATCAGTCAATATTAAGCCAACAATTCTTATTCACTGACTGCATATATGTACCTCATGGTCTATAACAAGTAGTATGATTACACCCATTTTTTTTTGAGAAAAATAGTAAAACATTTATATGTGTACATAGCTGGCTAGAAACATCTGTGTGGAATAATTTAGTTCATTATTCAATTAGTTTACTTTCGCCCTTGCCCTTGTAGAGTATTCTTTGTGTCTAACGCAACCAAATGAAGATGAAAAAATAACCTACAACAAAGAATATGCTACGAACAAAGAAGGTCACCTCAGCCAACATGGAAAGCGTCTTTATTGCTGCCACTTTTGAGTCGTAACCGAAATAAAACCTTAAAAGGTCATAGTCGCAATTCAGGCAAACGAGGAATAAAAAACGAAAACTAAGTTCAAAACAAACCAACAGAGACAAAGCAAAACAACGGCAAACAAAGTTTGCGTTTGAACTCTGTCGGTT
The DNA here is from genome assembly GCA_951828415.1 of Anomoia purmunda. Classification (NCBI taxonomy): domain Eukaryota; kingdom Metazoa; phylum Arthropoda; class Insecta; order Diptera; family Tephritidae; genus Anomoia; species Anomoia purmunda. The sequence continues at coordinate 23,418,939 of OX639995.1, forward strand.
CGTAGCGACAAATGCAATACATGTTTACGTATATAACTGACACTTCACATTGTACATATATAAATACAAATAAAATATGTTTATATGATATACCAAATTAAATAAGAAATGATGAAATGAGAAAGATTAAAGTTTGATCAACTGTAAGCAGGTTAAAGCCCAAGTAAACCGTACGGTAAAGAACTCGGCAGGTAAGATTTTTAGCCTTAGATTATACAAATATACAGTACATGCATATTTGTATTCTATGTGTGTTTTCGTATACACTCAGTACGCACGTGTATAGGTACATACATATGTATGTACTAGCGATCCAAACCCCAGTATCTTGGTGTTTTCATTTACTGAAAAATCCGTGAATCGCATGAACTAAAATCGGGATTTTCGTGACATAATAATTCGATGTTTTGTTATTTTCGAAAGCGAAACATGACACTGAAGATCGAAAAACTTTGTCTTAAAACAGAACGTGTTTGTCTCAAAACAAAACTTGGCAAGCCATCTCTTCGTTGTTTCAAAACACAACATCTCATGGAATTGTTATTTTAATATATGCATCTGTTAACTTGCAAGAATAGCAGAGTATATCAATATGGATTCTAGATATATATTTAACTAGCTGACCCGGCGAACATTGCTCCGCCTTAGAAGCAATAAATGAGCAGATTCTTGATTTTAAGAGTTTAAATTTTTTATTAGGATAATAAATATAAGTAAGTACCAAAAATCAATTATTGTAATGATTCTTTATTGGCCATGTATTTTAGTGCATAGGCTGCACTCTTCAGTGAAGCACCTTGTGAGAGACGATATTTTTAGTTTTATTACTATGTGCAAGAACAAATAACGCAGCTGGTCTTCCGACCCTTGAACATGCCGCATATAATTGACCATGGGAAAAACATGGATTTTCTATATTTCGACCACAAACTTTCAAGGATTGGCCTTGTGATTTGTTAATGGTCATGGCGAATGCAAGACGGATCGGAAATTGAAGTCGTTTAAACTCAAACGGCATGTCGGTTGGGATCATCGGGATCCTCGGAATGAGAACTTCCTCACCTTCAAATTTTCCTTTGAGTATCGTCGCGTAAATCACATTGTTCATCAATTTACTTACCCCAAACGCGTTCCGTTGCACAGTTTACAGTTCACCTTTAATCGTAAATTATGCTGTGGTAAGCCAGGCACATCCAAGGAGTTTAAAAATTCAATTGGATAGTTGGTGGCATCATCTGCATTTGTTGCACAGTCAATAGATTTGAACGAATGTAGTGTACTAATGACCTCATTCTGAATTATGTAGTAGCAATGAGTGCAATGGCTCAGGTGGGGGAGTCAATAATGGCAATTTCGAAAATTATCAAGATGTTGATCTCTTAGGTTTGCTCGATGATTTCTCATAGCCAACCGAGCCTTTGCACGGACTGCCTCGCTTTGCTCTTGTGATTGAGAAGCACGAAGTCGAGCCATACTAAAGCGGCGCTCTTCACGTGCAATTTCTTGTACTTCTTCAGTCCTTTCATTCGCAACGTTTTGCATCCTAGTTGCATTACGGCTTTTTCGGGGAAGATTTGATCGTCTTGGACGCGACATTGTAATGATAATAATATCGGCACAATATTTATAGACACTCGAAACAAACACAAAAACCGGTAAACTTCAAAATTTCTAACTGTCAATTTTTCACCCAACAAAATTCGTAAAAGTAAACAAAATACATGTTAATATTGGCAATTCACACCAATTACATGGATATTGCCCTTCTCCGCTAGATGTCACTACAATTTACATCGATATTACCTTTCGCCGCCAGAGTACATGCAAATTTTAGTTTTCATACAAAAAAGCAAAAGCAAAATACATACATATATAAAGGGCGAAGAAAAAAAATCAAATTTACCGTTTTTTTTGTCGTCCCACGGTAACGGGATAAAAAGTATCCTATAACCTGCCCCTGGTTCTAAGCTACCTCCCCACCAATTTTCAGCCATCGGTTCAGCCGTTCTTGAGTTATAAGTGGTGTAACTAACACAACTTTCTTTTATATATATAGATATTCACCGGTGAGTCTTTTCTTATTGTAGTTCTTTATTCTTTCGCCAGTAGCGCAAGTCAATTGTAAGTGGGGGCGTTGGAATTTTTTCTTATGAATAAGTATAGCCGGAATTATAATGCTCTCACCCGTTAGGATTGTTCTATGTATATCGAAAAAAGCAATGCACCTAATTGTTTTAAATGCGGAAATACAATTTTTAAAAATTATATAGAATCCTTGAAAATCTGAATGAACAAAGAAACAGTAACTATTTCCCAAGAACCCAATTAAATGCAAAAAAATTAGCCATAAAAAAATATGAATTTGAAAAATATTTAAATTAACCATTGGGTATTATCTTTAGAAGTCCCCTGAAGGGTATAAATAAAATACATGAGAAACTTTGAACGCTTACAGTGATCTATAAAATTTTTTTATTAAAATATATATATATATATATATATATATATATATTGTTTTTTCGATATAAAACTACATTAGGGAGACACTTACCTAAATTTTAAAAGGTTATTTGGAAGTGTTTTTTTATTACATATTACATTTTTTTTTGATAGATTTTTTATTTTACTATTTTAAGTGATCAATGGCGCGTAAAAAACACACTGAAGTAATTAGACAATTTATCTGAATTATCATCATAATCATTACCGTTATTCTCATTATCATTAACTATATCACCATCATTATCATCATCTTTATTATTATCATCATCATTATCATTACCATTATTATCGACAATATTATTCTGATCATCGTTGTCATTATCATTATCATCGTAAGTTTTAATGTTTTAAACTACTGACCCGACGCCGAACGAATCATCGAAATCTGTTCACAAACACAGAAGTTATGTCCGAATATATCTATAAAAAAAAAGTCGATTATAAAGCCAAATTTACAGAAGAATCTTACTTTCATTCACAGTGCCTGCCATTGATACTCGTATCATTCACTCGAATCAAATATATACATATATTTTTTCACGCATTACTTAACCAAGCGTTTCGAAATTGGCGCGCATCAAAGCTCTAATTAGATCATCTGCGGATCACCAAAGAAATTTTTATTTTATTTTGAACTGCTTAGAAGGACGGGATTTTTTCTTCAAACGACTCTGCCGATATTTTAAATGAATGACAACTAAAGTAAAATATGTTTGCTCCAAAAGTAGGTAATATATGTTTTTAATTCGTTTTTACTATTTCTTCGTTTGATAGTTGTTTTCTTCAATCGAGATCACGTGTTTTTTTTTTTTGAGTGTAGAGAATTTCGTAAAGTTTATTAGTAGACAAAAATTAATATTTCTGAAATTCGATAAGTCTTCCATAATTATATTAACCAGTCTATTTTTTTCTTTATACAAAAATTAGGATGTGTTTTTTTAGTTATGAAAACGATACATTGGTGTTTCGAATCTAAAAACATCGATTCATCGAAGTGATTCAGAGCGATGCTTTATATCGATGTTTTTTATGTATGTAGATATCCAAAATTTACTCCAAACCTTTTAATTCTATTCTGGCGCTAGTAACAACATTAGACCCCATATTAAAATTACTACATTTAAAATATAGCTTGACTAATAGTAAAACACTTTTTAATTAAATGATTTCTACTATTAATCAGAATCCAATCGAAATTTAGAATGATATAAAAAATGGGTTTCCGCAACCATCAAGATGTTTTTTAAATATTTATCCATCGTGGCGACTTCAGTCTCGTGTGAACGACTTTTTTTTCAAAGCAGAAGCGAAACCGTGGAAAAGTCTTCCCAAATTGTTGGTTTGAAGTTCTGTGCTAAATAAATAGATTTATTCATTTCGGAATTCTTGTATATCTGGTATTTATAAAGGTGAAGATTTCTCGGGAAATTGGCTGCCATTTTTCTCTCTCACTATGAGTTGTCATTGAAAAATTTGAAAAAATATCGATGTTTTATTCTCGATGTTTGGTTGTCGAAACATCGATGTTTTATTTTAAGACGTTTGCATCCCTCGTTTATTTTCGTTATTTCAATTAAAATAATAACTTCAATTTAATTCCACATCCATGTTATGTTTCAACGTTATGATATGTACTTCTAAAAACTTATAAGTTTAACGGTGTCACGGGATTACTTTAAAAGTATCCCGAAACCCCGGTATTGTGATTGCTCCTAATATAGACATCACTTACATATGTAAGTGTAGATATCGTAGCAATTTAAGCAAGTTAAATAAATAAAATAGTATATCATGTCGTCACGCAACCAAAACTTCTGTTATCGATTTCAACACTCCAGAGAATGTATATACATATAAATTTTTTTGTTTTTGTTTATTTCGAGCGCGCCAATGAACTTAATCTCGTTCCTATGTTAAGAAACGAAGTCAATAGACTTCCGACACTTTTCGTCAGGTGTGTTACTTTGATAACCATTTTTGGGTGTAACTAATCAAACATTTATGCAGTTCTATTTGTTTGTGTTACATTTTTTTGATAATGAATGAATTTTAGATACCATAAGTAATCTTGTTTTTAAAGCTGTATTACGATCTGGTTGGAGTGTTTTTTATTTTTGTAACTTTGTTTATATTTACACAGTAATGGAAGGTTTTTTAAATTAAAACGATAATGCGATTTCATATTTTATTTTGAACATGAAATGAAAAAATTATGTATGTTGAGACATAGAGATTAAATTAAACTATGTTAAATCATTTAAAACTAACTGCACTAAAAAAATTGTCTTAATAGATGAATAACAATTATCAAAAAAAAAAAAGAAAAATGGGAATGAATACTCGAAATATTTACCAGAATTTATTAGAGCAGTTCTCATTTTATGTATGTAGGTTTTTAGTCATTTTGAAAAAAATTACGACATCAAAATATCCCATGCATTTTATATGTCAGAACAAAAAAAAAAATACTAAAAGCTAACAGGAATATATGTATGTATATTACCTGTTCATTATATGAGAAAAGTGCGCAGGACCGAATTTCGAAAGCCACTTCCGACTCGCTCAATAAATTGAATTAATACAATATTGTATACCCAAAGCCTTCCCAAAAATTCAAATTAAAAATTTGAAATTTTGAAAAAAAAATTTTTTTTGTAAGTTTTCAAAATTTTTTTCAAACTTTGAAACTCTGGTTTATACACTTTTTGCTATATTACGAACTATATTTTGATAAAAAATTAACGAAAAAAATTTAGTTCAATTTGAAAATTTGAAATTTTGAAACATTTTTTGGATTTTTTATAATTTTATACAAAATTTTAAACTCCAATTTATACACTCTTTGTTATATTACGAACTATATTTTTTATAAAAAATTGACGAAAAGAATATGTATAATATGAATTTGAAAATTTTAAATTTTGATTAGATTTTTATGATTTTTTACAAAGTTTGAATCTCTGATTTATACACTTTATTTATTTCATTATTTATTTATAAAAAATTAACGAAAAGAGTTTCAAATGAATTTGAAATTTTGATAAAATATTTTTTTTGAATTTCTATAATTTTTAAAAATTTTTTTTGTTTTGACTCTGATTTATACACTTTTTGTTATATTATTGTACAAATATATTTTTATAAAAAATTAACGACATAAATTTAATATGAATTGAAAGATTTTGATAAAAAAAATTTTATAAACAAAGTTTGAAATTCTGATTGATACACTTTTTGTTATATTATGAACTACAGTATGTTTGTAAAGTATGTATATAAAAAAAAAGTGAACGAACAGAATTTAATATGAAAATCATGGTACATGGTAAATTTAATGTAATTTTTTTTAAGTTGCGACACCCAATCGTCTCGCGAGTAGAAAACCCCTATTGAACAAATAATTAATAGTGGGCTCTGAAGCTCTGCGTACGAGTAGAATATGATGGCGTAATAAATTGTATGTATGTATGTTGAGGGGGTTAAAACCTGTATTTCCTATAATTCATTGGTGACTTTTTTTTATTACACACAAAAGTACACAGTAAAATATTTATAAGCCTAATGTCACACGCAATTCCGTAATCAAAGTTTCCACCTTCACTCATGACAGTTTCAGAACGGTGTAGTTTTGTTTTGAAAAGGGCTCTTTAATCAGTCATCAAATTTTAGTTTTTAATGTGTGTGCATATGTATGGGTAAATAACACACAACCAAACTGTATTTGTTAAAAATACCAGCGGTCAAAAATTTACAATTCAAGGCCGTTTTTTATGTTTCACTGACTGTTTTTTTTTTGTTTGTTTGTTTTTTTTTTTGCAAAATGTAAATACTTAATCCGAAAAGACTGGGAAAGCATTGAATTTGGTGAATTAGCGGAAGGCTTCTGAAATTGAGTTATACGCAAATGAGGGTTAGCTCAAGGCTTATGCATAATACATATCTTTGCATAGGCATACATATTTATTTACATAATTATTTACTTATTACGTCGCATGAACAAAATTTATTTACCCTTGTATAGAATGGAAGAAAATGCTCAACACAGTCGGCAAGGGAAAAAATTACCAAAATTCAACTAAAATTTTGAGGCATTTAAAACTTGCTCCTTTTTATAGTAAAACTGCAGGGGCTACAAAGCTGCATACTTAAATTTTTCTAAAATTTGAAATGTTGATGACATTTTTTTTAACTCGTTGAATTTTTATACATTTTCTATAAAGTTTGAATTTAGAGTCACTTATAACTTGCTTCTTATTATAATAAAATTAATGGGACTACAAAACTGCATACCTAAAAATTGTCGAAAAATTCGTATTAAAAAGTTAGAAATTTTGACGATTTTTTTAATTTTTTTTAATTTGTTGAATTTTTATAAATTTTGTATGAGGTTTGAATTTGGAGGCTCTTAAAACCTGCACCTTATTACAGTGAATATGAAAATTAAACAGGTACAAAACTGCATACTTAAAATATTTCTAAAAATTCGTATTAAGAAGTTCAGCATTTTGATGAAATTTTTTTGTAATTTGTTGAATTTTCATAATGCGGTCTTACTTACTTAGAGGAGGCCGTCCTCTTTTTCTACCACCACCAGCTGGTACCGCGTTGAATACTTTCAGGGCTGGATCATTTTCGTCTATTCGCACGACATTTCCTAGCTAACGAAGCCACGGAATCGTAATTCGCTGAACTACGTCTATGTCGCGGTAAAGCTAATACAACTCATAGTTCCATCGTCTGCGGTATTCGCCGTCGCAAAGGTCCATAAATCTTTCGGAGAATCTTTCTCTCGAACACGTCAAGAGCCGTCTCATCCGATGCTGGCAGTGTCCATGCTTCTGCGTCATACTATAGCACGGGCATGGTGAGAGACTTATGGAGTGTGGTTTTGGTTCGTCAAGAGAGGGCTTTTCTGCGCAATTGCCTACGCAGCCCAAAGTAGCACTTGCTGGCAAGATAGATTCTATGTTGGATCTCCTGGCTGACATTATTGTAGGTATTAAGGCTGGTTACCAGATGAACAACGTCCTCCACTTTGTCGAAATTGTAATTGTCAACAGTGACGTGGGAGCCACGACGCGAATACGCTGACTGTTTATTTGCTGCAATGCAATTGGAAGCGCAGGAAACTGCGACCGTTCAGGTAGCAAGCGATGCGTTGCCCCTTCTACTGGAAGAACAGACGAAAAGCATGGCCTGTTCAAGATAACCCCCCTCATTTCTTAATTCTTAGATTCAGACTGACACGGGTATGAAAGATGTTGTGCCGTTTACCCATCCCGATGCAAAGCTTGGCACCAGCTCTATATATGCCTACACCTGTCCCCTCATCCATGTTTGACTCGTCGATATACCAATCTATAGCTCTGGAGTCAATATGTGGGAACTAGTTTGACCAAATGTCTCGGTCAGGTCTCAGAATCCAGAATACAGAAAAGTGCCTTCTGGCTTACAAAGTTGCAACTCTCTGGGTAAAAATGTGGAGAAGAGTCCAACTTAGAAAAGATTTTAGCAACACGGTTGGCCATGATCTCATCGGTCCAGCGACCGCGAGATAGACCAACCATAGACCATTCATTCCGATGGAAAACCCGCAAACTTTTTTTTTTGTGCGAGGCACCCAAATGTAAATACATACATATATACATATTTATATTCTAAGTTTTTATTTTATCGCGCTATGTTCTTTTAAAAGTTGTTTAAGAATTAATAAAAAGCAAATTTAATTATCCGACCCATGGTTGCTCTAACGTCCACAGTCTTTTGTGTGTTTATATAGCATCTGCGAATAAAATTGTAAACAAATTGTAAAACATTGTAAATTATCGAAATAATCGAATTGAGCATTTGCCAAAAATACTGCAAAGAACAATTACACTTTTACTTTATAATATTTGGAATGTTTTTCTTGATATTTTTTTTTCGTAATTTTGTAGAAAAATTTAATTTCTGATATAAAAAACGGATATACACAAATCAGAATTTCAAACTTTACACAAAATTTATAAATGTTCAACGAATATTTATCAAAATTCAACAAATTTGTATCAAAATATCGAACTTTTTAACTAAAATTTTGGAAACTTTTTTTCTCATTTGAAGCATGTTATGTGGCAGAATAAAATAAATATTAAAAATCAACAGGAATTTACATAAAATCCATACCAAGGCGAATTTATAGAAGTTGATGGCATAAGAGCAGCTGATTTGATTTTTTTTTATTTACCTACATGTATTTTGTTTTTGCTTTTGCGTATGAGCTTTCAAAAGCCGTAAAAGCAAAAACAAAATGTATTTAAATTTTGACAACTTACGCAGAAACAAAAACAAAATACATAGGAATTTTGTAGTTGTATTTATAACACCACCTTGTATGGATTCGCCTTGATCCATACGCTACACCAGGACGAATTCATAAAAGGTTGTGCAGCCTATTTGATTTTTTTATTCACCTATATGTATTTTGTTTTTGCTTTTGCGTATGAGCTTTCGAAAGCCGTAAAATCAAAAATAAAATGTGTGTTCATTTTGACAACTCTTACGCAAAAGCAAAAACAAAATATATGTGAGATTGAGGCAAGGTGTATCCATAGAAGTTGATAGCAAGATAAGAAAAGCGAATCCGCTGTGTATTTTGTTTGTGTAATTTTGCGTGTGAAATGTCAAAATCTGAATTCGCTCAGTTTGCTCATGTATTTTGTTTGTGTATACAAAACAACCTAGCGAATTCGGAGAGAAGAACAAGCATTCAGCTCATGGGATGCCATCACCTTGTATGAATTCGCCTTGGATTGAGGTGTACTTATAACACCACCTTATATGAATTCGCCTTGCGCAACATTTTGGCTGAAAAAAACATTTTCTCCGGCCAAGGTCCAATTTTAAATTTTTACATTAAAAGTTTTTCGTCCTCTTGGACGTTATTCTAGATATACAAATTAGGAAAGAATTGATAAATGTATGACCGAAAGCCAACCCTGGTCCCCTATCTGACAACCTAAAGTTTGTCGTTTTGTGTTTCTAGTTTGTGCTAAAATTTTATTATATTTGTTATTTTCATATAACTATAAAAGGTAGGTAGTGTGCTTAAAAAAAGGAAAATTTTTCATTTCAATTTTTACACAAATATTTCGAGAAGGTCGTTGCTAATAAATAATTAAATTTGACAACTAATACAATAAAAACCAATCTTAATAAAAATTGAAATTTTTTTTATTGGATCCAGTTTTTTTTTTAATTTTAAAATATTCTTATCAGTTTCCTAAGGAGCTACACACACCTATAGTTTTCGAAATTGTGCAAATATGTTTAAATGCAAAGGGGGTGATAAATCTTGTGTGTTTTCATTATTAGCGCAGTTTTCTCTATCTAGTTATTCTAAGTTGGGGTAATTTCCAAAATTTTTGCTTTCACGTATTTTCTGCTTTAATGCTACCCTTTAACTCAGACTGTAGTTATTGTAATATCGTATTTTTTGCATTTTTGAAAAATATATAGTACCTTAACTTGGTATAATAGTAAACTCCGCCCATTTTCAGGGATGCATTTTTAACGTTGTCTAGTTTACAATTTGCGCTGAGTTGGATCAAATGGAAATCATAAGGTGTACATATATACCAACTTTTATGATTCGATTGCAAAACACGAAAGTTAAATTATTATAGAAACTGTTGACATTTTTTTAATGTCGCGAGCTCACGTATTTCGTATCGAACATAAAAATGCTTTTGATGCAAAATAGATTACATTCCCCAAAGAGCAGTTTGCATATCTATGTGCACCTATTTAAATATAAAGATATGTACGTATGCACTCTGGGCACTAGCGAAAGTGGGCGGGGTGGCAGGTGGTAGTGCGCTTTTACTTCTGCGATGACCTTCAGCCAAAAAAAAAAGTTCAGTTCGCAGACAATGCAAAGGTCATTGAACTCACCACAAGTTTTCACAATAAGGGTGATTTTCAAATGTACATATCTGCAATTGTGCTGTGTGTGTTTGTGTTTGTGATTGTGTGTGTTTGTGTTTGTGTTTGTGTGTGTGTTTATTGTTTACCGGCAGGCTACGTTCTGTTTGTGCGTGAAAACATTCGTTGCAAAAGCACAGCCAACAAGTTCTGATACAAAAATTCTGTTAAATAAAAAATACGCAATAGGCGTTGCTGCTTTCGCAAATAAATTCTAATTTTCTTGTTTGTTTTGGTTCTATATTATTGTACGTTTGCAGTATTTATGTATGCAATTATAGTATGTACAGTGGTGTGCATATCGTAAGCAAAAAATTCAATATAATACATACAGTTGGTCTCTCACATATATTTGTTAAATTTATTCTAATCATTTTTTATTAAAATATATGTAGCTCATGCTACAACACAATATAATTTAAAGGTTCAAACTTTTTACGAATTTCACAAAAATTCATCAAAAAATCGTCATAAAATTTTCAAACTTTTTAATAAGCATTTTTAAACGTTAACAATGCGAAGTTTCAAGTGACTTAAAATTCTTGTTGATTTTTTATAATTTTTTTTTTTGCTGAGGGTGCTGCGCATTTTTTTTCTTAGAAAAAAAAAAATGTATGCGTTCCTTATATGAAAGTAGTAGTATTAATAAAAGTAGTCGTACTAATTAGAAGTAAAAATAGTGGTAAAATTATCAGTACCTTTAGTAAAAAGAGTGACAGAAATTAGTAAAAATAGGGGTAGACATACTATTAGCTTTAGTAAAAATAGTGGAAGAAATTAGTAAAAATAGTGGTAGAAAGTAGTAAAAATAGTGGAAGAAAGTAGTAAAAACAGTGGTTGAAATTAGTAAAAATAGTGGTAGAAATTAACGAAAATAGTGACAGAAACCAGTAGTAACATTAATAAAAATAGTGGTAGAAATTAGTAACATAGTGGAAGAAATTAGTAAAAGCAGTAGTAGGAATTAGTAGTAGCATTAATAAAAATAATGGGGGAAATAAGTTGTAACATAATTAAAAATAGTGATGGAAATTAGTAACAATAATGGTTGAAATTAGTAAAGCAATTCTGACGCGACTTTCATTACGCGATGTAAAAAAAGTTTTACTTCAAAAAAATTATCAAAAATCAACGCGAATTTTTAGTCACTTGAAACTTGCTCTTCATTACAAAAATTGACTTCAATTAAAAAAAAAATCTGTATTAAAAAGTTGAAAAGTTTGATGAACATTTTTTTTAAATTTGTCGAATTTTATATATGTACATTTTCTAAAAAGTTTTAAACTTTTCTTCATATGCCTTATGCTATGGAATGTGCTATACTTTTATAAAAATATTACTAAAAACAAATTAATAAACAAAGTGTGAAAAAGTATTATATTGAATTTTGTTGCTTGTGATATGCACAACACTGTATGTGTAGCTTTTGCGCGCGCGAAATATACAATGTTTATATCAATAATAGAAATGCTGGTTCAATTGTACTTTTTTCAAACCTATTCCACCCAAAGGACACTTAAGGGCACACTCAGCTCAATTTAGATACAATAATCTTCAGGGAAATATTAACCTCGCATACATATCGACGCTAGTTAACATTGCTATTTTTTCATTTGTATAACTTTTTAAAGATTGCATTCTTTGCTCATTAGTATAATTAAACGAAATACATATGTATATCATACTATGTACATATGCACGTTGATTAGTAGACAAATGAAGGTGCGGCAATGAGATTTCAAGATAAATTTCTCCCATGCGACATTCCAGGTAAAAGAGGAAAATGAAAATTCCATTTCTTATCTCTTTCAGTAGTAGCCTCCAGCTAAGTGAATGCGTTTCATGCATATGTTGAAAAATATTTAAGAAAAAACTGACATTTTTGAGAATTTTCTTCACTTTTATTTTTATTATTATTTGTTTTGTAGTTGCTGGTATTGTTTTAATACTGCATGACAAAATTTAGAAATAACTACATACCCAATTTTAATTTATGCCGGTATTCTGTTAGCAGTCTCTAGTCACTAATTGAAACTTTTCGGTAGTGAGATTGTTTTTGAGACTATTCGACTATTCAGTAAGCCGTCTCCAGTCTATAGTCTCAAAATTAAGTCACTAATTTGTCAGTTGGTCCTGAGCAGGTCACAAAACAAAGAAATTGAGGAGAGTATTAAGCAAACGCTATAATAATGTAGCACCCGATCTGTTGCTTGGTCGTACGCCATATTTTGCTTAAATCTGTATAAAAATAACACCTAATTTTCATAACGCATACATTTATCGATTGTTGAGTTCTAAGTTTTAAATAATCGGTTCACATAAAATGCAGTAATAAGAATTTTGAATGGTCAATTTCAATGTTAGTTTTACGATAGGCATATTTTTGTAATTTTGTTATCGATGAACACATTTTCATTGAGTTCACCACAGTCTTTGGTAGAATTTTTTGAGACTGTTGCTTACTGAATACTGAAATTGTCTCAAGTCACAAAATATGTCTCTAATTGAGAGTCTAAAATTTAGTGACTCGAAATGAGACTGAGTATATAATATTTATTTACAACACAGAAAGTCCAGCTTGAAAATTAAATGATTTGGTAAAAATACGCCTTTGAGTGCGGTGTGCCACCAGTTACATACCTACATACATACTTCATTCAAGTGATAGTTACAAACAACTTACAAATTGTTTGGTATTTTTTTGATTGCGTTTCTTTTTCTTTGAAAAAAATCTTTAGCTATTTATGTGTGTATGTATGTTAATAAATGTGTATCACTATTGCATACGTTCCGATGACATATGCACTTTAGTTATGATTCACAGCTAGTGAAATTCTGGAATCAAATTTCCAACCTGTCACATGGAATGCCCCACAACTGGAAGTGATGTTCTAGTAGAAAAATCTGAATTATTGATGATATTTTTATTATTTGCTTTGTGAGAATTATTGATCGAAATCAATTCTTTTTTGAAAACCAATTTTAATCAAATACATGCGTATATACTATAACCTTTAGTTTTATAATTCCATCGCTGTAGAAGTTCTATAGTTTATTGTTGAAAAATATGATGACATCATGTGATCTTCGGTAGCACTGCTGTTTGCCAATATTTCTCATGAAAAAAAGTTTTCCGAGGATATATTTACATACATATATAGTAAGACGACGCAGTAACTGGGCTATAGGGTAGGTAGAACAAAACTTGCATTGTAATTTTACCGGGTTATTAAAAATTACCAGTGGCAAAATTGTATGCACTTTTTAATGACTGGCCGGCCAGAGCGAGGCGGAGCTCCCACAGAGGGGTCGACCGGACAAAAATTCTATGCCGCCCACCGTAGCCGAGTATATAGCGCGTTCGCGCTTCAATCAAAATTACAATTTTAACAGAGACCAGCAGGGCCGCAGCCAGGAAGAAGTCTGCATGGAGTTTCAAGGGTTCAAAGCTTTAATAAATGTGTGTAGTAATACGTATTTGAACAATAACTTTAATTGATTGATTGATTTCTTTTATATTTTGTTGTTTGTGTGAAATATGTTTTGATTATTTAATGTTTCAAAAACCACATTTCGCACCCGGAATTGAGAAATTATTTGTTTGAAAAAACCAACTCATATGCAATTTGATGCCGTGCAATTTGGTGTTCGGAAAACACTCCGGGCTACCTCGAGCACGAAGAACGAGAGACTTACGAACCAATACGTTCTTCTTTTGGCTCTCTGTTACCCATTTTCTAGGTACAAGAATGTCTTCTGGGCTGTTTTGGGATCCCAAGGGCTGCCGCGTGGAGTACAGGAAAAAAGCTAATATAATGGAACTTTTGTTAAAACTGGGAGACGTTGAGACACTTATTGTGGAAGCTTGAAATGTGAGGTTATGCAAAGGGCCAAGAAAAAGTTGCCACTTTTTTTTGTGTCGAAAGAAGTAGATCAAACAAATTTAATTTTTAACTTTTTTCAAAAAAAAAAAAGTTATTGCAACCTTAGATTGCCTTGTGCTCATAAACATAAGCGTAGCAGAAAGTGTTGCAAATTTCTTAAGAACTCCGTACTGCTTGAGAAAATGTTTCTTGAACTGCTCTTGGAGTTGTGACAGTTCTTGTGATCTGTGCACCACACTAATGATTTTCCTAATATATGTACCTACTATTTTCCTTAATACACTACTTTTCTTAATAAACTTCTTTTTATCAATACACTACTTGTTTTTAATATACGACTTCGACAACACTGCTTGGATCTCTCAACTATTGGAAAATATGTATTTTACCTGCTACTCTCCAACACTCTCTTTGCTCTTAATTATTCCCACTCTAACCTGCCACTCGATTTTTGTTAGTTTTGAGTAACTGTGAAATTTCGAAGGGAGAGCACGACTTGCGCGCTCATTGAGTGAATTTTTGTGGCGCTGCGAAGGCAAATTTTTTCTTACGTTTTTCTACAGATCCCAGCAGACTGCTTAAATATTTGCATACATACATAGCTATCTAAATTCTTAATAATTTGCGAATGTGTAAATAAAATATCTAGGGGTTCTATTTTCTAAAATTGAATGATAAGATTTACATACATAGGTGTAGTAAGGGACGAAATCGATGGTACCAGTTATGATGAAATAGCAGAGGTTTAAATCAGCAAGGCTTGATGAATTCCAGAAACTTAATAAGTTAGATATGACGTGAATATACATACATATCTTGGTTTGCACATATGTATGCAAATTTTTACAACACACACCATACTTTTGTATTTGGTACTTTCATATTGTTGTGAAATTCTCAGTCGACCTTTACTGTCGTAATCGGCGTCGTTGCAAAATTGTGAAATATCTAAGTACCTATGTAGTATGTACATATGTATGTACATATACAAACTTGTGCCCTCCCAAAAGGCCTCCTCATACCCTTCCTTGGTACCAATCGCTGGCCAATTCAGTTCTACTCGTACTCATTTACAATGTACGCACGCTACTACGAGTATTTACTTACTACGTTTTCCTACATGCAGAGACAACTTGATTTTACTACGCATTGCTACTTTTGCCACTGTAGTGGAATCGTATTCTCAATTCTGGTATGCACAAATTCTCGAAGTGTGCAAAAATACGACACGTCAATGAAAACCGGCCGGCAGGTTTCAATTTTTTTTTTTTTGCTTTCTGTTTCTTCCTCTCACATACCGTCGCAAGATTTTTCTACACACTTCCTCTACTTTGGATGTCACTCTTCGTTTCCTCGTTTATGCTTTTGTGGCGATTTATCAAAAGAGAGTGAGTGAAAGAAGAGCTTTTAGTATTCGCTTTGAAAGTTTTATTGCGATTTTGACAGCGACTGTACTTGTGTGAGCTATGGGAAATATGTAAGTGCGGTTTGTATGTATGGGTGTGTGTACAAAAATATTTTCAGACTCATACCAACACCTACATACCTATTCTATCTGCAAATTTTGAGTTGCTTGCTATGACCGTAATTTTCATGCTAGGATTTTGGCTGCCACTACTTTTTTAGTTTAGTTGTGGGCGTGAACATTAGGTTGTGTCGATCATTTATAACTTCCTAATAAATAAATGGCCTTGAGCTCATAAAACTTATTGGCCCGTAGTCATAGTCAAATTAAAGTCGGATCTAAATACGTTAAAGCATACTTTAGCTTAAAGTATACTTTATCTTAGTCATAGTCGAGTTAAACCCGGCTTTTTCGGTTAAAGTCGAATTTAAAGTTGGAGCGGCGAAAAGCTGTTACTAAACCATTTAGTAAACTGTCAAAATAATTATAAATCCGCATCTTCGGGACTAAAAGTTGTGTTTTTTTGGTGAAACTTAAATTAAAGGAAAAAAATTAACCGTTTTGATAATATTGAACGGGATTTTAGCATCATCAGTGATGCTACTTTGATTAGACGTCCAAAAATGTATAAAACCAGAATCAACCCTTTTGAATTAGACGACAGTGATTTCTATTCTCGGTATCGGTTCGACAAAGCCACGGTGGAGGTCATTATTCGAGCTTTAAATATGGTAAATCCGAGAAATAATAGAGGTCTTCCGGTACCAGTGAGCACACAAGTCTTATGTACTCTTAGATTCCTAGGAAGAAATGTCCATCAAAGTGATGTTGGTATGTTAATAAAGTGTAATTTAATTTTCTAAATGAAATTCTATGCATATTCTTGTATTATAGCTGATCTGCACGGTTTATCCCAGAATTCTGTAGGAAGGATAGTAAAAGAAATATCCAAAAGAATTGCAATGTTACTGCCACACTTTGTTCGATTCCCAAGCAGAAATGAGCTGAACGAAGTAAAGAACAAATTTTACCGATTAGCTCGGTTTTCGACCGTGATCGGAGCAATCGACTGCACCCATGTGCGAATTAAATGTCTTTCAAAGAATGTGGGCCTAACTATGGCAGGTCACTTTCTGAATAGGAAAGTATACTATTCCTTAAATGTTCAGGTAAATAAAGCAGCGACATTCTTGAAACGACTTCAAATTCAGGGAGAGCATACAGAACTGCATTTATTAATAAATATTTCTGACTTTCGCGTTTCCTTGCCTATAGAAAACCACTTTTAATTATTCAATCGCTAATAAATATTTAAAAATTACGTACACTTGTTTTGCCCTACATCGTGTTTAATTTTACATTTGCAAATAATAAACAAATACCAGCTGATATAGTATGCCTCTTGGAGATGGGCTTTTTTTTTAATCGATAAACAGTAATATCGCATAAGAAGTACAATATTCCACATAAATTCTGGCTTTTATCTTTATATAAAAGCATACAATCTCTTTTCAAACTTATTTTAACTATTAATAGCAATAAAATCACCATTTTATTGTGAAATTATCAAGTTAAAAAAATATCCTTCGATAAAATATATCCATTAGTTCATTTCCGACATTTTTCCCTCCAAAATGTCATCTCTATATTTGCAGCATTGCCATTTCTGCAAATTTACTGATTGACAATGTTGTTATTAGTTAGTACCATGTACTAAACTGACTATGACAAGACTAAAAATAAATTCGGCTTTATCTTTTTAGTATTTTACTAACTAAAGTCGGCTTTTATGTTGGACTATGACTACGGGCCATTGTTGCTATAATTTGTTAATTCATATATATTTATGCACATAAAGTAAATCTGTAAGGTTTACGTTGGGTTTCGGAATAGGTTGGACAACATAAACTGTCTAAGCGCACTTGTAGGAAGGCAAGCAAATTGTAAGGGGCATATAATTTATTGCTGTCCAATACATATCATCTTTCACTTCACACTTTAATGCCTGGTTTTGATTAGGATATTTTTCGTCACAAATTGTATTCGATATTTCGCAGTCCGGTGTTCTATAAGCAGTAGATGAGAAGCTGCATTTATCGATTGTTGATAGTTTTAGGTTTTAAATAATCGGGTGTCATAAAATGCAGTAATAAGAATTTTGAACAGTTAATTTCAATGTTCATTTTAGAATAACCATATCGTTTTAATTTTTGAATAGCAATAATGCTGTTGACAAAGAATTGAAAAAGCATATCGTGTGCTATCGATGAACACATTCAGCTGGTTACCTCTACTGCTTTTCACCACAGCCTTTGGTGACTATTGCTTACTGTATACCGAAAGTCTCACATTTAGTGACTTTTGACATTAATTAGTCTAATGAAAAAGATACATAAAAAACCAAATAGGTAGTTTCCAAAATTTCGAAATCAAAACACCTCTTACTTAGCCAATAATCACGTACATGTGTACATACATACTTAATACATATGTATGTATGTATGTATTTAATTAACCCTTGTGCGGAAACCAGAAATTATCATTTATGATTGTTGACTTATCGGATTTTGTGATTTTCGCAAAATACCTCATATCACTTAAGTTATGTGGGCGTAGTTATTATATCGCCTATTTTCAATACCAACCTAACTTAGGTCAATGGAAATCAGCGATAATAGATTAACTTTTCGAAACTGAGCCAAATGTCAGAAAAAAAAAACCTAATTAAACAAAAAAACCTACCTTTTTTTTAATTTTCAATAAAAATATTTGTTTTTGCCAGTAACCCTTCAACTCTATTGAACTGCAGTTCATTAATTACGAATTTTATTGCGTACCCATTTACTTAATTTCCCAAACTCTTTACACTGAATGATTTTGTGACGAAATAATCTTCTTTTTTTTTTTTGTAGAGGAATTAATCGTGGCTCCTTCAGTTTAAAAAAAACATATATTTACTTTGGCAGCTGGCTTGACAGCCATCTCTCTATATCTCTAAAAAAAAGTCTCCCTTTCATTTATTATTTCCTTATAGTAATTATTTATTTTTACTATCAATTTGATATATTTATTTTTTTAGTTTTAAATAATTTTTTCATTTAATTTTCATTTCTATTTTACAGATCTCATAACAACTATCAAGTTCAATTCCAAACGTTTTAAACCGTGCATTAGTGAAAAATGAAGTTCCCCTAGTTTTAAAGTAGGGTTTGCTAATGTGTTTCAAGAAATACGTAATTAATTTTTTCTTCAATTTCAAAAATCCTTTCGAATTATTTTTGAAAAGTAATTATACGTTGCCAAATACTCAGGTGCTATGCAACAAGTGTACAAAGTACTGTTTTTTTACGTAATGATAATAATTAATTAAATTAAGTGCAACAAACAGTGCCTATCGTCGCCGCACTCCTCGAAATCCAGCACCAGTTGTCCTAACCAATTACGCCTAAGCCTAAGGTAAGTGGCCTATACGATACATAATAAAAAAGTAATCAACATTTATTGCCTCTTTTCTTTTCGAGTCATTAATAAAGATACTCAAAAGCAATGCAAATTATTTATTCACTTTTCGCTAATATCGCACTCTGGCTAAGGTCTTCCGGAATATCAGTTTGCCATTGACGGAGTGCTTCCGCAATTAGCGTCCACCTACACTTGCCAGTTATTATACTATAAGTACTTATGTTTGTATGAGGGGTTTTATGTATGTATGTGTGCATATAACCCAATATTTTTATGTGCAATTATACATTACATATGCACTTATGAAAGCCCACTTCTTTACTCCCTAATGTAACTAACTTACAACAACAATACAATACAACTATGTAACTTACAATAACACCAAAGCATACCGCAATTAGCGTTAGAATCAGTGTTGCCACAGTTTCAATTTATTTTTAACCAAAATCGATAAAAAAAAATTACCGAAAAACTACCATTTTATATTTAAGAGGTAATGGCCAAATATGTTGTTGCTGTTATTTTGAAGATCACAATACCTGAACCGACTTATTTTTTTCAGGCTCTGTGGCCATCGAACCCACGTCCACCTCTGCACACTTAGCTTAGGGAAAGTATTATTGCCTTGCCATTTTCTGTATAACATAACCCAATAATTTCTGTCAATATTTTAGATTATGATAAGGCGGCATGTAAAAAAATAAATTACTTGATGGATTTATATAAAAAATTGTTAAGTTTCACTTTTTTTGGATAAAAAGATCAGTTGAGATGTAAAGTTAAAAGCAAACCCCAATTTTATTGCTGTGATTTTGTTATCATATATTCAATTTTGAAAAAAAAAAACAACTTTATCAGTTTTATATTATAAAAGTTATAGCGGTTAGGGCCCCTGTTATTCACGGCAAAGACCAAGATCCCTAGTTTTGAGCGACCGAAACTGGATGGTCAAACACTTCGTTTATCCAATCAAGCACGATATCTGGAAGTCATTCTAGATCCTAAGCTGTGTTGAAAAAGTAACTTCGATGTTATGCTATGGTTCCCTGATCTGGTGGACAGTCTTACGTAACCAATATAGCCAAGTCAAGCTATGTAGAGTGCAGAGATAAACGTGCATTGCTAGTGTTTTTTAAGTGGCAGTTTTTGCTATCGCTGAAGGATATCGCGCTTTTGAGCGGAGCTGCCTTGGAAATTTTTAAAATGAACATGTAGCCATCTTCTTAGACAGCCGAGTGGCCATATTGGCTCTGACATCTTTCGCAACCAAATCGAAGCTGGTTAAGCAATGCAAGACACAATTGAACGGAGTCTGTAACCAGATTTCAGTAGTTCCTGGGCATCGCAACAGGATGTAGAATTGTTAAATTAACATGGCCCGAATATGACCTTAAGAGAACTTCAATTCTTCTGACGAAAAGTAAGTCTAACGTCGCGAGACTCGTGGCAGTTCTCACAGAACACTGGCCCATCGGAGCCCACGCCAGAAGACTTGGTATTGCCTCCAATGATTACTGCAGGAGCTGCAGCGATGAAAATGAACAAGAGACAGAAGAGCCTTCTGTGCAGATATTCGGCTCTAATGAGAAAATGTAAATCTACTCTGGGGGCGTATGGATAAAATTCTCTGCAGGATTTGTGCAAACATAGCCTCAAAAGCATTCTAAAATTTATCAACACTAATAGTTGGTTTTAAAACGGAATAATCTAAGGTGCTATGGTATCAGAGCAGCACTCACTTGCTAATTGGGCATTTAGCTCCTTCAGCGCCATTCTAATTTAACCTAACCTAAGGCCTTGTTTAAAAAATTACAATACGTTATGATTACAATGCATCAAGATTTAGAAAATAAAAATTTAATAGGTCTGTATCATAGGTTCCAAATATCTACAGATATGTTAATGTTATGTGATAAATATGAAGAGATGTTGGTTTCAATTTTAGCCAATCTACAACAACCAACCAAATTTGGCACACCTGCTCCAGACCCCAAAAGGATGGTTGCCGCGTCCAATTCACTGAATTTTCCATGCTGCATTTCTCTTAAAGTATATGTTGGGGAGTACAGAAATTTTGTATGGAGATAAATGAAATCAATTTCATACCACGAAAGAGAACAATTGTATGTATTGAAAAGGGGGCGTGACACCTCTTATACATACTTAATTTTCCATACAGCATTTCTGTAGAAGTATTTGTAGTAAAACTTTTACCGAATGTTATTCTTATCACTTTCAACCGCTTGCAGTTTCCAGTTCGATTAGCTATCGTACTGTCCATCAACAAGGCGTAAGACCAGATATGTAGGTGTGGTACGAGTAAATCTTAACAATTCATACTTCTCCCTTTGGCAATAATATGTAGTCTATTCCACAAAAATGGCATAACGTGTTTAATTTCTTTATATAAAATCTTGGGAAAAACCCGCGGTTATATGCTAATATTCAATAAATTTTGATGAAACTTTTTTGCATGAATTACACCTTTTTTTTTTTTGCAAATAGCTTATTAAAATTGCATTGAAAATCTTCTTATTTTTTGACGTCTTAACTGATGTTCTAAAAGCTTAGTGTACCCCTTTTCTGAGAGTTACGTTAAAATGATATCTCCAAAGACACAAAAGTTTACTTCAGCTTTACCAGATTGCTTTTAAAAACCGTATGGTAAATCTCCACTGAAAAATAAATTGTCGCTTAGATGAAGATCAGTACCTAGCAGATTAAACATAAAACTAAAGAATCTAAAATTTATATCATCGGATACAATTTATTTTTACCTAAATACAACACTTTTGAATGGAAAAACACGAAGTAAAAAAAATGACATTAAAAAGAAATAACGAAAAAACGAAAAAAATTGATAGTTATGTTTAAGAATAAGCACTGGTTATGTATACTTGGTTTTCAAGATGTGGGCATTTTATATTTTGCATTGGATTTAAATTGAAATATCCCAAAATTTTGACTGTTTTCATTCAGCTGACAACATTTGTCGTAAAATTTGACCTAATGAAAACCGAACATTAGAATGGATTCGTGCAATAGTTGCGTTACTATCTGCGAAAATGTCAAGTTGCAACTTTTCTTCAAAGTCAAATGTTCCTTTTTGCTCTAAAATTTCCTTCTATTGTAAGTATTTTGAATATGCACGAATGTGATTTGTAATTTTTTTTTTAAAGAAATTCTGCGAATTATTTGTTAGTAATTGCAACAGAAAAATCTGGTACATATGTATGTATGAACGTGTTCACACTTGAAATGTCACAGTCAATGCTTGTTGGTTTTTTTTTATCAACCTCTCTCCCCTCATTTTTACGCAAACATAAAGCTTAAATTTGTTTAATTTTTATGTCTACATTTATTATTTTATTTTATATTTCCCTATGAGATAACAAGAAACCGCGCAAAAATGCATTATTGTTGAATCATTATTTCTCAAATACAGGCTTATTATATCAAGGTGACAAGGTGCGCACTTGTCAAATATTTGCAAGTGTGCGCTCAAGTAGCAGCTTAGTTTTTCTTTTGGTCATTAATAAAACAAAGTTAATCGATACAGTTAAGGCAGGGTTGCATTACACGAGGACTGCAAACCGCGTTTTTTCGGGCTTCGAACCGACCCATTTTTATTTCAAAACACTAAAACCTTTGAAATATAAGTTTCAAACTTTGATCGAAATTTAAAAAAAGTCAATAATTTTTACTCAAAATTTCAAAATTTGTAATCAGAATTTTTAGAAAAAATTTGGGTTTGCAGTTTTTTGTAACCCATTCAATGCCAGTTGCAATAAAGTGAAAGTTTCTAGTGTTTAAAAATTACCGTTGACTTTTCAGTTATTTGCCGACGCTCTCCAGTAATTTCTTCATTTAAATTCTATACTGCGTGATCATACACCCTGAATTCAAGCTGCCGCGAGTTTTTGAGTCTTGTGGACGTTGCAAACGCTGAGTTTATGGCTGCTTGGTTTACTGGTGACATTTCCAATTGGAGATATTTCCGAGATCTCCTATTATGTTAATTACGGTTGCGATTTTTGCTGTATTTTGGAACGATTTTCCGTCATCCCTTGTCAAGTTTGAATTGCAGACAACCCGGTTTCGGCGTTGTGCCATATCTTCAGTCTCATATTTCGTTTTCTTCTATGTAGCCGTCCTCAATAGCTATACCCCTTAGACGAGTATTAGAACAAATTCTGAAAAAAAAGAAAAAGCGCATGAACACAATAAGTACATATTTTAATTGTAAAGAACGCTCCAGCTCGGATAAAATTTGCTTTAGTTGCAAAAGCAACCCTGTTAGCAAATTTCATGAAGCATTCGATCTGTTTAGTGATATTAAAGAACGGTGTGTTGGCAAATTTTAGGTTGATGTATTAATATATTAAAAAATACAATACAAATAAAAACGGATTAGGTATTAAACTGCAGTTTACCGTGTATTTTCTTAAGTCTCATTCACAATAGCGCAGTTTTTCGGTCATATATCATATTACCGGGTGAGCTCAATTCGCATCTTTTTCCGAGTTAGTGTTGTTGCTATACATGCAATTCACCATCTTGGTGCACCCATTCTCCACATAGGTGAAGTTTAATTTCATTATTTGCAGATATTCGTTCCACTTATTTATTATACAACTTGTTTGTTTTATCATTTATTTAGTAGGTTCTCCGATCGAGTATCCGAGTATTGCACTATTTGTACTATCTATGTATATATGTACATACATATATATTTACTATGTGATTATGTACCTATCGACACTATTTTCTTTCTATTCTAATGGCGCGCATTTTATAATACTACGACTTATAGCTACTATATAGTTTTGTTTACATTTTCTTTATTGTTGTTCAACAGTCAATACAACACCTTCCACATTGCTATTTTTGTTGTATAATGAAATTTATACTTATGTACTATATTATTCATTTATTCGCAACGTGCTAGCACAATCCAAAAGTTTTTAGTTGTTTCCGTAGATGGTTTCGCCCCGCTTCTATTTATTGTTTATTGTAAATGCAATTTAAGTTTTTGCCTATAGTTTTATTTTTCTTTCTGCTTTCAATGTAAATATGAAAAACTAAGTTTTTCTTACAACTTGCTATTTGCTATTCGCTAATGTGGAACAGTCGTTTTGTAGTAGTTTAGTTGTGTACCGGGTAGCTCAAGGGTCATGAATTCGAAGCCTTATGCTATGTTTTCATTAGGTAAAATTTGACATTAAATGTTGTCAATCGATGGAAAACAACGAACATTTTGGCATATTTCGATTTGACGGCAGTGAAAAATTATGAAAAAATATAAATGTTATATTTTAACGTCAAAAATTTCGCCTAAAACATACCAAGCATTAAGTAGTTGGGATACAAATCGGACAGTGATAACATTTTGAGCTCAGTCTGTGAGCACTCTTAAATTCTTGAAAGCTTCGATCTTTTACCTAGAGAAACAAATCTTACTACACCTATTTTGATATCCGGACTGCAGTCAGAGTCTTTGGATATTCGATCCAAATTTGTTAGGGAAACGGTTAATTTCTCTTTCGATCGATATTTCCAGATCAGTGAGTGTAAAGTTAAAGCAAACACGGGAAAAACTGCAAGTTGAGGGTGGGGTGTTGGTTAGCTTTTAATGCAGATGAGCTTTTTTCTTAGCATAGTGAGCGAAATTTGTTGGGCAAAAACTGTGATTTTCAGAATCGCATAGCTCCCCAGTCAGTAGTAAACTGTAAACTGTCAAGGAAGCTGGCAACGTTAACAAACTGGCATACCTCGATACTGTTAGAGGTTTTGAGCAAAACTTATGAACTTTTCACAGTTCGAGTGACGATAATCTCAAGCACCTTGATTCTCATTTCATAAACGTCCCTAAACGTTGTAATTTGCTTGCTAATTTTATATAAACTATGTTTATTCTTGTGGTGTATTTTTAGTATATTTCAGAGTCCGCCAAATCCACTGCCGGCTACGTGAAAAGCGACGCTCCCTTTATTTATCTTTGTTAAGAATTTTTCTTTTGGAACCTAGTGTAATTTGGATGTAAATTGGATAGGGGGGATAGGGGCAATGAGAAAGTAAAACGATTTTCATACGGCTAGTGTGGCTGGATCCTGGCCTAACAACTCCGTGTACCATGGTTCAAATCTTGGTAAAGAAGTCTGATGAGGAGATGTAGTGATCTCCGAAATAGCATAATCTCAATCAGCAATGTTGCTTTCTCATAATATTCTCTAATAAAAAACTGGCCTCGAGCTCAATACAAATTACACTTGTTTCCTAAATATAAGGCCAACAAATAACATAATTTTTTTTTTATTTTATATTCATTCATTTTTTTTATAAAAATATAATTAATGCTTCAATCTTTTATAAAAATTTGGAATTTGAAAAGACAAAACATAGAAAAATTTCAGCGAAATCACAAATTTCTGAATCAGAATTTCTAGAAACACAGTTACTTCCACAGCGAAAAAAAATCCAGTGCACCACCGTCAGCTCAAAAACCAACAACAGTTTCTTGGCTCTTCAAACTTTATTGCACTAAAATTTCATATACCACAAAACTGAATACCAAAAAATGTATTTCGTTAAAAATTCTTATTAAAAAGTTGGTAATTTTCATAAAAATTCTTCTAAATTAAAGAAACGGAAACTTGAAACAATAGTTTTTAGTTTTACATTTTTCTTCATATTTCATAATTTTATTTTTAATTTAGCTTTTTCCATTCTTTTTAAGCTGATTTTACGAATATTTTAATTTTTAGTGTTATTTGTGGTAATAATTTCGAAATCATAAAGTTAAATAAAACAACAAATATCCATAAATTGTAAGTGCTGATATTGAATTTAGTTTGTCCAGGTTTAAAAAGGTCCTAGATGATATTTTAATCCAATAAATAATATTTAAATTTATTCGAAATGATTTTGTTAATTTTGTTGCAGTTTTGTTTAAAATAATTTTTTTCTTGTAAGCAGCGAGTTATAAAATTAAAATACAATAGCGGTATTCAAATCGGGCTTGTTAATTTGTTAGGCTGTCAATTTGAGAAATTTTTGTTAGCGGTAAAAGTGATCAGTAGTGCGATTCACTAACTTTAAACGGTACGACAATTGTTATTTTTAGCGGCAATATTTGCCGTTTGCACTAACGATTGTGCGATTCACTAACTTATTCTTAACGACACTTAACAGCTGTTTCGTTGTATTCATTCAAAGTGATAAAGAGTGGCATCTCTGTCAAACTAAATGTCAAAATAAGCGAAAAGCACAAAGAGGAATAGAAAACAAAAAAACAAACGAATGCCTGCTGCCAAATATAAATTTGAGCGATTTTGTTATATTTCATTAAAGTGAAATAGATATTAGTTTGTTTCAAACTACAAACACTTACAATTCTTTTTATATATTGCAATGTTCCATTGTAGCAGAATTCCGGACTCTTCTACGAGTGTTTTGTTAGAATAGTCATCATCTCGTCTCCAAGGAATATGCGGAATAACCTGCAAATATGCCATAGTTATCGTTCTTCTTCTTCGCGTTGTGCTCCAGCGTATTTAGGATTTACATACATATATTTAATTTTTTTTAAATATAATCATGTATCTATATATTAAAACTAAACTATATTTCTGTTTTTATACATGGATCCTTGTAAAAGTTTGCTTTTACCATTAGCATATTAATTGAATAGTAGATGTGGTGGTTGGCATAAGCCTCCTCATGATTCCTTGGGGGCAAAATTGATATATGCGTGGAATCGACGGCTCCAATACAGCCTCCCACAAAGGGAGACGACGCCGAAGCAAACATTTCTTTAACAGAATGAATGATTTATTTAAATTAAAATCACGAATTTCAGTCGTGGACATACAATTAAGTCACAAAATGAACCACCTTTAGTTTTATGCCGACTCCGAACGGCTTCGGACTTTTACCATTATCTGCAGAGGGGCGGTATTCACCACAAAATTTGACACGCAATGGAAACAGACATTTGACATTTATAATTTTGCATTATGATTTGTTGCGAAAAATGTTCCAATGAAAACCATACCACATAAGCAAATACTGACTGATTACAGAAATGATAAAGTCGCATTACAACTTTAGTATTCAATAAGTTATTCCATCCGATGGATTCCATTCCATTCCACCTTAATACAGGGTCTTTCAAAATGAGGTTTATTTTTTAAATAAAAAGTATTGGTCATGTTTACTAGAATGCAATGTAAAAAATTAATACATTTGAAGACGAATACCACTTTTGAACTCATATATCTTCTTTTTTTTTTAATTTCAAAAGTTACAAAATTACGTACAGTGTTATTTCTCTTGGATTTGGGGAATTCCAAATACAACTATGTTTATTTATTTATATTATTTTTATTTTATTTACGAGAGAGATGAAAATGAACTTTATCTCTGAGTATAGCTTTCTTTTCTAAAAATTATGATTTTGTTCATGTTTTTCTCAGCATCCAAACAGCGAATGTGCAAGCGTATACCAATTCATTTCTGAGAACAGTTTAAAAATGGAGCAAAATTTAACTGAAAAACTCTTTGCAAGTCGCACAGTAAAGAAACTACGAAATTGCATGAATAAAACTCATTTTGACTTGGAAGATAATGGGCAACACTAACGGCAAAGAAAATTATCAAAAATCATCGTTTGCTAAATTCTCATGAATTTTGTACAACGTTTGAAATTTGAACTTATATAGTTTTTGTTATAGAATTAGCTGTATTTTCATACAAAATTTAGAAACAAGTTTTAGTTTGGAATAATATGAAAAAATTACTATGTTAATACTTTTTTCCGCCACTGTATATGCCTAGTTACATACATTCCCCTCATACCAAGTGCTATTAACAGTATGTTCCCAAGGGACGTAATTCGTTCTCCAAGTAATGCGATAAGGAATTATCGAATTACCCCTTTTACAATTCACTTTGGTAGCCATGCTTCTTATTCTTTGCTTTTTCTTATTATTCGTTTCAGTTAATATCGATGGTGGCGAAAAAGTGAAGTTAAACCAAAGATTTTACTTTATATAATAAATTCGATAAATTTCCGATAAAATTAGAGAAGCGAGCCCACATCAGTTTCGACGATTGACTCTCAAAATTATACGTATGTGGAAATTGGCGTAATTAGGCAAGTAATTAGAGTGTGAACGAATGGAAGGGCGAATTACGACTGGGGCAGTGAATTATGTTAGTATCGTGGAAACATGGTATTAGGACAAGTTTTTTTTTGTGAGGGTTTAACTATGGTGAATTTCTTTAGTTTAACCCTGCAAGATAGAGTGCTGAAACTTAGTTTAACTATTAAACTCGCACCCAAAAACTGACTGAATTTCTACATCAGAACTGACAAACGATTGTAAAGTCGCAAAGCAATATTTGGGCATTACTTAGTCATAGAAGGAAAGTTTTGGGCAGAATGAGAGTTTTTCAGAAAAAATTTATGTATGTAAGCCCATTTTCCGAACTTAAAAGCACCACGTCGAGTAGAACTCGACGAGTCTATTGAGAACATTGAAGGAGTTAATTGAATATTGATATCGCCTAGAAAAAAGTTTCCTTAGCAAAATCTAAATCATTTGATTTTACAAATTTTATTATTCATTTTCAGATGAAAACCTGTAACCGCGTTTGTTTGGTATTTCGTGACGGTTGCATGATCGGTTAAAAATTGCAATTTCACAATTTCAACACATTACAACAAGCTAATTTAAATTACCATTAAGAACGTAGTACAAATGCTACTGCATACAACTGCAACCAAATGTGAATGAATGAATAGAATGAATATTTGTACACTTTGGCTTTGTACGACACGAGCGCCAAGCAGATATTTCGCCACAAAGCAAAACAGAAATAATTCCATGTATGTACATACAAGTGTATATTTATTTATTTGTTTATATGCATTTTTTGTTTACTTTCTCTGCGTTCTGTATTTTGTTGTTTATACATATTGTTCTATTGGCCATGGAATAAATCTACTTTTATAAACACAAACTGATAATGACACCATTTAATGTAAATAATAATTCTAGTAGAATAATCATTGAAATTAACGACTTACACTACACCTATGTATGTATGTATGTACATATGCACATAGATATGTGCACCTGTATGTGTGTAACTACTTATAAACGGATCGTTCAGATTGTGAACTAAATTAAGTTTTTTTTTAATTGAAGGCGTTGTTCGTCACATTAGTCTCTAGGGGGGAAATAGAAAATAGATTGATAGTTATGGATATACGGTAACTCAAATAACTGACCACGTGGTGATTTTGTTTTTACAATATTTACAATATGCTTCATGCTAAGACTTTTTTCTCATTTTTTTATAAAACTCGTAAATCAAAATTTCAAATTTTCAAATTTTGTACAATATTTATAAAAATTTAACAACTTTTCAAAAATTTGTGTACCTCAATTTAACATTTAAATATGTTGAATTTTAGGCTAACGAGCATAATGTGCATGTGTGAATTGGGCAAAAATTCCGGTCAATTTTTTTAAATTTGGTCTTGTATCCGTTTTTTCCATATAACGGATGCTATTTATAAAAATTTTTCAATTAAAAAAAACGTGTATTTGTAGACACTTTAGACTTACATATGTATGTATATATTTAAGTTAAAATCAAATGGGCTACCAAAACTGCATACACAAAAGTTTTCTAAGGATTCTAAATGAAGTTTTTGAATTTTGTTTACAATTTGTTGAATTTTTATAAATCTTGTACAAAATTTGAAAATTACATGCTAAAAAAGTTTTCTAAAAATTTGAATCATATTCGAAGCTTGAAATGTTGATAAAAATTTGGTGGATTTTTACACATTTTTTGAAAAGTTTAAAATTCTTGAATTATAAGATTTTTTCTAAAAAATTATCATGAAAAATATTGCGAACATTATAAAAAAATCAATGTGGTGAATTGTTTGAGTCACTGTATATAGCATATACTAAAATGATGATCAGAATGAGAAGAGAAATCTATTAAGCCATGTCTGTACGACAATTCGTCCGTCCGTGCATCCGATAAATATTGAGCTATTTCAACGAAACTTTGGAGCATATCGAGCCCAGAAAACATAAGTTCCGGAATTGTAGAAATCGGACAAAAACCTCTCATATTATATAACGGTAATAATATAAAACACAAAAAATATTTTAGCATTGGGTTCAAGATAGGAATACGTGGGTTAAACAATTAGATGGCAAATTTAAGTAAGCCCTATTTCGAAAATTATAGAATTTGGAGGAAATCGACGCACACCAATTATAAAACGGTAATTTACAAAAGTCAAAATATTCGGTATTTTATTAAATCAGCTAGAAAATACGCTCAAATTTGGTACGGAGAATTTAATATGGAAGAGAAATTTTGGAAAATGGATCTGGTACGTTAAAAACAGGAAACTATATTTACATTAAAATAAATAAGTTAAAATTTTCAAAATGAAGCGTATTATGTCAACTGGTTTTATTGCACTCAACAAATATTGACAGTTTATTTGGGATAAAAACATGCGCCTCGTATTTTAAATTCGGATTCATCCATTTTTAATTTTATTTTTATTGATATTGCTCATTTTCTTTTAAATTGTTGCATAGTACCTCACAACACGAGATTTCTTATCAAATTTCGCGGTATTTTTTTATAGAATTCGAAACAGAAAAACATAGGAAGTTTTTTTTTTAAATTTAGAAATGCATCGACTATTGTACGATTGCATATTCGCTGATTCCAGTACTGGAACTGCATGAACAAAATCGTGATTTTTCGTGACAAAAAATTATTATCAGCGATAAGGCTCATTTTCATCTCCCTGGGTGGCTAAGCAAGCCCAAGAGAAATAATCGACCAACCAATTCAAAAGCAACGAGTGGCAGTTTGGAGCGGTTTTTTTTTTTTGGCTGATATGCATCGTTATGTCATATTATCTTTAAAATTAAGTTGGTTCGGCCGCTACAGTGAACAGATTGCGTTATCAGACTATGATGAATGATTTTTTGTTTGACCCGAAATTGTTTTTTTTTCAGCAGCACAGCCCAACATGTCACACAGATAGCGAAACAATGACTCTATTGCGCGAAGAACATTTGACAGATATTGCTTTTAGTTAACCAAAAAGATGTGTACTTCGTGCGAGAGTAACCCTGAAAATTGGCCAAAACCACCATTGGACGGAGTTGTTTTTTTAAATGTCGCACATGATTTTCTGAAATTTGATATTTAGGTAAAAAAAAATTGACAGATAAAAAATTTTTAGTGCAATTATTTTTTATGATTTTAATTGCGAATCAACTCAAAAACAAATCTTCAAAAATCACTGTTATAATTGGCAAACGCTCATAGAACTCATGGAACAGTTGATATGGAAATAATAAGTTTTTTTCTTCTGTTTTTAAGTAAAAAAACAAAAAAACAAATATAAAAAGGTATTTTTGTGAAAAAATTTGTTATATCGTGATTTAAAAAAAAAAATCCACAAATTTTGTTAATATGATATATACTGGACGAAATTGTGTTTATTAAAAATGATTCTGAAAAATGTCCACATGTAATACTAATCGAAAACAAAAGTTAAGAATAGAAAATAGAAAAATCGAAGCAATGCTAGAATTTGTGGGTATTGCATTTGATTTTTTGCACATTTGAAAAGCGATCATGAAAAGAAATTTCTCTAAATTTACTAGACTTTATATTTTTCTTTTCTAGAATTAACCGTTATCATAACGATTGAGCAACTTTTGGCGAAATTATGGCATTTGTTATAAGTGAAGACTAAAATTGCTGAATAATTGACACTATGACTTTAAAACTCATAATTCCCAAAAAACGAGTTTGGGTTTAAAAAAAATTTTTAATGAAAAAAACTGATGCGATTTGTAATCACGATATAATTTTTTTTCCAAAAAATACCATGTTTCATATTTTTTCTTGTAGAGGGACCCTAAAAACAGAAAAAATATTTGGAAGTTCGATCAGTTTTCGCAAAAAAAAATTCCATGCCTCAATGGCGCGAAGTCGAGTTTTTATACATATTTTCAGAAATTCCCTACGACAAAAAGAAAAAAACCGTGCCTTAACGATTTCAATGTAGAAATTACAAAAAAACTTTCATGCAAACAAAGACCTGACCCCAATCCTTACTGCCTGGACGATTTGGTATGAAATGACACTCAGGCAATACCATTCAGGAAAATACAACCCTGGCGCGTAATTTGTTGTTGCCGGTGGCCCACCGACCACCGACCGCCGTAGCCGAGTGTGTAGCGTTCCGCGCTTCATTCGGTAGGTCCCGTGTTTAAATCAAAATTTACAGAAACATTTTTTCTAATAGCGGTTGCCCCTCGGCAGGCCCCCCGTTTCCACGACAGTCGGTGTTCTACGACGCCGGAACGATCCGGATTTATATCCGGCCAAGGACTGTCACTTTAGCAGCATTCCCCAAAATTTTATGGGGAATGTTTTATGCTGTTACAACAACAACAGGCAATCCAAACCTCCGCGTGTATATATGACATTAAAAAATTTCTCACAAAAGACAAACATTCCCCGCTCGGAGTTGGCATAAAACTGTAGGTCCCTCAATTTGTGTGACATCATCAAGACGTACACCACAAATTGTAGCAGAAGTTCGGCCGAAATCGCTTAAGCGCTTATAGTATCAGTTAAGTAAGTTGTTGTTGTAGCGGTTATCACGCCCCGTAAAGAGCGAATTCACCCATGGTCGTTGTCATCGAACTCATCTAGGGGGAGGCCCAGGAAACGTGCAGTTTCGACAGGGTTGGATCAGAGGGAGAGGGGAGTTAGATGAGTGGGAAGTATGTTAGTAAGGTGGCCAGCTGGTGAAGCGTCTGAATTTGTTTGACAGATCATGGACCCAGTGTCCTGCTAATGGTTTTGGAATTTTAAAAAAAAAAACAGCTAAAAATTTCTTATTTATAAAAACAATTAATTTCTAAATATCTCATTTATTGGAGTTAATCTAGAAAAAAAGGCTTTGTGGTATGTGTTCAGGGGGTTATATTGAATCATTATTATTAGTCTTCCGATGTTTCTCACCAAATAAACTCGACGAAAAGTAATGGAAGGATGTGCATTATAAACAGTTGTTAATGAAATTAACTATATCGGAGGCATTGTGAATAAATACAAGTGAAAACTCTTACACAGCTGAGAGAGATCACCTGATGTAGCAACCCTCACAATTCTTCTGTCATTAACTGACGAATTTTAATGTTTGACAATTAATAATGGCCATTTGTGTGGTGATCCTAGACCTAACACCGCTCCACATATGTAGTTATAAAACAGACAGCAAAAAGAACCCCACTCAACATTGCTAAGAAAGGGTATGGGAAAGGGAAAATCCTATCGTCTAAGAAAATGGAGACGCTGAGCGTGTGGCTACCACTAGCTCAACTCCCCAGGGACGATATCATCAAGGTTACAAATTGTGAGAGGAAATTTGCATAAGGAAACAAAGCAACATGGAGCGTATCCGCACTAGAAGGACACCTCCAAGCTAACAACCTGCACTGGTACACTAACGGTTCCGATCGGAAGGACTCCAAGTTTCTTCCAAGCGGAGGTGTACGCTATCCTTTTATGTGCAGAGGTCAACCCAAGGAGGAACTACCGCAATTAACAAATAGTCATTCTGAGCGACATCCAAGCAGCACTCAAGGCGCTAGCCTCGTATGAGGGGAAATCCTCAGAAGTGCTTGAATGCATAGAGAGACTTAACACATTAGCAATACTAAATCATATTCAGCTCCTCTGGATTCCAGGCCATCGAGGCATGGAAGGTAATGATGAGGCTGATAGATTAGCAAAAGGGGCAGTTCTAAAAACATCTATTGGACCTGAGCCTTTCCTAGCGATAGGGCAAAACGCCATTAAGGAAGAACTTAGGATAGAAGAAAACAATATGAGGGAAGAACACTGGCAACTTGAGCCAACGTTACGTCATGCGAAATGTCTACTGGGAGGATACAACCATAAATGCTTCAAGCAGCAGAGGATGCTTTCTCGCAGGACACTGCAGGCTGCAAGGTCATCTGCACAGACTCGGGATATGGTCGAACGAGAACTGTCGCTTTTGCGACTCGGTCCCGGAAACCCCGATGCAGCTGTTGTTTGAGTATGACGCTATCTCGATAAGATGGCAAAGGTACCTGGGTACACATAGCCCAGCGAAGGAACACCACCAACTATCATATTAGACTTTCTAAAAGAGTTGGGATTAGACGAGGTACTGTAAAGAGCAGAAAGCACAATGGATCTTTAAAGGTCGAAGTGCAAACCTCAAATACATATATGATATCTATCTATCTATCTATCTAATGGCCATTTGTGACATTTAATATCGGCCGCCTACATATTTAATTTAGAAGACTTGTCACTTGTAGTCATTCACAATGGTTGGATGTCTCGATCCTAGATACCTGCCGTAGATTATATGGAAAAGGACTTCCTAACGATATTAGACAAATGCAGGCTAGAACAATGGGCTGATTTTTCAATTTTAATGAAATAGGGTTACACATCAAACTCGCTCAACCGCCCGACTAAACTATCACTAAACTATCGACCAATAACATAGTCTATAGTGTGCGGTGGATCTTAATCCAGATTTTCACTGCCGGGTAAAATACAATCATACTTGTGGCAATGCATTTGGCTATGCACTCTCGATATGGCTATAGTAGCGTGAGAAATAGGTTTGTTTACAAATAAAACTCGTACATAACACAAATTGCTATAAAAAAAAATAAACGAGAAAAAAGAAACTCCAAAAGCGCATTTGCAGATAAACAATTACATTTGTTTTGTTTCTTTTCAATATTTTCGCTTTTATTTCACTATGGACCTTGCTTCGCGACAGAGGAAAATGCAAATCAAAACAAAACAGTAATAAGCCAAACTTGTTGGTACAAATAAATTTGCAATTGGCCGGTCTGTTGGCTGCTCTGCTTGCCGGTGAAGCTAGGAGAGTAGGCGTTCGAAGTCGCCCAATTTTTTTCTGTTGAGTGGTGAGAAAATGAATGAGTATTTGAAAAGAGAGTGAAATGCGCCACTCGCGCGTAGAAGAGAAATTGATTTATAAAACTGAGTGAAATTTGTGTATGCATTTTTGTCCCTCCCTTTATTTTCAGCTCTCAAACAAATTGCTAAAATTATTTCAAAGCGAGGGCGGCAGTGTTGCTGTGTTTTCATAAAAAATTAAATTAGTGCTTATTCTTAAATTTTATGTACGTACATTTGTACCTATTTATGTTTTTGGGTAAATATTGAGGCAGGCATGCAGTTATGTAAAAGTAATGAGTACAGTGGAATTCAATTCATGAACTTGATGTGGTATCACAGATTGTTAACTTAACTAATTTTTTGGGGACAAATTTAAACACATTTTGTTGTATAGTTTCACCAGATTTGGTAAACTGTTTAATTACTTTCATCTTTAATAATTAATTCAAAAATCTTTAATATAATTTGCGATTATAACATGTTGTGAAAAATATACAAATAAGAAAAAGAAACTGGGCTGCATTCATATCCGATCAAATTAATTTCTAAATTGTTTTATACTTTGTTGAAAACCTTCGTCGTCGTTCCGTCATGGAATCAACTAGGCTTTGGCGGGCGGAAACCGAAATTGTGTTCCATGAATTCTGAATAAATTGCTAAAGCTTGTCGCTGTTACTTGGACACATTCGTCTTATTGACGCTTTTTCGATCGCAGTTAGATCTAGAGATTACTACTTACCAGCCCATAAGTTCCCCGAACCGTCTTGATAGTATATTTGGAATTGTAGGCTTCATGTATGAATTTAACAAATTTATTCTTGTTTCGTCTGACCAGTGAATGTTACGCCGCAATTTCCCTTTAGATCAACACACACTTTCTTCATCAAACTTTAATCTTTATTGCATGTTCCCATTTCGATAACATAAGTACTTTTCTAAGACTTCAAGATTTGAACCTTTCCTTAATAAGCACGTTGCGAATAGTTTACGGTATTGCTTTGGGGCTACATGCCCTCCTTATCAATTCGCACCGTGCACTGACTTTGTTAAACACGGGATTACTTGTTTACAAAATGTGTGCAAATACTTTGCATTTGTCTAACGTAATTTCCTTTTGCCAATAATGAGTGATAATAATATACCCTTAACGTGGTGGCAGTTATTCTATTATAAAAAATTTCTTTTTGACAAAACCTACGAAATATATCATGCACAAAAATTAAGTAAATTTTGGTAGCTAGTAAGATATCCACGATACTTTAATACATCCGCCAGTCTATTTGACCTTAAATATCTCTTTACTGCTGGCAATCGTGTTCGTACGGATCCGTCGTTCCAACAAAACCCATAAACGCTCAAGTGGATTGAGATGGGGTAATTGTGGCGTAATATTCACAATGCTGCGAACCAAAGCGGATATGTCAACTACTGTTGATTTCTCTCCTTTTTCTTTCAACAGCCCAACATGATGCGAATTCAAACCCGAATATGGTCTAGAATGAAATTTGATGAGGAGATGAGGTGATCTTCAATATAACAGCTATAAATTCTACCGCTCTGAACTTTCGAACTTTTCCTAACTTAAAACTGTGCCCTCGATATGCTCGCATAAACTAATCGATCTCTAATAAAGCTCATAACAAAATTATCGCGAAATGGTCTTTGCGAATCTGTTACAAATCATTCTTTTGTTTTGGTTTGATTTTTTTTCTTAATTTAAATAAAAACCACTCAACTGTCCGGTACTAGCAGATTTGCGCAACAGGCCCCACTCTCAGATGAACAATTTAAACAGCATTTAAGTTAATTGTGTGTTACTAGTAATAATCCGGAGCGATCCATAGCTTATCAAATACCAAATCTGTTTTAAGTTTTAAGATCTTGGAGGGAGTTTGAATCCCAATGCTAGCATTGCTGTTAGCCAATAGTAGAGAAATTAATGGGAATGAATTTGATAACTAAATATTTTAAAATCTGTTCTCGTTGTTAATTTTTTGGTCTTTGGCACATCTGTTTTCTTAATATAGTTAGTATCACAACTATAAGACAAAATTTACAATAAAAACCGTATAAATCCGTAGGAAGTTTTGGTGAAGTTTTCGAATTTTACAAAAAGGTGCGAATACTCAGAGTCAAAAATTACAACAAAGCTCAAGATCATATATGTAGCATCTATACAAAGATTCTTTTAATTTTTAAATTTCACATCGCTAATTTACTTTTAGAGAGGGTATTGACTGAGCTATTATGTTTTTTGGAACAGGTAATAAAACGTTTACCAAAATTAATATTAAACACACACCTTTATTTAGAAAGGAAAATTCCAAAACGGGGTTTTAGCGAAATCTTTTTCATATCTGGTAATAAGGTATACATAGTAAATCAGGAAATATATTTTGTTTTTTTAATTGCAGCATAACAGATTGAATGAAAGGAACTTCTTTTTTTATTATTATTATTTCAAAGAACCTGTTAATTTTTATGATGCCATTTAAATATTGTATATAAAAAACATTTTTATTGTAAAATATGGGTTAATTATAACTAACAAGATTTCGAAACTAATCTTAAAATATAAAAAAAACTAAGAAAAGCCAGCAAAACATTCTTAAACTTGAGTCTTTGAACATCTTCCCTTTTAAAAGTTTTATGAAAATTATTAAAAATAATTTTAGAAAAAAAGCTTTGTTATAATGTTATGTTTGATAAGTTTTCGAATTGCATAAAACCCTCCATTTTGTAAATAGTGGTGGTCAATATAAACTTAAAAATGACCCTCCTAAAAATATTCGATGGAACAACGCTTTGGGGATTTGTCAATTATCTGCTTTTTAAGAAAAAAAATCGAAATGGAACTACATATATTCTTTCTTGTATCATGGTTAGATTCTGTATCCAGTTAGCGACAATTTTTGTATCGATATCGCAACTTAGCAATCAGTTCTGCGAATGCCGTTCTTGTCGCTAACTGGATACAGAATCTACCTACAGATTCAAAGTCCTCGACCTGTGGCAAATTGGGTTTGTACCGTAGTAGAAATAATAAGGGGTTTGTTTCTGGGCTACTACAAATTTCTACGAAAAAGTAACTGTATGAACAAAATCAGCTTTTTATTCACAAAATTTGAATTTGTGATTAGATTTTTCTTAAAGAATTAGCTACTTAATATGCAGATATATTAGTAGATATGTAAATAAATACTAATTTGTGTAGACGTGTACATTGATTATAGCAAAAATAATAACCCATTTCGCCTTTTTGCAAAAAATTTAGTTGAACACCACTCTCTTGCTATATACTCTCTTCTTCTCTTATAATCACGTTTTCTCACTCATACCGTTCGCTCAGCTCTGCAGTGTTAACGTCTCAAATGAATAAAGCGGTATACTTTTCTTCTCGAAACTTACATTTTTCACTTTTTATTAAAGAATGCCCATACATCTACATACACATATACATACATACATAGTACATGTGTAGTAGTTTAAATAGATTTTTATGTACATACATATGTATGTACAATATACCAGAAAGTTCTTAAAATCAATTCATTAAAGTAAAATATGGCTTGTTTGATATAAAACTATGAGTTTGCATTGAAATTACCAGTCTATTATAGTTTCTATTTACCCAGTATATATGTATGTAAATGCTTCTGTATGTATGTATGTATATACATAAGTAAGTATATCATAGCCTCATAACACTCGCATATGTATGTATATCATTTGTTCACCAGCTTGTGCCGGCAAAGTCACAAGTACTCTCAAAATATCAACACTGCCACTACTCTTTCTCTCATTTACTCATTTGGCGTGTGGTATAGAGTCGAAACAGGCTAATAAAGGCGCAAAACACTCTATCAAGGTTCTTCATTCGTTCGTACGCTTTGAGCCTGTTTGTCGCGTTTGTGCGTCGTGTGATTTAGCCGTCGCTGCAACAGCTGTCAACGCTATTATCGTCACCCGTGATATTTGTTTTACGCTGTTACCAAAAATTTCAGTCTTTTGACCGGCGCGCAAATTCTCCCACTTCAATTCTGTTTTGAAAGCGAAAGAGAATGGTCACAAAATTCTAACATCAATTAGCAAAAAAATTGTTAGTTAGCAAACCAGCAAATAATAATACCAAACGCGTTTTGTTATTGAAAAAGAATAACAACCTCAAAAGTAATACTTGATAAATCACCACAATCCTATAAAAAAAAATGAAATTTTTTTGTAACGTTGGACAATAGTCGACGTCATTCATCCGAATATAGCGCTTAAATCAATTTCGGTAAACGTGAAGTAACATAAATGTATCCTGTTTCTGCTGAAATCGAACTACAAACTTTAATCAAATCGTGTGCACAGATTTTTTAAATACTGCTGTAAATATATGTACATAATCGGAACAGGACTAGCTGCCTTCGTAAGCCGAACAACCAACACAACAGCAAATGCGGAATATATTATCGTTTTTTTTTTTTAATAAATAAAATACAAACTGGCAAATAATTCTCCAAGGCTAATAAATAGCTGGATGGAGTTTGAGAATTTATTCGCGCAGTTTCTAATTTTTGAACAATTTTATGTTGCCGTGCAAATTCTTAACAACATTGAAAAAGGATTATCGTATCGCATGTATAATAAGAAAATTGTGAAAGGAACCTTTGTGAAGAATTTGGAATCAAAATAAAATAGCCGAAAATACTTTCGGCGAATTACAAGAATTTCATATTATAAAATTGTGAAACGCCCTAGTTGCAAAAGTTAATAAATTCATTGAAGGCATTTGGATTTTGTGCCAATCATATTTTAAACGTGATCTATTTCTGAACTACAAATCCAGCTGGTTAGCCGGAAAAGCCACAGGAAAAATATAAAAAGCTGTGGTCAATTGCTGTCATGCATAGAGTTGAAAACAATACCAAATCATTAATTATTACGAAAATTCGCAATTTTGCAAATAATAAACAAAAGAAGAAACGTAGTGCAAACATACTTTTATTGACGAATTTGTGTAACAATATTTGCGTTCAAAGAATAAAAGTGATAAAACAAATAGAATCAAGTAACGCGAGTGTCGGTACAAGTTGCAAACAACTGCCAAGAATATTTGTTGCAAAAAATCCGTTTAAAAACGCCGATTTCAATATTGCTCTTCTACCTGTTTCGACTCCCGAGTGAGACCTGGAGTAGCAATTACTTGGAATATAAAACTACAATAAATAGTTGAATAAAGCGAAAGAAAAAAAAAACGGAAAAAGAACCGCTACCATTAAGTCGAAGTTCTAATCCCATATGAGGAACTGCAAATTCCAATGAAGGGCCATTTTTAGC
The DNA here is from genome assembly GCA_951828415.1 of Anomoia purmunda. Taxonomy (NCBI): domain Eukaryota; kingdom Metazoa; phylum Arthropoda; class Insecta; order Diptera; family Tephritidae; genus Anomoia; species Anomoia purmunda. Next base: position 23,459,541 of record OX639995.1, read on the forward strand.
TAAGGAACAGCAAATACGCTAGACAAACCAGAATCTCTGTTTGTAGTTGTTATAGAGGCAGACGATACAGTGCGATAGAAAGGGTCAAAGTGACACTTTACGGGACAGAGTGTTTAATTGCTTCCTGTCGTCCAAACAGCACGTACTGTTCTTTAATTGTTATTCCTGACGAGTGCGAAAAGGCGCGAAAGAATATTTCGGACAATAAAAGTGTATTGACAAAAGTAAAAAAAAAAAACACAGTTACATATTTTGCATATAAATTTTGCAAAACAAATTTTTTTATATTCTAACAAGGCTTTGAAAGCTTGAATTTTTTAAATTTATACCTCCATTGACAAGGTGGTGGCCCAAGTACAAACGGAAAGGATTATAAGTTTCAAGAAACTTTTACAAACATCCACTACTACTTGAATTTTACAACAAACGAAAAAGGAAGCGATAAGATCTTAATTGAAAAAGGTAATTTGAGGTTTTTGTAACGCATTTATTTTATACATTTCAAAAAAACTGAGTGTAGGTACATACATATAAGTAAAATAATCGAGAATACATTTTTTTTTCAATATTATCGAAAGTGACATTCAGAACCTGCAATATTACCTACCTACCTAACTGTTTTGCGAAGAAATATGCCCAGCGCTAAAAGCCAGTAAAGAATTTGCTTTTGGTTTAAATTTTTGTACTTACAATTAGTTTCATTATTTTTGTTTTAAAATCCTTACACTTTTTTTTTTATATTTGAAAAATTTCTATTAATCCTTTTATTTTTCAATTCGATTACACCTATTATTATTGCCTTATTTCTCAGCTTTGCAATCCGCTTAAATTTTATTAGATTGTTAGCGGTACATTTTCTCTTATTCCTCGGCCCACGCTCGTTCCTACGTTGTTTATGTACCATTTGTTATAACTACCGTTACCGTTCCTTTTTATTATTATTCGATTTATATTTGCCATTTTAATTTTTTTTTTTGTTCAAATAAAAGGCTGCCAGATTTTGTTTATTTACTACCAAAAAAAAAATTATCACATTAAATTTAAATTAAATAAAAACTATAGGAAACAAAAGTAGTAATAAAGTAACTGTTTAGCATATAATAAATATGTGAATTTAAGTGAGTGTTCTTCTTAGAGCAATTATTTTAATATTTTGTCACGAACTAGATGCGTTAATATTTTGTTCTATTTTTTTTCCAAGTCAAATCGTTTTATACATAACAATTTTTTATTTGTTTGTGAATTAAAATTAATTTTGGTTGTTGTTATTCAGGAGCTCTAGTTTTAATTTTTATAGATTTTTTTTTTTTTTTTACTATTTTACCTACTAATATAAAATAGATTTGAACAATACTAAAAATATTTGCATTTTGGAATAAATTAATTTTGTTAATGCGTTATATGAAAGAAAGTGTCTAATGCCGTCAACAAAAAAAAAAAACAATCAACGGAAATTTTTAGCCTCTTAAAACTGTAAAATTTGTAAATTTTAAAACACTTTTTTTTTTAATTTAATAAGTTTGTTTTTAATTTCGAATACAAACAGAATTATGTTAAGGTTACAATCTAGCTTTCGCAAAATGCGTGAGAATTTTCGATTCGACACTTTTTTTTGGCTTATTGTCGCCATACTCATTCAAGAACCGATGATTGGTGCACAAAATATAAATTTTGTTGTGCTTATTTTTCAATAAATATAGAAAACTTTTTCGTGTGAACATTTATAAATTTATATTTGCTTGACAATAACAGTCATTTCCTCACTGATCAAATTCCAGTGGTCCGAACACCGCACCTAAAATTTAACTGTTATTTTGCGTTTTCTTTACTAATTTTTCTTTTTAACACGTCCGCATTATACTACCTACAATATGTACATATGTATGTATAGGTTTGATACAGCCCAGCCACGTCTAGTCGCGAATTGCTAACTGCTGGAAAATACCAACAAAAATGCGAATGACGTGTGAGGTACATATGTTAATTTGCAAGCAAACATCCTATGCTATGTTTATATATCGTAGGCGTAAATTGCACAATAATATGATTTGGAGGGTGGCTTGTGAGTTTGAATGCATTTTCTATGAATTTACAGTTACCACTATCAGTACACACATACACTCATTCCTATGTAAGTGCATTAGTGTAAGCTGAAGAGCATTGAAAGAAGAAAACCGATAAAGAGAGTAGGGAGAGTGAGTGCGAAATTAGGTGAATGGATTTTGCATTCGATTATTTGCATGACGCATCGTTGCAATCTCTGGCATTTTTTTTTTCATTTGAAAACACAGATGTGTATGCAGTAGTAGCAGGTAGTTTTGAATAACAGCAATGACTAATTTTATTCTTCTATAATTCTAAGCATCTATGGGCGTTTCTTTGAATTTTGCTACATATTTGTGTGTCAGTAAGATAAAAATAAATTGAACATAGTATGAATATTAAATAGGCATTTTAATACATCGACGAAGCTGGATTTTTACTTTCATAGTGAAAAATCCCATACAGTAGGCCCCGTTTAAGTATCTCACGGAAAAATGTCATGGTATTGTTTATCCAAAGATCACTAGATGGGATAACGCTCTTTTGCTAGTCGGTTACAAATAAACACTCCTAAAGTACATGAAACAATTTCAGTAGAACATTTTTTATGAATCAATACTTTTTTTTTTTTAATTTTAATTATCCAGCGCTGTGACAGCAGTTCTTGGTATTTAACTACTAAATACAGACACATATACCTACACCCCATTGCAAAATTATATATGTACCTCCCACATTGAGAGCATTTCACACTTTATTTAATTTTATGTAACATTTTGTACGAAATGAAAAAAAAAAATAAAAATTTATAAAAAATGCTTATGGCTTGTATTAAAGAAATAGTGGAAAGCCGTTAGCAAAAAAAGTGAAAAAAATCAACGGTAAATTGTAAATTGTAGCCTCTTGAAACTTACATATGTACTACTGAATGTGAATGCGCTATAAAATTATATAACCATTTTTTTTTCTAAATTCGAATAATTTTTTTTTTAATTTTCCTCCAACATTTGTTTAATTTTGCACAAAGTTTAAAACTTGGATATAAACGAAGTATTTCATAGTTATATTTTTATTAAAAAAAAAAAAAAATAAAGAAAATTAAATAATTAAAGAAAATTAAAAAATTAAAATTTTTCAATATGTCTTATAATTTTGCGATGGGCTATGTATTTTGTATAAATCCAGTGCAGCCGTGAAAGTGAATATTTCAAGTAAAATGGCAACAATGCACAAATAAGTAATATAATAAAATAAAAGTAATTCTAAGCTTTCAGCTCGACTCAAGGTCATATTACATACATATGCACATAAATATGTACATAGCTACACAAGTATGTAATATAACTTATAATGTTTCACGAGTTCCTCCATCATTTGCTACATCTATTAATTTATTTACCAACTTAATAGCTTTGTCTCGGATCGCTTTCATGCTCTATAATTTTTTATGAGTTGTACATAGAAAAATATTCAGCGCGTGTTGCACATTTTGTGAGTGATTTGTGAAGTTTTTTTTTATTAGATGCAGTTATGTAGATTTGTTATTTTTTAATATCACATTGTGGGCTTGAAAACATAAAAAGTTAAATGAAGAAAAATGTAATTAATTGTTGCTAACGTTCACTATAGGTTGCTAGGTGACTACTGGTAGATCAATGCATACATACCTGAGGTAAAAAAAAAATCAATTAAAAATTCCCGCTCTGACTTGGTTCTTTTATTTAAAAAAAAAATTGGAATATATTTTTTCAAACTTCTATTATTTTAAAATATGTAACCCGCACATGTGAATAATGGAGCACCCTAGTATGTAAACATGTCACGGCGGTGCATGATATCAGCATTTACTAAGTGAACTTTGAAGTACTGCGAGTATGTCGTTATTTATTTTTGCACATCGTACATATGCACATATTATTATTCTATAATAAAAAATGTCTAAAAAAAAAACAAAAAGAGAACAAATAAGTTTTTGCAATCATCAATTGCCTTCAAATTTCATTCTCTTTGCCTTCTTTGTTCGTTTATTGTTGACTTGCCTGCTGGCGATTTCTGTGCGCCTAATTGACGTGGATACATTGGATGTGCATTTTGCGCAATTTAAAAAAAAAAATCACTAATGTGTGTGTGTATGAGTGTGCTTGTATGCTGCCTTAAGCCTAAATTTTATATTTGTTTTCTTTCATTCATCATAAAAGTCGTCATATATTTATTTTCATTCATAAGTCCATATAAGAAATATTTTTTTATTTTTATAAAAAAATTTAATCAACTTTTGTTTCTGCAATATCTGCGTTGTTGCATTGTTCTTGTGTGCTGCAAATAAATTTGAACACATGCAAAGAAATGTGACCGCACTTAAAAAATATTTCAGCTATGTATCTAGGAATTTCATGAAGAATTTTGCGATAATGCGGAGGTTGTACAGCAACGTCACACCACAGTGTTTTTTTTTTTATTTATTCCATTTTCTTACCTGCACAATTTTTGTGTTCTTTTTTTTTTTTTTTTTGTAATCGACTTGCAATTTGCTTTACGCCAAAAACAATCATGCCATATCTTTCGCGAGCAAAACAAACCGCAGAAAAAAGTGCTCGCACCTGGGTACATACATATACATATAAATAACTCAATGAAATCGAAAAATAAATTGGAGCAGCAATATCTAAGTAAATATTGAAATTTGTACCAGACATGTTGAGAATACATATTACAAATGAAAATCAGCCGAAACAATCACATTTCTTAAAAATATTTATAAGCAAAAATGTGCTAGCTATCTGTGTGATTTGTTGCTGTAATGGCTTAACAAATTATTACTTAGCTTAGCTATTCAATTCTTTAGTGATGCGGTGGTGGTTGGCGCTCATTTTCTTTCTCGACAAATTGTCACTCTCACTACTCAATTAACATGGCGCTTTTCGCTTTTAATTGCATATTACAAACAATCTAACAAAAATCTGCTGTTAAATAGCGAAAACAATGAATGACATTTTAAATATTGTAAAAAAAAAGACGCGCTGATTGACTGTTAAAAAATATTTTTTTCCATTTAACTAAATAACTGAATAAATACGCTTAGAAAATTTAAAACGAAAAAAAATAACAATTACGACCGGCTGGCGCTTAGTTTAATTCGATTTACTAGTTGATTTGTGATTTGATTAGCGTTTAGCTGTTTTGTATATACATACATACATACATACATATATACATACACACATGTATGTACAGTGGCACACAATGAAAATGATGGGGTGCTATTTTTTTTTTTTTTTTTTTTTGGAATATTGATCAACGTTTTTTGTGTTACATTTTTTCAATATCCGATTTTTTTTTAATATACATAGTTATTGAATGCCGTTAACCATAAAAATCTAAATTTTAAAACTTGTAAACATTTTACGTACATTTAAAAAAGCTTGTAAAAAATCGACGTTCAAATTTTCTTAAAAGTTTTCATTAATTTTTAATATTTTTTCTTTGGAAGAAAACCGGTATCAAAACAAAAGAAAAATAATTATCAGAAATCCATGGAAATTTTTAAGAACCTGGAACCTCGCACTTTAGAATTGAGTGAGCCAACTACACACCAAAAAAAAACTTGTAAAACTTTTTTAATTTTTTTTTAGTTTTAACAAGTCTATATTTTTTGCCAAATTTTATGACTTAATTTTTTTTTTTTGGATTTTTCAATTTTTTTTTTCGAATTTTTTAAAATTTTTGTTTTTATATTTTTTTTGAAATTTCCGTTTTCGTAAATTTAAAGTTTGAAACCTTATTTTTAATGGTTCGTTTTGTATATTGAACTATATTTTTTATAAAAATTGAATGAAAATTAAATAAAATTATTTAAAATATCGTACACCTAATATTTTGCCTATCAGTGTATGTACTACATACATAAATACATAGCATGACACTGTGCATATACTTCCCGTTCACTATAACTAATCTCTTATAAGGAATTACAAGTTGTTTCAGTTTTTTCACTTTATCGCTAATTTTAGATAGTAAGAAAATACATGTCATTAAAAAATAGTTTATTACCGGTTGTTATCGTGCCCTGTTGTAAACTGATATTAGTAGTTTAAAGTATTACTTTTTATATTTTTTGTTCTTTTCTAAGCGATATTTGAAATGGTAACAATAACGGTCGTTGTTGTTGGTGCTATAGCATAAATCTTTTTGGCCGGCTATAAATCGATTATTCTTTGTCTGTATTATTATTCGTTAAAGTAGAAAATTAAAGCACAAAATACATACATTATTTTCCTGCAGGGTATTTCTTTTTACCGCGCCTAACATCCATTATCTACCACAGACAAACATACATGCAAATTTACATGTGTACATACATATGTATGTATGTATGTACATATTTGCATACAAAATAATTTTATACAATTTTTTTTAATGAATTCGTTACGACATATTAGCTCAGAAAAGTCGTAAGATTCGAAGAATTTTTTCAACCAGATCGATACGCTTTATGCCGCTTGCTACAGAAAAATCGAAAACGTTGTTTCACTGGGTACAAATTTACTATATACATATGTATGTACACTAGTGGTAGTGATCGTGACGGCAATAATTACCCAGCCATATTTCACACGTGTACATTTTATTTCTTATCGTGGGGGAGGGGTTCCCCTTACGTTTTCACAACTGTTCTATTTTATCTCTCACGTTGCATGCACACGAACCTGTGGACTCAATTGCGTATTTTTCATGGAAATACAATCCAGATTCACCTCACCTGTCGCCTGTGCAGTAAAAGCTTGTTATCAAAATCAACACTGTTCTTTTTGTGGTGATAAGGAAAAAAAAATGAAAAAGTAGGCAAATGCTAGTCATTCCTCTAATTATATTTGTTAGTAAATGAAATCTAAATTATTTGACATTTTTGATTAAATTTTTGATGTCTGGTTTATACGGATCTTCAATTAAAAATTAATTATAGTAAGTGATTTGGAATGTCACGTAAAATGAATTTTAACGAAACCTTATTTAAAAAAAAAAAGGTTGGTGTTATACTAATGCTTTATATATCTACTTAACTTATTTCGAAAAAATATCTAACAAAAACATATCTAACAAAGCATAAGTTATTGTTTTTAGCTGTCGAGCTCGAACTTGCAATGTTCTGATAAAATGTTTAAACGAGAACTTTTTCTTATCAACTTTGTAAAAGTTGTATTAAAATACTATTTTTGTTTGTGAAAGTTCAAAACGTCTAAAGTAAAATAAGTTGTTTTGTTAAAACTCCACCGAAATTTCAGCATTTTTAGCTCATGCAAATATTTTAATGTTCTAGCTTTTTGAAAGCTTTAAATTAAATCGATAGAGAAAAAGCTCTGGTTCGTTGTTTTTTAAGAAGAGCCTTTTTCCAGAATATAAAATTGTTGATACAATCACCATTTTTTTTTTAAATCGTTTAAAACGTACGCGATTTGGTACCAAAAACTCTTTACAAAAGCATTAAAGCTTTATTCAGTCTATGTGAAAGTCTTCCTGCTGTTATTAGAATGTAATATTGTTTAAAAAATCGACCCTTTCATCAAAGCTAAAGTTGCGAAAGTTGTAGCGAAAGCTTTTCATGAAAGCTACAAAGATTTATTTTATATCAGTAAGTGAAAACTTTACGTAACAAAAACTTTCTTCCGTTTTTCAATTATGTAGATACATGTATATTTTAAAACTTTAGATTCTTATTTAAAATAACAAACCAAAAACATATTTTCTACATATCTTTTATTTTCCATTTATTTTCTCTCTTTCAGTTCTCGCATTTGTCTACATCGCCAGCAATCAAAATTTTCGATTACAAAGTGTTTTCCCAAAGCATCAAAATTCAACCACAACGATTGCAGGAAGAAGAATACTGCAAATCCATTTTTCACTTTGAACCTATAGAAAAGGAATCAGAAATGGCAAAAATCTTTAACACATTCAGCTCATCTCCCATTTTGGGTAGCAGCTATCTAAGTGATCAAGGCGACGATTACTCCATCATACGTCCCGATCCCAGCGAATTGTTCGAGGACCTCATGGGTGGTTGGGGTAGCACTATTTGGGGTGACATACAAAAAATGGATAGTGGCAATGATTTGCCCATTAGTGGCACGCCCGATTATGTATCCTTCAAAACCGAAATTCGCAATAGCGATTGCATGTGGTCTGGACAGTCGCAAACTGAATTGAGCACTTCGGCATCATCGACGGGCAGTGATTTAGCAGTAACGCGCGCTGTACCGCTCTCTGTGGTCACCGCCAAGCCAGCACAATTACCAGCGCCAACTGTTGTTGTGGCCAATAATAATCGTGCTAAAATACAAATCATGCAAAAGCCACAACAACAACAACAATATGTTGAAATTAAGACCGAAATTAAAATAGAGCCTAACGATGATTATGAGAAACAATTACAACAACATAGCATACCAAATGTGCGCAGTGGCAAACCACAAACCCAATCGTCACAACAGTCACAATCTTCGGTGCAAAGTATGCAGCATATACCGCCTGGTACGTCGTTGCTACGCAAATCGAATGCACCACAGCAACAACAACAACAACAGCAACAACAAATACAACAACAACAACGCAAATTGCAAAAACATCAGCAATTACAACAGAAACTTTCCACATTACATTTGACATGCAACACCAACAATACGAGCAGCCAAAGCAACAACATCGTAGCTGCTTTTGACACAATGGCCTACGAACTGCCCGACACCCCACCCTCACTGGACGATGAGGCTACCGACTTCAAACAGAGTAACATCGATTTGCGCGCCTGCATGATGGGTAGCAATAATATATCTTTAAATGCCGGCATTATCGATAACATCAGCAAAGAGCTGCAAGACACGAGTAAAGATAAAATCAATACACGCCTAACGTCCGATCATCCGGACATACACGAAGTACTTGATGTGATAATGCGCGATGAGAATAAATCGATGCATCCGACTAAAATGAACACCAACTCAGATTGTGAATCCGATGAGGAGGAGGATGATGATAGCACAGCCAATTCCGGTTATGGTTCAGCGTCGTCGATACTCGATGGTGAGCTTTCGTATGGGCGTACATCGCCAGTGTCGAGTCAAGCCTCCAGTCAAACGAGTACGAGTCGTCATCATGCAGTACAAGCGCACTGTCACAGCGATCACAGCTATACACGCTGCAAAGAAGGCATTGATGATCTGTCAAATTCGGCGTACACACCTTCCGATTCCGGTGAGTTGAAGATTATACCATTTTTTTTTTTACTTAAATATATAAATACATGTGTAAAAAATAACTGTGTATATGTAAAGAGTGCTAAGGACATAAGTAAAAAATTGTTAAGCTAGTAATTCACTTCTCAAGCGAATATTAGGGTGGGTTTTGTTAATCTGAAAGTATTCCTCAATCATCCTAAATAAACATTTAAAGAGCACTTATAAAAACCGCATACATAAATGAGCAATAAGTATTTTTTGTACAGCGGCAAAATGAACTATTTGACAGAAATAATACTGAAGTCTTTTTTCGTTTAATTAGGGTACAATATTTTTTTTTTTAAATGAACAAAATTTTTTGTTTAGTTAAAAATAAAAAAAGGAGTACTCTTTTATTCCCCTTTTGCACGACAATGAGTAATATGGGAGTACAGAATGGAGAAACCTTTTATTTTACTTCAAAATGATGTCGAAGGGAGTAGTACTCTTTTATTCGTCGCTTGAAGAAATATCGACTTTTGCTTCACAAGGAGTAATGTTGAAGTAAAGAACGTTGAAATCTATTACTCCACAGCGATGTCAAAAGGGATATTCTTTTTCCATCGTTTGGGGGAAATCTCCCTTTTTGCTCCATAATATTGGAGAGCAGATCTCCACTTTTATTTCACAAGCAGTACTCGTAATATAGGAATACAGAATGTTTAAATCTCTTCTATTGGTCCAAAATGATGTCGCTTCGGAAGATCTCACTTCAAGTTCAACTTCGGTGTTGGAAGACATTAAAAAAAAAACAACAAAGTTCAAAGTTGAAGCGCTAACTAAATAGTAGTCGCGTCTATCTCTATCTAACTTAACGCTACTTTGGCACAATTTCACTAGCTTGTGAAATACATACATTAGCTCAAAATGACGACGTGTAAATGTGTGGCGCCAGTGCTTGGCAGAGCTCACATTGTCTGTTTAGTTGAGTAGTCAGTCGTACGAACTATTAAAGTAACTTAGTTGCTGGCGAAGTAACTTAATATTTTACGCCCAATCTGGGCAACTACCATACAACATACATATATGTAACTGCACATTTGCACATATACATACATAGGTAGGGGTTTTGTATTTTTTTTTTGCGCAGCCATTTAACAGTTTTTTGAACTCTCCAAAGTAGTTCACACTGCTGCAGCAATTGCAGTAACGCGATTTCATTTCCACGCTATACAACTTTTTCACTTCCGCGCTTAAATGTAACAAGGCATATCTACATATGTGCATATGTATGTGTATGTATGTATGTGCATATAAGTAAAAATATCAGCTCGTAACAATCAGCTTACCGCCGCCCACTTTTCTCGCCGCCCATTTACAACTATCAAGTGACGGTAGCAATTGCCACTTGGCAGTTGTTGGTTGTTTGTAGTTGCAGTTGGAAAAGTTGGCGCCTCAGCTGGTAGGCGCGTGCATAATGAAAAAAAAAAAAAAAAAAAAAATCAATAATAAAATACTATTGAAATGTTGGCCAACCATCGAATACACCCACCCACCTACCCACACACACTCGCAGAATGTTGTAGTTGGTATGAATGTGTGTGTGTGTGTGTGCATCTATGTATTTTATTTATGTAAGCGCTGTAAGCACCAACACTAAATTGTGTATCCGAGGCAATGGCTTTTGCCAGGCCGCCCGCTAAATGGCGCGCATGAAAACCTACTATAAGTTATTGTATGTACATACATTTTTATAAGTACTACAGACACATTTGAATATGATTTATTGCTGCGCATTTGGTCGGCTTCTTCTGTGAGCCTTTTTCTGCCTATTTATTGTTTTTTCTGTTTGTTATTCTTTTTATAATTTTCTTTGCATACCCTCGTCATTTTATACCAACACTCATTTGAAGTCATCATCTCTAACCTGGCGTTATCATTGCCATATCCTTTTACATTTTGCTGTTGTTGCCCTGTTATCCTTTTGTTTCGAAAATTTTCCTTATTTGGCGGCGGCGAAATTATATACACTACAGCACTGTTGCTTTTTACAAGTACATACATCCAATAATAATCAAAAAAAAAAAAAAAAAAAGATATTGTCTACTGGGTGTGTTCACTTGGCGCGAAAATGAGGCATGCGCAGTGGTATTTGGTGTACACTAAATAAATTTTCGGTTGTAGAAATTTCGGCGTTTACTTTGCATTCTACCAGCGAGTGTTGGAGCACAATTAACCTTGTTGGTGTGTAGTTATTGTATGTACATACATATGTACAATCTGTATTATGTACTTAGTATGTAAATATATTTAGTTAGCTACAAAAGCGAAATAAACTTGAATAAAAAGTAAATTAATAGTGCACTACACCCTTCTTGTACGAATGTATGGTGTCGTAATTTGTTTTCTGACTCATCTTGATTCCGTTAAATTCCAACTATCACTCGCATCATTATTAAAGATCCTCTCTAGAATTTAACAAACTCTCAAGTACCGAATATTTTCCATATTGCATGCATTGCGGTAGGTGGCAGGTGGTAAGTTCGTTCCCGAACTAGAATTCGAACTCTGCCTCTGGTTGTGCGCCATATTCATTCATGAGCGCATTGTTTCTGGCTAATCTATTTATGCTAAAATCGAGGGAAGGGCTTGTCTTTTTACGCGGCACACGACCCTAATGCTTATCAGCACCATCTATGTATCTACTAGACGATGACTCTTCATGCAGAACCGTTGCACATACAGTGGCCTATCAAAGTCTACGTTTTTCCAGCTAAATGTTTTTGTTTTTATTACAAATTCAGTTTATAGTTACTACAACGAATGTTTAATGCTGTTGTATTTTATAGACCATTCAATTGCTGATACATAAAATATGTATGAAAAGGGAATTAATGAAACATAATAATATAAAGTAAAACGAAAGAAATAAGAAGTAATACAAAACCTTAAAATATTAAAATATTAAATAAAAAATGAATAACACATAAAATGTGTAAAAAAATATATAAAATAATACAAAATAAAATACATATGTATGTATGTACAATATAAAAGAAAATAAAAAATATAAAAAAAACAAAAAAGTTTAAAAAATGAAGAAAAAGATCAAAAATATTGTTTAATTATAATAAAACTTAATACGAAACCAGTACAAATAAAACTAACAAATAAATAAATAAATATTGAAAATAAGAGAACAAATAAAAATTACAATAATGAAAAAATTAAAATAATAAAACAATTAAACTAAAATGTTAAGAAAATTAAAACTTTAAATAAAGCAAAACAATACAAAGTAAAGAAAACAAATTAAAAAAAAAAAATATTGAATAAAAATTATATAAAAACCAACAAAGTAAGAATAAAAGGTAAAAATAATAATAAATGTACTTAAATACATACATACATACATACATACATATGTACATAGTAAAAAATTAAAACGTGCTTTACAAACTATGTATAAGAAAACAAATTAAATAAAGCAAAAAAAATTAAACGAAAGTTTAAAAGTTTAAAAAATAGATATGAAATAAAAATTACACAAAACACAACAAAGTAAGAAATAAAATATAAAAAAAAAAATAAATACATAGATAAGTGAAATTAAGTAAAACAAAAATAAAAATTAAATTTTAAAAATATGAACATTAAATTAAAACAAATGTAAACATTGAATCCAAAAAAATGTTTATTAAAAAATAAAAAAGTTGTGAAATAAAGTAAACCAACAAAATAAACAAAAAGTACAATGAAAAAATAAAAATTAAATTAAAAAATAAAGAAACAAATAATGATATAAAGAAATAAAAGAAAACAGTAAAATAAGAATATTAAAAAATTAAAAAATAAATAGAAAAATTAAATAACAATGAAAGTTATACAGTTAAATAGAATATAAAATAAGAAGTGAAACATATGTATGTATACCAAATCCACGACGTGTTGACAAGTTTTATGCTCGTCTTGTTATTTAATTTTAACAATTATTTAAATTAAACAATTTATTAATTTATTATTGTAGCTTGCATCAACATGCTAGACTTTTTAATCAGAATTTTTAGAAATTCTCACGTCTGAAAATCCAGATATTTAACTTCATTGCTAAAATAAATAGCACACAGAAAGGAAAATTCTTTTTTTTTTTAAACAATTTTGTGATTATTTCTTCTTTTTTTTGTGGCACACTGTACATGCTGCCTGCCGGCACGTGCTCGAGTGCGAATTAGTCTAGTAATTATTTACCATGACAACCATTCAGCAAATTACGGACTTTAATTTGGGCGAATACATTCCATGAATTTTTTTTTTTGTTCAATTTACCCGCATCATGTACATACATAGTAAATCCCTAATGTACCCGCTTGAAATTCTGTGCCATTCTATTGTAAGTCTAAGCTACATATTGCACTTACAAATAAAAATACACATGACTAGTAGAAAGGGGGCGATAGTAGTTGACAGTAAATAAGTAGTACTGCAAATAGTGGCATTAAAATGTGCAATGTACATATCTACATACATACATATGTACATATGTAACTGTGTTTGTTCCATTGGAGTTGGAGTCAGACGTGGCAAGTGCATTGCACTTGCAGATTGACTGACATCAGGCGTATGGATATGGTTTATTCATTGCCTGAGGATGAGCGCAAAGTTGCATGCAACAGTAAATATTCGTAGTCGTTGGGGCTAAAGTAGTCATGCGAATTTATTTGTTCGAACTCGGAAGAGCAAAAACTAAAGAAAAATAAAAATAAACCAATTGATTTGATTACATTTATTTTTTACTACACTGAAAATTGCGATAAGTTCTTAGAGCAGGGTTGCAAGATTACTTGCACATTCACATGCACGCATACAACTATATAATCACATACACACACATACCGTTATCAACCTACATCAATACGTTTTTAAGTAACTCACAGCCGTCGGGTGCAGCGGGGAGTGCCAACAAAGTGAGAATAGTGCGCATTTTACGCTTATCGGATACTCACCAAAATTTACCTACATATACAATATATGTGAGTGTTTCGATGAGAGCGCGCGTGGACAGGCGCATCGTTAAATTCACACATATGTACACACATATAGCGACAGTATGTATGTATGTACATATGTATATTTGCATCAAGTGCAAATCTACGCTATCTGTCGCCTATCGCCTATCGTACGCCTAGCGTTATCACTCAACATTAGCGGCAGCATCGGTATCGGTCGGTATAGGCAGGCGCCTACGTTGGCGTTGTCGTCTGCAACGTCGACTACGCCCACATTGTGTTGTCGAGTCTTCTTTGAAACCGGCAAGTATAGCAAAATTATCGAAAAAAAAGTCTATGTGAAATTTGAACACAGCATGTCGGTATATCTCTGCATTCGTCGGCGTTTGTCGACACATGCGCACTGTCGGTTCTCTATTAACACGCCCGCGCTAAAGTCACGACGACACAACAGAACACAACACATACACACCAACACCCACTCACACCCACATACCGGCAGCAAAAGCTTAATTACTCACTACAGAGCTCATTGCAGTTTGGCGCAGTATGAGCTTCCTCTAAACGTGCCGCACAAATACAAACAAACAAACCAACATACTACATACATTCAAATACAACAACTTTTATACTACTCGTACTACTACTGTGTACCACTTCTGCTACTCCTCCCGATTCAAGTATCAAACAATAACAGAGAGGAGGCGAAAGCAGAAAAACATGAAAATGAAATTGCATTGCAGTCTGGCGCGTCCCTTCACTGCCAGCCAGCCAGCCAGCCAGCCAGCCAGTACGTAGCGGAAGCTGTGCTGCTCCCGGCTGGATCAGCTTTTTTTTTATTTGCAACATAAATACTACACTCACATACACACATGCACATGTGTACATATGTATATAAAGCTTGCGTGTAGTAGTAGTTGGCGTTCATTGCAAGGGCGTTGTTGGCGCGAAGTAAAAAAGCAGGGCGCGTACCATAATTTGGCGCGAAAAATCATTCACAGAATTTGCTTAGCGTAGAAAATACGTAAAACTTGAAATGTCTGTAGTTGTATGTGTAGTTTTATTTGTTGCTTGGTGTAAATTGAGTGCACAAACTGCAATTGGTATATGTATGTATTTGCATATACGAGTGTATGTGTGCGTGTATGTAAACACTGCGACTGCATGCGATGTAAAAACAGGTATTGTCGAATATGCAAATATTTGCATTGAGTTGGGATGAAGTTGAATGCAGTAATGTTGGTATACATATGTTCGTTTCGTATATACAGATATATCCACATATGTATGTATGTATGTTTGCATGTATTTATGTAAATACATATGTATTGTCAGTATGCGTTTAATAATATTCTTTGTTAGGTCATTGCTGTTTACTTTGTTTTATTAGATTTTATTTCTTCTATTCAATTTTATAATCCTTTATGTATTTTTATTCTATTATATTTTTTTCGTCTTATTTCATTCCAATTCCAATTGACTTGTGGTTTTTATATTAAAAAAAAAAAAAAAAAAATACACGTGTTCTACATAAATGACACGCGCTCGACTTATTGGTAATTCATTTTATTTTTTTAAATTCTATTTTGTATGTTTTTTTTTTTGTTATGAAAATATAGCTATATACGAAAATCTAAAGATACAAATCCTTACATATAGTAGTGTCTCAGTAGTGTCTGACAGTGAAAATGGCCCAGTGTACTGTTTTGTAATATTGACAATATTTGCCATGTTAAATTTTTTTCATTGATTTTTTTATACTAAGATAGTTTATTCAGTAACATATGTAAACCATATATTTATCAGAATTTTTAACACTGTAAAAAGTTTAATAAGATTTAAGAAACTGAAAAAAATTGAAATTAAAATTAAACAAAAAAATTTCAGTTTTTTTTAGAGCATACAGTTTTATAACCCATACAATTCTAGTAAGATAAAGTGCAAATTCCAATTGAATAAAAAATTTCATTGATATGGTTTTTCTTTTGCTGACGGACCTTGCACAGTTTCTTCCATGAATGGGATATAAAACTGCATATTCGAAAAACTTCTGAAAATTCGGAAACGAAATTTGAAAATTTTAACGACAATTTTTTCAAGTTTATTAAATTTTCGTAAAATTTTGCACAAAGTTTAAAGTTTCGATGACAATTTTTTTAATGATTATTTTGTTTTTACATTTTGCACAAAGTTTAGCGCTTGAATTTATAGAATAAACATATGTACATACATACAATAAGTATCTATACTCACATTATTACAAAATAAAAATTAAATTAAAAAAAAAATTAAAATGAAAAAAAATTTAAAATGAAAAAAAATAAATAAAAGAATAATTAAATAAAAAATAAATAAAAAGAATGTAGAAAAAAATAAAATCAAAAACAACTCAAATTAAAAAAAAAATGTCATAACGCTGCTGCTATTATTTTGCACACACGTGCATTTAAAAATTATTTAGAAGCATTTTATTCGTTTATTTATATTCTCCTGTCCCACTGAATTTAACTTATTTTCTCCTATTTCCTTATTATTTTTATTATCGATATTTTACTTTATTTAGACTCGTGTAATTTAATTTAAATTTTTATTAAATTCTTTTACTTTGCCTTAAGCTTTTTATATTTTTATTGGTATTATTATCAATATTATTTGACTTCATGTATATATGTATGTATGTATGTATTTAATAAATCTAGCAATGTTTTATTTTATTTATATGTACATATATTACTCTTTTAACTTTTTACATTTTTTTCTCTTTATTTTACATATACATATTATATTAGCACCTTTATTATACTGTAATTTTATTTACTTCTATCACTGTTTAGTTTGCGAAATTTTTAAGAACTTTTAATGAAATCAGCTTTTATTCGAAAACGTCACACTTCTTCTCGACTGCTCTCAATCTTGTTGCTAAGCATCGAATTGTATGCTATCGCCCTTGAAAAAAAAAATAAAAGAGGCAAAATAAGTCATGCCAAACATTAAGCCTGAGTTAATAGAAAATAACGCAAACCAAAACTAAAGAGCACACACACACACACGCACGCACGCACATACATACCTACCCCCAGGCATCGAATTCTTCATTTTTGTCACCGCTGTTGTTTTATGCAGCATCTTTGAACTATGGACGTATTTAATAATTTGCGCTAAATATGTATGTTTGTACGCATGTGTGTGTGTGTATTTACATATGTTGTCTGCTGGCTAGCAATGTACTCATTGAATGTATTGGCGATTTCCGCTACAAATTTTCAAGCGAAAACCAAAGATTTAGCCTACTTAATATATGTACATACATATGTACATATGTATGTATGTCGGTTTGTATTTGAACCAAGTAATACTACATTCAATTGGTATGTTTCGTTAATTAGTGTGTGCCCAATGTAAAACGCCCCACATATCGCACAAATGTTTAGATAAACATATTTATATACATACATACTACTACATACTTATGCACATACATATACATATAGCACATTCAGATAAGCAAAAAACGCCAACCTCAACAAACGCAAAGATGAAGAGGAAATACATACATATGTATGTACATTTGTAGAATTTTGCGCATTTGCTTGCGCGCCGGCATTCACACAATGGCTGAGATTCGAATGGTGGTGTTTGTTTGCTAGTTCTACATATGGTATGTGTATGGTTCATTTATTGATGTTAATTATGGGAATTTTTTATTGCTCAATGACTGACTGCCTGTGGCTCATGTCGCGGTCTCACGGGCTGACTCAGGAATTCTTCAAGTCGTATTCGCCGAAAAAGGCATACATTGACAAACGAGATATGCAATAATATGCATGTGGGTATGTACATACATACATATGTACATTAGGGTGTAGTATAAAAAAATGGTGTCGCAGATTTTCTTACCATCCTGAAAAAATTTCTCCAAACTTCTACTCGTATTCCAGTACAGAACAATCGGCCTTTCTTTTATATACATATGTACATTCCTTTGTATACATCTTCGCAAAAAAAAAAATATTATAGGCGGCAACTCTATTCGAAAATCTGTCTTAATAAAATCTTATACTAAAGCTGCTTTTTCTATCAATTTAGTATTATCATGCTTTATTTAACTTCAAAAAAACATTTCTTCACTTTTGGAAAGGTGGCAACACTTTAAAACTGCTTTCCAAATAATTTTGTTTAAATGTATACGTAAGATATCCTGATTTCACTTAAGTTATTGTTAATTTGTATTTAATTTTCAAACGGTTGGCAACCCCTCAACAATTTTCCAAAACTAACGGCACTCAGTTGTCGCCTCTTTTCTAACCTAAAACCACCTAACCCTCCGTCGGTTGACACCTCCATTATAGCGTTTCGTTTACATAATAAATTTAATTTAAATTTTTAAACATGTGACACTCTCCAAAATGTGATTGAAATTAATTTGTTTAACCATCTCTGTTTGACTCTCTCTAGTATAGTATAAGTATAGTTTCAGCAACCTTACAAATTAAATTGAATCAAAGTTTTTAAATAAAATGGCAACACTTTTCAAAAGCGTTTTCGTATAGAACCTTTCGTTTAAGACCAGTACTGTTAAATTGCAGCTGGCTTATAATTCGAATTAAATCAATCATTTTAAAGTGGTGGCAACCCTCTGTCAAACACATTTTCATGATTAAGCCTCCTTCCTTTAACGAATCCGGAATATACCTAATACAAATTTTTTCCAAAAAAAAAAAATTACATTTATATATCACATTTTTAACGCGTCACATCACACGAATAACTCAATGTTGAGCTTAAATATTTTTTTTTTGGCGGAAGTCATAAAATAATATTGTATACATATGCACATACCGCATTTTATGATTCGCGTGAAGAACAAGAACTTTTCCTTTTTGCAAATACACCTTAATGCGCGTATGGATGGATATCTGTACCAATACATTTCTCTTTTGCGGCTGTGTGCGTTCTACTGTATTTTGTTATGGAATTCAATCTTCGCGGATGCTGTTTGGTCACTTGTTTGTGTTTGTATGTGTGTATGTATGTATTTGCGTGTGCTCGAATTATGTGGGAGTCATTCTAAATACTGTTGTTTATTTAATATTGCCAACTGGTTTACATACATACATATGTATGTAGATTTTTATTGTTGTTTTACAAATTTACACAATTTTCGTGCAAAATTCATTTGGGGTTTGTTTATATCATACGGCGTTTATGTGTTGATTTAATTCGGTGTCTGATGACTTAATTTGTAAAATTTGATTTTTCGATTTGTTTTTTATTTGTTATTATTGTATGTGAGGGAGATTCATTTAATGGATTTTATTTTATGTGTTTTAATTTCATGTTATTTTTGAGTACTTATGTACTACATAGCTGGGGTTTATTCCAATTTTTCGTTAGAATTATAAAATTCTTTTTATAATTACTATTATGAGTGAGCTAATTGTGTTTGAAGTCTTCAGTTTGAGACTTAGATTATACAAGTAGTAAGTTTTCAAAAAGTTTTTTATTTTAAGACTTATACTATACAAGTCTTCATACAAATTTTGAGGAGGGGAAATTTTTTGAAATCTTCAAACACTTATTTTGAAACTTTTATTATAAACGTCTTTTCAGAAAAATTTTGTTTTGATTCTTTAAAGGCTTTTGTGTTTAGACTTATATTAAAATTTTATATTATAAATTTTCAGTGAGACAATTTTTGATAATAATTGGGAGTGATGAAATTTTTTTCTATCGTTTTATGAAAATACTTTTGATCGTTATCGATGACTTAAAAAAAATTTAACTCGCCGATAAATATTGTGAAAATACGTTTAGAAGACTAACAATATAAATTATCGAAGACTTAAGATATTTATTTCGCTGATAATTATTACGAAAAAACTTAATTTAAAATTTCAGACTCAGTTATTGATAACTTAAAATCTTTTTTATCATACTACAATATAATAATTGTTATTGACTTTTATTTTCTTCTCTTCTAACAATTAGCTTTCTGCTTTATTTAATTTAATTTTTTGCAATATTCTACTGCCCTGTTACACTTTTGGTATGTGGGTCAATGCAGTGTTAATAAATTTCAATAGAAGTGACAAACATATGTATGTACGTACATACGTATAGTAGACATGGATATACTAAATTCTAGATAATCTGTAGCTATAGCGCTTACTACTTGTCATTTAGTGAGTCAAAAAAAAAAAAAAAAAAAAAGAAATAAAAACCATTTGTACTTAAGAAATGCTTATCTTATCCTTAAATTCCACTTTAAATAGTTAACTGCTATCTTAAAATTTACTGTTTATACTTCTCTTTTACCGTGCGTTGTTGTATAAATTTCACTTTTAATACACTAATAACATTGTAACATTTTATTATTAGAATTGAGAGCTTTGAGGGGGAGAGTTCCCCTCAATTTATTAATGGCGTCTTTTTGCTATTCGCTTAACCTTTCTACATACAACCATATCTTTTTATACATACTATACATACCTAGAACTTATCAGCCATCAGTGTGTCGGCGCCATACGCTTATCAAAGTGAAAGCCCCACTTGAGTATCCAAGTGACTGGTACCACCGACTATTTATACAGATTTCAGTAGCGAACAATAAAGAAGGCTAATATTTAGCGTTGTTGATAGGTGCCTTTGACAAAATTTGCTTGAAATATGAATAGTTTTTTTTTTTACTTAAAGCTTGCGATAGTACACAAAGAAAAAAAATGCAAATGTTATATATTATACTATGTACATATTTACTTTAGACTTATTATGTTCATATAGTAAATATATTCAGTTGGTTTCTAATTAATGCGGGTTTTCGTTCTTTGCACTTGACGATATCAGCTCTGCTCTTGTTGGCTGATATTTAGTTTCATATACTTCGATATTAAATAAAAAAAAAAAATTTGCAGCAAAAAAAGAAGCGTGTTTACATATAAAAATACATACAAATATGGATGGTATACCTTTGTATATAAAACAATATCTTATAAAAAAAAGTTCAAGATTCAAAGCTTAGCTATAATATAAGAGGTCGTGTGAATGAACATACAAAAAAAAAAGTGCGCTCATTTGTTCTCAATATCGATATGCTTGCTAAGGTGGATCAATGAATATTTATTTTCAATCAAATTCGAATTGTGGCAAAAAGCATCTTATACCAAGTTCAAACGACAACGAAACCCAGTTGTTTATAACTTATTCGTAATATTGTATTACGAAGCAATCATCATAAAAATCGAAAACATGTAAATTTTCGTTGTGTTTTTTTTTCATAAGCAACCCTATGTTCGATAACTTTTTGACCAAAAAAAAAAAAATTGATGATTTGCCTTCACTAGTTTGGAAAATGGAATAATAACAATAATGAGAAAAAACCGAGGTATCGGGGTGGAGAAAAACTGAAATATTTATAAAAAGCGGCACTGCTTGATGTGCACAGAGCCAGAGCGAAGCTTTTATTTCGAAGCTCTGGAGGACATTTTGTTTACCGTATTGCCGTAGAGTAAAAAAGGTAAATAAATATAGGGAAATGCCATCGAAAGCCAGTTAGTAAAAAGGAATACTGTCTGTCTAGTTTTCATTTCCGTGTGAACATGGTATTATAATACACATGAAAAATTTCAGCTAAAACCATTAGGCATTTTGACTCAGCTTGAAAATTAATTTTGTTTGTTGAAAATATTAAAACCGATTGCAAAAATATCGGTAAAAAATTGAGGACACTAAAAAAATGAAAAAAAAATAACTTCCGAATTTTATTGGCAAATACATCGACTCAGTCTAATGTTTGCATTAGTTAGCTCCCAAAACAAAAAAAAAAAAAAAACGTTGACTTTTGGTGGGAAAACTACTATTTGAATTTTGTTCTTATTACTCTTACTAAGTACTTGTAATCTAATTTTGTTGTAGTTCTATTTTATGGGCTCTAGTTATTTATTTATGTATGTATGTATGTATTATCTGTATACGTTTTTACACACTTAAATATGTTGATATGTAACTACACACATTTGTGTACAACAACAATAATGCCAACGAACTCAATCAAGGCCAGCACGCAAAAGGCGTGGCTAGTACGCACGCGTAGGCATACACACAAAATAACATTAAATAACAACAACAAAAATAACAAACCCCCCAACATTTAACAGCGACGACGAGCTAACAACAAGAATAAAATGAAAATACACAAATTGCGCAATAGGAAAGTATCAAAATGAAGAAAGACCTTAATTTGTTTATAAATACTAAACATTTGATTCATGTGCACTTTGCTAGCCGTTGTTTTTTTTTTGGCCCAGCTTCTCCTACACTTTTTGTTCTTTGGTGGGCCTTTCGTATGACTACTAATTTTTATAATAAGTAGAAATAGCTACAATCAGCGGCTAAGCATTGCCTGCCTGTCGAGCGTCATTAGAAATAGTCATTTGAAGCTTCAACCACGCGTTGGGAATGCCAGCCGACATCAAGCGCATGATATGCCACGCACAACACCATTTGGCTATGGCGCGCTGGTGGTCGTTGTGCTAGAAATTTACACAAAAGAAGAAAAAAAATTTTGAATGAATTTAATGGTACAAAAATGTATTTGCAATTTTAATTTTACGCTTTCAGTGTAGTGTGGCTTCTCTAGGCCTGTAAAAGTGGCTTAAAAAAGAGAAAAAAAGAAAAAAAAAGAAGAAAAAAAAGAATTTACTTAGTGTCTAGAAAAAACTTTCCTTTCACTTTTTCGTTTCGCTTTTATTTATTTATTTCATTTAGTTAGTACGCACATTTGCTAGCAAAAATTGCGTGTCTGCGTGTTGTGTTGCGCAAGAATCGTTTGAGAAAATTGTATTACTTACAAAATAGTTGCATTATGTGATAAAAACTACGCAGTAACCGTACAATATTCGGAAGTAATAAATATTTTATTACCCACATTTCGATTAACTATTTATATAGCGAAAATTGTAGGAAGAACAGCTTCAAATGCTCAAAGTTTATTTTAATATCAAGCGAATTTTCATAAAAAAGTAATACATGTCTTTTCATTTATCATAAAAAATAAAATAAAAATAAAATAAAATAAAAAATAAAATAAAATAAAAATAATATTTAAAAAAATAATTTAAAAAAAATATGAAAAATAAAAAAAAAATATAAAAAACTTAAAAAAAATAAATACTTTTTTTTAAATATTAAAAATAATGCAAAAAAATCCTCTGTTTATTTATCATTAGATAATTTTATTGATTGATTCATTGAAACGCCGGACACATTTACTTTAAATAGAAAAATAACCAATTTTTCTTCTTTGTAAACTAGTCTTATTTAACCGGAAATTGTTCATGCGGTTGAACCGGAACTTGATAACCGATACACCGGTCGAAAAAATTATAGCCGCAGGCACATTAGTTACAAGTTTTGACACATTATTTATTTTTTTTATTAAAAAAACCACATAAATTGTGTCAGAAAAATGAAAAAAAAGTGTTTATCAAAATTTCGAAATTTTTAATAAGAGTTTTTAGAAATGTTATGATTTTGATGTTTTGCAGCCCATTTATTTTAGTCTAACAAAGTGCAATTTTCAAGGGGTAAACTTCTCGTCGATTTTTTGTAATGTTTGTTTTTTTCTTTGATGATAACGTTTCGTATTGCATTTTAAGTTGATTCCACTGTCTGTACAGTACAGGATTTTCCGAATATGTAGTTATAATTTCTGGATTTTTTATTTACACTAAAAACAATTATATTATAAAATCATTTGATATTGTAAAATTAATTTTTTTCTTTTAAAGAAAGATTATTCACATACATTTACATAGATGGCATTTCAGTGAATCGGTTTTAATGTTTTGAAAATCTAATCCAATCCAATCTGGATCAATATGGCTCGATGAATTTTTTTAAATTTCGATTTAAAAAAAAAATTCAAAAACAAACATAAGGCATGAAGCAAACACATTTTTATCAAAAATTAAACCCCGAACTTCCAATTCTTCAGACTTTTCAACATTTGAGAAGATTCTTAATTTCTGAGCTCCTACTGTACCTTGGTGCACATACAGAAACAAAAATAAGGAAAAAAGCCTCCCGCTTTAAAAAAAAACTTTAATCACACCTAATAACGCTTATCAAATACCATGTATTTGTAGACACACACAAACGCACATCAATAAAATTTTCAAGAAAATTATCGCAACCGCAACAGAAAATTTACAATCAAATCGCTGCGGCAACATTGTTGCTAATAGTAATGCGCATAAATAAATAGTAGGTAGTCTCAGGCAAGCAGTGTCGCTCGCCGCTGTTCGACTTTTTTCTTATAGTTTTTTTTTGTTTGTTTGTTTTATTGGCGCGGTTAACAAAAAACGAAAAAAAGAACAATTCGAATTGCTTGCTTCTGCTATTGCATTACAAATTTCAAATTTCAATTTGCTTTTCCTACTTCTCTCTGCCCAACACCCAAACTCACAGCTCTTTGCCGGCGCTCACATATTTGCGTTGTTCGCACGCCGCATATGCTTTGAATGAATTTGTACACGTGTAGCAATAAATTTTTACTTTCAAGGTCGTGCGATAATAGCAACAGTAACAGCAACCAGCAACCAGCAACCAGCGACCAGCAACAACAGCAACAGTGAAAATATGAGCGATTGAAATATACAGACAGTAAACGCGCCAAGCAAGTAGCGAAGTTGCTAGCAGCGAGCAGCGAGCAGTTAGAGTAGGTAGCAACCAACCGGCGGCAGTGGTGATAGGTAGGCACACACAGCTTTGGCTGTCCAGCAACATGATGGGCCATCTGTATACACACTTTTATACACATTTGAAATATGTATGCATAAAAAATTATATACTTGATATACGGACATACATTTTTACATACATACATTTGCCCTGAAGAGCTGATAGTATTTTTGGCTCGGTGAATATCGACGAAGACGCATGTAGAGTTTACAGATGCACAGTTAGCAAAAGCTTTTATTGCAGCATATTCTTATTACGCACACATCCATCCATATGTGTATACACGGTGTGCATATATTTTGCCTCATCCTCCCTCTCCCGATTCGTTGCTGTTGTGTGCGTTTCATACACCCACTACCATTGCCGTGTATGTAAAATATGCGTCAGCAACATTTTTATCGGTAGCAGTAACAGCAGCCAACCAGCCAACCAGCCAACAGACAGTCGTTGTTAGCAAAGGCGACGCGGAGGTGGGGGTTGGCTGCCTGTCTGTGAGTAAGCTGCTTTGCGAACATTTTTTTTTATTTACATGCCTACCTTCACAACGTCTACTGGCTGGCAGGAGGGGGAGGGAGGAATATGTATCTGTAAGATGTATCCGAATATCCCAGGCATGAAAGCTTTTTGTTTTTTTTTTGCGTACAAAATCTGCACACGCGCACGCCAGTCATCCACCCCAATAGCCCCCTTTTTTGGGTATAAGTTGCGGCACTACTACGCATTTTTTTCGTTCACTCTCCACTCTGCAAGTCAAAACCAACACGTGCCGCTCCGCTCTTCGGTAAATGTCGTTCGAAAACTCGTTGTATTCGAAAGCTCAGTAAACGCCAGTATTTAATATGTATGTATGTAGATATGTAGGCATAATTGTATATACTCACGTATGTATGTATGTATGCCGCGATAGTTTACAATTGATAATATTATATACTACTCGTAGTAAAATTGTGTACGACGGCGCTAATGGATTGCATTCGTAGTAATTGCATTTGTAGTTGTAGTGGTGTTGTACTGCAGTCTGTTGAATGCTTGGTGGTGGGGTTTGGTTTGGCGCGCAAACTGTTTGTAAAAATATATTTGTGTTTTTAGATTTTATATTTTGTGATAATTTTTTTGTTTAAAATTAATGCTTCTTTATATTGGAAAAAGTGTTGCCTCTCGAAATTGTTTGGCGCTATCGGCTATATACATATGTACATATATGTTTTAGGGTGATTTGCAAAAAAAATTAATTATATGGAATATTCTATAGGCTTTTACGTACCTCAATATATGTACATTCTACTTCAATTTTTGATAATCAGGTATCAGGAATAAATAAAAGAAGTTTTATTTAAATAAGTTTCATTTATTCCTAAATATTTAATAAATGGGAGACTTTTCATCAATTTAATTCATACGCATTGAAATCCTACATGAAAATATTATAAATAAAAAGAAAAATATTAATTAGAATAAGAGTCAATGAAATATTTTGTTCACAAACGCTCAACAAACCACGATAGCGCTAGATCTCATCACGATCAGCAGAACTGGAACAATTTGTTGTTTTGAACCGAAAATTTTAAAACCAGAGTGCACCGTTAATCTCGCTGCCTTGAATACCCCAATTGACAAATTTCAACACTAAAAAAAAAAATAAAATAAAATTTTCATCAAATTTGAAAAATTTTTAATCTGATTTTTTGCACTTCTATAACCGCTGAAGGCGGCTGCCACTCCAACCTAACCTAACCTAACCTATAGCCGATTCAATTACAGTATAATAAAAAGTGAAAGGCTTAAAATTTGGGTTGATTTTTGGTGATCTCTTTCTTCTCCCATATAAAAAAAAATTGTCAATTTCTGAATTTGAATTGTAACTTTCTGAATGTGAAATCAACATTTCTGAATTTGAAATGGATATTCTGGATTTAAATTTAAATTTTGTGAAATTCAACTGTCTGCATTTAAATTGAAACTTATAAATTTAAATTGAAAATTCTGAATTTGAATTTGAATTGTAATTTTCTGAATTTAAAATGGAAAATTTAAACTTGAATTGTAACTTTCTGCATTAAAACTTGAAAAAGTTGCTCTTTTTTTGTGCTCGACTGCATATAAACATAAAATAAAATTCGAAGTTTGTATCGATACGCAGCCTTTGTTTAACTCATCATTTGGCCACATTGTTGCCAACCGTTTGCTCCCTACCCCTACTTCGACCGCGTAAACCACTTCCGACCGCATGTTGCTGCAACATTTGAAAATAAATACCTACATGTATGTATGTATTGTTGCGCTCTTTTTCGGTTGTGTTGGTTCTTTTGAATGCTTCGCCATTCGTTACTTTTGCCTTTTGGAAGGGGGTAAGGGTTCAATAGCTCCACCTCCCCCTTTATTAATTTTAGCTAACGCCACGATGAAACAAACGGGGTGTGAGAGTCCAAGGGCGGGCGGCCGACGACAGTCACAACAATAGCAGCAGCTACAACAAAACGACAATATCTGATAACAACAAATTTGAATGTTGCGTTTTGTTGTTGCAGTAAAATTTTATGTGTCTGCGCAAGGAGGGCATACCTTCTCTACTTCACTCCTATCGATGCTGCATTTTTGGTTGGTTACTTGGCAATTTGTTGCTTTTTAATCAATCGCCGGGATGTGTGTGTGTGCGTGTGTGAGTGCTCATGTCTGGCTCCCAAGGACAGGATGTGAGTGAGTCGCAAATGAGTCTCACTCCTGCGGTGTCTGGTCTGCATTGGCCTGGCTTTTCTCATGTAATCACTGACTTCTAACCACATGCAGTTATGGTTAATTTATCTACTCGTTACAATAGATGTAAGGATGTATGTATGTATGGATGTATTGATGTACATACATATGTGGGGCTTGAACATGTTTGTAAAAGTGTGCAGTTTTTTGTTTTGCGTTGCGGCTTGTTGCGACTATCAATACTGAAATTTAATAAAGTAATATCTATTGCTACTTTGCCGGAAATTGAATTAATATCTTTTGAAATTCTAATCAAAGCTAAACGATAAATCGTTTTGTAGGAAGAATTTTTTTAAATAAAATATACATCAGCTTAAATTACTTGCTGTTTGTTTTATTTTGAAATTTATTTTAATATTTCATTGCCCAACTTTAATTATATATAAAGGTACGGCGGGAAAATAGTTTAAACGCGTGATAAAAACTTCCACTTTGCAAAGACGAATTTTGTATCAAAATTGTTTACAATTTCCTTCATTTCAACTATACTAAATTCAATACTCAAAATTTTTTTTTAGTAAGCTATGAAGTGATTTCGGCTGTTTTGGCATGTAGCTAGGGCGGATATTTTTAGGATAATAAAAAAAAAATTCCAGACGCGGGGGTTCAGCCATTTCGAGACATTCCTGAGATCTAAGAAATTGTCAGCATCAAAAAAACAATTCAATAGAAATGGTTTAGCATCATTTTCTATTGAATAATTTTTTCCCAACGACGTTATCTTAGCCGCTGATTATTTTTTGTTGTTGATTTTTTTTAATTTTCAACTTTAAATGAAAATGAAATGTCAGTTGCTTAGATTTGGACAAACCAAAAAAATTAAAGCGTTGCGGGGGGCTATAGCTGGTCTTATATTAAAGTAATACTGAAGTGCGGTGAAAAAAGTTTAAATATAGAAACAACAAATATGTAGTACGAATATAAATCACTAACTCATTTTATGCATTGCTGTTCAAAGTTTGCTTTTTATTCTATTTAGCTTATGAATATACATATCTACATATGTACATACATGTCTATATCTATAATATAGAGGTTACCAAATTTTTTGTTATATATTGTTATTGCAAATAACTGCTCCGTCTGTTGCTCCTTTTTGTGTGTTTTACAGATGCAATTGGGTGTGTCTTGCTAGCTCTACACAAGGGGTGAATTTGTAAGCACACACACACATACAAACATACATACTTACATACATACATACTTACATAGTATGTACATGCATTCTCTCTATTCTCTCTCTATTTTACTGCACCATAATACATCATTTTTATTGCATGCGTCATTCTGTCGTAGCGTATTTGCGCAAATTTCAGCATCCTTTGTACTTTGTACGATGGACCGGAGGACGGACGGGTATACTTCGATTCGAGGGCATTCGCCGCACTTTGCATTTTATTTGGTTTATTTGTTGTTTGTGCTTGTAAAATATTGCCAGACTATTGCGTCGTTATAATATAGCCTATTCATTCGCTTGATGAAGTACATGTAAAGTACATTAAGTCCTTGCGGGATGTTACTTTTTTTGGCTTGTCTTTGGTGAGTGGCTGGAAAGTTGGTTTTTTGTGGGAAACTTATTTTTGGTGTTTTTGTTTTTCATATGTTGTAATTTTGTAGCTAATTTAATCTAGCTATATGTCGCACTCAATTTCGTAGCACACGCTCAGGCGCCGCCGGCACAGAAATTATCCTGTAAGTCCCCCCCGAAATTAATATTACTACATGCATTAGACTAGACATACATACATATGTATATGCATTAGACTTAAAGTAGCTGCATAAAAAATCTACACATTTTTATTTGAATTAGTTAACTGTTCCCAAAAGCGTCAAACAAAATTATAACCGCCATTTTCGACACGATTAATCATCGAAATGAGTGGCTGGCCTGCTGTGATTTTTATTGCACTTATCGTTTTTGCAGCAGCCATCGAGACGCCACTTATGATGCATATATTATTTTTTGCTTATCATAATTTTTAATTGAGTTTTATTTATTTTTTGTTTTCTTTTCTGTGTGCGTTTGTTTGGAAATTGCGTCGCATTGTCATAAATAATGTTACTCATACGCTTAGTAATTCGCAATCTTTCTTTGTATACATGTGTGTGTGTGTGCGTGTGCTCGTTTCAAATTCCAAGCCTAATTTATTGTAAAAATTCTAATTTCTACACTTGCTTTAATGGAAACCAGTTTGAGCTGACTTTTGCTGCTAGCTGATCATAAGTGCCTGTGTATTTGTTTGTAGGTGTATGTATGTGTGTTCATATCTCATATAGATATATGTACATACATATGTATCTATTTATCTACCGAGTTTGCTGTGACTTGCTGTCCATGCACTTGTCGCCAAAACCAGTTATGCGGCGATACGTTTCCTCCGCCCACACGCGCGCTGCGGCTCGGAACACCCGCATACATGCCGTAAATGTTCGGTCTGTGCGAACGATCTTGTCGCAGCGCAGTGATCGCTTCTGTAGATGATGTAATTTTTCGTTCTTGAATCAGCCTATAAGTGATTCGATATTATTGCACATTAGGGTGGTCAAAAAAAAAAGTAATAAATCTTGGAATTTCTATGCTCCTAGTCATTATAGGAAAAAAACAATAACCTCTTCAGGAGACTTCAACGCTTAACACTCAATTGTTATTTTAACCTTTTTTTTTTATAAATATTGACTACTTTTTATGGGCCCCCGGAAAACTCAAAAAAACAAAAAAAAAGAAAGATTCAGAAATAAATGCAAAAAGTTAGTTATAAATAATTGAATATTATTTTCGAAGTCTCCTAAAAGGAATCATCCCTTGCCGATTAAAAAATATTGATTTTCAGCGATTATCATTTCTCGGAAAAATTGTTTCCCCCCATATAAAATATATGGAATACTTTGAGCGTTTTGAGCGATCGCTAAATATTTATAGTTTTCAAAAAAACCAATAAATAGGGGAGTGGTGTTTCCATATGCATAGAACAATTCTAAGCGGTAAGTGGATTCAAACTTTAACTGCTTTTGGACCATTTTAATCGACACAAATTAGAAGCGTTAGAAAATACCTTTCTAAATCGGTCATGTTTTGGCTGAGTTATTCAAATTTTTTTAAACTAATCCTCAAACAAAAAAAATTTTAAAAATCAAAAATCTCATTATTATGATTCTGTTGAACATTTGTTTTTAAATAACTGTGTGCATAGTTTGAAAAGATATTTTAAATAGCTATTTTAATTTTGAAAAAAAGTTTCATAGGTATTTTCAAATCAGTCCAGCTTACATAGTAAATCTTCAAATTTTGCAAAAATATTTTGCTTTTAAGCTGTTCTGAACTGAACTGAATTAAATTTTTTGAAAACAAATTTTTAAAAACGTTTTTTATTATTACCAAAAAAACGAACACATTATTATAGGAATTTTCAAATCAGTTCAGTTTACATAAATCTACATATTTTTCCGAAATATTTTGAAATTATAGAAATATAATAAATTTTATAATTACCGTTGAACATTTGTTTTTAAATAACTGTGTGCATAGTTTGAAAGGATATTTTAAATAGCTATTTTAATTTTGAAAAAAAAAGTTTCATAGGTATTTTCAAATCAGTCCAGCTTACATTGTAAATCTTCAAATTTTTCAAAAATATTTTGCTTTTAAGCTGTTCTGAACTGAACTGAATTAAATTTTTTGAAAACAAATTTTTAAAAACGTTTTTTATTATTACCAAAAAAAAAACGAACACATTATTATAGGAATTTTCAAATCAGTTCAGTTTACATAAATCTACATATTTTTCCGAAATATTTTGAAATTATAGAAATATAATAAATTTTATAATTCCGTTGAAAATACGGCACCGAGTTTTTTTTTTTTAGTTGTATGTGGAATGATGTACCCTAATCTACATATGCACATTCATATGTCTGTAGAATTTCGTTTGGTTTCCTTTTTTTTAAAGCTGATCAAATACGTTGCGCTTGTCAACTCTTTTTTCAACTTCACTTTATGCCCATGCTGCTGGCCTCGTCAGGTTTATTGTTTACAATTTGAGTTTTTTATTGTTTAGTCGCGTACTTTGTTTTGGTTATCATACTCATTACCCTGTGCAACCTATTTTTTTTACCTACATACATACAACACACACACAACTACAATTCTCCCGATTCCATCATTCGCAAGCGCCAATGTTGTGTTGAGTTATCGTTTTTAACGATGACAGTCGTTTGCTGCTGTATGTCGCGGACACACCCAATGATGTCTACAAAATGTCTACTGACTTTTACCATATTACGCCCATTTCTACTATGATTCTTTAACATAGTCAGCACTGCAATTTTTTTTACACCCTGCGAGCATATTCGCACATACTTTAAATACATAGTACGTAATTCAAAGGGCATCACAAAATTTCCCACGATCTCTTGAGCGACAGCGTAATCTCCACCAGCCTGCTAAAGATCTGCGGCGCCTAGCCGACCAACCCGCCTTACTGTCACCATATGGGCGAAATTTTTCGCTTGGGCGTGTGATTTGCAAAACTTCGAAAAAAATTGACTTCTGACTTCTGTAATTGTGTGTGTAACTCGATTCATTGTCGCATAATACATTCATACAGAATTTACACATCTTCTACTTTTTCACACAACTTGTAACAGCAAACTGTAAAAAAGAAAAAAATCATAAAAGTGCCAACAGTTGTAACGCGCAATCTTATTCCCTGATGATGTCTCTTTCATTCGATTGCGTCGATGAGGCCACTCACTGCTGCAGCTGCTGTTACTCCCACAGTGCCAATTTCAATTGCTGTTCCAAAGTGCAAACGCTGAGGTTACAACGCAACGCGACCACTCATGCCTGCCTGCCTGTCAATCCATTGCAACTAAGCGAATTGTCTGCTTTGTTTTTTTGTTTTTTTTTTTTGCTTTGTCTGTCGCTGTTGCGGTTTTCTGAATGAATGAAATCCGTATCCGCTTGAATGAAGAAAAATGCAAGTGTTGGTTGGTTAAAGCAAAACTAAGTTGGATAAAACCACAAAAGCAACAAGTTATGATGCTAATAAGAAAATCGCAAGCAAAAAAAAAAAAAAATAAAACAACTAAATTAATTCAAGCTCGAAGAAATTGTGTGCTAACAATTTGCAGACAAACCCCATAAGTTGAAATCTCAAAGCAGCATAGCATTTGCTTATTTGCTGGCTCTGAGTGCCTAGTCACCGCCCTGTCTCTATTGGGCTGGCTTTAGCTCATTTGCCGTCCCAGCATCTCGCACATTGCCCTACTGCACCAGCCAGCTCAGCCAGCCCATTCTGCAGCAGTCAGTTCGAATTCGAACTGATGGAAGTAGTCAGTGGCAGATCCAGTTTTTGTTTTTCAAGCAGGGGTTTCAAATGAATAGTCGATTAAAAGTAACCAAAATTATGCCACAAAGACTTGTTTGAAGCGCTTCAGAAATACAAACAAAATTGAAAATATTCTTGTAGATATTTTTTCTCCTACAAAATGCTTCGAAGGGGGGGAGTTTTAAAACCGAAAACCCCCTTTCGTAGATTTGCCACTGGCAGTAGTCAAACAAATTGCCGCACCGCCCCCTTCAGTTACAACGTTTGTGACTGCAACTGCAACTATGACTCTTACTTTTTTTCTCCGTCTTTGCTTTGTTTGCCTCGTCTTGGATTGGAGTCTATGGGGCTGCTTGCTGGTGCAATGACTGCCTGTTGCCGCAACTTTTCACCGCTATACATCCGCAATCGCGTGTCTTCATTGGAATAATACTCGTAGTATTTGCTGCTGCCGGTTTTTTTTAATGCATTTCATTTTTCGTGCTTATTGTTTACTTTATAAGTTGTTTGAATTTCATTTAAGCCGACTGCTTTACTCCCACAGCTTTTATTTCAAGTTTTATGCAGCTTTTTTTTTTTTGTATTTTTTGTTTTTCTGCTCTCAACTGTGTCTACGTCTGCGCAAACTCTGTGTGGCGTGCTTCGTGTTAGAATTAGTTCAGCCTCAGTGATGCCACTGCTGTCATGGAGTTTCTTGCGCCGCCAGTTACTTATCATATGTAGCTGCTAATGTCCACTACGTACTCCTCCTCTCCGCCTGCCCACCTAGCGGCAAATGAATTACAAATATTAATTGCGAATTAATTTGCCGTGCTTTTACGGCAAACATATTTTACGGCGGCTAGTTACAAATTTTTTTTTTGTTTTGTTTTGTTTTTTTCCGTGTTGTGCAGCGCCGCTCTCTAAGTAGAGTTGGTAGGTACAGGACAGGAAGTGGCGAATGTCTTTAGAACTTCTTTGTTGCTTTAATTGATTTTTTGGCAACTGCTGTGCGCTTGCCTACAAGTGTCGTTGACACACAACCAACCGTCAAGTTGTAGACATTCCCGCTTTGTGCTGGCGATTGCATAAAAATTGCATTCGTGGCGGCGCATCCGTTGCCGCCTTTCCGCTGATTCTGTGTTTTTTCTTAAAGCAAATTTTTATATTTTTATTTTTTGTAAGTTTTTTTTTAAATTTATTTTTAATTTTTGTTTTGTGTTCCTTTCCTTCTGTATGCAAGACATTTTTGCCAAACGTGCGAAAAATCGCAATTGCAACGGCGTGTATGTTGTAAAATTGCCCGCGTACATCGTACAGCCAGCCACTCACTCATTCGAAGCAACATTGCCGGCCGCCAGCAACATGTGTCTGCGCTGTTGCGCGCCTTCTCGTCCAACCATGCGACTGCCTTCCGCCTGTTTTGAGTGGCATTTACTTGAATTGCACACTACTTATATTATTCACATGGCACAATGTACCGAGTGCTGTCATATTTTGCATGTGTATATTTTTTTTTTGTTTGTTTGTTTTTTGTGTTTTCTTGTTTGCACAGCGCATTTCTTTAAAAATTAACCGACACCGGATAAACAAGTTGCGCGCGCAAATTTCGCAAAATAAGTAAAAAAAAAAAAAAAAAATAAGTATAATTAACACAAAAAATGCATACATATCTGCAACTGAACAAAAACATGACTGACAGGCGCTTTGAAAGCAAAATAAACTCGAAATAGACGTTATGTGCGACAAGTAGACAGATAGTTGTGGTAAGTGAAAGAGAAATAGAGACGACCGGGAAGGGGTAGCTAAAAATGACGCCAATGGCGGGAATGTATGTACATATATACTATGTGGTTGGTGCAATATGAGTTGAGTGAGTGGTTGTCCTTTTGTAGCCATAGCAGGTCACTAGCAAAATATGCGCACAGCGATTTACTCGCCGATGATATGCAGTTGTAAATAAATGACAAAAAAATATTTAAAAAAAAACACAAAATATTGAAATGTAAAACGTTGCTTAGCACAGCTATTTTTTGTTTGGTTTTTTGTATTTTTTGGTTGGTTTGAAAAGAAAAGTAGCCGTTGTGAAAAATATCTTTAATCTCTCAAGCATTTTAATAAAGCAAACGAAAGTTTCTTATCAAGCAGCTAGCGTTCGCACGAGACTTGTGCGACATGTGTCACTCCAATAGTGTCTTATCTCTACATTCTATGTATATAGCTAAATATCATTCTATGTGGATATCTAATTAATTTTATAATAAGCAAAATTCAATTTTTTTTTATTACTTTTTCAAGAATGTCATATACTACTAAATATATGTATGTACTTATTTATACTTAAACCCATACCCGTTTTAAGAGGTATGCTTCGGCTTTTATATGTATAAGTATTTTAAATTTTCGTTTTGTAAATTTTTGAAAAACATTTAAGGACTTATTTAGACCCACTTTCTAAAAATTCATATACATATAATTTTAAAAGTGATTTAAAAAAAACATTTATTCGGGAATGCTTTGCATTTATTTCTCTTTCACTCGGAAATTTTCACTTCATTTTTTGATGCTTTTGAAGAACTCATCTTTTCCAAGTTTGTGTGGCTAAATGCGCGGTTGCTGTGCATTTGACGTCATTCACACTACATTGCACTACTGTGGTACACCCCATTCTGAGTCATTGATGTTGTCATATGCCTGTCGGTCACAAGCAGTTCACTCATGTTGCGAATTTATTAGAATGTGCTTGCCAACTATTTTTGCTGTTGCAAATGTTGTTGTTGTTGTTGTTGTTGCCGTTAGCTGTTGTCATCTCAGCAAGACATGGTGTGTTTGTGCTAAATGTTTGCTTATGCATTTATTTTATTTAATTCAATTTTTTTCTGGGTGCAGCGGCGCGATTGCAACGACATCAACTCACACATCGGACCAGGAATTTGAGTTGTCTCGCTATTTCTGCTTGAGTCAGCTGTATACATAGTTTATTGGCCTAATTGTTGTGTATGCTGATTTTTGTGTTTTTTTTTTTTGGTTGAATTACATATAAGACGCAAAGAATTTAATGTTCTTCTAGGTAGTGTATTTCGAATTTAAGAAATTTTGTATACATTTTATTTTTTATGTGAAAAATCTGTGGTATCAGTAAGGGAAAATGATGTGGTGTAGTGTTAGTACTGAAACGATATGAGGGATTTTAACAGCTTCAAATTTATACATAGTACATGAATATAACGCAAAGAAAACATAATATGACAAATCATATAATGATATCTATATAGATAATATTAATGATTATTAATATAATAATTATGATATCAATAACCATTGTGATATCGATAATAATTTAGATATCGATAAGAATTGCGATAACGATTCGATTTACAATATCGATGAAAACTACGATATCGATAATAATTACGTAATCGATAACAATTACGATATAGATAATAATTACGATACTGATAATAATTAAGATATCCATAATTTTGACCATTATCGATACTAATAACGATAGAGAAATTAATGTTGATATTGATAATCTATCGATAGTGAAATGGCCCTCCAGTATTATTTTTTAAATATTGGCAACATTTTCCATTTTTTCATTAACTTAAATCATAAATCATAAAGAGTAAAGTTTTAAACTTTGTAAAAATATTACGAAAATTTAACAGACATGAATAAATCGAAATCCATGAAATTTAAAATCTGAAACATTGTAAAAAAATTAAAATTTAATTGACTTGAATAAATCGCCACTAAAATTGTTAAATTTGTTCTCGGGATTCGCAAAACTTTTTCATTTATGCCTTTTTATAAAAAATTACCATAATTGAGGTAATTTGTTTGCTGACTGTCTTTGACATTTTTTTTTCACATAAAATGTCACTTCATATAGCTTAGAAAAACGTGTTGACTGTGCGTCGCATTTACATATTTGCTTTTTAATTTTTTTAAAATTAAAATTCCTTAAAAGTTATTTTTCGCATAAAATGTTCCTTGCGTTTCCTTCAAAAAAAAAAAAAAAAAAAAAATTCTTTTCATTTCCTTTAACTGTTCAATACGTTTGTATTGATTTCCTGTTCTATTGAATTGGTAGAGAAATTTCGTGTTAATTTGTTTCACCATTCCTACGATCACAAATTCATGCCATGCATTCATATTAACTATGTGTTTTTTCTTTCAACTTTTTTTTTTTAATATATATTCTTTTCGCATGACTATAACTACCTTTTGTGCATTTCGGCTCACTTGTCTGTCCAGGTTATATTTGATTTTAGAATTCATTTGCGCAAACGCTACTATGACACAGATTGGAAGCGTTTTGTTTTTTGTATTTAGCTCTTTTTTACCTAAAATACAGAAGGTAAGTTTTTCGTTCAATACTTTCCCACAATTAAAATTTATTTATATATATATATATGTGTGTGTGTATATGTAGACGCTCATGTGCTCTTATCGATGACCAGCCATCTTTCGGAGCAGGTATCTTTGCCGCATTTTATTTTAACTGCAAACATTAGATATATATTTTTATTGCCTTTCTATAGTAGTAAAGAAGTCAAACACATACAAGTGCATACACAATTAATGTACCTGGTACATTAAAACCAAAGAAATACTATCGATGTTTTCTTGAACTTTTTACTATCTATTCAAAGTCAATATTGAATTCCTTTATACTTAGATTTTATTTAATTTGTTTGCTCAACATACTATTTGTGATGCTAAATAAGACAGGCAGGCATTTTATGGCCAAAGGTTATCTCTCTTGATAACCGGTTTGTTTGTCACATGTTTTTAACAAACATAATTGAGCACAGCTTTCCAATTACAATTGAAATAAATTTTGAAGTTCGGACAGTATCTCAAAGCGGAACTCGTTTTTTTAATATTCACGAATATTTTATGTTTCATGAAGATTTTTGTTTGATTCATTTTTATAAAACATAAATCAAAGTTTCAAATTGTATACAAAAAAAAATTGTAATCAAATTTTTAATATTCTGTAATCAGAATTTGTTTGTTTTTTATTTTTGAAACTTTCAGTATAATAAAGGATAAATTAAATTCACATGGCTAAAAATTTCCGTTGATTTTTTTTTTTTCGTTTTTGTTTTTTTTTCTTGCTAAAAAGGTAATAATTTTATATGGAAGAAAGTGCGCAAACAAAAAAAAACAACGAAAGCAATTAATGAAAATTTTGAATTTACATTTATATGATTGAAAGTTTCTAAAAAATTCTGTTTGAAAAGTTTACAAATTTGACGCCAATTTTCTTCGTATGTAGTTTGGAAATTTCATTTATATGGCTTATGTTAAAAATAAATAATAATTTTGTAAAAAAAATAATAAAAAACAAAAATTCAGGAAATTTTTTGTTAAAATCTTGATAATAAAAAATACACTTATGTACACTACGAGTTTCCCTGTGAGATACTGTATTTATATTTTCCTATTCTAAACAAAAAAAAAAAAAAAAGAAAACTGTATGTATGTATGTATGTACTTCAAATTTTTTTTTTTTTTTTGTATATAAATCAATCACACGGAACCGTTCTC
This sequence comes from Anomoia purmunda, assembly GCA_951828415.1. NCBI lineage: Eukaryota > Metazoa > Arthropoda > Insecta > Diptera > Tephritidae > Anomoia > Anomoia purmunda. The sequence goes on from OX639995.1 coordinate 23,498,157, forward strand.
ATTTATGCAATTTTATTGATAAATTATTTTATTTTATATAAATTATTTTATTTTGTACAAATTATTTTATTTTATATAAATTATTTTATTTTATATAAATTTCATTTCATATATGTAAATAATGAAAATTTAAATTTTTTTCAAATTCACATTTGGTTCAATTCTTATACAACACCAATTTAAAGGCGCTCAGAAGGTAAATCAAACAAAAGGCCACATACATAGTATGTATGTATAAACAAAAAGCAAATTAAAAAAAAAAACAAAAAAAAAAACAATATTGTCAAGTGCATTTTGTTGAAGTATTCAATTCAGTCGCGCGCAGCTTAAAGGTTGGGGTTCAGGTTCAACGACGTCAGCAAAGTCGTCGATGTCGCGTTGTTATCATCAAGCTTAGCCACGCAGACAGATGTGTGCGCTCGCTTTTTTGCACGCTCATTCATTCCCTCATGCTACTTTGCATTGTCTATGGGCTTTTTCGAATTCACTGCCATAACCCACATTGAGTTGTTGGGGAAAACAGAAATCTCGTTTTGCAATGAGGAACTGCTGAATGCTAAATTCCCTCCTAGTCTATAAAGCATAAAATGTATCGACACGCTAAAGCATTCGCTATAATCTTGTACTTTTAGAGCTACACATATAAATGCACATACACACACACACATCCACAAAAGCGAGAGCGCACAGCTAGCTAAGTTTTTATTGCTATTGATCTTGGCTTAATTTTTTCTTGACTCGTTGCGGCTTAGCAACAAGACTCGTCGTAGTGTTTCGCAATAGATCCGCGAGTAAATATATCTGGTTTTGTATTAAAGCATTTGCTTTTCTTTTTTTCCCGTTTTTTTTTTGTTGCAATTTTTACTATAATGTTCATACAACCGTTGTAAATTGAAATGTGCGCCCAGACAGCGAGACAGATAGCAAAATAAAGCGCACCACAACTTGCTTGGATAAATAAGGCAACCGGTAAAAAAAACAAAACAAAAAAAAAAAAACAAAAAAAGAAAAAGTTCGTTGGCTATAAAAATCTATCAAGAAACTAGTAGTAGTGGTTGCTGTTGCGCAGGGCGAAACGTATTTTTATTGTTAAAATTTCTTTTCGTTCGTTCGTTTAATGCCAACCGATATTTTACTGTTGACTGTTTTGCGTTTCATTTGATGACTATTTTAATTTGTTTCCAACAAATGCTATGTATTTGCAAATGTATGCAAAGTAATGTTATACAGATATAATTCTTCTTAATTTGCATCTGGCATTTTGATGACCAGTTTTTTCCATAACTTTGTATTCAATGTTATTGCTTGCTTGCCTCTGCGCTTTCTCAAAACATTCACTCAATGCCCAACCAAACGAAATTTCATTTTTTGTTTTTGTAGTTACATTTTTATTGTTTTAATTTTTTGTATTTGTATACAGTGTATTTATAAGTCAATTTGCCGTTGTGTGTTGTTTTGTTGGCAATTAATTGTTAGGTGATTGTAGAAAAACCACAATGGGCGCAATTGAATTGCATACTAATGATTTTTCTTGCGAATGTGTATATGTGTATGTGCCTGTGTGTGTGTGACAAATAAATAAATGAATGAATGAAGGCGAATGCACAGTAAGCTAAATGAGCCTCATGAAACTTCTGCGAATGCGGTGATTTTTCCTGCACACCTTTTTTCTTGTTAACTGTCTAGTAAAAAGTTGAATTAAACAAGGTTTTAAAATAGTAAGTGTAAAACGAAAAGAAATTTACTGAAAATAAATTGAAGAAAGAGTGAAAAGTTTTTAAATGCAATGTTAATTTTTTGAGCTATTTCAATTACTATTATAATAAAATTGCATACCCGAAAAATTTGCGAAATTAGTTGATAAAAAATTGTTTCTATTTTATTTTTTATTTCGCGCAAAGTTTGCAATTAGGCTTCATATGGTATTTGTTACATTAAAAAATTAATTAAAATTTTGTTTTGGCTATAATAGGTGTGAAAATTTGTTCATAAGTAGGGAAAATTTACAGCATTGAACTCAAAAGAGAAAAGTTTTTGTTTTTGTATAATAGTGTTTTTTTTTTACTGACTGGAACTTAAAAATGTAATGTGAACATTTTTTTAAAATTTGTTTTTTGTTTCTTTGTTTATTAAAATTATTAAAAATAAAAGCTTAATTTTAAAAGTCCAAGAATTGAAATGAAAAAAAAAACTATAATTTGTTTTGTTCGACTTGTAAAAAAAGTGGTTATGCAATTTAGTTGAATAAAATATTTACAGTTGAACGAAAGTTACAAAAAAGTTGAAGCTAAAAAGTAGTAGTTTAAAAATATTTTCTAATGATATTAAACGAATATTAAAAAGTGTGCATGTAACAATTTTTAATGTTTTTTTTTTGATTTTCGCTGAAACTGAATTTAATATCCATACAAAAAGGTCAAATTTAATAAAAATAATAGATGCTTTGGAATAGTTTAAATATTTACAAAGTGTTTCTAATTAACAAAAAAAGAAAGAAAAAATAACTCAGAGCTTTTTAATCAGATGCCGATGCTCAGAAAAACGACAGTAAACATTTTGAGTAACCTAATTATAAACATTGTTTTTAATTATAAAGCATTTAAAAACAACTCGATGAGTAAAATAACAAACTTCAATAGTTGGTTAATTGAAAATCGAAATTAATTTTTGCTACTTCGTTAATTGTGAATTGTTATTTGAAATTTATGTATATGTTGCCACTTTCATCGCAAATCATTAAATCAATCACTCATTCATTCATTAGCTGCAAGCCAACCATAAATAAACCAAAATTGGCAATGACTTGGCACTATCGCACCGCTAATTGCATATTTCAAAGCTGTTGCCAATTTGATTGCCACCTTTCAAAAGAAAAAATTAAAAAAAAAAAACAAAAAAAAAAACAAAATATAATAGTAAGTAAAAACCAAACTCACAATAACCCATGCAATAGAGAAAAGCATCTTTTTACTTACTATTTGCCCTAAAATGGCAAAATAGCAATAGCAATAGCAATTGCATTGCATTGCTTTGCTTTGCTTCCCAGCGCATCTTTCACTACAGCTTTTTTCACATACATAGTTTTATTTCCCCCTCTTTCTTTGTACATACATATGTATAATACATAAATATATGTATGGATGTACATATATCAAAAAACATGCCATTAAAAAATTTCTTGAATTTTTTTTTTGTTTGTAGAAACCAGTTAGCGCAGACAGCATTGTTGCATTCCTGCGGTGTAGCATCTTGCCTGGCAACATTGTTTCCAGCCACAAGCCATACACCGGCTACCTAGCAGTACAATCCGTTGTACGGGCTGGTGTTTGTGTGTGACGAGCCAAAGAAGTTCCGTAACATTGCTGGTTTTGCTGTTATAGCACTATTCTTGTGCGGTTGGTGGACTCGGGTTAATGGAAGGAGGCAGGCGCAGCTGTGCGGGGTGTAAAACCAGCTTCAGTTTGTTGCCAAAAGTTATGTACCACTTGAGGGAGATACATACTTATACAAGTAGAGAGAACAGTGTTGCCAGACCATTGCATTTTGCTACCTTTTTTTACGTGAAACCTCAACACAAGGTTTTGATTATAAGATTTTTATTTAAAATTCAATTTGGCAATAGAAAAATAATGCACAGATATTTTTGTATTACTTTGCCTGGCATAATTTTTTTTTGTTTTTTTTGCAAATATTCCTTACAGTAACTGTTTTTAGCAAAATATTGATTAAGAAAAAATATAGCAAAAGATTGAACAATCTAAAAACATTAAAAACTAAGCAAAAATGTGAAAAGCCAAAATTAAGTGCTTGCAAAAAATATCGCAAATTCCCTTTACATTATTCAAACGGATTAGCGCAAGTCTGGCAACTTTGTGCGCATGGCAACAAGCTACAAAAACCTTACGCTCACTCTTCTACTCATTCTCAGCACAGTAGCATGGGATTTTCTTTTACAGCTTTTTACTTTTAGCATTAGTATTAGTAACACAGCCCACCGCCATTCACTCGTTTGAAAATCGCAACATTATTGTTGCACTTACGAGCAGTCGTGATGGTGACGGTGACGGTGACGACTGCAGCTATTCATGTACATACCTACTACAGCGTAGGTTGCGGGAGGAGCTTCGAACAGCAGGGAGGGGGGTTCAAATGTTGGTTGACGGGTGGGCAAAACTACATATTTTTGGAGGTCGTTTGCGCGAAACGTTGTTGCAGTTTACCCCAGACCCATGGAATTTGGGTCAACGAATTGAGATTTTTAGATTATACTATGCTGTAAGCTAGTTCAGCAGCTAGCTAGCTCGCTTGACTGTTACTCGAACTTGTAGACAGACAGACAGACAAAGCAAGCAAGTTGCATGCCCCGTGTAATATTGCCATTGTAAATAAATAGTGGATTGTTGTTGTTGACGTTGATTTGTTACGAGTTGGTTTGTGTAGCTGTTGGTTGCTAGTTGGTTTAACTTTTTTGTTGTTGGTGGTGTTGTTGTTGGCATTGTTGTTTTTATTATTATTACACGGTTGCTAAGTGCCATTCATTTTTGCTTGAATTGACTGCTGCCAGCCAGCAGCTAGTCGTTGTAATCGATAGATAGACGTCACAGCAACCAGACAAGTAGCTACATAGCTAGCGTAGCAACATTCACTTTGCTGACGATGCTGTTGCTGGCTATTTCAAAGTTTCTAAGCTGACTTTTGACGGTACTAACCAACACACACTCGCGGACACCTACATACTTACTTATGTACATACATACATACACAGATACATATGTACATTAGGGTGCATCACTCTCTATGCAAAAAAAAAAAAAAAACAGGAATTATAAAATACGTTACATTTTAAAATTTTCGCCTCTATACTTCCTCTATACTGATTAAACTGAAAGAAACTGCATACAAATATTTAAAAAAAAGTATATATTCAACTGACCAATTTTCATTTATGTCAATAATAATTTTAATGAGCTCAATGTCATTTCTAGTATGAAAAATTTTTGAAAAAAAAACAACAACGTTAGAAGTTGTATCTATTCCGGAAATCCACCACATCTCCTCATTAGACTTCCTCCGAGGATTGAACTCACGTCCTCCACAACTCGTACCAGTACTCCTTAAGTCAACGTCTTAACCACTTACACTAAGTAAGCTGTGCACGTTGTTGTTGTTTTTTAAACTTCCTATTGCAATATTTTTGTTTTTTCTATAATTTGACCTTTTAATTGTCTTGACTCATCAAAATTTTATTATACAAATAAAAGGTCCGGAAAATTAATATACATATGTATTTACATTTTTTCAGGTATTTTTAAATATCTTATATCTTAGTAGTTTTTCGAACTATTTTGGCGGAAGTCTTAAAGCATAATAAATTTTATAATTCCGGTGGAAAAAAATTAATATATATTTTTTTAAGAACCATCCTAATGTACACCTATAATTTTAATTATGATGTATGTAGATGTAGTTACATATATTGTGAAAAGTTAAGTGTGTATCGCAGAAAAAGATAATGTCACATACAGCCGCGTGGTGCATTGCGTTTCCTTGGAATGCCGCTAAGCAGCTTTCCGTCTGAAAAAAAAGCACTAATATAAATATGTTCTGTGCTGTCTTCATGTTGCTGCATCATCCTGCATAAACACATACATGCATATGTACATATATGTATATTCTGTACATATATGTATGTATTTCTACTAAGCAGCAGCAGTTTGTTTTTTCCTAGCATGCCACACAAATATCCCTTAATTTATTAACTTCACTTGTTTTTATTTGCTTATAGCTTTTCAATTTTGTCGCCTCCTTTGCTGCATACTTTTTTTTTGTACCCCCCATTTCATATGCTAATCGGTTTAACAGAAAAACCGCTCCGTATGGCAATCCAAGTAATTGACACGACAATACCGCCAATGCGACAACAAATCTCAGCATGCCACCAATGCAAGCGCCGTTGACATTCACTATTAAAAGTTTTCGGCTATCTCACCTTTAATGCGCTGATGATGATGATGATGACGATGATACTCAGCTTCTTTCGATGACGTTATATATAGTAATGTTTGTTGGGCCGCTGATAGTTAGTTCTTTCGGTTCCCTTTATTGTTCGCCAGCGCCGCAAGTCACTAAGATCCCTAGCGGTAAGATTATCAGGTATGCAAATTGTGAGAAATCAATGCCTGTTGCCATGCGGACTGTTGACTCGGTTGGCGTCGGGGTCGCGGCATATATATTGTGTTGTACATTGTACCTGCATCGCAAGCGTGACAACATTTTTTTATTATTTGTTTTTTTTCTCCCTTATCTTTTCGCTCGTTCTTCTCAGTTTGCCGGCATACCACTTGTCACACTGTGCTACCTGCCCGCTGGCTTACAATCTTTTTTTTTTGCTCTTCGAGTTAATTAATGTTCGATTCATTTCAGCGTCTTAAGGACTCCCCTGCATACATTAATGATTTCTTTCAAATGAAGGTAGCGAGCGTGATTCTCCTCTACCTTAACGCGGTGACATTGTATTTAAATTTTTAGATAGCCGCTAATTTTCTGAAAAATCATCTTAGCCGTTCTATGCGGATGGCGTAGAAATTTCTATAAATTTACATTTCTCTTGTGTATTTATTATCGATTCCAGTTCTAACTGGTTTGTTTTTTCTGATGTAAATGCCAACAAAACGAAATTGATTATAATTACATATTCAAATGCGCATAATATTTAAATTTCTACCTGCGAGTAGTATTAACCTGTTGCTTTCTGTTAATATGTAGCTATAATCGTGACACTTATCTGCGTTTTAGTTTTCGGACCTAAATATTTCGCGTTGTTTTTTTTTTGTATGCCTTTCTCGTTATTTTGTGACGGCAGAGCCATATTTTCTGCTGGTGGGATTGAACTGGCGCGAAAAGAAATTATTGTATATTTTTCGTATTAGCAACGAAATGAGAAATGGCTATATTTTTGTGCTTCGAAACTAATTAGAATTGAAAAATTTTGTAATTAGTTAAATTTTGTATATGTGTTTCGTTACTAGTCAAGTGGAAATCCTAGTTAATTTTTGACTGCCCCACAGCTCGTTGCATTTGACCTACTTTTTACTATGGCCAACCGCAAAATTAAAACCACACCACATATTCAAGAGTCTTAACTATTTATTTGTTTTCTTTATTTATTTTACAAATTAAATACTTTTGAATATTTGGGTGTGCTATAATTATGAAATGCGCTATGTAGTGCATGTGAATTTCTAGGGAATCACAAATTTTATAAAAAATCAGAGAATGCTGTTTTATATCCCATTCAATTGTAGTATAATAAAGTGCAAGTTTGAAGTGGCTAAAAATTTCCGCAAAATCGTCCATATCACGTATGCTCTAAATTTGTTTTATTTGGGGAAACAAAACCGCAACACCGTCCGCAACAACAAACAATAAAAAAATTAACTTCAACTTTTGCTAAAATTGAATGGGCAATAAAAATGCATACCCAGATTTTTTCTAAAAATCCTGAGTAAAAATTTTATGCACACTTTCTGAATTTTTTTTTCACATTTGACCAAAGCTTGATACAGGTTTTTGTTAAACCATACTTTTTATAAAAAAAAAAATATTAAAATTAAGTAAAGAAAAATAGACAAAAATTTTCAAATAAGTGGCTGACGCTATAGTTTTGAAATGCACTGTACATATGTACATATATGTATATGGGTGTATATAGTTAAATTGGATGAATAGCAGCACAGTGACACACGAAAAAGCAATGAAATCGTGTACATTTTCCCGCGTGTTGTTTCTTTTCACCCCGTGCTCAGAGAATTTCGCTTACAAAGTATATAGTTTATTTAATTTCACAATCATAAAGTATTTCTATTAATTTTTATACGAGCACATAGTACATTTTTATTTAATGTTTCACCTGCTCGACACTTTTAATTAATACTCACCACGTTTACTGAACACGCCAAGAGATAATTCGTTAAATTATAGAGTGCTTAAAATTAATTACAATCGTGTTAATGAGTAGTTTTTTTTTTGTTTTAATTTCATAAAGCACACTCGTATAAACGGTTGGCGCCAATTCTAGAAAAGCTAAATTGTGAGTGTAGTAAATTTACTTGCAGAAATTCCAGCTCCAATTTGACTTTTCAATGCAAGTTACAAACTAACCGAACGTTGAAAGTGTGACTCAATAATTAACAGTGGTAACAGCTTTTTTGACAGCAGTCAACTAGCTGTGTATAATTGGATTATATTATAGATATACATTCAGCTTTTCCAACTCACAGATGAGTAGCTATGTATATAGAAAGTTTTTAACTGTCACTTTGATTTAGCTGCACATTGAGCCGAATTGCATAGACAGCTAATTCAATTTTTATTTATAACAAAAAAAAAAACACAATTCGCTTCTTATTTTTTGCATACTTTTTCAGAAAAGTTATCTTGCCTACTGCAATTATCATTAATGTTATTTATGCGTCGCATAGCATTTGTTGCATGTGGTATGCCTGGTAGAAAAATGCATCCGCTTCAAACCAGCTGTTCAGTTCAGTCAGTTCGGAATCGTTTGATATTCGCCTTTCTTCGTTTTTGTTTTGGTTCTTACAATCAAGTATGAATGGAAGCGCCAGTTATTAATTGTCGTTGCTCAATGGATGGCTTCTTAAACTGAACTGTGAACTAGCTATCAACAATCTCCGTACTGTAAAATTTTCAGCTATATCCATAGTCTCCATGTTGCAAAGTTATTTCAAACTAATTTTCTTATTTTCAAAATAGGTCAACAAAATTTCGCAAACATTAATAACTGCAACAAAGCTTTTTTGCGCTCTCGCCCTAACCCGTTCGAGTTTTTTTTGTCTTCGGCGACCCCCAGTAAAATTTTCTACTTAAAATTTCTGTAGAACAATTTAACCCTCAAAACTGCCTGTTTTAATGAATTTGGATAATAATAATAATTTGAGTAAGTGTCCATTTCGGTAGGAGATATGGGGTTAAAATATATTATAAAGAACTACTTACATAAAGTCTTTTTATACATAATATTTTTCCTCAAGATTTTAAAACTTTAACCCTAACCCTCCTTAAAAAACAAACTACACAGCCGGTCTGCACTAGTACTGCCTTCGCCAGAGTTTATCCTCTTTAATAATTATTCGCATTTGTTCGTGCTGAGTAACCAGTGTTGTACAGTGTTATTATTAATATATAATTTTCCAACCACTTTTTACACTGTTGTAACATTTGCCGAATGTAATTTGCACCGCCATTGGTATGGGTCTTGGAAAATTTGCGGAATATTGTCGTCTTTTGACTGCTTCAGCGATTTACACGTCATAATTAATATAATTACATGGCCTACTCACAGTATAACTACATATATAATAACTATATACATATATCCATATGTAAAGTGTTTGTTTTGCTTTTGTGAAAATCGACGCGCTGGCAGTTTTTCTTTTTACGTTCGCTGTTGTTTAACCGGCCGGCTCGGCTCGCATATTTTCGCTTTTATTCAATAATATTAGTAAGCTAATTAAGTTATTTAAGTGTTGGCTACTAATGTATGTATGTATGTACATATGTATGAATGTGTGCTGCACAAATGGCGTTTGCTTGGAAAAAATGCGTGCATAGCGTGGTTGTCGCCCCTCCCTCCAACAGTCGATTACAACAGTGACGACAGTTTCTGGTTTTCCAATCCCCCCGTGATTATCATCGCTAATCGCAAATGAAGTAAAATAAATAAAAAACAACAAAAAACAACTGTATAAACTTGGTATGCATTTTGAAAATGTGATGTGGCAAAGAAGCAGACAGGCAGCATGTATTGAAAATAACAAAGAAAAAGAAAATGAAATAACTACTGGATAAAGTTTCATATTGACGCAGCTTGCACGAAAGCAGTTGCGATTCACATCGTCACACCAGCAATACATCAATGTCTATACTTTTGGTATTAACGGTCAATACCACCATTTCGACAGTGGTAATAATGGCATAATGAAATAGAAATGCTTTAATACGTATATATTTGACCACATACAACAGATGTATCGTTTTATATACATACATACGTCCGTCCACCTATTAATCATGAGACGTCCAAAATTTTCGTTATAATAAAAATACGCATGCTTACAACTAAAATAGGCGATTGCGAAGCTGACTACTCTCGGCGGATTAACCATTATCTTTCCGCTTACCTACCACCATAGCCATAGCTTACTGTAGCCGCTGCTCATGTATGTGATTGCTCTAATTTTTCGTTTGTCCCTCGGTTTTTATTATTGAACTGCTGCGGGAGTAGTAGACTATAGTAGCAAAATTTGATGTGATGTTTGCTCGAAATTTCAATTAATCTTCTATCTGTTGCTTTTGTTGCTTACATGCATACATATGTATGTATGTACATACATGCGTCGTCACGGCGGTGCGGGTAATTGCAGAATAGGAGGTAATTGTTTGAAATGTATTTTATGCGCGCACTTTCTTCTTTCTACCTTGATGTGTGAAGATTTTGGTTCGCTCTGCCCTAGTTTTTTTTCTCTCAAATTTTTGTTTTTATACTTTCTATGCGTATAGTTTGTTTTGTTTTTGAATCGAATGCGTAACAAACCCGACTCAATTATTTGTGTGATTTTTGCTTTATCTTTTTTTGTTTTTGTGCATACTGCCTGCCTGCCTGGTGGAAGGAAATTGATTTTGTGAATTATAGATTTGTTGCACTATGCTGGTATATAAGGGCGTTGAAAATTAGGATTAATGATATTTAAAATCTGATTTCATTACGATCGTGTTTACATCCATAAATTACTTATGTTGAGGTCGCTAACACAACGCGCGTTACGATAACTTTTTGCAAACTTTTCGTTCTCGAACGAATTGGTTGTTTCAGCGAGTAGGGAGCGACTTTAATTTAAAAGTCGCCAACTGTGTTGAATTTTGATGAAAAATTAAAAAAAAAACTATACAAAAAGAAAACAATTGCTGTAATATTTAAATTACAGCTATTTATAGAATAAATTAGGGGATTCATAAGGTGTCGAAATGTTCTAAAATAGCAAAAATTCAATGTAGTGTTATTTTAATTCCCTTTGTGTTATTTTAATGTTGCTATTTTTGTACAAAGTTGGGAACGTTCATTTAAATGGTGTTTTTTTTATAATGAGGTACGCTTTTATGCAAAAAAAAAAAGCAGCACTAAATTAATAAAACTAATTTGCAAAAAAAAACATTATGCAAAAAAAAACATTAATAGATGAAGGATTTTTTTCGGGTATGCAGTTTTAAAGCCCATTAAATTTTAGTACATATAATAAAGTGCAAGTTTGGGGACGCTAAAAATTACCGCTCATTTTTTGATATTTGCTTTGCTGCCGGTGTTGCCAACTTGATTTTATTTTCATTACATATATGTAAGGAAATGCAATACAACTACAAAGTAAAACTTTCAAAAATCAACATACATTTTGTGCCATCTCAAGCATAGATATACTTTATTATATCAAAATTGTATGGGCTATAAAGCTGCAAATGAGATTTTAATAAAAATTTGTTTGATTTTTTTAAGTTTTGCACAAAGTTTAAAGGTTAGATTTGTCGGAAGATCAACTGAATGGCAATTGAAAAATACAATAACTACAAATAAACCGGGTTCTCATACAAAATCAAGTAAGTTTACTAGGTTTAAGAATTTGCGAGGCATTTTTGCGTTTAGATGAATACCCATATTATTTTAGTTTCCGGTATCTCATAACTGAGCATACATACATACCATACACGTGTTCTTCTATATCACACCGCACGTGACGTCAATTACATACATACATAGTACATAAATGTATTTTATTGACATATATTTGATAACATGCGAAAATATGTAAGTCAATGTTAAGTTCTTAGATTGTGGTGTAATTTTCTAACTGAGGGGCTGTGCGTCAGTCGCTGGTTGCACGCTGTGTTTGCTTTAGCATTACATATTTCAAACTTTAGGAAACGCTCAGCTTCACTTAGTACATATGTATGTATGTATGTATGTATATACTTTATTGCCACTTTTCTATAACAAATATTTCACAATTTGTTAGACAACACAAAAAATACACAAATGACTGTTCTTGACACTCGTAATCTTACAACCGCAACAGTAATCCGCAACGATGTACTTTGGACACGCTAAATATGTACCTACATATGTATGCACTTGTATGTATGTAACTAAGTATGTATGTATGTAGATGATGTAACTTATACGCCCTGTGCTCGCCACTTAGCTGGCAAATGTTTATGTTGTATTTTTTTTGTTGCACTAATTCAATTAGCAAATATTTACACAAGTGTGTTTGGCGTGTTGAAAGATAACGTTTGAATTGCAGTTTAACAAGTGCTGTAGAAAATTTCAACACCTATCTATCAACTTTGCAAAATTAATACCAAACAAACAAAATTTTTATTATTTTTTTTTTTTGGAAAAAAAGGTTGATTCTACTAGAGCTCTTGCTAAGGCTATCTAGCTATTCGATTAGTCGATTAGAAACTGTTTTGATGAACACAAAAAAACTTTCGATTAATAATAGCAAGTATTGGACTAATCGCTCACCATTGAGTAGTCTAAAAATCGTAGTTATTCGAGTAGTGTCAGTTACCCACAACAAATTTTGAAAAACTTCATTATAGTGGAAAAAGAGTGTTGTCCATAAATATAAGCATTTAAATAAATATTAAAAAAATATAAAAGAAACATGTATTTATTGGAATACTAGTAGAAAAATCGATAACAAACGTTTAATCGATTAGTTTTTTATGAGCCGTTAGTCGAAAATGTCGAAAGGAAACGGTTAGTCGATTATGTGAAGTCGCCTATTTGTTTTTTTTTGCTAATCGATTAACCGGTTAGTTGATAAATTGAGAGCTCTAATTTCTACCCATTAGCAATAATCTTTCACATTTCTCAAAATGTTATTACCAACATCTACCCCTCTGAGAGTTTGGAAATGCTTTTTTTTGTTTTATTTATTTTAGCAACGCGTACGCGCTTGACAACAAACGCTACTAAATTGAAAATGTCTAATCTTTGCAACGATAATGCCCAATGAGTGAGATTGTTTGATCTTAGTTTGTTAGCTGATGCGTTTTAAATACGCGTGTGCTCTAAATAATAAAAAAAAGTGTTGCGTTAGTCTGTGTAAATTATACGTAATCGCATACGTCACGACCTGGCGCCTAACAACGTTGTGTTTTTTGTTTTATTTATTTGCGTATGTACTTTTAGCTATGTATAAAAACGCACACTCGTGCGAAAATCCCTAAAAAAAAGTGAAACATACGAGTATAGCGCTTGCACTGCTAGCACTTATCGTTCCTTGCTTTAATTAAAGTCAATATACACGTTGACAGACTACACGTACACTTATCTAATTATGTGAAATGCGTAAATATATTCAGATGTGAAAGTTTGTAAATACAGTTGTATGTGTATGTATGTATGTATGTATGCATGTATGGATCTACAAATGTAAATGTTCATACTAACTTGTTCTAACTTATTCAAATAATTTATTTATATAATCTATAAGTTAGATGGGGGGTTTTCGTTAGAACTAATATAATACGTAATATCTATAGCCCTGTTCGCAATGGAAATACGAAATGAAAAAGAATATGTCTACACTGGTGTGATAACTGGCGGAACTTCGCGTTAGGGTAAAAGTAGCTGGCGATGTGTTTTGTTTTTATTTTTTTCTTCCTAAAACCCAAACCAAGAGTGAAATAAAAAGAATATTGACTCGCGAGAAATTTTAAAATAAAAATGCTTCTAAGTCGGAAAAGTGTTTAATATTTTTGTTAATAAGAAATATTATTTTAGTTTTTATGTTTGACACAATTGCTTTTACGCTAATGCTATAAATTTCGAAATTTGTATCGAAAGTTCGAAAGTCAAATATATTTTTTTGGACAGTTAAAATTAAATATTGAATAAAAAAAATCAATAAAGAATAAATAACAAAGTATTATACAAATAATACCAAAATTATTCCAAAAAAAAAAAAACAAGAAATCAAGTAAAGAAGGGAGAAATACACTTTAAAAAATTTGTAAATTAATAAATAAAAAGTAAATAAGGGAAAACAAAAACTAATATTAAAAAATGAAACAAATTAACACACAAAACAATTTTTTTTTTGCAAACCAAAAAAATTAAACTATAGAGTTTTTGGTTTTGAAAATACATGAAAGAAAAAATAAATGCTAGAAAAATATAACAATAAAAATAAAAAATTACAGATTCGTATTTAAAAAAATGCATTAAAAGTGATTAGAAACACCAAATCAAAAATTAAAAAAAAAGTACATACATACATACATCGCCTCAAATTGACAAGTTTTGATTTTATTTAATTTCAAGTATTTGTTTTTTTATAATACAAATATTCATTCTATAACAATATTATTACTAAATTTATAAAAATTGAACAAACTATCACATAAATTAAAGAAAATTTGAATCCGAATTTTTAGAAAGTTTTGGTGTGCAGAAAATGAAAAATTTTTGAATTATGTAAAAAATTACAAACTTTGATTTGTGTATATGGTTTATGCTAAAGAAGTGTTATGAATATAAAGTTTAGTCCAGTTTTACCATATCCGAACTAATTTGACTTTTTCTAGTTGATATTAGAATCTGATCCAATTGGTTTCTGGTGTGGTGAAATAGAACGAAAAATCTTGCCTCAGGAAACGAAACGCCATGTAACTTCTTTATAATTTCTTTTCTTTGGTTCAGCGTTTAAGATTTTAAGTAAAAAAATTACAACACATTTTCTGCTATTTAGAAACTTTTAATAGTAATAGCTGTAAATAAATGTATTGCGCAGTTATAATGTAATAGCCGCTATTCAAGTCTGCATACTTAATTCTCGGAAAATTAAGAAAGAAACTAGCAAAAATTCCAACAGTAATTTTCCTGAAAATGTCTAAATAATTACCAAATTCAAAATTAAACATAAAACTCTGTGTGTATGTATGTAAATGCGAACTGCTCTAGGTTTAGCCATCTTTGGCAGCCAACACTAAACGATACGTGCATTTGCTCCCTACCTCCCACCATGCTTTTAATTTCCTGCCATTTTCGCTAGTTCACTCATTTATTACATTTCTCTTTAGCACATGACTTACTGCTCACGCGTTTGCCACAGCAGTCAAGCTAGCGCGATCGTTTAATACATACACACCACCCTCATACACAAACAAACACACACACATTTATAAATATGTTTGTATATTAATAGCCACGTTCCCATTTTCGGCACAATCACCACTATATGACGATGAACCTCATCGACCGACGCCAGTCGGCAAGTCAGCCTATTATGTCATTTCGCCAAACTGTCAAAGCAAAACCAAATTGAGGAAATTGAACTTTGCGCAGCGCCGGCCTATTCTGCACGTTATGAAAGGCCTACGACAAAAAGAATTTGCTTTCTTTCCTTCTTTTTTTTTAATGCAAAAATTTCACTGTTGCTATGCGGAAAAAGTTTTTTAAGTGTGTCATGTTGCCGTTGTCCACGGTACATTAGTATTATGTAGCAATTGTTGTTGCTAATGTATAATAAGAGCATATTTGTGTGTGCGTGTATCTCTGTGTGTGTGTGTGTGAATGTGCGAGTCAGCACACGCACACGCACTCGCAATCGCTCCTCAACTCATCCCATCACCGAGTGAGCGAGCAGCACATCACATCAGCTGTGCCTGTGTACCGCGCTCACACCTTGGCCACTTGGTCCACATTTACCGTTTGATTTTAACATTGGCATCGTCTATGGTTCACGAGCTCATACATCTAATGCTATGGTATGAGTGTGTGTGTATTTATTCGGTGGTAAATTTGGCTAGTTTTTGTTGGCGTTCCTACTTTGTGTTTGCCGTGAAGGGGGAGTATTGCGTTCGCTTGCGGTTTGGTGTGCCTTTATTTTTAGGCTGTCTATGATATAGTACGCTTTTCAATATTATTAATTTTAAAGCACTTTGAATTTTTTTTTCTGGGAGATTTTTTTCAATTCAATTCATATTTATTTGAATTTAATTTTTTCATATAAAATATGTCTCCGTACAAGGTGAATTCATATAAGGTGAAGTTACCATAGCAGCCGATTTGATTTTTTTTATTCGCCTACATGTATTTTGTTTTTGCATTTGCGTATGTGCTTTCAAAAGCCGTAAAAGCAAAAACAAAATGTATGTAAATTTTAACAACTCTTACGCAGAAGAAAAAACAAAATATATGGAATTTTTGTAGTTGTACTTATAACACCACCTTGTATGGGTTTGCCTTCTCTCCGTATTTGCTGTTCTTTGAACTTTTACCATTTCTGTTTTCCCCAATTATCCTTTACATAGATAAATGTGTATATTTTGTATGTATGTATTTAGTAATCCAATAAGTTTATACATATATGTAGATTTTATAAATCATCACCTTTGTCGCCTTTTACCTGAACTTGCTCTCTCGCGTTCATAGTTTTAATAAAAAATTTTCTATTTTTACTTTTGCAGCCTCTTCCAAATCATACAATTTTTTCGTTCAAATCCCGTTGGGTTGCTACCCTGAAAAAAAAAAAAAGTCATAAACCTGATGCCCATTAACCCACTTTCAGTTGTTTAACCTCATGCCTCTCTCTATCTACCTCTAGTCTCTATCGACTCTGATTGCTTTGACTTATTTTCGTACACGACAACTAATCACATACAACAAAGTTTTTTTTTATTAGTTGTAGACAGGCGCTTTATGTCACAATTTTCTTGCTGCAATTCGCTATTTTGTTTTTTTTTTTTGTTTGAGAACATACATTTTTGGGGTCGCACTGTAATGCGCTACAAGCCTTGCTCTATTGATGCCAAAACTCCTCGTGCAAGTTTACTTACCTCTTACATGCAACTATAAAAATATATTATACATACAAATGCCTACTATATTGCGAATATTTTTAATTTCCACACACACTCGCGTACCCTAGGTATATCTACATATGTACAAATATTTCCAAAATATTGCTATGCATCACATTTTGTTGCTATTTGAAGAATATTGCTGGCGCCGCTTATCTGTCGCTAAGCCAATTTTGTGACACAAAAAAAAAATGCTCGAGAATTTTCCGGTATTCCTCTATTTTCATGCATACAGATATTTCAATAAATTTGTGTTTTTTTTTTTTTGCGCGTCTAGTTCGCTCGGGCCAAGCAATTTACATTTCTACATATTGACACTTGTACTTAAAATAGTCGACAACCATTTATTTTTAGATTGTTACCATTTTTCTATTTCTGTGATTTTGGAGGCTTCCACACTGCCTGCCTGTATGATAAATGAAACCTAAGCATAGAAGATAAACACTCTCCATATGCTAATCACGCCCACCTTTATTCAGAGAATACTACAGCTGTCAATAATGTTTGCTTCCTGAATTTTGATACCTTTACCTACTCTTGCTTTTCTTTTTTTATCAGCGTAAACACACAGGTACTAGGGTGTTTCTATTATGCGCTTTTTTGATTTTTTTTTTTTTTTGAAAATCAAGGTTTTATTTTATATTTAACAAAAAATATTTCTCATGCGCATACTAAAACATACAATATGGATACCGAACTAATTTTGAATCAGCTTTGATACAGAAAACTAAACAAAATAATTTTATTAAATACATATTAATTTAAATGTTGTGATGTTTCAAAAAATCCCGTTTACAATGACTCAAACAATTGATAGCATGCCAATTTTTTGTTATAATATTCGCAATGTTTTTCATAATTTTTTTTTTTTGTTGGTTTAGTTCGTTATGCATTATAAAGAATTTAGATTACAATTTTTTTTAGCTTTGTGCAAAATTTATAATCATATAAAAATTACCAAAATTTCAAAGTTGAAATTTAAATTTTCAAAAAAAAAAATTTAGGTATGCAGTTATTTATGTTTATAGAGGATAACAATTCTTGTTGATTTTTTTTTGTTTTTGGTGGATTTTTTTTGTTAAAATTTTGACATTTTGTTGCTGGAAACTTTTGCTTTACCTAACGCATGCGGTGTATGTGACAGAAAAAAATTACCATGACCACAAAAAAATATTGAAAATGAGTGCAAATTTATATAAAATAAGTTATATGGAAAAAAGTCTGTGGGACCAAAATTTAAAAACTTTCAAAAATCAAATTTTTTCCTATTGAAATTTTGTTGATTTTTTTAAAATATATTTTGTACCAAGCTTGAAATTTTGGTTTATACGCCTTTCATTTTATTATGAACAAAATTTAGGCGTTGGCCAAAATATCGTTTTTTGAGTTTTAAATACTTATGAGATTTAAATTGAAATCATAGACGTCCACAATTTTTCGGCGAAATCATTGAACAAAAGTTAAAATAAGACTTCTGATGAAAATACGATTTTAAAATACGAAAACTTTAACGGTTTGAAAAACCAGATTCAAGCAACCTAGTAGATGTCGCCACATATTTACAATCCGTATTAAAAGACCGTAGCTTTAACTAACACCCTTTCGCTGAGCATGAAGAAGTGAAGTGAAGTGAGTGAGTGCTCGTGTGTGGAGGCGTGCAATACCTTATCTGTGATCGTTGATGCCTGCCAGCCAGCTTGTTCTTTGTGGGTTAATATTTTTTCCTGGCGGTTGGGGCGTTGCGAGCGAGAAGAGCTTAGTGACATCACACTCTGGACTGATATCTATACCCAGGCGCCTCGCTGTTCACTTCCGATGCCTATGCTACTTGGCTTTAATGCCATTGACATTTTATATTTAATGTCCAACATGCGCGTTTCTCGTCGGCCATGCATACAGTTGATGTAATATGTAGTTTTTATGTTCGCTCGCTCGCACGCTTTTGGCTGTCGCTGAGTGAGTCAATGAGTGAGTGGGTGGGTGGGTTGGTTGGTTGTCAGTTTCTTTGCGTTGATTTTTATTTCCTATAAGCTTTTCCTTTTCCTCTAATATATTGCTTCAGTTTAACATTGCTTGTGCATTCGTTGTGCTTTGCATGTTTCCATATACAGAATTTCAACGAGTCCCGGGTAACTGATTGTAAGTTACAATTTAAGTATTACACCATAAGAGGGAGGGCGTCAAACGTCTGTTAGTGATTTATGTGCGCATCAACTTTTGTTTGATACAATTTTGCGTTTATTCTAAATCTATGTTACCCACAAGCTTTCAATAGAGTTGGTAACACGCCTGTTCCTGTCTTTCACCACTACCCACTCAAATAAAAGCAATTTATTATATGATTTGTAAGATGCTATCAAATATTTTGAAAAATTTCCACAAGACAATGACCGCTGATCGGCAAGAGCGGATAGCATGAAACAGTTACGTTCAACGTATACTCGATACTCTAAATGAATGAGTGTTTGACTTAGTTGTTCCGATAGTACGTGTGTAGAATACGTTATGGCTTGTAATAGGGGGTTTATTGATTGAATTTTTTTTCACATTGCATAGTATACCATCTAAAACCATATTTCTCATACCAGTATCTTTACTATTGTTTTCTTGCAGATGAGGAAATCGATGTTGTATCCGTTAGTGATAAGAAGCTACCAACAAATCCCTCGGATCGTGATCGTCGCGCCATCGAACACAAAGTCGGCTACCGGTTCTCAACGGCGCGTATCGTCCAGAATCCCAATGGCATACGCACCATACCACCACGTCGTCGCGGCTCCTACACTCTACCCTACACACCGGCTAGCAGTAGTCCGGTAAAGTCAGTTTCTACCTCACGTTATCCTTCACCCTCCAGCACACCCTATCAGGGCAACACAGCTACCTATGCCAATAAATTTCTGGTGCAACAGCAGTCAAACGCACTAGCTGCTGACACTAAGGGTCATGTAATTTCCGGAATTGCAGATAAGTCACGTAAACGCCTCACTGTGAATGGCAGTAGTGCCGGTATCCATGCCGTTGCTGACGTAAGCCGTGATCTAGATTATACGTTGCCACCGAGTAAGAAACATCGTGGCAAGAAATCGTCGAAGCATGTCCATCACAATACTGTTACCGATGTGAGTGCGATAACAGCCGCTAACGGTGCTTGTACAGTGCGTCGTCACTTAAGCCTCGACGAGACCGCTGATACAATTGAGAAACGTAATTTACATAACGATATGGAGCGACAGCGTCGCATCGGTCTAAAGAATCTGTTCGAAGAATTGAAAAAACAGATACCCAGCATTAAGGATAAGGAGCGTGCACCCAAGGTGAATATATTGCGCGAGGCGGCTAAGTTGTGCGAATCGCTGACACGCGAACATCAGCAACTATGCGATACAAAAGAGGTGCTTCGAGAGCAAATGCGTAAACGTCAAGAGCAATTGACGCGTTTACGTAACTTGGTGAGAGATTGATAGTCGTCTTTGAAGGAGCAGCCGACAGTCGTGCAGCAAGCGGATGGTGGTGGTGATGAGGACGCGAATGTCGACGACAATGATTTTTCAAATATAGCCAAACAACAAGAAGATGGAGAAGTAATGATGATAGTGTGCGTTAAGAAGGGACGACGACGACACCTAGCACGTCGACGTCGTCAAAAGCGGAAGGCGTAAGTTAGTCAGATAGACAAATGGGCATTAGTTTAGTCTCCATGGAGTGGTAGAGCTTGTGAAAATTTGAAATTACATACGTTAAAATGTTAGCGTTGGGAACGCTTAACCTTCTAACCTTCTGGCTTGAAAAAAGATTGTGAAAATGACACATTGTTTGTAAGATATGTTTGTGTTCAAGCTAAAGGAATTTTGTCGACTTTGTTGAGTATTTTTGTGCATAGCAAGCAATACGTAAAGTGAGAAAGATATAAAAAGTCGCAGGCTTGGCTTTCAAGCTCAAAAGTGCAGTTGTCAAAGTGAAAATGATGAGGCGTATAGTAAACGTGTTATTTTGAAGAAAGTTCTTATACAATTTTGTTTAACATTTATAAAATTCAATGATGATATACAATTTAGATCTTTAACTATAATTACTACTAAACATGCTACTATTATAACTATTTACTACTATATTAATTAATTGATTGATTTCGTTAAAACGTAGACGATAAGTTGAAAAATTTGAAGCATAGAAAACAAACACAAAAAAAAGAACGCCATACATACTACATACAACAGTGGAAGGAATAGATTAAGCGCTGAAAACTCGCTACTCTTGTAATAACTTAAAATATATACATACATACATATCGATGTGTATATATATTTTATTTTATTTGCCTAATATTTGTACATACATAGACAGGAGTTTTCATTTAAAGCTTACTGCTCCTTTTTATTATTAGCGCGATAGTTTGAGATAATTCGAAAAGTAGGAAGGATATTTTTGACTTGCGTTGACGGTTTATCACTTTTCGGCGATTGCAACATTGCGCAATGTATAGCGGTTTTTTTTCAACATGTATATAGTATATATATATATTTTTTTTTTATTAGTACTACTTTACACTTACATTTTCAATTTTTGTGATATAATTTTTCGTAACCAAAACAAAAACAAACAATTTAAAGTTAGATGAAAAGTAAAAACAAAAAAATTAATGACATGAATTTGATTGAGGAGGACGGAGGATGGAGTGTAAATGATAAGAAAGAAAGAAGATTAACTGGACAAAACAAACAAACAAAAAAAAAAAACGAGACGCAAAGCAGAGAATACTACAAAGTAAATATAATATTTAAGTAAAACAAAGAAATGAATTGCAACGAATGCAAAGCGGTTAAAACAAAAACTACGTATGTGTTTTAATGATGAAACACCTAAAGCGTTTGATGAGCGAAACAGGCAAAACACAACAACAACAAAAACAAAGCGTACATTTACCATTGACAAAGAACGAATATAGCGGCGGCATTTACTATGTGGACAGCGGCGTTAGCGAGCAATCTATGGCATACTAGCCGCCGGAAACTCCAGCGTTGCTGCTGCCACGCCCCGCTAAAAAATTTTATTTAACCTACATGAATAATGAAGAAATTATTGAATTGAGGTTAATTGATGTTTGGTAACAAACAACAGAAATCCATTGCAACTTCTAGCAAAATGGAAGCAAAATGCATACCGGGTAGATATATGAAAGAATCATATATGTATGTATGAAAACAAAAACAAAAAAAAAAAAATGAAATAAAAAATACAAAACAAATAAATGAACTTTTGTTTACATAAATTTCAATTGATTTGATTTCGATTTGGCTGTAAAACAAAGAAAAGTAGTAAAACTTAAGCAATGCAAAATTTTGACTTAAAACTTTCAATCTTTTTTATGAACTACTACTTATAATAACTTTATCAATACAACACATACAAACTAGAACATTTGTTAACCCACTTACATGCGTACATACATACATACGTAGAAATTTAGAAAAAGAATTACATAAATATGTACATGTGTTTGTAAGGAAAAAAGCGCGTTAATTAGCTAACTTTTTTTTTTTTTTTAAATTGTAATGTAAATAAAACCTTCTATACTGACAAATGATTTGGTGATTGTAATTTATTGTAAGTAAACCCCACCACCAGCAACAGCAGTGACTACTACCACAATTTCTGGAACTTGTATACACTTATTTTTTTTAGTAGTTTTGTAGGTTGCAATTTAAGAGGAAGAAGAAGAAGACAGTTTTGAATTATTTGGCTGCAAATGAGTTACAGCTTTTTTTTTAAATTTAGTTTCATAATTTTCTTGAAAGCAAAAAAATTATTAAGTTTGTAAGCTTTGAAGCAAATATGCATACTTTATATATATTAACTACATATAAACATATAGCCATAGGCAAACATAAATCTAACCTTAAACCTTAAATGCTACGTACATAAATCTTATACATACATACACACATACATACAAACATATACATATATGTATATGTGTGTGTATATATTAATTAACTACAAGTTGAGACAGGTTAGGGGCAAAAGTTAGCCGTTTTTGGTGCGCTAAGTGAGCAGACTTTTGTTTTGTTTAGTTGAATTCACTTTCGTCGCACTACCTGTACTCAACTGTTTAACTGTCGATGTAATTTTTACTATAAGATTTATTTACTGCACGTACATAAAAAAAAATATATTAAAAGCTTATGTATGTATGTATTATATATACTATATGTATTTGATATTAAAACAAACAAAAACAAACAAAAAAACTGAAACATACTACAATGTATGTATTTCAAAATTTGTATCAACTGCAGTCGCTAGCAGCAAGGCAGCATAAAGATAAAGACAGCAGCACAGCAGAAAGAATAATTAAATAATTTAAAAAAAAAAAAAACATTTAAATGAAAAACACCAACACACCATGTCGTGTAGTCTTTAGCATTTGAAGATCGAACCGAATTTGTTTTTTTTTTTATAAATATGTATATAGATTTTGTAGTAGTAGTAGCGAGTGTGACCTTTTAATAGATTTACTTTTCTTGCTACACCACCGTACGCTTCGACTCCGTTGTGGCGTTTTAGAATAATGGTTTTTGTTTTTTGGAAAACTCTTTTTATGAATGACTTTAAAAGATCACTAATAAAAGTGCGACTTCGTGCTTGTTCGCTTTTTATACGCTACGAATTCCATATACTCTTTTGTATTTTTCTTTTTTTAATTTGCACAAATATTGAACTTTGAATTAGGCGTTTTTTGTTTAGGTCACTCGCTGCTAACGCTAATTCACTACTTTATACACATTTAAATTAATACGACTAATGGCAGAGAATTTCAGTTGAATTTTTTAAACTAAACATATGCATTACACATACATACATACATACCATATACATATGTACATACTACATATAATAATAAAAAATTCTCTTTATAATCCGATAAACGTTGAAAATATAATTGAAACAAAAAAAAAATGCAAAATGATAAATGCGATAATGTTTTTATGCTTCTGCTAATACGAATACGATTGTTTTAATAAATTTGTAATTAATAGCTTAGAATATAATATGTACATTAAAAAGAAGAAAGAAAGAAAAAAAATCAGCACGCAACGTGAAAGAAACAAGCAAAAAGGAAATCTCATTTAATGAATTTCGAAATGTCAAGCAATTTCAGTGCATACAAAAGAAATGAAAATAAAATAAAATAAAAAACAAATAAGAAAAAAAAACAACAGTAACTTCCGGTACAACAAGCAAAATACCCTTTTTATACAAATCAATATTCATAGAACTATTTAATATTAAAATAAATCCATACACACATACACACACACACACACAGAGATATATACAACACACTCAAACACTCGAACTATACACGTCTCACAAGCAACGTACACATAGTAAAATTCTAACAAACAAATTATATTTTTCTACTAAAGTAAGAAGAAGAACCATAGTGAATGATTTAATTTATTTTTTTCGCAGCGTGCAAAATACTAAACAAAAAAAATATAAAAAAATAAACTTTAAATGAAATGAAACGGAATGTAAATAAATTTTTTTCTTAATTTTTTTGTTATACTTTTTTTTATTATTTTTAAGAAACTATAATTATATTATACATTTTTATATTTTATAATTGTAATACAAAATTTATATATATATTTAATTTTGCATTAAAATCAAGCGTTAGTTGTGAAAACTTTACAAAATAATGAAAAATTTGCCAACTTCAAAATCGAGCAAACAATCCAATCGTACTTGCATACATACAAACGTATGTTCTTACATATGCACATATGTATGTAGATGTACATATGTATGTACAATTTAGTTTACCAATAGCTAACTAAAATTGACTATTGCAAAGATAATAAAATTTTACAAATATTGTAAAGTTATTATAGCAAGCAAACGATAATTTAAGTTGGCGTTGTTTGAAGTCATACAAAATCCACAAATAAGCGCAATAGCTACAACAAAAAGAAAAAAAGGAAGGAAGAGAAAGTAAAACAACAAAAAAAGTAATATTAACAAAAAATACATGTAAAATGAGTTGCATTAATTTACGAATATGATGAGATGAAAAGGGAGAGCAACCAAAAGCTGAAATCCTCGCATAAACTTTTCACATTTTTTTTACACACCTGAAAAGTTTAGTTTTTGTTTTTTTTTTTTTTAAACAATATATATAAATAAAGAGAAAACACACAAAAGCATAAATACAAACAAACACTGTAAAAATAGTAAAAAAAAAAACCAAAAAATTTAAAACAAAACAAAAAAGAGCAAACAAAATTGTTAACAAAGACAAAATGAAGCAAAAAACCAATAAAAAAAATTTAAAAAGAACTTGCAATGCAAATTTTCGCTAGTGAATATTTTTGAAACGAAAATGAATATACAATTTGAATTATACATAGATGCATACACACATACCTTTATTATATAAAACTTTTCCCCGAAAATATATATGTACATATGTACATATTACGCAATGCAAGCAAACAAAACCCTAATACTTATCTGTGAATTGAAAATAGGCATTTTAGTTAAATTTTTTGCAAACAAAAATTTTTCTACAACAAAAACAAAAACTTATATTGTACTAAATTGAACGTATAAGAACGAATGAAAAAAAAATAAACAGAAAAAATAGAAATCTGACAATAAAATGCTTTTGCGCATATCTTTTCTTTTTTTTTAGAATTTTTTTTTCCAAAAATTGCTAACGCTTAAAAATGTTACTGTTATATACTACATATGTAGTTTTTATTTTCTCACCATGCATGCATTTTTCAATTTGCTCTCGACGATTGCTCTGGTTAAAAATGTGGGTTCAAGCGCCAACACGCAAATCTAGCTGTACACTATTCGCGACTCGTACAGTTCGTCAATTTTGTGAATTATTTGAAATTAAATTAATTTTTTTTTTTTAATGAATTCTGTCTGTCGTCGTTTGTCGATTTGGATTTGCTCGCAGCTGACCTACAAACAACTAAATTATTTGTGTTCAAAACTCGCTCAGTTTGTGGTATATACAATGGACTTTAATTTTTAATTTCAAAATAATGCTTTACATGCATATAATATATTTATATATATATATATGTATGTATATATATTATTATTATTATTTTTTTTTTATTGCTAAGCCATTTACGTGTCTTTTTATTATTAGTTATCTAACGCTAAATCTACAAACTACCTACCTACATACATAGATACATACATACATAAAATTTTATTTATAATTAATTTCTTTTGTACTTGTTTATAATTAGCTATTAAAGCGCTTTTTATCTAAAAAATTTTCTATTTGAATTCTAGTTGTATGTACAAAATATTACTTAATTGTAGAGAAAGGAAAATATATTAAAAACTGTTTGTGAAAAAAAAAATGCAAAAACATGTAAATAAAGATGAACTTTTTTGAAGTTGAAAGTAAACAAAAGCACAAAAAATATGCAATTGGCTTTATTATTTGGGAAAGGTATGATAAATTGTTTTAATTGGTTTCATATACCATTTGGTTTATTTATTTCGTTTGTTTTTTTATTTTATTTGTGGTTTCCTGTGGTCCACTAATAATTTTGAAGTTTATTTGAATTTGTGTTTTGCGATCATTGTCTAGGTTTATGACTACGTTGGATTATTGTGATTGGAATTTGAAGTTTGCGCTTTCTATTTTTTACCTCAATATTGCCTCCTTTTTTATGAATTTTCTGTGAAGTAGGAATATTCGATATTATATCGATTATTGCGTCTATCGATATTTCACGATGCGATAATCGATATTTCCCAGACCAAGATATCGGAATTTCACACAAAAAAAAAACTAAGTAAAAAGTAATACCTGCAAACTCGTAACGAAAATAATGAAATTCAATAATTCAACAATCATGTAAATGAAAACAAAATATGCACAAAGAATGTGCTAACTTAAATCGAGTTATATTTTGGCGCCCTTAGAGAAGCTGATGGCAAGGAAGTTGTGCTAAAAATTCGGAGAAAACGTTGAAAAGATGAAGCGAAAGGAGAAAGTAGAGTATATGGCTAGTATTTTAATAAAGACATGAAAATCGTGTTTCTATATAGAGTGTATATTTACTAAATAAAAGCCCAATGTCGTTCAAATGAAACCAATTGGAGTTCGTGATTGAATTTGCCAGCGTTAAGTAAACATAATAGATTATTTGAATTTCTGAAAAATGTATGTACATATACATATACATACATAGATTTTTCCGATATCGATATTTATTCATCGCGATATATCAGCATACCGTTGCAATTAATTATATCGATTCATGATATCGATACTTTTTTGAATATCAAACATTGCTACTGTGAAGGGCAATGGATGATTAGGGTAACGGTCGAATGTTTTTCTGAGCTTTTGGAGCAAATCCGAAGTAGCTGTATTTGAGTAAACGACCTGGCGCTAATTTTGCACCCAATAATTTGATATCAATTGCTGGCTAGACGATTTTTTGTTCTTGGTTTTGGAGCTAATCAACTCGATTGTTGCTTCCAATCAGTTCTACCAGTTACCGACCGACCGAATGAGTTTTTGGCCTAATTTGTTTGACCAAAATAAGTTATTTTAAAAGCAATGCGTCTCTCTTATCAGATTTGACTACAAAAATTGCTTTATAAGTTATTCAAGTATGAACCAGTCGATGATAATCGATTAAAAAGTCGATTTCTTTATTTTCGATTTGTCTCTTTAAATGCCGATAGATTATGATGGATTGTACGAAAATCGGCGCAGATGAAATTCCACTCGATCGTCGTGTAATATTTACTGTATCCGGCTGGCAAGTTTTAAAGACTAGATTAAAAAATACAGGCAAACTTACCCCTTGAATTCGAATAAGAGTATGCGCTTAATAATAATAATAATTTGGAGCTTACACCATAGCTTGATGTTTGGCCGAACTTTTTTAACTACACTCAAAAACTTATCTTGATTGAAGAAAAACAGCTGCCAAAAGAAAAAAAATGTGAATAAGTGTGCGCTTAATATATATTTACCACTTCTGCAGAAATCACATTTCATTTTATGTTGCTATTTATTAATTTTGAAGAAAACTTTACTCAATCGAGAGAAAACATCGGAATTTAAGGAAAAAAATTCATCAAAATAAAAGAAAACTTTTCTTAGATCATTTTTTCCGCGAATATCATATAGCATTTTTTATTTAACGTATCAAACAAAATTCGTAGTATCAATTTCTTCATACCCATGCAACTTTTAAAAGTGGGACGCTCCTCAAAGATTGGGGTGGTGGATAATAGGAGTGTTTTGTCTGAATTCGGGAGGTACATTTTAATAAGAAAGACTGGCATGGTGAGCGTATTTGTGACGCCAAGTTGACCAAAACACACATCAAATAATAGTCATGCCCAAAATTTGTCTGCTAAATACCAAATATTGTAAAGGGAATAAATTTATGTGACTTTTATTTTCTCGCAAGTTGAATAGACAAGCTCACAAATGAACGTCGCGAGACAGGTATTTCGTTTCCTGTTACTCTAATTCACCACAGCAAAAACTAGTTGAATCGAAATAAGCTCTAAAACTAAATTTCTTTTTGGCTGGTTGACGTCAAAGCATTGTGAGTGTGCTAAGCAGACTGGGTCGGTGGAATCGTTGGACCTTCTGTAAAAATCAAAACGCTATAGAGCCATGATTGTCGATTACTTCGTGTCGCAATTGAATCGAATGTTGACGAAGAGGCGTTTTTTAAATAATCCTACATAGCGATACACTTTAAATAATCGACTTATTCAAGGAAACATTTGGTGAACGCTTTATTTCTCGAAATAGATCAGCCGATTGACACCCGAGATTTAACTAATCCACGCGGCACCATATGCTCGAAATGATATTCAAAAACTAATCTACAGGCATATTCCGCAATTCACTTCCGAGTGAATTTGTGTTTTTTTCCTATCTAAAACTGTCGGGTGAAGTGGAAATTTCCGAGTGAAAGTGAATTGCAAAACGTGCCCGATAGTAAATTATTTTCTCTAATAAAACAAAGTTTGAATTTAGTAATTGCACTATTTTACTCAATTTAAGTTTTACACCTTGAAAAACCCCAGGAGTTATAAGTTCTAACGCAGGAACGTTACTCCACAACAATTAATAATTGATAAAACATTTTTATTTCACCGAAAAGAGTTATATACTTATGTTCACTTTTTACATTGGCTGATAAGTGCAAGATAAAGAAATTTAATGGAAATGAAGATGGAGAAGAACATAAAAATGATGAAAATGGTAGTGAAGATGAAGATAAAGAAGAAAATAATCATAAAGATACAGATGGGGTTGAGTTGAAATAACTCATTAAATAACAGTTATTACTACTATTTCTTAAAATTCCAGAATTCGCGCTACATTTTCAATTTGTAAATTAGAGAGAATTGTAATTTTTGGTATCAAAAAAAAAAAAAACAGTATACAGGCTGTTTCAAAATTTACAATTTGCTATAAATTAGGGCTTAGTATGCAAGTCTATGGTGTTTAGTTTTCGATTCAAACGATAAAGTAAGTTTTTGGCACTCCCTGGGATGTATATCAGATACACTTGAGGATATTTTAGAGCTCATCTTTGTTTCAACAACAATTTGCTATATTACCGAGTCTGAGATAGCTGAAAAATTAAGGATTTTCATCCCGCGAAAGACGAAGACTAATCCGGAATATCATAAGTTACATACAAAAATCGCGTTTTAGATAATCACAGCATTAGCTGGCTCCATTAAAGTGGGGGAAATCAAAAATTTTAAACCCGATTTTCGTACCAGTCCCGCGTGCCCCGTACAAAGTTTCATTGTACATATTTAGTTCACGAAATATTTTTTAAATAAATACGGGTAGTCAGTGTTTTGACTGGGCATTGTCCGTTGGGTATTCATGCGGTTAGGCTGAAGATAGTCTCTGACCCTTTTTGCCGCAGCTGGATGGAGGAGGATGAGGTTGATTAATCTTGTCATTTTCTGCTCAGCTGCCCTGCATTTGCAAGATTGAGGTTCAAGTACCTAGGCTCGTACTTCTTTAGGACTCCAGAGGAGCTTTCTGGGGTGGAGATTGGTAATTTGCGTGACTTCATTCGGAGCACGCAACGTTTCTCAGATTAATCTTTCCTGACTTTCCGATTCACGTTACCGTTCATAAATCAGGTGGTATCACAATGGACTCCTACTATGTCTAAGTAAGTTCCCTTTGCGGGAACTACCACAGTAACCTAACCTAACCTAAGGGTAGTCACAATCCAGTGAAACTGGTCTTGCATTTGCAACTATGAAATGCTCCATAAAAATTCAGTGGCCATTCTTCTCCTGAGTTATAAGTGAAATAAATTTGAAGATGATAAGCGACATTTATGATATTTAAAAAACACTTAAGTACTGCAAATTTCTATATGGCATAACACCCGAAATTGATTTATTTTCAAAAATCATTTCATACTATAACTTAATAAAATTTTAGACTAATACCACTGATATATTATCGTACATTATATGGGAAAAAATTGACAAAAATCAACTTGTACTGCACACTAGACATTTTTGAAAAATTCTAATTAAGTTTGAAATTTTGTTAAAATTTTTTTTTTAATTTGCTGACTTTTTGTGAATTTTGAACATACAAATTTGGAAATTTGTGCTATATGCTTTTTTTTATAGAACAGTATTTCCCAAACTTTTTTTTCTCGACCAGAGACAACTTTGATCTCATTATTATTGCCAATCAATAAAATCAAAAGTAACATTTTTTAACAGCAGTATAATTGAAACTAAATAACACTGCGTAACAATGAAAATTAACTGGAAATGTCACATAGCGCAGTTGAGTACTAAAAAACTGTATACTGAAAATCAAAAATTTACCCTCAAAATGTGAAATTTCACTCAAACCCCGTTTTTCGCGGTTTCAGAGTTTTTTTTACACAAAAATTTAACATTTCTGAATCGATCATCTATTTCATATGTTGCTGAAAAGAGGATTTATAGAGGATACAGTGTCGGATAATTTAATAGGGTTTACAAGTTTTTAGTACTTTTCTTTTGTTTGTTAAATGTTTTTTTTTAGCTTTTTATAAAAATATAGCTCATTATATAACTAGCACCGTATAAATGGACATCTCAAACTTAGTATGAAAAAATAGGAAAATTCAACAGAATTTCATCAAACTTTCAAACTGTGATTTGAATTTTTCAGAGACCGAAAATAATGATTATTTTTTTAAATTTCAATGAAAAAAATCAAAAGGTTCCAATTACCGGAGAACAGTTTTGAGTATATATGTGCATATCATTTCATGTTCTCTAAGAATCTTTTTTGATCAAAAAAATAAAACTCAAAAAATTATAATTTTTTGTAACCAAAAAAATTAAACTCAAAAAATGATAATTATTTTTGATCAAAAAATAGCAATACAAAAAATAATCATTATTTCCGAGCAAAAAAATAACACTCAGAAAACAAGTTTTATTTTTGCTCAAAAAATATAACTCGACATATATGTAGTAATTATTTATCCTGAACATAAAAATAAAACTATAATTTTTTTGATTATTATTGAGCGATTATTTTAAAATCTTAAAATAATGATTAAATATCAATTTTTTTGATAGAACTCATAATGATTACGGTCTCTGGAATTTTTATGAAACTTCTAAGCAAGCAGTTGCATTGGCCATTAAATTTTAGTATAACAATGTGCTAGTTCCAATGAGCTGAAAATTTCCGTTAATTTCTGATAAATTTTTTGCTGACACCGCCAGTAATTTTCTGCCATACAAAAAAAAATAGTCGCACGTACTTTGTATGGAAGAAAATTGGTGACACCGACAGCAAAAAAAATTATCAAAAATATAAAACTGCATACCAGAATTGTTTCTACAAATTCTGATTCAAAAATTTGAAATTTATACTATACTTTGTAGATTTTTTCAAATTTTTGCACAAAGTTGGAAATTTCGATTTACTTATGTGTGTAAAATTTCTCTTAAAAAAATAGCTATACTTTTATAAAAAATTAATAAACATTAAACAAGTAGAAGAAAAAAAGTCTATGCTTGTCAAAATGTCGTGGCCCTATTAGATTGTCCGACACTGTATATAATTTAAGATAACGGTACTATTACAGTAAATGTAGGAAGAATTTTAAATTTTTACAAATATTTTGACTTTAATTTCATTTTAAATTGGGTTTTCAAATGAAACGGAGTACATTTAGAAAAAATTAGCATAACCTTAATGTCCAAAGTAAATTTCTGCTGTACAATTTTCAAGTAATAAATCCTAACCATAGGTTGGGAAACATTGCTATAGAGTGAGCAGTATTTTGATAAAAAATTAACGAACAAGTTTTAGTATGAGAAACTTTGTGAATATTACAAAAAAACAATTACTGTGGCAATACTTTTTTCCGGCACTGTATGTGCAAAACCAAACTCTAAACTCGTAAATATGTAGATACTACAAAAATGATCGAACATTTAATTGCAAGCTTTTGAAATCACAATGTATTAATAAAACGCAAATATCATTTAATGACAAATCGACTGAGGTTAAACACATACAAATACATACATACATATGTATGTATATGTGTGTGTAGCGGTTTTTATTGCATTAATAAATTTTACACGAACAAAGCGTAAATAATTCAAACGTGCGCAAACGATTTTTTGTTTTTAATTTTCTAACATTTTCAAATAACGTTTGTTTTTATTTACTTTGTGGTTTTAATAAAAAAAAAATGCAATTAAGATTTTTTTGTTATAGCTACGATTGCACACACACATACACGCGAAGTAAATAATAACAATAATCAAATAAATAGGCATATTAAATACATCCGCACATTTGCACTTTCGCTCAACAATTACCGTGAAAAGTCGGCCAGCCGCAATCGTTGGTAGGGTGTAATGATTGCGGGTGGGCAAAAGTATTTATTTTGCGTTGATCGAGTGAATTGCCCTTAAAAAAAAAAACAACCACAAATTCGTTGCCATGCATCAGCTGTAACGCCGCCATGCATGCAAGTTTGTATTGTAGAGATCGTCGTTCGACGTTCGTCGCTATTGTTATGGGGCGTGCCTGCCTGCCTGCCTGCCAGCCGGCCGGCCGGCAATGTGCCCCTTTATAGGTGAAGGTCATTTAAGTTTATGTTTTGATTTCGATATGTATTTATGTATGTATGTATGTACATATGTACATTACGTGGTTGTTTATCTCTTTTCCTTTCGTTTTCGAGCGATTGCAAGTTTATCGCTTCATTTTTTATATTGTATCTTTTGTTTGCAAATTATTTTTATTTTTGGATCGTTTTCATTAATTTATTATTATATGCACATTTACATGTAAGCATGTATATATGTACATATGTAGAGTGTGAGGAAGGTAAAAGTCTATTGCATTTGGTTTTGAGCGATTAGACAGGAGACTAAATCAGTGAAATTCGTTGATACGCCAAGAGAAGTTTCTTTTCTCTATCCACTTTTTTGGTTTAACGCCAAACCGTAAAAATAGCGCGATTGTAAAGGTATCTATTCGAAGAACCGCATTATATATTTATGTATGTATGCATGATCTAACGGGTGAACAAACAAAAATTGCGACACTTTGAAAAAATTATAACTTACTACACAAAAGTATTTGAATATATTGAAATTCTAATACTATTAGTAGACCATGATCTTAGTTTCACATATGAGAAATTTTATTTGGATTTGATTTATAGTTTAGTTAAAAATGGCAACCGAGTTAGCAGCAAGCCTACTTATTTTGCACGAGTTTATAAAAATTCCGGCTTTAAGTGCGCGTAAAATTGCTAAAAATATAAAATTGCACCACTCGATAGAGTCCAGAGTTTTGAATCGCTACAAAGAACGACTGGCAGTTACTAGAAAGCCTGGCAGAGAAGGCGAATATGGTCAAAGCGATCCAAGCAGTGCTCGGAAGATTCTCAGGGCAACCGTGAAAGGGATATTGAAGAATACAAGTGATCTAGTAAAAGATATTGAAGAATTCAAAGCAAAGTATACTCGGGTGTGCGACGAAAATTCCGATCACTTGCAAGTGGAGCAAATAACAACTAATATTTTAACATTTTAATTATGTTTAAACTTCAAAGTATTATAGTTTTTTTTCTTATCACTTAAACAATTTTGAAAAACATGTTTTCGAGAAAGCCCCGTTTATAGTTTGCGGGCAAGAGTTCGGCGGGGTCGGGAAGCATCTCTTCCACAATTTCGAGAATTAGCTATTGAAGCGTTCGACACGATATTCTAAGGCGATATACCTATGGATTAAAACTATAAAGGTACTGCCTTCCCCCTTAAAGCTGGTAAAAAATGTAAAAGTATGCGAGCTTGAGCTTTTATTTACTTATAATGTAAGGAATCGACCTAACCTAAAAGGTAGAGTCCTTGATTTACAAAATTTTTTGTTAAAAAAAAAAGAAATAATGACCTTTTAATAGCAAATTAATGCAAATATAAAAAAATTATTTAGAAGAAACGTTAGTATTTGGCAAGTCCACCCTTTGTGTTGATTGAAGCAACCGTAAGGATTGGCATGCATCGTTGCCTCACCTACATCGTAACAGGTATTCCAATTACCTGTGGGAAAGGATAAAAATACATTTTGGAAAATTCTTACTATTTCTTCGAGACTAGACTAGAATAAGTAGTGATGATCGTCGATGTTTTCGAAATATCTCAACTCAGTTAACTTCGTAGTTCTATTCATCTGACCACAGAATGTCCGACCAATCTTGCTCTGTAAAACGGGTTCATTATTTTTTGAAAACCAAGGCTTTTTTCGGGCTTTGCGACTTTTAAACCAGCCTTCTCGGAGCCTGCTTCGAGCTGTTCGAGCATTCAAAATTTTCCCAAATTTTTCCTCAAGGGCAGCAGCGAGGACTGAAGAGTAATTTTTTAGTTCCTTAAGACACTCGCGGAGAAGTTTGCGATCTTCGAGTTCATTCGGTATATTATGGTGGAATTTTGTTTATGCAAACCGTTTGAGTGGACATTGTACTGCGACTTGGGAATATTTCACCAATTTAGCA
The DNA here is from genome assembly GCA_951828415.1 of Anomoia purmunda. NCBI lineage: Eukaryota > Metazoa > Arthropoda > Insecta > Diptera > Tephritidae > Anomoia > Anomoia purmunda. The sequence continues at coordinate 23,533,187 of OX639995.1, forward strand.
ATTTCAACATGGGGCTTCCTTTCATCGCTTAGAATTTGGATTATCACTCTTCTATCGTAAAAAGTTTATTTTTATAGACATTTCGATAAAAGTATTAGTTTTGTTTCCAGCTAATCCGTGTAGATCCATTCCTTGTCAGCTATGTAGAGGTTATACGCGGCATTTGACGGACCTCGATCCAATTGCTTTAGCGTTTTTCGTACCGCGTCCTACGATATGTGTTTTAGTAATTGTCAAATTACGCAGGAACCAGCCCAGGAATGCCTGAAACGCCACTTCGATCTTGTATTATCAGTTCACACACTTCGACGCCTCTTGTGCTGCTTCATTCCCAAAAGTGGAAGTAAGTTGTGAGAGAGACACTTGTCGCGATATCGCAAAAAGTCATCACACGAAAGTGTTCTCGTGTTAATTCCAAATTTTAGTTGAGAAACAGTTTTTAAGTCACTGAAAACGAAACCAGTAACAACATCCAAACGACAAAACGTTACAAGTAAAAAAAGCAACGCCAGTGTTGTCAAGTTGCAACATTTACCAAACAACCCTCGTGTAATAAAAGGGCAAATATATATTCATGACTCCTAACATTTGAATATTGTAAATCGTTTTTATTATTTATTATTTTTTATTTTTCTGGAATAATTTACATATATGTATACATATATAACACTTCAGTTTTTCATGAAATTTCGTAGTTACTTAATTCAAATCATTTAATTATATTAATTTTGCAGAACATTGCATAGAATGAAAACAGAAAGTACAAATAGAATTTACGCATCAAAATTGTAAAAAAATATGGTAATATTAAAATTAACAAAAACTATTATTTTTAAAAGACTATTCCTGGGAAATAGGAAATTATGATCAACTTATGTAATTAATACACACACATTCTGCATAAAACTTACCCACACACACACATACAGTATGTGCATTTGAAGAATTCAAAAAAATACTGCGCTTGTAAAATTAGCAAACAAATCTAATTTCTTTGAAAAAAAGAAATAAAACTCATGGTTGAGTAAAATATGGCTTTTGGAGAAAAAAAACCCAAATATTTATAACAAAAAAGAAGTAAACTTCTGCAGGAATTGAAATTTTTGTAAAACAATTGAATTCATGTCCATAGGCTATGAAAAGCTACAGCAAGTAGTATTTTGCAGTCAAACGAAAGAAATGCAAAAATTCGTTTATTGTGGAAATATGGAAGAATTTTCTAATTCTAGATACATATTTATGAATAAGAAATGTATTTAGTAATATTAGAGAAAGTATAAATTATGTAATTATATGAAATTTTCATATAATGATGAATGCTGTGCAAATATAAAAAATATTAATAGTTAGGGAGATGCTCCGGATAGGCTCAATATAAAAAACGTGCAGCCATTTTATTTTTAAGTTATTAAGTTATGGTTTAATTAAATGTTCAGATATAAAATTATTATTATATTATGGCTACAACTGTTTAAAATGCTGTGTCAATTAGTTATTAATTTTGCTGTCAGAACTGCCAAGAGAGCTTGTTAATTTGCCCCTTGATGAATAAATCACGAATTGCTACTGGAAAGTTCAATATTTTTAGTAGGCCTGTGGGATTGCCTTACAAATCCAAATATTGATTCGTCATTTAATTAATCGCTCAGGTAAATAATTACTTGTAAAATGTAATTAATCTGAAGACTATTTATTTAAATAACCCAGTGCAACAATTTCAATCGTTTTCCAAAATAACAAGGTTCCGACAAGCGACTCAGATAGAGGGAACCAAAAAAAATATACGTGTATCGGCGGTTTGAAAGCTAACGTCAGAGTTTTTGTATAAATTATGGAGACCATTTTTGTAGACCAATTTAACCCCATAAAAGATCCTCTCAAATCAGGGATATAAAGGGTTAAAATGTGTTACAAAAATATTTATCATGCAATTCTACTATAATCCACTGAATATACCATAGCTCAAACTTCAACCTGAATGCCAGACATCAACCAAAACTATAAAACTTTTTTAATGTTTAATTTCGTACCTATTCAGAATAAGGGCTAAAATGTCCCACAAACCCAGATTTTAGGAGGTTTATGCTTACGGAAAAAAAAAATATTTTTAGTAAAATTTCTCTACAAGTCACTGTTTAAAAGAAATAACAAAGGTTTCAATTTGTAATATAATAATTATTTTTGGTTCCTGAAATCTCCGAATCGTTCAATGATTAATAATTCTAATATGCATTAGAACCAAATTATTTAAAATGCAAAAGTTGGAAAATGCTTGGACAACTTAAATAAGTTTTTTCGTTAAGAGTTAATGGATGTGGGTTGTTCCAATTAAAAACAACTAATTTTTAACATTAAAATGTTCTGAATATTTTATGAAATAAAATTTGCTGCTTATTTGTACAATCAAATGATATAATTTTTTCTATTATTTGGCCAGTAAAGACCTCTAATACATATGTACATAATTATTTTGTAAATATATGAAAAATATACACATGTACATACCTACATTTATACACAAAAATTTACACTTATACTTTTACCTATAGATTTAAGGGGTTTCCTAAAAATTTAAAGTGCATTTAGAGAAGGTTTTGAGTGAGTATATGATTAGAAAAGAAGAGCTTAAAAAATTAGCAACATTGTAAAAAGAAATACTAAAAGTAGTTAAATAATTGCAAATTAATAATTAAAAAGAAATTATCGCACAGAAAATTCAATATTAATAAAACAAAAAATTCTGGGCATAATCAATATCCAATAATACTGAAATGGAATCCACTACCAAACTGCAGCCTCGAAAAGCTTCTAAAATTTCTGAGAAAAAATTTTAAAATGTTTTTAAAATTTCTTTAAAGTTGATTAAGTAAACAGTAAGTTTCAAAAAAATGTTCGTTGAGTTTTGATAATTTTTTGAGTTACCAGCTGCATACCTACTCGGAAAACCTTTAAAATTTCTGAAATTTTCGGCAAAGTTTTACAATGTTAAATTGTAGTAAAATGTTCACAAAATCTAAAATTAAATTTTTTATAATTTATGTTTTTGGATAAAATTTATTTTAAAAAAATTACGAAAAAAATTTAGCAAAACAATGTGAATATTGTAAAAAAAATCACTGTATCATTTAAACTATTAGCCACTGTAATTGTTAAAACAACAAATTGATACGAAAACTAAAGCTCTACAAATCTAGACTGCATCACGATTCCTATTTTAACAATCGTCATGTTATTTGTGTAATGTGTTTTTTTTTATAAATCCTTAAAAACGGTTGTTTCTGACATTTATTTTATTTATCAGAAAATAAGAACAATTTTTGATTTTTAATTAAATACTCAACTAACGCCACTTATTTTCGATTCTTATTTAAATTACACGAGGCAAAATAGATATTTTTGATTTTTATTTTATTTGTCGCATTATAACAGTTATCGGAGACTTTTATTTATAGAAGGCTGCCATAGTGAAGTATGTATGTATGTAGGATTTTCTCAAGCCTTTAGAATGTTTTATAATTTGTAGAAATTGGACATAAAAAAAAAGGATTACAGAGTTCCAAAAAAAAAAATGTTACTTTTCTGAAATACCCTCGGCCCATATACATACTTGCTGAAAAAAGTCTTCGATAACTGTTATTTATCATAAGGTGAATAATATAAAAATCGCAAGTAACTGATATTTGCTGAGCAATAAAAAAAATCAGGAATGTGTGTTCTTAATTTTACATAAAAATTAACAAACAAAATGTATTTTCAAATTTTATGCTCAGTGAAAAAATAATTGGATTGGTATATTTCACTTGGATGTAGAACATTTTCTCCATAGTGAATTTTTCAATGACAATTTTCATCAATAACTGTCATTTTCGCTCGCTGCTCTCCGTCTTCAAGAGTTTAAATGAACTCCACATAGTAATTGCTGAATTCATGAATGATGCTTAATCCACAACAATCTATGCATGATACATATGTACATATATGTATGTATAAGTGCACATATATACATAGTACATGCTTTACGAATTCTAGTCATATTTTCTATGAAATTTTAGCAGTAGAGAAAATAGACATACGATTTTATTTAACATGAATTTATGTTGCGCAATGATTCAATTCATTTTAGTTCCTTATTTCTCGTATACCGTAGGAATTATCAATTTCTCATTGAACAATCTTCCTTTTATTTACATAAGTACGCACATATGTACATACTTATGTAGATAGATACACAAGACTCATATTTGATGATACTGATTTATTTCGGCGCAAAATAAATGTGAGATAATTTCGATACAGTAAAACTTTGTAAATTCTTTGCATTAGTTTTGATGAGTTTTGAATATTTTTGTTTTGGAAATTGATAAGCCAAAGTTGAATGGTTTCATGCTATAAACTAAACCTTGTAAATCGTTGCATTAAATATGTTTGTATATTGTGAATTCTGGCAGTCTTCGTGAAATTTCTTATAAGATAGCCATGCAAAAATTGAACAATGAAATGCCATAAAATATGAATAATAATAATAATAAATAAATAAGTTATGAAAGTTTGGCATAGAATGGGCGTTTAGTGGAGTACAATTTATTGAATGAAAAAAAAAAATTTAAAAATAAAAAGTGGAAAACCTTCAAAAAATTTGTTTTGTTTTTATTTTGTGCGGGGTGGGAATTACGCTGACCCAAAAGTGGGCCGGGTATTTTTTTCTGGATAAAAAAAATAATAATAACTACATTTAAACCAGTTCAAAATATAGGGCAGTTTTCTTTGATCCGGATATGACCTTTTTCTGAGTGCAGGCAATAACGAAAGTGAGTTAAGTGAAACATCTAAAAAAGTGTCATTTTCGGTTTTTGTGTGTTAAGGAAATAACACCTTCAATTCTTCGTAAATCATAAAAGCGGTTATTACACTCTTTCTTGTCTTATAATTATAAATATTTTTTAAGGCTAAAATTTCAAATAAATCCATCAAGCTATCTTGCACCAAAAAAAGAATTCATTTTTATGAAATTTCAAAAACCTCAAACCAGATTGCATTAAATTCGATCAGAAACAGAAGATAATGATGAATATAATTATGTGAAAAATTTACGCCCTCATAGTCTTCTGTTTTGGACGAAATTATTGTTAAAGGACTTAGACAAGCGCCGTAAATACACTTTTTGGCGTTATTAAAACTTAATTGAAAAAATAATAATTTGACCCATGCTAGTAGTACCTGACCTACTACGACTACGACTGGTTATCGCTCAGGGGTCAAAGTTCAGATTAACCCATGAAGACTCAGAAAATTTTAATCAATAGCAATTTCTTCTACTATAGCGGTATCGATTTTTGGTATGAGATGAAAAAAATAAATATTAATTGTTTTAGTCTTCGTAGAGTAGTCTGAACTTGTACCCTTATTCTACATCCTTTAACTGTCTCCAATCGGGACCGTAATAAAAATAAGTGATATCTTTGACAGTGATATTACCGATATTACCAACTTCCCAAGCAAAAAAAAAACGTTACTGTTATTCCACCAGACTTATAAAATGTATTATATTTTCCGGATTTCGCCTATTGCTCGTGCACTTCGGAAGTTTAATGCATTATCTAATAATAATATAAATATTCTTAGTTTAATTGCTTAAAATGAATTCTATGTTAATTATATTTTTGCCTAGTCTGTAAGGTACTTTGATCTACAATACAAAAAAAAAATAAATAATAATAAAAAAATTAATATTCTAAAAAAAATTAACATCTACGTGAGCTGGACAGATTTGAAAATACCACTAAAAATGAAGTTTTTTGTAAATAAAAACAGGGGTTAAAATAATTTTTCAGAAAAAACACCTCAGATGATGCAGCAGTTTAAGCTTAAATGGTCTGGATAAAAATATTTAAAAAAAATTCAAATGAGATTTTTGACGCAGCTTTTGAGATTTTTTTTGGAAGATTTGTTTAACAAAAACTAGAATAATGAAGCCATTACAAGACCAATTTATTGCTTTGTAAATAAATCCGTCCAAGTTCGTATATTTTCCGTAAATCTCATTATTAAGATTCTGTTGAACAAAGTTTTAAATATTTTTATGCCAGACTTTTAAGCTTAAGGTATTTTATCATCTGAGGGATGTTTTTTTTTTAATATATTAAAATATTTTATTATATCACAGCTCACGTAAATCTTAAAATTTTTTCGAAATATTTTGCCGGAGGTCTTAGAACATAACAAATTTTAAGATTCCGGTGGAAGGCCGCAACTTTTTTTTTAGTAAAGTACCTTAATGTACATACATACTAATATTTATGTTAAAAAATATTCTTTTTGAAAAGGAACTGCTGAAAACGTAGAGGATCAAATTGATTAAGAACTGCACACTCGATAAGATAATTGGATACAATGTATTTTTCGCTACGATTTGTTTAGTTTTCCGGAGAGCGACGTTGTCTGCTGATTATATATTTTTCAGATTACGTACTCAATCCATAATTAAGAAAATTTTTCATCGAAAACCCGGACTTTAAAATAATCCTCTATTAAAATGACAACTTTTCTGTAAGCATCACTTTTTATTTGGTTTTTATTTTGAGAAATACAGTAGAAATTCCTTATACAAAAAGTACAAAAAATTAAAACAGGGAAAGAAAAAAACATTGGTGAATATACTTTTTAATAAAATAGTTGATAAATATCAAAAAAAGACGCATTTTTAGTTGATGTATAGGAGAAAATACTGAATGGTAGCTGAGATAGTTATACAAATTGCATTTGAATCGACTTTCATATGTGAACAGGCAGATTAATTTCAGCGATCTGCGTATTTTCTAACCTCTGTATATGTGAATATAATTTAAATCAATTTCCCCACGCTTGAAGAGTTCTATATATTTTTAAAGGCCGTTAAACTATTGATTTTTAATAAAGGGGGAAAATAGGAGTTAACTGCTAAATGTGGGTTAACTATCATTGTGAAAATTGGCCTTGGGCGCGGATATGGGTAATGAATAGATAGATTCTTGTTCACTTACACACCCGATTGCATACATACCTGAGTACATATATGCACACATAAATATATACTTATATAAGTACACTCAAACGGAGTAAGTAAAAACATCTGCTTGACGCTCGACTGATATCCTTAGGCAGAGCGCTTCTTAGCAAATATAAACGAATACAGGTAAATACTTAAGATCATGTATATGTATGTAGATACTTAGGCATTAAGCGATTCTACAAATGCCTTTACCTGGTTTTGTAGCCAGATTTAGTTGCATTTCGCAAACTATTTGTACTTGACGATTTGTAGCAACTGTAGCTTCTGAGCCGAAAATATCCGCTCGAAAATAGCCAGCATTGCTATAGTAGACTCACACAAGTATGCACATTAGGGTGATTCAAAAAGATTATGAAGAAAAATGAAATTTGGAATTTCAATGCTAACACCCCCCATGATTGTTCTGTATCGAAAAAAAATCAATAGATGCACTTTTGTTTTTAAATCAAAAATATTTAGAAGCCGCTCAAAATTTTCCATATATTTTAAATGGGTGAAAAAATGTGTCGTAAAAATGGTATAGATTTTTTGGAAAATCCATATTTTCCAATGGTGTTCACAGCCTTGTATTCACTTACTTTGGAAGACTTTCGCATTTAAAGCTAGATCATTGCCATTATCTAAGCGAATTAAAAAAAAAATAATTATCAAAACGTTTATTTTTTTGTTCCATGGCCATTTATTTTGAATTTATGTCTCATATTTGACGTATGCTTGCTACCAAAACGAATTCATACCAGGTGATGTTGAGCGTACGCCAAAAAAAATGTAACTTAAAAACTTGTGCGTAGAATGACAGTGAAAATCGGTGAGAATTACAAAAAACACATAGGTTTGACATTCACTCCATCAAGCGAATTCACTCAACTGCTTCCTCAACACCGCCCGCTTTATATGAATTCGGCTTGTTTGCTAGATTTTTTCATTATTTCGTCTGTATATCTATACTGAGACCATTTCTTTGCAACCTAATTGCAAAAGAACACTAGGGAGGATAATGAATTTCATGTAAAGCAACAACACTAACTCGGAAAAATATGCGAGTTGAGCCAACTCGATAAAATGATATCCGACCTCAGATGTAGTGTTGGGAAGTGGAAAGACTGCGCTATCATGAATGAGCCTTAAGAAAATACATGGAAAATTTTGATTTAACACCTAATTCCTTTTTATTTGCATAGAATTTGTAAATATATAACTAAATACATAAAACTAAAAATTGCCGGCAGAACTATTTTCCGTTTTTAAATATCGCTAAACAAATCGCAAATTACATGAAAGTGGCTAACAGGGTTAATTTTGCAACTAAAGGAAATTTTATCCGAGTTGGAGCGTTCTTTTGCAACTCGGTTACATTAAAACGAGGCCACTATAATGTTTTTGGACTGTACTCGTAGAAACTGACAATATGGTAGAAATATTATATAATTGTATATTGAATGTGTGCACGCAGTTAATGCAATCTTGTTCATCATTCTTAATATAACTTCAACAAAGGATTGCAAAATTGTACCATGTTTTGAAAAACTTGCCACAGAGTTGGGCTATCTATCAACAAAAAATAAACCTATGCAGATTTGCAAAATTCACAATACCTTTTATGCATTAAAAGTATGTACTATGTATTGTTGGATTTTTCGAAAACATTAGCAGTGTCTCATTTCATTTGTTGCACTTCCAAGAATTACCTAAAAATAATACATCAAGGAAGTGCACGAAGCACTATTTTTGTTGCACTACCTTTGTTTGTACAAAGGTACTGACGGACGTACACATACATACATACAAATAGATACCCTGCAGGAATATTAAAATAGTTATGGATTTAAAAGTATCACTGAAAAATTTGAAAAAAGTACATCGAATGATCAAATCTTTGCAAATAAAGTTGAGTTACGATAAAATATGCTAAACAAAAAAAACAGAAAGCTATGTATATTTAAATTAAAAATAATAAAAATCAATTGGCGCTATATTTATGATAACTCGAACTTTTATAGTTTGTTGGGCACGTCTTGGTTGTAACAGAAATTTATGGGCCTATAGTTTTGTGCGGTCTCCGATTTTTGTGAGAAGTTTTTTCATGACAGAAATATAATCATCGACAACGTCTGTGCTATGAGAAAAAAACTTTTCTAAAATTTCTTGATGTTACTTGCCCCGGACAAGATTTGAACCTGGAATACACTGAATACGACACCGAATGGAGCGCGCATGTGTTACACACTCGGCTATGGCGGTCGATAACTTTGTATTAGGGATTACGAAAAACTTCGAAAATGTCACTTCCTATAGTTAAAATGTAGGGAGCGAAAAAAATCAATATTCTAAAAATTTTAACAGATTTATACATACCAAAATGTCAGTCTAAATGAACTATATTAGAGTTATGATAATACTGCAGTTTAAAAACAAAAACAACCAAGCCTACCTGTCAGTCAATTAAATGCTATTAGACTCTAAAAGCAGTCAGTAATGCCCTAAAAATAGTTTTACTGGAGCCAACGAGAAGTAACATATGGCTCGTATTTAGGCGATTTTGGATTATGCATATATATTGAGTAGAGCACAACCGAACATAAATTTTTACAATGAAGCAGACATCGAAGTAAGACACCAAAAACTTATTTCCAAAATAATGTCAGAAAAAATAGTAATTAATTTTCCTTGTATCTGCTTCAGCTTATCTAACTTCAAATATGTATACAACAAAAGTAGATCAATAGGATAAAAATTCTTTCGAGAGGGAGAGGTGTAAACTTTCATTAATTTTTGCTTGCTTCGAAATACTGAGACATAAAACATTATTTTGTATCACCAAATCATTGTTGCGATATCTCAATTTTTATATGATTTGTATACGCTATTGATTGTCGTACGCTATTGTTAAGCTGTAAATAAGTAATTTTGGCACAGTGGAATCGCGGTAATTTATAATAGCATTTCATTTCAGTGACCACAGAATAATAAAATTACGAAACACATAAAGGGATTTTTTTTAGTTATGTTATTGATATATAAGGTATCAAAAATTAATCAAAAGTCTGTCTTTTTTGTAGGATTTCAGTAAATGTTAATGGAACAATATCTAATTGCTACTTTTTTTATTAGTTTTCTTTACCTCATTACCCAGGGCCGGATTTATCCAAATTGTCACCCTAGGCAAGCGCCCTTTTCAATCTCAAAAACCTGTTGACCGAAGACAGACACCAAAGTTAATTGACGCAAACTTTATTTGAAATTTGCCGCCCCTGAAAATTTGCCGCTCTGTGTGGCTGCCCTAGTTGCCATTTGGTAAATCCACCCCTGCCATTGTCAACGTAGAAAAAAGTTAACGGCAAATGTATTCCTACTGTGACCCACTACACGAAATTTTGCTTTGCTTCACGAATTACAAAAGTGACAATGGGCAAGTACCAAAATGTAAGTATATAAAATTTTTGCGAATCAACGGAACTTTTCCAAGGGACCAATGGGTGTTATTTCCTGTTTAAAAGTAGACATGAATTTTATGAGAACAAATTTGACTAGTGTCTTTAAAGACAACACAATTTAGACGAGATTCATTAAAAACTAGACCTGGTATCGTGAGAAGCCGTGGTGGATTATTTTATATTCCTTTTCACTTTATAATTTTTTGGAAATATTTATTGGCATGGATATCGATGAGGCCGAATATTCACATAACAATTTTTTAATCAACAATTGGCTATAACTAAATTTGACATACGAACTAGAGATATTTTTAACCTTATTATGTTTATTTTTGCAAACAATTTGTATGAAAATAGAGTCCTTGATAAGGGAGGACTCTGATTTTAAGTATTGTATTGTACGCTTCTATTTTGTTTATTATTTGACAAGGGATTTTGTTTGGACATACAAAATATTATTCAATTAAAAAACCAATATATAAATAGGTGGTAACCTTTGTTTGTATATTATTCGGAAATGTATTTTATTTTGGCCTTAAAACATGTTTGGTCAAGCTTAATTATTAAATGTTACTGGGCTAAAAAAATGAAAGGCCGGGTTGACCAATAATTTTGTTTCAAATAAAATAAAAGTTGGTTAAGCGGTTTGTTTATTATCAGGAAAGGACTTTTGTTTGGGCCTTATAAAATATTTCGCCAAGTTTTATTGTTAAATATTACTGGACTGAAAAAGTTAATGTCCGGGTTTTTAAGCCATTATTGGACTTTTTAACAAAAAATTGAAAAAAATATAAAGAATTCTGGATCAAATGAACATTCCACTTCCTTCTACAACAATATTTTGGGCCGGACTTTTATTACATCGAAAAAAAATAAATGTAATTTTCGGTCCCTGATTTTTTTATAATGCCGATGTATTAAAGCAGATAACTTCCATTAAAGAAAAAAATACCAGCTCAGCGCATTAAGTTAATTTGTTCAGCATCGCGCTGCATCTCCGCCAGTTGATTCCTACAGGGATACGTAATTACCTATGTTTATAAAATTATCGAGATGCATACATAGTATGTATAGTTGAAATAATAATCATACAAATCTGTACTGTGTTATCTCCAGCGTACTTTCCCTTTATTTACCTATTTTTCCTTTCTTTTGTTTGCCAAAATTATATATACATACGTATGTATGTACATATTTTTTTGCTTTGCTTTGTACACCATCTTAACCTGTGTTGTCTTAACCATTTTTGCCGAAAATTGCGTCGGCTGTATAGCATACCTGTTCTTTGTTCAATTTATTTGCGCCCGGTCCGTACCACAACCCTCTTTACCTTCCCTTGTTTGTTATTCCAACCAATCTACAATACATTGTAGACAAACATCCTGCTTCGTGTGATTTACCAAAACCTAGTGCATGTGTATATTTCGTGAAATCCTTTTTTGCAATCTGTGTATTGTGAGGACTTTCTGTATGAAACAAACAAAATTTAAATAAACACTGATTAATTTATTGTGAATGTGAATTTATGAAATCATGCAATGATACCTTTGAGTAATCCTTGTGTGATCAATATGCGAATGCATGCGTTCAATAAAAAATATTCTACTTATGCTCTTCGAAAGTTGGGAATGAACGCTAAACGATAACATAAGTACATAAGACTGGTACAAAGATGCATGGGAAAAGTAAAGTCCGAATTTGAATGCCCTCACCCACTCGGCTTCTGCGTTATCAAAAAATATTAATGTTTGAATTAGTAAAACGCAAGATGGTATAAAATCCTTGAAAATCAAAATTTTTCAGTCAGCAAACACTGTTGGCCTTCAGAAGAATTCGAAAAATATTCAATTGTTTATTAATTTTTAAAATTAAAATTAAAAAAGACAAAGCTACTATTTTTTCGATATAGAATAACCCTAAGAATTCTAAGCATTAAAATCCCAAATAAATTCTTGGACCACCCTAATGACCTTAGTACATATGCAATTTTTTGAGAGCATTATTACAGAGTACACTAAAAAAAATGGTCGGAACTGTGAAAACCAGGACTATATGTTCCTATGTCAGTTGGGTCTACGCACCGGAACGACCCGGATTTATATCCGATCAAGGGCTGTCACTTCAGCAACATTCTCCAAGAGTGTATGGTGAATGTTTTAGCACTTACAACAGCAACAACAACAACTCTAGAATGAACGAAATCTGGGAATGAACTAACAATAAAAAATTTCGATTTTCTTTTGAGAAAAAGTATATCTATTTTAAGCAAGTTAAAATTCGTTTGCAAGTTAAAAATATCAGGATTTTAGGGAAAAACAAACCCAAAATTGCTTCAAAACGAAGAAAACAAATTCTTGTGCATAGCATAAGATTTTTCCAAGTGTAACACTTGTAGAAATTCGATATCAAAACAAAAATATTCTTGGCAACAGATGGAAATTGTGGCAATTGTTCTTTTCTATTTGCCAATGAAAGGTTGTAAAACTGAAAAATTTGTGTCAAGTAGTGTGTTTGTCTATTTCCGGCTTTCGTTTTCATTCCAATGCGTATGAAGAAATCTAACGTGTGGTCTAATAAAATTTACTTTTAAAACGAAAAGCAAAAAGAACAAAAACTAATGGATTTATTCGAAAAAAAACAACAAACATTTCCATTAGTATGACGTCCGACAAAAGTTATTTTTTTGAGGTAGATGTGAGCGTGTAGTTTCAAATAAATGCTAAATTACTAAAATTTACTGTAAAATATAAATTTGTTCAACGATAACTTAATGGAAAGGTTATTGAATATATGTACAATTGAATTTCGTATGAATAAAATAGTTTTGCAGAAATGTCGCCACCTTCAGTTGGATGATAAAATAGTAAAACATCGCATGAAGTTAGTGAAATGTTCTAAAAAGAAGTAAATATTTCCCAGAATCATAATGAAAAAATAAGAGAAGAAGATGAAGGTCTATCAATAATTCGTACAGCGTGTTAAAAAAATATTAAGTCATCGATAGCTATTACTTTAATACTGAAATATAGTAGGTAATTATGAGTGAGACAAATTTTTTATGTTGCCAACAACTTTTATTTTGAGAATTATTTTATAAAAGTCTTTCCAGAAAAATTGTCAAGGAGAAACAATATTTGAAGTCTTGAAATACGGAACTATTTTGTGACTAGAACGGAACTTTTTTTGGGACCATGTCGGGACTATTTCGGAAAAAGTTCGGGATCATTTGGGGAGCAGTCCCGAATCGAACCTGGATTATGCCAGAAATGGTCTCGCAATAGTTCCATATTTCAAAACTTTAAACTTTTTTTCTCACTCACAATTACATATTATGAAAATACCTTTAGAATATAAGTCTCATAATAAAAGTCATTTGAAGACGTAAAAACAAATTCATCTCACTCATAAATATTATGGCAATACTTTTATAAAATAAGTCTCAAAATATAGTCAACGATGACTTAAAAAAATTGCGACGCCAATAATTCTTACGAAAAAACGGTTATAATTTAGTCTCAAAATTATATTTAGTCATGACTTAAAATGCTTATATCATGTCATAACAATTTTCAAAAGACTTATAATTCTTACGAACATTTTTATGACAATTTTTAAATTCAACCATCAGCAATTTTTGTATTCTGGGTCTCTGTTATTTTCACATAATGTATTTTCTACCTAATTGCTGTTTTAACCTAATTTAACTAAAAACAAAAAAAAAAACAGTAAAGTAATTTCATGATATTACGACAGTTTTATGATTTTGGTAGGGGTTGGTGTAAACCAAGATAATGTTATGCTTCTAATATATATGTATACTCTACTAGCACTTTGAAAAATTGTTGTTTCTCATAATATTCCCTATTTCAAACCTGGCCCTCAAGCTCGGTAACTATAATCGTTTTATTAAAGATCAAAGTTTTAATGTAATTATGTTGTTTCAATACAATTTCTTACAAACTGCCACTCAACTCAAGAATATTTAAAAAACTTATTATTTAACTTTAACATTGGACAACATTTCTTATGTTTTTTTCTTTTCTTTCTTTTCTTTGAACATATTCGATACAAATCTCTTTGGACCAAAATTTTTCTCGTACGTATTGATACTTAATTTCAGTGTGTTTGCTTCCTTTATGTGTTATTGGATTTTCGACTAGAAATTCTGCAACTTGATTATCGCAACGAATCAATGTAGGTTTATAATATAAATTCTCCAAATATCAGCTCTCTTGTACCCGGACACATTGCAATATATTCGGCCTCCATAGAGCTCAGAGATATTTAATTTTGCTTATTTGCTTTCCACCAGCCATAAAAGTTACATAGCCGCTATATGACTTCCGATCCATTGGATTTTATCCCAAAAGTGCATCTGTAAAACGTGAAGATTATTTTTGATTTCTTTCATATTTAATCGTAATATCTTACTCTCGTTGTACCGGTATCGAAGAACCAACAAGTTTGGTTTAAATTCGTTGTTGTTTCTATCTTATTTGATGTCTGCGGTGGTGCATCAGCTCTTGTTTTTGTTTTAAAGGCTCAAATATTACATCAGAGTTGGTGTTCGTTTATTATTCATCCGTCAAATGTTTTCTATTTGTAATTTCCATGGTCTGCGCGGTGCGTTCATATATTTCTTTGAAAAGAAAATTTTTTATATCTCTTCATGGGCGTCATCCCACAAAAATAATTAAGTGCTTTATTACACAGAGTTTATTAAACAAAATATTTACATATATTATTTCAAACCAACTCGAAATTCAAGTTAGTTTTATTAAGTGATGAATATGGGAACCGACGAGACAAATAGGAAAAACTTTGCGAGGGGTGGGATTGTGACCCAAAGGGCTAAACCAACTAATTGAGTCAGGCGTGAAGCTGCGATGTGATTGCGTTTACATAAATTATTAAGGTGCAATTAAGATACAATTTATACTTTATTTTCTTTAAAGTTATTTATAAAATATATAGCTGTGATGATATAATTAAAACTAAATTACATGTTCGCCAAGGCTATCAAAAATGCCAATATTTTTACAAATAAAGTTATAAGAATTGTGTTATAATTACTAAATTATTGAAGGATATGAAAATTTAATTAAGAATGCTTATTATTTTTACATTAGTTTAATAAAATATTTTGTTGAACGCATTCGTCTTAAAAAAATTAAATTCATACATTATTTTTTGGCCTGATTTTAAAATACAACAAAAGTCAGAGTGGTGTGCAGTGGTACGAGTATAGCTATAATTTCTACCACTCCTGACTGTTGTTGTCTTTTTTTCCAAGAATGAAGTCACGCAAATTACCAATCTCCACCACAGAAAGCTCCTCTGGAGTCCTAAAGAAGTACGAGCCTAGGTACTTGAACCTCAGTCTCGCAAAGGCAGGGCAGCTGAGCAGAAAATGAAAAGATGAATCCATCTCATCCTCCTCCATACAGCTGCGGCAGAAAGGGCCAGATAC
The DNA here is from genome assembly GCA_951828415.1 of Anomoia purmunda. Taxonomy (NCBI): domain Eukaryota; kingdom Metazoa; phylum Arthropoda; class Insecta; order Diptera; family Tephritidae; genus Anomoia; species Anomoia purmunda. The sequence goes on from OX639995.1 coordinate 23,549,139, forward strand.
TATCTTCAGCCTAACCGCATGAATACCTAACGGACAGTGCCCAGTCAAAACATCTACGAGGGTCGAGAGTTGCTGCTTAGTAAGCGACCTCAGCTCCTTTGAGCGCCCACGATCCACTCTGCATGTCGTGACAGTTTCCCAGCGCTCGCTGAGACGATAGAGAGCCTATCTGTCCAAGAGAAGTCCGAAAGCAGCCAAAGGAGCTCCCACCTTCTCCCTGCATGGATAAATGACTTCCAGGGTACCCTGCCGAGCGAGCTTATCAGCCATGCAGTTCTCTGCAATGTCACTATGGCCCGGTTACCCAAATTAGTCTAACGTCGATATACTCTGAGGCGGGTGCGAGAGAAGTCAGGCACTCCCTGACAAGTTTTGATCTCAGGTTAAGTAAGTAACATCACTTACTGATGAAGGTTAAATAAGTAACATCACCTTCTTTATTCAATCATGATAAAAAATTCTCCAAGTGTTCTAAATTCACAGACGTGTCCCTAAAAAGTGAATGTAATGGGTAAAACGGATGTCATAATCAGATGCATAGTCTCATTTTACATTATGAACTGTTGGGACGATATCAGATTTGATGTTATTACAGATCCTGGTAGAGTTATTACAGGTCATGAGTGTTCTGACGCAACTAGCCTCATGAGATTTTCTTTTCAACAGGTGTACAATTGAGACCACCCAAAACTGACTATGAAAATACATGAGTTTCGAATATTTTTCATGGCCACGCCTAAATTAACAGTTCAAAATGATTATTTTATTCAAACCACCTGTGATGAAACCCAGACTATGAAATTAAAATACTTAAACCCAAATCGTTGTCTAAACTCAAATCGTAGCTAATTAAGGGAATGATAGACAATTGCTAGGATCTGCGATTATTGAAATAAAGTACGGGAAAACACGCCAGCAAGTGGTTGGTAAAATGAGGTAGTAAAGAATAGCAGCGAAATGTAATAAGGCCAATTAAATTTGCACCCCTAACCGATGCAAACAGATTGAAAGGTATGTCAGTTAAATGCTCAGGGAGAAGAGTAAAAACAGTTGCTGCCGTCGGTAAATGAGCAAACATTGTGGTGGTGTGAAGGGCGCTGAAGCGATTAATTTACACTTGGCAACCAACATATCAAGTTACTTGCAATAAGTGCATAAATAGCTGCAACAGAGTTAAATTAATAGCAAAACGAGGAAAAAGGAAGGAAAAAATAAAGGAAACACCACGCCACAAATTGCATTACCCATACACTTGCATTGAAGCTATTAGTACATACATACATAGTACGTACGTATTGTATAAAATAGTTGCAGCTGCAGCCGACTAGGCAACACCTGTTGATAGCTGCTGTGCAAGGATTGCAAATATCGAAGGACACAAATATTGCGGAAAAGGCAGATGTTTATATATGTATGTACAGATGTACATATTTACTTGTACATATAGAGTAAGGAGACGGGAAAGTCAAACAAAAGAAATTACGAAAGGAAAAATGTATGGAAGCAGAGAAGTAGAAACAACGCAGTGATTTGCAATATACTGTACTGAAAATCTGAAATTAGGTTATGCCTTGGTTGCATTACTCCTACGATCTTTTTCAGATTAACCCACTTCTTGCTGCAGGAAAACCGATTTGAGATAAACTTGCGTACATACATACATATATGCATACACATGTCCATGCATTCACACAGTGGCGAATCCAGAATTCCGAATCGGGTTGAGGCTGCAGTAAAAAAATGGCTACAAATATAAACCATAAATTACAGTTGACCCTTTCCATTTCAAATCAACCGGTTCGCGATATTTTTGTATTTTGATAAAACTTAAAACTTTTTTGGTTGATTTAATGAGGCACGAATTTATTTGTTTTGGCTTGAAAATTTTTTTTTTCCATTTTTCGAAGTTATCGTTTTTAATGAAAAAATCGATTTTTCTTTTGGCTCGCGGGCATTTTTTTTAAACTCTCATAACTTTTGTAAAATTTGATGAATTTTAACATACTTTAAATACTTTCGTGATTTTTTATTAGCATAAACAATAAAAGTACACTTTTTTCGAACAATTTTTTTTCGCTAAAATGTTTGTTAATAAATAGATAGTTTGATCTGTATACTGGCAAAACGGCTTTTTTCGATCCTTTTTTTTTTTGGAGTTCTGATCAAAAATTGAAAATGGTGTTTTTCTCCATTTTGACGGCGTTCTTCTGAAAATAGTCGTATCATATAGCGATGCTTATATTAATTCTCATTCAAACTTAATAGATCCTTTAATATTAAAATAATTCAACAAATTCTTCTGTGAATTCCCTAGTGTTGTGAAGGCGACTGCGTGAATCATTCACTTTATTTTCTCTACGTGGCCAAGGTTTGACAGATAAATAACATAACCTGTTTTCGCCGTTATATTAATGATAGTTCAGACTGTCAGTCTATTTTTTTTCTATTTCCGTTCAATTTTTTGTATTATAATTTTAGTATTTCTTGTAATTTCTTGGCTTTCAATCGTCAAAACGACATATTGGTTTTGAATTTTCAAAATTCCTATTCGACTTTGTGCCAAGAACCATGGTTCAATAATAAAAAGCTTTGCAAATAAGCAGCTTTCTCGGCCCCATTTTGTTTCGAAAATTTTTTGTACGACTCTAGTGAAATATTTATAAATAGTATTAGAAATGCAAGTTCTGCAAACAACAACAACAGGACATCGCGCGCTAAGCTTTTGACTAAAAACAAGCAGTGAAAAGGAAATTCACGGAGGCACATAGATTTTGAACAAACTGTTTTCATAGAATGAACTCATCATACTCACTTTAGCCCCGACCCCGCTGGACTGTTTAAACGCAAGTTAGTTTTTCAGTTTTTGACTAGAATTACATAGGTAGTTAGCAGCATTTTTATAGCGTCATGTATTAATTATTTTTTCTATTTGTTGATTGTTCTGATATGTCTTTTTTAAGTTATAATACCGTCGTCAAAAAATCTTAATATCCCCCACTATTTTTACTAGCTTCTACCACTATTTTTACTAGCTTCTACCACTATTTTTACTAATTTCTTCCATTACTTTTACTAATTTCTACCACTTTTATCTACCACTATTTTTATAATTTTCTAATTTCTACCACCATTTTACTACTGGTAGGTACGAATAATTTCTACTTCTATTTTTACTAATGCTACTACTAATTACTACGACTACTTTTATTAATTTCTACTACTACAAATATGTTTAACATTTGGCTCGCGTTGTAGGTGCGCGCGTATTTTTTTATATGAATTTTAGGACGTCATAATGTGCTATAACAATATGAAATTATATTTGTTGTACAACTACAATACGTACATAAATATGTAGCACGTACTGTACCTACTGTGAAATGCACAAAAATTTGTGTGATGGCACTAGAAGGTACAAAGTTCGCGTTCCACTACGACTGGTATGTACCTATGTTTGTACACACAATACATGTGAAGAAACTTCCAATTTGCCACAATTTTGGTGCTGCCGGAGGCGCCTAATAAAATTGGTTGATACAATATAAGCAAAAACAAATGCAAATAATTGCATTACACAATATGGTGGATCGAGTTTGAACAGAACTTTTTACTTAGAACGAACTTCAAAGGACAGGAGATAAGGAATTTAATTTTAAGTACAAAATTGATTTACAAAAATATTAACATCTGTATTTATACAGGGTGCGCCATCTGTTCCATCGGCCACTTGTCAGCCGATTTACTTTCTTCGACACGTTTTGGAAACTTCAAACTAGTGCAATTTTAATCATTGACCGCTTCACACCGAAAAAACAGGCCAAATCAGTGGCTATGTACATTGAAAATAAATTGTGCTAACTCAATGTGCATATCATGCAAAATATCGCGGTGAAAAGCGCCTATCGACAGAGTGCTAGCTAAAAAATGTCTTTGACCGCGGAGCAGTGGGTAATCAAAACTATAATCATCCACACCCAAGACGTTCAAATTAAATGATAGAAGGTGTGAGAGAAAGAGTGTTGCCGCGGACCCGAGTGTCTCGTATCGCATCCGAGCTCAGTATTTGAATATCAGTGGAACCACTTTGCGCGACATTTTGAAAAACAATCTCCATTTGTTTGCTTACAAAATACTACTGACTCGAAGAATATGGGCCACACATATGCAGCGTCGCATAGAGTACGTTAAATATTCCGCCGAATGTTGGAAACCATGCCGGAGTATTAATGATCGACGAGTCGCATTACATCCTCTCTGGCGGTGTTAGGAAACAAAATTGCCACATTTGGGGAAGAGAAAATCCCAACGAGATTGATGAAACACCATTACAAGATCGAAAAGTGACTTTTTGGGGCCGGTGTGGGTGCAAAAACGATAAATGGGAAATTTTTCATCAATCAAGGCGAAACAGTCGATGGCAAACGATATCCCTGGATGTTGGCACATTTTGTGTGTCTGAAAATGCGTGAAAATAATCTGACTGATTTCTGGCGTCTACAAGACGAGGCGCCATGCTACACAGCAAACCTAACACTTGCGGTTTTTGCAACAAAAATTCCCTAGAGGCGATATTGACTGGCAACCAAGATCCCTCGATTTAACAACCCCCGGACTTCTTTTTGTGGGATTATTGAAAGAGTCAATTTTCTGCCAGCAAGCCGAAGTCCTTTGACGAGTTCAAGACTAATATTCGTGGCGAAATAGCTGCTATACCGAACGAGATGCTCAAAGAAGTGATATATTTGGAGGGTTTTTATGCTAAATTAATAATAAAAAACGTAAAGAAAGTCTAGTTATTAATTAACAATTCGATAAACAGTTAATTTCGCGTTTCGAACCGGTCGTTAAGCCATCTCGATGTTGTGATATCACAGCTCTGAACATTTTCCTTTGAGACTGCATAAAATCCAAAGTCTACACAGAGAAGACAGCAACAATTGATAAATTGGAAGGTTACATTAGTCGCGTCATTGAAAATTGCAATTTCGCAAAGGAGTTACAGGCAACATTTGAAAAATGTTATCTTTGATACAATAAATTAAAATAATAGTTATTTTGCAAGATAATAAAGATTATCCGGATTGAAAAACACAATCTGTGCGATGCTTCCTTTCAGAAATAAAGCTGTTGAAATGTGCGTTCAATGATGTTTTGAATTTATCTTCATATTTATGCAATGGCGAGTACTGATCTGCCCTAATATAGACACAAAAAATATCCACTAACTCTGTTTTTATTTTTACGTCAAAAGTGTGTCGCAATTGCCGATGTATAATTGCACTGCAGGTGAACACTCTGACATTGTGCAGCATGGGCAAACATATGTATGTATGTGCACCTATTTAACTACCACATACATAAGTACATACATACATATGTACCTACATAAATACATATGTGCATTGTAAACACTTCATAATTGCTAAATAATTGCATGCGATAATTGTTAAGTTCTTTTATGTGATGGCGCTGCTCAACAATAACAACATTACTGCTAATATCATAAAACAGGGATGCCAACGAGAAATAAGTATATTTTTCGCTCAGTTGCAAAATACAGGGGTTTTCAATAGGAACGCTACAAAAGTTTTTTTAAATAAAACAAAAACGGTTTGGGATATGAATTAAACTCTTTATTCCTGTGAAAGTACATTCGATGCCATTATGTATGGCACTCGATTTCTTTTGCATGGACACAACGGGCACGATTGCAGAAGTTCAGACGCTGAAGCCAATTTTCGACGGTTTTCAAGCATAAATCGGCCGATGCTGCTGCAATTTCACGTTCGATATTCGTACGAAGTTCATTAATCGTCGCTGGCTTGTTGCCATAGACCGTAGACTTGACATGGCCCCACAGGAAATAGTCCAACGGCGTCAAATCGCACGACTGAGGCGGCCAATTGACTGGGCCATTTCGTGAGATAACACGTTCACCAAACATGGTTTTCAATAAATCGATTGTGACATTCGCTGTGTGGCTTGTGGCGCTGTCCTGTTGGAACCACATATTGTCCAAGTCCATATCATCCAATTCGGGCCAAAAATATTCGGTTGTCATTGAGCGGTAGAGATTCCCATTCACAGTAACGTGCCGGTCTTGATCATCACGCAAGACGCCGCCGGCCCATAAACCGCACCAAACCGTAACTTTTTCGGGATGCAATGTTGACTCATGGAATACGTGTGGATTGCTGCCTGTTCAATAACGCATATTTTGCTTATTCACGAAGCCATTCAGCCAGAAATGACAACGACCATAAATTGGACGTAGCGCTCTTAAAGTTGAGGCCATTGACTCCAAATTTCGGTAGAAGATTTCAATAATTTCGACTCGTTGTTGGATCGTATATCTTTCCATGATGAAATGGCAAACCTTACTGAAGAGAAATGTCAAAAGAGCGAGAAAAAATATGGCGTCATTTGCTGTCACAATCGGTCTACTTTTGTAGCGTCCCTATTGAATAACCCTTTAATTACCAAAATTTGTTAAAAATACCATTTATGAACTTTTATTAATAAGTATATTATGTTAATTGGACTAAAAAGAAATCCCGGTTAAAAATGACTGTATTTATCTGTGGTATTAGCTATGAACATGATAACGCCATTTCACTTTTTGCAAAACTGTTATAAAAACTTTCATTTTAAAAATGACAAACCAACCGTATCAAAAACGGAGTTATCATTTTTATAATATTTGCAATTTTTTCTAGCTTGAAAAAGATAATTTAGTATTTATTCAATAATTCTGGTATTTATGCTATTCGACAAAAAAAAACATAAATAAAACACCAGATGCTAATTATCCAGCATTCTGTTTTAAAGAGATCTTGTAATGTTTTGCCATAAATGCCAAGATTTCATTATTTTGAGATAAAAGAAATCTTTACAACCAAGCCGAATTTATATCAGGTGGCATTGAATGTCAAACAACAAAATTCAGATGTATTTTGTTTTTGCTTCTATGACTTTTGAGAGCTGAAGCCATTAAAGCAAAAACAAAATAAATGTAATTATTATATTATCTTTAGCCTTATAGTTTAGAGACTAGTGTAATTTTATGGCGTTCGAGTCCAATTTTTACTAAGAAATAATATGAGAATACAATGTTTTTTCAAAATAAATACGATTTGACATTTCCAGAATCAGAAGAAATTGATCAGCTGTTCGTTCAACTCCACCTTATATGAATTCGCCATGTTTTAAACTCAATTCCAAAAACAAAAAAATCAAAAAAAAATCGGAGTCGCCTGTATAAAATATATGTACATATCTGTGTTCATTATTTTCTGATCATCAAATTCTCATCTTTTATAAAAAATTTCAATTAAACTTTTATCAAGATTGCCTGCTATAAGGCTATAGTGAAATATTAAGGCTTTGATATTTTTCATTGACCTCTTAATCTTTTTCGTTTTGTCTTGATTTGGTTCTTATTTCAATTTCAATTTCAATATATTTTTTTCCTATATTTTTAACCATACATATATTATATATATTATTAATATTTTCACCCAAATTTATCGAAGTACATAGCAAAACTTTGCCTTTTTAAAAAGCCATTTTTGGTTAAAATTCCAGGAAGTGGTAACCCTGATGGAAAATTGGAAAATGTTCAATGCATGTTTGTGTTCATATGTTTGAGTGCATGTGGCATTTCAAAAATAGGTGTTGGTGATAAGCACGCATAATTGCCATTAAGTAGCTGCTAGAGAACTCCCATAAATTGCAACCAGTATTTAAATGAATACCATTGGATAACCGAATGAATTCATTTACGAAAAAATATAGCATAAATATATATAGTTTGAACGGAATATCTAGCAGAATATAACTAACTTAAATATTGATTTATTAAATTTACACTTCGGCAAAATTAAAACACGTTTCTCACGGAAATATTGGAAGTTATTCATTTTTCTCTCTCCAGTATTCTTATTTACTAATGGCGAGATCTTTCATTTCGCTACAGGAAGGGGCAATCTTGTATTCCGTCATTCTTGAATCAATTGTGGTAATAGTTTAATGTTAAGCTGTATATTACGAACCCATTTTTCGGGGGTTTCCGACACCGTTGGCTTTTATTTCAACATTTAGGGGACAAATACCAGACAAGTTTATTATTCGCATTGTTCAACTGGAGGACCTGGAAGCGACGGGCCCGTTTCTTCGTACTCAGCTACTTTCGGAGAAGTCTACTTTTTATATAAAACATCGAATTGTCGATAGATAAACGTCAACAGCTTCCCTTTCTTTCGCGTCTCATAAAATTTTACTGCATGCACTTGCGCTTTTTAGTATTCCAGCAGAACATCCTTTAGTTCCCTAAAATTTTATCGCAAAGTCTAAAGTGATATTGTAAACGACAATTACAGGAATGAAAGTTAATAACAAATTGCAAAACAGGCGGTGCAAGTCTTAATATAAATTTTAAAAATTGAATGCGTATTAAGACTTACCCCGTTGTTGTTGTTGTAACAGAATAAAATATTCCCCGTAAAATTTTGGGGAATGCTTCTGAAGTGAAAGTCCTTGGACGGATATAAAACCGGATCGTTCCGGTATCGTAGAATCGACTGTTGTGAGAACGGACTCATTCCGTGTTTTTGTTTGGTTTTCAAAAGTGAAGTTTTGTCAGTCTCCGATTCAGTACATATAAATGTAGCTAAAAAAAACTACTTCCAGTGATAAAAAACTGATGATTTTGGTATTTCATTTACTTCTTTAGTTTTACATATGTACGTGCCTAGAATAACCGAGCAAGTGCGCCAGTTTTACTCTTCTTCACTCTATCTATATCTATTTAAATATGTGTGAATGTATATCAGTGAATGTATGTACAATAAACTATTGATAAATATGCACTTCCATTACCAAGGTCAAATAATTGTGTCCAGATTTGTCACTAATCACTTAATTCTCAGAAAGGAATTACTGTTCATTGAAGAAAATTAAGTTGACCAAGTTGATTTATTTCTTCCTAAATCCAAAGATGCTAAGGTAAAATAGTTTATTTGTCCGCAACAAAACTAATAACAGTCATTCATCAACGCTAAGCTCAATTCATTCAATAAAACATCGACATAAATAGATGTCGTTTGACTATACACATAAAACTTGCATATTTGATAAATGTGTATAGGTTTCCGTGTAGTAGCAAGTAAATTGAATTCGTCAAGTCACAGATATGTACATACCAACGAACAATCGTACATATGCATTTATGTACATTAGGGAGGCATCTAAAACCCTTTGGCAAGTATGTTAACGCTTGTTTCAAGTTTTGGTAAATGATATACATATATCAGCAGTTTGTTTTCTCAAAAAGTAAATGGGTTGCTCATTTTTACAAAGAAATTATAGGCCCGTTAGCTGGGAGACTTAAACTTTTAATTATGTCATAGAGTTTGGTGTTCACACACATATTATTTAACTTGGAAAACTAGTATTTGACAATTGAAAGTGTTTTGATTTGGTTCGTGAAAAACTCAATGGGGAAAATGGAGAAAAGTTCACTTCAAATCGATTTTTTACCTTTTTTTAAAATAAGTTTCTACGCATTGCATTTCCTTCTTGTGTGTGCACAATTTTGCAATTTTACTTGCCCACCTCTTGAGGTGTGGATGTACTCAAGTCTGGAGGGGTCAGTTGCCATCTCCGCAGCCCACGTTCTTCCCATAAGGTGACTTCACCCCTGCATCACAACTTCTACCTATCAGGTTTTGAATATCATTTCGTTTATGTATATTAGAACGATTTCCCGTCATCCCTTGTCAAGTTTGGTTTGGAGACAAACCAGTCTCGGCGTTGTGCCGTCTTTTTTAAATTTTACATTTCTTTTAAATGGCATTTCATTTGGTCATTAAATATACGCTTCGTACTTCAATTCGACTTTTACCAAATTTGTCTGCTAAACTACAGATTTACTTACTCTTATTCCTAAAGTATAGCGTCAAGCGTCAGCGAACTGTCAAAATTTCTTATGTCCACGCAACTGTCAAAATTTCATATCCCATATTAAATCGGCGCCAGCGCCGACCAAATGAAATTTCCAATTTTGACAGTGGGTAAGGTGAGAAAGAAAAGAACAAAAATGAGAGAGAAAAAAAGGGAAATAAAGTAAATCAACAACAACGAACTTCGAGAGAATGAGAAAACGCCACGGTTATCTAGTTGGCGTTAAAAAATGGAAAGCCTGACGCCGTAATTTAGGTATCCTAGTTAAGTAAACTTTGAAATAGTTAAACAGAACATTGCTGTTTTAGGCTTGACAGGAAATAAGTGATATCTCAAGTAAAGTTGTCCTGATCACAAATATGATTTTATAGCATGCTTCGCTAAATAAGCAGCTATTGCGATAGGCTATTAGCAGAAGATAAACTTTAGGTTATTAGCAGAAGATAAACATTACCAAAATTGGTTGCCACCCTAATGTACATACATTCATATATGTACATATGATTATGGAAGAAAGTAGTTCAAGAAATGTGTGAAAGCAAAAGAAACTACCAGTATAATGCACTTTTTAAAGAGAATAATAGAGAATTCTCGTTTAAAGAGTAAATGTGTATAAATCGTTTTTCACTCTGGGAGCCGTACATTGACTTGCCAATTTGTTACACATCACAGGACACTACGTAAAAATCGAGGGCCGTGTTTGTTTAGGGATATATGAACGTACATATGTACAATAACAGCTAAAATAAAGGGCCTACTGCGTTCGAAGAAAGGTGATGAAAATAAGTGTAGTCATTTTTAGAAATGAGATGACAATTGCAGTTACTAAGGGCCGTGGCTTGGCAAAAGGATCTGAAATGCATGACCGATGACAGGTAGGATTCAAATGCAATTCACTTTGAACCCCTGCGGTTGTTGAGTGCGAAAACATTGAATTAAACTACAGGATACCTAGATTTAGGCGTAGCTGTAACATATTCGCAATGATTTTGCAAGACTTAGAAAATCCCGCTTTTGATGTTGCGACTCATTAGGAAAATAAAAAGATTTCATAAAATCCTTGGGACTATATACATATATATATACATAGCATATTTGAAGCTCTGAAACGTATTAAAAAAAATCTCAATCAAGCTTTGTAGTAGTTTTGTATATACTTATATGTCGTATATGTCAAATAGAGGGTTGTAAAGTTTAATACGCATAAAAATTGAAGCTGTGCACAACTTTCTTTATTTTAAAGATTCAATATTGGCAAAACACAAGCTGCAGAAATCAATAAGATAAAGAAACAATTCGTTCTAAATGGGAGTTTGGAGTTAATACTCATAAAAGGCGACATTCATTATAAATTCAAACATATTTTTTGTACCTTTCGCCCCATAAGCGGACACCTCCTATAATCGGACAAAAGCGCTGCGATGGTGAAGGTCCGGTTAGGAGGAATTTCACTGTATTTTAAATAACGTTATTAAATTGTGCCGCCCTTTGCTAAAGTATTTTTAAGTAAATGATTTTTTTTGTCCATTCCTTCTTATTTGTCATTTAAATCAACTTTCGGGTATTACAAGGTCAAATGTGTTTGCCAGAATTTAAATGTTTGTTTCATATATTTTTGGATAACATTTAATTACAAAGAAATTAAAACATTTTCAAGACCATGCATTCTTCTCAAAAATACCCTGAGCAGTAGTGCAATTAAAAACTAACTAATTTTTCATCAATCTATGTATGTATGTATGTACTTGTGTCCATTACCACATGAAACCCATATTTTCGTATTTCATATAACTTGCGTATAATTTAACTAAATTCGGGTTTTCAAATAGCTGGCGACCCCCATAAAATTGGTTATGAACCTTCGTGCCGAGATCAACCGTGCGACTCCCATATTTTACTATTTCATATAACACAAATTGAGGGACCTACTGTTTTACGCCGATTCTAAATGGCGAAACCTTTTTTCAATTTTTTTTGATGTTATGAGTACTTGCCCCGGCCAGAATTTGAACCAGGGACGCCACCGAATGAAGAGCGAACACGCTAAACACTCGGCTACGGCGGCCGCTGTAGCAACCCTGTCCAAAATATAGATAACTTCTCCTCAGCGAAGTGAATATTTAATATTACATATAAGTCGTGTATGATTTAACATAATTTGACGTTCAAACAGATGGCATCCCTTCAAAATATATGGATGAAACTTCTGCTCTCCGAGACGAACCGTTTGCCACTCTTATTGTAATGTTTCATATAACATGTGTAAAATTTAATTGAGATCGACTTTTTACACAGGGTGATCTATGAGCCTTCTTTCCGAGACGAACGCTTGACACCTACATTTTAATACTTCATAAAACTTGTATATATTTAAAATAAAAATGTACCTTTAAAACATATGGCAACTCTTCCCCAAGCATAAAATATACTTTACGACCTATTCTCATACCTACCAAATATGCATACCGTTAAAATGAATTTCATAAAAATCGGTCGAATCGTTTCGGTGGAGTTCGACTACAAACACCGTGACACGAGATTTTTATATATAGGACGAGATTTATTTGTATATACAAGATTGAATGCACTATAAAACTATATACCATTTTTTTAATTCTGATTAAATTTTTTTTAAATTTTTAATAAATTTTTGAATTTTTTTTTTAATTCTGAAAAACCAACATTTAAACGACTTTTAATGAAAAAAAAACAATAAAAATTATTAGTTAAAAGTTATTAATAAGTGGTGTGGTTATAATTATGAAATAGGCTGTATTAGACAATATCTGCGAGGTCACCTCAGCGTGGAGAATATTATCCAAAAAAAAATATTAAAAAAACGGAGCTGCACATACGTATGTACTACTCTCGTCTCCATTCGGATGCGATATTTTCACCCAGTTGCCAATTCATTCCCATTCTTTTTCCTTTTCATACCTATTTTTTCAATCCAGACAAATTTTTGTTTTAGTGTAGTAATTAGTAGTCCAGTATAATTACAAGCATATTAGTACATATCAGTCTGAGCAGTAATTAATATTAACTCGAAACATTTAAATAAAGTCGAAATAAAAGAACAGCCCACGTGTGCTTCTTTGAGGCCACACAGCTGCTTGGAGGAGTAAAAAGTTGTTTCTTTAGTTTGTGCTGACATTTAGCATTCGTTCTGTGCCGGCCAACATTAATCATTTAGCATATCCTTCGGGTTTTTTGTGTTTTCCTCATCAGCGATGGTATATCTATTGCGATAATATGCGTATGTGTGATTTTGTGTTTTCATACGGTCACTGCCTCTATATTAGATCACTTAAAAAAAAACGCTACAAGAGTGTTGTTAGTGCAGTTGGTAATTTTTTTTTCTTTTAAAGAAACAAATTTCTGTCTTATCATACTTATTGAACTACTTTTAAAAGTTTGTGTGTTGCGGGTGAGTGTGTGAAACAGGACGGAATTGTACAAAATTTACCACGCAAATAGCCTACCCCCTTCGCTATAACATAGGTAATACTATATGGAGTGTTGCCACTTGTTAAAAAAGTTATAGTCAATTAAGTAAATAAGCCAAATCACATAATGCAATATATAATGACTGGATAGATCTGGATAAGATTTGGCACATCCAAAGTCCGTTATACAGGTTAAAAAAAATTGGGTGTATAGGCAGTTGCCACCTTTTTAAAATGCTAAATCCAATTAACACAATTAATAAAATCAAATATTCCAATATGGGTGCCAAATGAAAGAGGCTTAATAAAACTTCATTTTCCATTTAAATGCAAAGTGAGTTAAATTAAAAAAATTAGTGGCAGTTTGCAATCTGAGTGTCTTAAAAACAACTTAGTAGCTATCAAAACAGATTTAATGAGTGTTACTACGTGTTTAAAAACACTGATTTAATGCTATTTAAAACCGCTGAGATTGTGAAATAAATTCAGGCTGTCACTTAAAAATTCAAAATGCATGCAATTTACTATCGAGCTGTGATAAATTTTTTTTTGACAAAATAGGTTAAACAACTGGCGCCCAGTAGGAGCATCTGAGGCCATTACAGGTCAAAACGTCAAATTTGTGGAGTAGGCAGTACTAGAAGGCGCGGCTAAAATCTAAACAATTCGCAGTTATGACTAAACTTTCATATATAACAGTGCCTAGAATCCTACATGAAGATTTGGGTATGAAAATAAAATGGTGCAAGATCAGCAGCCAAAAAATTTCTTTCTGCTGTTCAAGTCAAGAAGTGTTGTACGCAGTTTAGCCAACTTTGTGAATGCCGAGAGAAAAAAGTTTTGAGTTCAATCGCCACGAGCGATGAAACGATGGACTGGCGTCGTCCCCGAATACCATGATTAAAAACCGCGAAGGTGACTCAGTGATTACGGCTGCAATCACTTGGGATTTCGAAGAAATTTCACTGGTTAGACTTAAAGTCATAATACAACAGAAACTGGCGTTTACTCTCCTTCCTAACAACATCAGTTGTGAGATGCTAAGACTGGCATTAAAGGCTATGCTCGTTGACTAAGATCATGTAAATTACAACTTCAAACTTTATACAAAATTTATAAAATTTCGCCAAATGTTCATCAAAATTTCACAATTTTTAATCCGAGTTCTTAGGGAATTCCTTGGAGTTTTACGTAAGTCTGAAGTAGATAAAAACTCCTGTTGATTTTTGAAGTTTTTCGAAAATTAGGTCTAACGTACTTTTTTTCATATTACGAATGTATTTTGTATAAATTCCGATTCCTTTTAATAATTTTTTTGTGCTGCTGGTCTTGAGTATAGATATATAGACATTTGTAAACGAAAAAAAAACCTATGTTTCAGAAAAATTTCAAAAATCTCATTTGGGTGATTCACAAGGTGTCATAATGTGCCATAAATCAAAAAGTCATAAATTGTAGATTCGAAAGTTATGATTTTGGATTGCATTGAAAAAAATATTGTATTTTTTTTAAATTTCATGACTTTATGACTTATGCACATTATGACACCTTGTGAATCACCCCATTATTATACTAAAATTATATTAAACTAAGTGAGTATAAAAACTGCATACCCAAAAATGTCTCGAAAATTTGGTTCAGATTTTGAAATTTTGATGAAAATTTGCTAAATATTTTTATATTTTTTCTGATGATGTAAAACAAAAAAAGGAGGGTTTATGTATTTGATCTGCTGCTTCAGCTATGAATTTACGTTTATATAATCTAAATATTAGAATCTCAAAATAAATAAGTAAAAAATGCGAAACATATTGTACAATATGGCGCATTTGTTATCAACCAACCACCCTCTTCAAATACCTTACAGCAAACATACTAGTTACGAGTACTAGGAGGCTTGGAGGCTGTATTTCATTTTGAGCACATGACGATATACGTATGTATGTATATATGTATATACATAAATATTAAGTTATGTATATGTGGAAAGGCATGGGTATGTATTGTTATTTCACCCACGAAAATTCCAGCTTATAAAATTAACCTACTTTCGCTTGCGTTTTTATTTATAATTCAAAAATTTAATATATCTACGGGTTAGTGTTTTCTATTTCTACGTATAACTTTTTTATAATTCCCCAAGGCCAAACAACCAAAGCAAAACTAAAATCTAATATAAAAAAAAATAATAAAATAGCAAGGCATTCTACGCATAGGCAGATAACCTCCAATATAAAATACAGGAAGAATTGCCTATATATTTATACCTACATACATACTCGTTTATGAATGAAGATAGTGTGGATTTGATATATACATAGGTAGTGACCCATTTTTCTATTTTTATATTAGCGAATATTTGCCAGTTTGTGTTGTATTCGTGACGATGCCTAGTACTCGTTTCTCATGTGCCTAGCTTTAATAGGCTTTTAGAAAGATAAACAAAGTAAATTTTTTTTTTTTTTTAATGTAAACAAAGAAGTGGGCGGGCGGCAACGTATTGAATGAAATGCTATGCGAAATTAAGAAGACAAAACGTAGCAAATTTTGCAAAATGCTAATAGCTTAATCGATTCCCCCTTTATTCTGAACATTTTTATATTTACTTATATAACGGGGTTTTTCAATAGGGACGCTACAAAAGTAGACCGATAGTGACAGCAAACGATGGCCTCAACTTTAAGAGCGCTACGTCCAATTTATGGTCGTTGTCATTTCTGGCTGAATGGCTTCGTCAATAAGCAAAATATGCGTTATTGGACAGGCAGCAATCCACACGTACTCCATGAGTCAACATTGCATCCCGAAAAAATTACGGTTTGGTGCGGTTTATGGGCCGGCGGCGTCATTGGGCCGTACTTCTTTCGTGATGATCAAGACCGGCACGTTACTGTGAATGGGAATCGCTATCGCTCAATGATAGCCGAATATTTTTGGCCCGAATTAGATGATATGGACTTGGACAATATGTGGTTCCAACAGGACAGCGCCACAAGCCACTCAGCGAATGTCACAATCGATTTATTGGTGAACGTGTTATCTCACGAAATGGCCTAGTCAATTGGCCGCCTCGGTCGAGCGATTTGACGCCGTTAGACTATTTACTGTGGTTCTACGTCTAGTCTATATTCTATGCCAATAAGCCAGCGGCGATTGATGAACTTCGTACGAATATCGAACGTGAAACTGCAGCAGTATCGGTCGATTTATGCTTGAAAACCGTAGAAAATTGGGTTCAGCGTCTGGACTTCTGCAAGCGTGCCCGTGGTGTCCATGCAAAAGAAATCGAGTTCCATACATAATGGCATCGAATGTACTTTCACAAGAATAATAAAATTTAATTCATATCCCAAACCGTTTTTGATTTATTTAAAAAAAATTTTGTAGCGTTCCTATTGAAAACCCCTGTATATAGTATATGATCTGGTATACAATAAGGCGATTACGTACGAGAGCAAAGTTTCGAAAAAGGTAAGCAACTCGATTCGTAAGTATATGTTTAGTAATATCTTTCTATCATATAAATGATGAACCCCAACCCCGAAACTTAATCACTGGTAAATATGGTTGAATCTATAACATAAACTTTTTAGAAAATGTATAAAAACTTTAACTTTTTAAACCTGCTTTTTTCTTAAGCTTCATAGTATGTAGTTTTGTACAAGCAGCCGAGTGAGTTTGTGTGTACTATCTATCACCTGGAGTGTTCGGGCTCAAATATCGGCTTGTCTTGATAGTCTACACAACAACGAAAACCAGTTGTTTACGACTCATTCGGGATATTCTATGAAAACAATTTGAAAGTATGTATGTACATATGTATATGTTTTCGCCCTGCAAAAAATGTCTTAACTTTATTACGAACTAATCATGGTAATCTTGAAAACATCTAAGTTTCCATAGTGCTTTCATAAGCAACTCTGTGTTCAAAAAAAAAAATCGATGATTTGCCGTCACTAGTTTAGAATAAGTAATAACAATAATATTAAGAAAAAAGCAGGGTAGACAAAAACTGAAATATTTATACAAAACGGCACTGCTTGATGTGCAGAGAGCGAAACTTTTATTTCAAAGCTTTGGGGGGATTTTACCGGATCGCCTCAGAGTAAAAAGGTAAATAAATAGAGGAATGCCTTCGAAAACCAGTTAGTAAAACGGTATGTTGTCTGAACGGTCATGTTTAATATTGAAAACCACTGCTGAAAACAATTTGTTTTCATTGTCGTGTGGGCATGGGATAAGGCATATAACGCCCAATAAATTATCGATAAGATAATTTCTATTAGCGGTCGCCCCACAGCACGTAATGACTAATATTTTCATAAAGTTCATTTATTGTTCAGAATCGGCTTAAAACTATACCATAAATGGGAAACATGTGTATGTATATGATATTTATTATGCACGAGTGAAAGAATAAAAAGGCTGCGCTCATCTCAAACTGCAAGTCGGATCTTTGTGAATTTCACAGAATCAGCTGCTTTTGACGTCAAAACAGTGTTGTAATTGTTTGCTAACGGGATGTAATACAATGTTTACAACGATGTGTTTTGGAATGCATTGGTTTTTCTAAATTGCGTATTTATTTTAATTGATTTACATTCATATAAAAATATTAGCTTTTCCAATTACATATAAGGCCGGAATGTAACTATTTTCTTTCTAATGCCATGGTTGCTCTGTTGCAAAAAAATTTCTAAATTCGTTGTACTGTGTTATTGTGGTTACTTGTAAATTGGTTAACAAAATATGGTTGCTAGAAGACTGATGCCAAAGGTTTCTGGGAACTGATATTCATATGATAGATATAAAAAACTGCATATCTCGATTAAAAATTTAGAAATTTTGATTTACATTTGAAGGGGTTTGTAACCGACAATTTTTTCATTCCCCTTTTTTTTGTACATATTCCAGTTTATAATACCCACTTAACGGAAATTCGCCAAAAATCTGAAGTATAAAAAAATCGTCGCTTACAACGTTATTTGATGCGACCGTTCGCTTTTTGAGTTTTTCTAAATTTTGTAAAAAGTTTGAGAAAATCTCTATCGATTAATATATTTTTAATCAAGAATACAACTCGTTTTTCGATTATTATTTGTTCGCTCTGAAATAATTATTACTTTCAGAACTATTATTTTTCATACATATTTAATTAAACATTATTTTGAGAGTTTCCTTAAAAATAATAATAAAATTTTTGATCGACAATAAAATTCAATTATTGAGCATTTTTTTATCTTTTAGAAATTAAAATGCATTTTTGCTTCTAAATTTTTTTCGACAGATCGGAAAACTCCAAACGGCGCACCGCTTTTCTAATAACCGTTTGGTGATAAATATTTTTTGCTATGCCATATGGCATTCAGAATGACAAATCAATACGACGAAGAAATACATTATGACTATTTCTAATCAAAAAATTTAACTTATAAAATAATTACTATTTTTGCGAAGAAAAATAACCATTCACCAAATAATCATTATTCGAGCGCGAAACAATTACAATTGAATAGCTAGTTCGATGTTTGATCAAAACTATACAACTCGATATATGGTTATTTTTTCCACGCGTTTAATAAAAATATATCATTAAATTATTAAATTGATGTATTTGGGATCGATTTTCCGTCATTCTATTTCAAATCTGCTTGGTTTCATGTTTTGTTCGCAACGATATTTGGAAGCTTTAAATGGTTTTCATTAAAAACTAAAAAATAATCATTATTTTCGACACCTGATATTAACAGCTCAACATTTATATAAGACGTCACATTTCAATAATTTAGTAATGAAAAATATAACACATATAAATATATATATTAGTTCTAAACTACTTTGGGGGTGAGAAACGTCATGCTGGGATTTTAGTTTCCTTGATTTGTTTTTTGCTAATTTTTTTGCACAATACATTTTTTTTTTTATTGTATATACTGCACACACACATACATGCGTACATATGTACGTGCTTATTTTCAGCAAGGTCAGTGATAGTGCAGAACCGGCGAAGTTCTTATTTCGAGTGCTGTTGAACGGCAACGTGGGCCGTAGTGATAATTTCTAGCGATAGAGGCGGGTAATTTATTAGATTGTTTTTATTAAGTTTTTACTGTTTGCTGTTTGTTTTTTTTTGCCAATGTCGCGATTTTGCGATTTTGCTATGTTTATCGCATGTTTGTTTAAAAGTTGCCACTTCTATTTATTGGTCAGCTTTTGCGCTTTAAATTCATTTGAGTATTTTGCTAAAATCCACTTTCAGGGACGGGACGAAATTTTTGATTCTTTCACTTAGTATGCATACGTATTTTCTCTTCTATTTATAGATCTATATATATAAATATATATATATATATCCCTGGAGGAAAATTTGGAAGGCTGCCGCTGGCAAGTAAAGTGGTATAACTTCTTATTGCTCCACGTGGAAAGTCATGGGAAGCTTTGAAATGTACACTATTTCTTTCTTTCTAGTTTATTAAGGAAGACTTCAATATTGAGATAAGGACTTCTCCTAGAAACCCAGAAGAAGTTTCGAAATTTGTATTATTTCTGCTGGCTTCTTAAAATTCTTTAAATTAACGAGAAAAAACTCGTCGAAAACTTCTTTGTTCGTATCGCGGTAGAGCGCCGCATTCATTCTAGCAGAGGAGCTTTGTGGATAGTTTCCCAAATCAGCGAGACCGGATAGTTATCATCAATCTCAGAAATACTTACGCTACACATTTCTGAAACGAATTTTTTATACCCCATATATGTATATCTATGCATTAGGGTGGGTCAATGAAAAAGGTTCAAACTATCATGGCGATTCTGGTACTGTGGATCGTATTAAGTATTTTTGCCCAAGGAATCATGCCTCTAAAATTGATTTCAACTCCGCGGAATTTTCTTCGCAGTTATTTTCTAAAATACTAATAAGTCGATCTATTTAGTGCATTCCAATTGTAAAAATAAATTATTGAAAATATATATACAGGTTTTTTTTTTGGGTCGGGTAATATATTTTTCACATTAATTTTTTATTTTTGACTGCGACCAGGGGCGTTTTTGTAATTTTTTGTGGTTTTTCACTTTTTTGCGGAAAATTTGAATTTCAAATAAATTATGGTAATGGTATTTGCTCAACAATTTCTGTAGCATATTCAGGTATCGTAGATTTTCTTTCATTATGTTGATCTTTCATGAAATCTTTCAAGTTTTTTGGAATCAATCCACACGAGCTTAGAGCTGCTTTCAAGTCGCATTTGTATTTTCCAATAAAAAAAAAAATTGTTTTGTTGATTGTACGTACGTTTCGAAAGTTGCTTTATTTTCTCTATCTCCAACCTCAGTTTTATGTTTGCCAAGCAAAGCATTCAATTTTTGAGTATAATCCCAGTATCAACTTTATTCCAAACTTCAACCAATTTGTGCGTCACATTGGGAGTAAATGTTTTAAATGAAAACATTTTACTTTGGGGTTTAACATGAACGGCCAAGTAAAAAAAAATATCCTTACAGCATGTGATGTAGACGGTTTGGATCCATAGTCGACTTGTACTAAATATTCTGAAATACAGATAACCTCATCAAAATCAAGTAGTCTACATAAATTTGTCGAAAACTCAAAAAATGAATTTTCGCTAGGCATTTTAATTATAACTTTGATAATTTTCGGCGCTTAATATTTTGAGGTGTTTTGAATTATGAGATGATCAAAGATTTGCCGATTTCTGCAATAATATCTTCAATTTTCCGCAAAAAAGGTGAAAACCGACAAAAAAAATACAAAAGCACCCCCTGGTCGCAGTCAAAAATAAAAATTAATGTGAAAAATAGATTCCTCGACCCCAAAAATGCTCGTATACATATTTTCAATAATTTTTTTTGCAATTGAGATGCACTTAAATAGGGCGACTTTTTAGTATGTTTGTAAATAACTCAAAAAATTTCCGTGGACTGAAAGTTCATTTTAGAGGTATGGTACTTTGGGGAAAAATACTTGGTACGATCCATATAGTACCTGAATTGCGATGATGCTGTGAACTTTTTGTCGTCGCCATTTAATTTGACCCACCCTAATATGTATACGTGTATATGCCTTTGCTTACAAACCTACATATGTATGTATGTAGTTATACATTTTCGCACATATAATCAATACACATAAATATTTTTATATCTTTGCTTATTTCGAAATTTTATTTTTATTCAAATGGATAAGGTGTTTTACCTTTCTAGCTTTCAAGCTGACGAGTTGATCTCCACAGCTGTATCCATCCGTCCAATGAAAAGTGCGTTTAACCAAAGTATTATTTAAAATAAATTTGTACTTATTAAGTAGGCGCCCATTTACGCATGCAGATAACTTATGAGCAATGAATTTGGCAAAATGACACAATCATTACTTTGTGATTCTCAATGATTCATTCGGACGTTTAAGCAATGTAGACATTTGTAGAGATATAGATATGTATGTATTTACTAAATACATAGATGAACGTGTTGAACACCTTAAAGTTTCCAATTTTAGTTGCCTTCGGATTAAATTTATGTACACACTTAATATAAGTAAAACGATTTTTGTGGGTGGGGTGGATTTTGATGCTAAAAACTTATTTATAATCGGCCGGAATACTTAAAATAAAAAATTAAAGCATCGTTATCTGTTTCTCTAACACTATCATAAGTATGAAATTAGAACAGTTGACATTTTTTATTACATACTAAAAATATCCGTTTGCGATCAGTAGACTGCATAATACTCGATTCCGAGTAAGTGAAGCAAAAAAAAAAAAAGAATCAAAAATCAAAGGTAATTTGGAGATACTTGCAGCTTGCGGTTTATTATATAAAAATTTAGTGGGCTATAAAAATGTGTAACAATCATTTTCTTATTATAAATTTCTTTTTAAATTTTTAGTAAAACGTAATGAGTTTTTTTTATTCTCACAGTGTTTGCAATTCGGATCTAAAAGAGGTTTATTGTAGATTAAACTATATGTATATGTATGTACGGTTCATTATAATACAGTTGACTACTTATGTTTACTAATTTATTTTTAATAATTTTTTATAAAAGTATAACATAATTTACATAAATAAAAGTTTCAATATTTTAACGAAATCAAAAAATTTAAAAAAATTTTTATAAAATTGTCAAACCTTTTAATCAAAATTTTTTCAAACGTTTTGAGCACATTTAATTTTGCTGTAGTAAAGTGCACGTTTCAAGTAATTAAAAATTCTGGTTAATTTTTGATAATTTTTTTTTTTTCAGCCGGTGTTCAGCATTTGCTTCCATAAAAAATAAATTTATTACATTATTACACTAAAATTAAACACGCTATAAAACTGCATGCCCGAAAAGTTTTTAAAAATTCTGATTAGAAAGTTTAAACATTTTTTGAAAATTGATGAATTTTTGTACATTTCGTAAAAAAGTTGGAAACTTTCATTTATGCAGTTTATGTTACACAATGAGTTACGCTCTAAAAAAAAATATTTAGAATAAATTAATAAACATAAGTTAGGACAATACTGTATATATTTTTATAAAACACAATAAGCAAAATTAAATAAAGAAAAATATGTACGGTGACTCAAAAAACTGATCACGCGGTGATTTACTTATAAGGCTTAGACTTTGTTTTTAATGTTTTATAATACTTTAGTTCGCTCTCTAAAAAAATTTATATGAATAGAATTTCAAATTTCTAAAAATTCAAAAGTTTTTACAAAATTTTGAAGCTTTTTAATCGGAATTTGTAGAAATGTTTTTGTAAAAATACTTTTGTAATATCGTCAATATCGAACCATAAATACGGATTTTCGAATAACCCGATGCACGCGCCACCTAGCGGATTACAATATAGTAGCTTATATTTGTGCCACGGGTCCAAGAGTACAATGCCTAAATTTGATGAAAACCTTTTAAATCGAGTTGTTTAGCAAAGAAAAGGCTATATTTTTATATATATACCAGAAAATGCATTCTGATTTCTGTCACATATACCAGGTGGCAACCTTGTCAAAAATATAGGTATGCATCTTGTCCTCGTCGAGACAAAAAGTTTGACACTCATCTTTTAATATTTTGTCACAAGGGTACAAATTACATTATATAATGTAATTAAATTAAACTTTTAAAAAAGATGGCAGCCCTCTTTGAAATATGCCTATAAACTATTTCCTAGCGGAAAAAATGGCTTGACACCCACATTTTGCTATTTCATTTAACCAATGTATAATTTTATTAAAATCGAATTTTCAAGCGGGTGAACAACCCTTTTCAAAATATATGTAGCTGTAAATCTTCTACTTCGTTTGATAAGCACATTTTGATATTTCGAACGAACCTTCTTTCCGAGACGAACTTGGGTATATTTAAATAAAATTTGCTTTGTCAAACGTGTGGCAACCCTCTCCCAAGCATAACACATACTTTGCGACCTATTCTCATACCTACCAAAGACAAAATTTCATACAAATTTGTAATGGAAAAGTTTGTGCACAGGGCTTTGTTTTGTTAATTTTAACAATAGTTTTGTCGGTAAAGCATTTACGTTAATTTTATATAAAAACATAGTTAACAGCTTACCAAAGCCGTTGTAAAACTTTCAAAAAATAATGCAAAACGTTTAAGGAGGTAATAGTGTAAATCAAAAGAAGCAATAAGCCTTAATAAAAATGGCTTCACAAACTAATGGGTTTCGAGATATGGCAAACATTTTTAACAGTTTATAATTTATAGCCAAGGAAGCTTATAGGAATGGTTTTTAAGATTAATACAAACGTGTACGTGGCGCTCCCCATACACAATGAATTTTTCATAATTAATTTCTCTGAAAGTATTTTTAATGGAATACCGGGTATAAGCATAAGAAATGCGTTGCATGCACATAGAGAAAACTGCAAGTTATTCTGCAAGTTGGCGTTATTTATATCTCTGAGAGTATTGCAATGGACTACTGGTATTTGGCACGGATATCTTATGTCTCATTTTCTTATATATAGATATATAAATTAATTGGTGATCATAAGTCTCGCAAAACTCGAAAATAGCTTGACCAATTTTAATAATTTTTATTTATTTCTTCGCAATATTACTCGGTTAGTTTAAAAGTAGAAGAGAACCCCTTGAGGACAAAATTTTAGAAAGCTTATTTTTGAAGAGAGTTGCCAATCGGTTGAAAATCCTAATTCAATTCAAATAATAAGATAAACTAGTTATATATTTATATAAAAATGTAGTAGTTTCCTGAGTTACAACTTGGCTCAAAGACCAGAGGTATAAAAATGCTTAGTTTCGAAAACATAATTGCAAAGGATTGCCAACTGTTGAAAAATTTAATTATATTAAGTTAATGAGATAAATGGAATAGTACAATCTAGGGTTCAAACCAAAGGTATTTGATAAATCTTTGATGTAGAAAGATTTTCCTATCAGCTCGTCACTATCACAAATGAGAAAGTCCACTATCCCTGGAATTTTCGTGGACTACTCCTTAAAAATCTAAAAATGGGCTCAGTCATCATCATGTTGCTTAACGCTAATCAAGCTCGACTCTGCAATAGAACGAGAATTGAATAATAGCATTTAACTTATATGCAAAAAAAGGAGTTTAATTAATTTCGATTGCAAGCAAGTTTCAATTAGTAATGAATTGGATTTGGTAGGTAAACTGTGTTTGGTAAACGGGAAGTATTACAAAAATACACAAAAAAAAATGAAATAACCAATCACAGAACTTAGCGAATTAGCGACGACGTAAGACTGAATATACCATTTATTATATGAAAACTTTCTTTACATAAATTAAAAAACAAGTATTTTTATTTTAAAACGGTTCTTAAAAAAATGTCTCTGTATTTCACATTTATGTATGTAAACTTTTAACCGCATAGAGAATGCGCTACGCCAAATAGAAATTTGTGATTGAAAATTTCCAAATGCAACAAAAATACGGAAGAGTTTTATTCGAAAGTCGTGGGCACACACAACTCTATACGAAGAATGTGGAAAGTAACGTTCATAAAGAAAAATCATAATGCTCTGATGCATCATGACAAATGCAATAAGTTTGTTACCAGCTTATTTTAATTACCTATTGCACGCGCCCACGTTTTCTATTTAAATCTGATAAGTATTTTTGTAGCTTTTCGAAATTCACAATTACAGTCAATAGAATGGAAACGTGGCTTAAAAAACTGTTAAATGAAAGTAGTACAGTAAAAAAAATTATTTTTATTTTTGAAGTTTGTTTTCTAAATAAATTTAAGGAAAGTCTAAAACTACTTTATCCAATTTTTTTTTTATTTTTGGGAATATGACATTAATCTATATACAGGAGAAATTTAGTAAAATTTGATCAAATTTGGAATTTCTAGATGTTTATTTTAAACTAATATTGTCGTACAATATTGTTTTACTGTTTTATGAACTTTCATTAAAAAAAATTTTATGTTTGTAAAACGTTGTAGTATTACACGTTGTTACAAATATCATTTCTCTATTTTTGTTATACACAATAGCATTATCATGAGAAAAAATATTATTTATTTTGTATGCTTTTTGAAAGCTAAAAAAATAATATTTTTAATTACAAAATACTTTGTTTTATTTATTAAAAAAAAAAAGTATGGAATAAAAGTACAAATGTTTACCACCAACAACTTGCGTTTTGGAAATTTTTAATAAAAAAATATGTAAAAATCCAAAATTTTTATTTTTGAGATATAAAAAACGATCACAACTCATGATAAAAAAGCAACAATTAAAACAATAATTGTTATTTTAAAGCAAAAATAACGTCTATGAAAATTGTTTTATTTTAAATAAAAGGAAAATAACTCAGTATATAATTTTTATTTCTGAACAAAACCATGAAACTCTAATTAATCGGAAATTTTCAAGTCTTAAAATAATGATATAAATAATATTTCATTAATGGGGTTTTTAGACTAACTGTGGAACGTTCAACATCAAAATGTGTTTATTTTATTTTTCCAATGGAGCATTTTAGTGCTATAGGCAAAACCCCTGTTTTCGTGGTTATTTTGCAAATAGCTAATAGAACTTACCGTATTTGGATTTTCTCAACTTTTGACATAAAATTGGCTCTGGATTTTACAGTTTGCGTAATTTTATGTAATGTCAGATTAGGTTATAGAATCGCGATTCGGAAAATTTAGAAAAAGTCATTCTCTTTTGGGACCAATTCATTAAAACCCTACAATACCATGTTTCTCAAAATCTAGGAGTAATAGAAAACTGTGGGTGCCATTTTCGGAATCATCAGATCCAAATATATATAAAATGTGATATGACATCAAATGTACGTTTTAGCTGTTGCAACGTGAAATTAATCAATTGTTGTCAGAATTTCAACTGAAAAAGTGAATATAGCAAAATTTAAATTGATCGCTTTTATCTAATTTGTAATAAGTTTTATATTTTAAGTCCGATTCAAGTTTTCCACATTTTCTTAATAAAATTGCATATAAATAAAATATTTCTAATTATAGATTTCAAAATTATTTGATAGAATTCATATGCCAATAAAAATAAATCCAAATCAAATTATAAATAGAAGTTATAAGATATGATAAAAAATCCCGAAATCATTATGCACTCTTGAACGAGTTAATATATAAGATATTTGGATAAACTCAAAATATGATTTCCTATGATAAAAATACAAAGACAACTCAGAATTTGCTCATTGTCTGATTTTATGCAATGGGTAAGATTTGCCTTGTCTTGCCATTTTAATTCCTTTCTTCTTCCTTCCTTCTAAAAACTTCAATCGTGTTAAGATGCCATATTTATAAAAATATTTAATACTTATCTTTTAGTAAAAAAAGTTAATTGAATTCAGAAGAACTATATTCTGGAATGAATCCCAGGATATAGGCATTAAATAAAAATATAGCTAATAGCTAATAGAAGTAATTTCTCGCTAGAATCGCTTTCTCGCGAGCATATTGGATATCGTGTAAAGGCTAGTACAGCTCGCGGGCTCTCTAAATTCAATCCGATAAGATAACTGGATCACTGGCACTGATTTTGTCCTACATATCCTAACCAGCAGTACAAACACTGAGCCCAGTAGCCAAACCAATAAATTTTATAGTCTTAGATCTTTTGGTACTGCTCGAGTAGTAATCTCTCACGAGGATCGCTTTCTCGCGAGCTTTTCGTGCACAGAACGAAAATACCTCCTGAAATGCTCAATAAATCAAAACAAAATGTCTCTATGGGGGTTTTCCAATAAGAAGCCCTTCTTATAACGACTCGGTATGTCTTTTAAAATAAAATCAAGAAGATAATCTGTAAATCTAAGATGAGAACTCAATGTAATTAAGAAGGTGACCCTTAGAATTGAGATGAAAATCTTTGCAATGAATTCTAGTAGGTAACCTGTAAAATTTAGATGAAAACCTCTTCAATATATGTATTAAAGAGGGTATCTTGGTTTTCATTAAAAGTTCTTCTTAATTTTAATAAGTCGATGATCTTATCAATTTCATATTTTCTTATAATAATAAGTAAACTCTACCAATCGGTGATAAATAAATTATTCCTAGTATGGCACGAACCATTTCTTGAAATTTAATACATGTTCAGACTTTTATTATACAACTGGCATTTTTAATATAAACGCACAAGAAAGACATTGAGAGAAAAAGAGAGCGTCACTATCGAGTAAATATGTTTATTAATTTTTGAAACTTTATTCATTGAAAACTTCTAGAATAATAAATAAGTAAATCAAAAATTTTCATTTTGAAAATACGAAAATTCAAAGAACAATATTCATAATATCAAACTAAAAACAATACAAAGTACATTATTCACAAACCGCATATGTTCTCAAGACGTTAAAAGCAAAATAAGATAATATTCTATCATAAATGGGAGGATTTCCTTGTTAGGCTCTTATTTTGAGCTACATTCGATCTTCGGCTGTGATCGAAAGAGCAGATCGAAAAAATTTGCATTCGGCATTATAGCGCACATTCTATGAAGAATAGCGCTATTGTGAATTTCACTCATTTAGATCATCCACATTAGTACCTATCTTTCTATCAGCTGTCATTGAAATTAAGTGCAAGTTGCAAGTAAATTGAGTAAATAAAAATGAAATACAAATATGACTGCTCCTTTAACCTTTCTGCAAACCCCTTTTGCAAATTGAGGTTATTCTGCTATCAATTAAACCAGCCTTTCCAGTTGTTGTTTCATACTTACGGCTTAAGATCAAAGATCGAACACAGCTCATATTTAGGACCTTAATTTCCTTGATATGATTTTTAACACAAAAACAAGTAGATTTTATATTTTTGGAAAAAATTCCATTTTCCTTTTCAATAAATTTGAGAAGAACTTCAAACCAATAATAAGAAGATTTTCTACAGAAAATTTCTTCGATTTTGCTCCCTCTCGTACTCCTTGGCAATCGAGCTTTTTTAGATGCCGATCTCTTTAAGCTTGTAGCTGAACTTTTTAGCTCTGTGTGCATCGAGAATCTCGTAAGGCTCGTAGAGGGTCGCAAGCTTCTCGATACTCTAATTGTACGCCTATTGTTACTTGGAACTTGTACTTTACTTTACACAATTTACATGAAACAATGAAACAATCAAAATAAACTCGTCTCGATAAATACTCGACATTTCCCGTGAGAATTGAAAATACATACTAGAGAATGTGCAAGCCGAAACCAAAAACTCTAATATATACTTTTTTATATGTACATATGTTGTTTCGGGTTATTTTCCTTTTGGCGTCAAAATTTTGATATCAAGTCTACATTACACTTCTTGTTAAACAATAAATCGGTGTGGTAATTTTGTCAATGTCATGAAATGTAATTATTCAAAGTTTGTTTTCAACGCCAGTGTGCTTTGTATGCATACACTGTTTTTGTTTTTGTTTTTTTTTTGTTTTTTTTTGTTTACAGTCGCACATTTGACACACCTGCATTGCGCTGTTAGCAGTTCAAGGTATGAAAGGGAAGGCATTTATGTCTGTAGATGGGATTTTCAGATAATTTTTTAGAATGGAGTGGATTATTAGTTCTTCACATCAGGAGAGTAAGTACATATGTGCATACAGAGTATATGTATATTTATTTTTTGAAGAAAGTGTCACCGTGATTGAGTACTTCTTCTTCTCGCTACTCTTTACTTAATGCTTAGAAGATAAACCTATTATTAAGAAAATACCACTGCGTTTATCACCTATGCACATACAACATATCCGTCCATGTGTCTGCGGTGCAAATAAAAGTCATAAAATTCTTTGCTCAACATTTCCCTAACTACTCAAGTGTGAATTGACGCGATATCTGCATGACATTTGAGTATTCAAGTACTCACTCATCTAAAGAACTGCCTCTGCACATACATACATATATACATACATATATATTTATTTACCCAGTAGCAAAAGCGGTCGTCGGCTTCTGATGTCGTTAGTTGTTGTTTCAAGCCGTGCCCAGACTATAAGGTTTTTTAATTCAATATATGTATGAGTATCTATGAAAATTTGACAAAACAACTTATCTCGAGCTATCAACTTTTCCCACGATAAACCTACAATTTCAATATTCTGTTAAAATATTTCAAAGATTAGTTAAGCAAAGCTGATCACAGCTCTCAAGAAAGGCAAACACTTCATATAAAAAACGTTTAAGAAATGCCCAATAAATTTCTTGTGTCAAATTTCCTCAAGTCAGACCACAGCTTTCAAGAAAAAAGTCCCTTCGCTACTACCTGTTTCTAAAGTTTTTTGTACAAAATAGAAATAAAGAAACCCTGGTTTTGACAAGAAATAAATGCGCGCTTTATTATTTCTGCAAATTTTTTTTAATATACATATATTGTTATTAATGAAATCCAAACTAATTTTATTGGCTACTTACCAAACGTCACACATTGATACTTTGTATTATTATTATGTAATGCTGAGAATCAAAGTAATTTCTTTTATTTATATTTTCCCTTTTCTTCTTCTATTCTCTACTTTTCACCATGAATTATCAAATGTCAAAATTACTGCTTCACGACTTGAGATCTGTGGACAAAGCTTAAGAGGTGAATTAAAATATTATTTGGCCTAGTAAAATATCCCAGATTATTGGTCTGCAAAACAAAAAGTCTAAAGTCAAGTTTTCTGTCTAAGTAGTTAAAATTTTACAGAGCTAAAATAGTTTACAACATTCAGATTTCAATATCGTAAAATGTAAATAGATTCAGAAAAGTAGTTGTTTTGCTTTCAATAAAATATTTGTTCACAAACTTATTAGGCGTCGAGTAGTTATACTCTGTATCTGTGGGTTTCATAGTAAAGAGCATGCGTCTTGCTAGAATTCTACTTCAACCGCAATAAAAACTACAACTACATAATACAAGGCATCCCCATTTATGGCGTCGGACAACCCAAACCCAGTTGGAACGTCGAAATAACCGCCCGTAATCGGGTAAAACGCTTGTATTTCCGGAACGTAGAACGGGCTGTTGCGGGAAGCGATGGACGAGATACAAACGCATCTATACTACTCCCTGGAGTCAACCACCTATAGACTGACAATAAGCGGATTTCACCAAGCGATATTCACCATCTTCTTTAGCTCTTGCTCAGTGAATGCCGTTAGAGGGGTTAAACCACTACCAACAGCAATGGATAAGCTTCATCTGGCTCGCGTGCCCCGTGTTACACTGAAAACACAGTTTTTCCTGGGTTTTCACCTAAATGAGGTCGATGGCAACGACCATGGATCAGTCGACCTTGCATGACTTGAGTAACCGAAAATGTTTGAAGTTGAGTAAAATTAAAAAATTTAAACGAAATAATGAAAAAATTTAGTGAATAATTTTGTGTATGTTTGTAAAAATAATAAGAGAAATAAGCTGAGTCTTCTCAAACTGTGAAAATGCAAAGCAAACATATCAAGTTGAAGAGTTATCTTGAATATTTTTCGGCTACATAACCTCAAAAATGTGTTTAATAAAATAATCTTTCGGAATGCATGAAGCAAGTGGTCAAAATTATACATACATGCACATGTTAATTATTTATTGGACAATTGTCTTAATAATCTAATTAAAAATTTTGGCATAAATTGGAAATTTTAAGTTCAAAATTTATTGAAGTGAATGAAAAAGAAAAAAAATTTGAAATAAATTTGGACCAAAATGTTATAAAAAAAGTCCTTTGAGAAGGACTTGTTTATAACTAGATTTTCAAATCGCTAGAAGAAACCAAAATTGTATATGAAAAAATAACAAAATAAGCGCTCGTTAATTTCATTCTAGAATAACTAACCATATACTGTTTAAATTTTATACAGACATTATGTACAATTTGTTTATAGTTTATTTTCATTTTTATGGACCTCAATATCTAGGAAGACTATTTTATTGCCTTTTTCTTTTTCCAAAGTAAACTGTATTTTTGTGTGTTGCGCATTAAACATTTTTAGTATGCCTTCCACGTCCCTTATCTTAACTATACAGAATGTATCAATTATTATCGAATTTTTCGCGTTATACTTTTCAGAAACAATATTTTTGAGGGTTTACCCTAAAAACTTTGAAAGTTTTGAGCTTGGAACGTTCATAGAAGATGAAATCGGTGTTCTCTATATGGATTTTGGATAAGCCATAGAGTCGTGATACTGTAGCTGCTGGGGATGTCTAGTGCTGTTTCAGTTTAAAATCAAGGTTTTTGTTTTTTTAGATGTCATTTTACAATATTATTGTTTTAAATCATCTCATTATAAATCATCTCGTTTCTTCGTGAAATGGGCTATTTTTTAGCTTGTTTTTAAACGTATTGACTTTTGTTGCAAAATTGCATCTCACTATAACTTTTTGTCGATCATCTTCGATCGTCTGTATGTTTTGTTCGATGTCCGCTACTAAATGTATAGGTGAGAATGTTTTCCTAGAACCAAGTAATGCGAACTTATCCCCCATAGATAGTAAACACCAGCACTCTGCTGGCAATGTCGGTTTCATTGGTGAACCAATCTTCATTGCATCTCAACCGAAATACTTCAAAATTTTTTTAATGGACGTTTGTAGTTTCGTGTTAAGATTTTTTTCCGTTGTGTTGTTAATATTTTTTTAGGAACTGTTGTCGGCTTTCTACTATGGTGTTGAATTCTTTCCCTTCAGGAATCCTACATAGTTTTTTCTCTATATGTCCAATGATGTCGTTTATAATTTTTATTTCCCTGTTTTCCTCTTTTATTTCGAAGTTTAGAATCTTCATTAAGAACTGTTTTTAAATATTTTGCATTTCTTTCTTCGTTGTGTCTAGTTTAAACTCGTATGTAAATTTGCTGATGTTACGCTTTGAATGAGGCAGTGTGATTCGGAAATCCTTACATTTAAGTAAGAATTTTAGTCTTTGTTGTTATTTCGCAAATTGTTTGTGGTTTTTGTTATATTGTTGGATGATGTAACAGGTGCCCAGATCGTACTTAAATCTGATGTGTTGGAAAAAATACTTCATTTTGTTTATTTTATTTATATGTGACCTACACATATTGCACTTACATTAACTTAAAATTAGTATGTATAACTAATCACATTTTAATAAAAACGACATAAATACATTTTTCCGATATATGATATGTGAGATATCTGGTATTTTTAATTCATTAGTTATAGGTAACCAATTCTCCTAAGGAGATACTTTGAATGAGTACTAAACTGATACTTTCGCTTCGATATCGTCTACCAACGCTCAGTCGTTCCCGATTCTTGTGTGACTTTCGCCACTGGGTATTCACTACACATCCACACATACATATGTACATAGTTGTATAGCATTTTGATAAATGTGTGAAATCTTCACAATCTTATTGATAAGCAGAAAAACTCACCAATTGCAAGGTGTTGAATGCCACATTTTTAATAGTCGTAAACGCGTGATGAATCTATTCTCGTCAAAAGAAACCAATAAATAAATACGTCTGTAAAAATGTATGTGTGTCTGTATGTATGTATGTATGTATGTAAAACATGCCAATAAATATTTAGGTGCGTGTGTATCTCGAAAGGCGGCAAATACTAAAGTGACTGCTACAACTGAAATTTAATATACTTTGTTGGCATTTCATCGAGGGTTGTTGCTAATTTGTTATTGATACGCTTTGATTGAAGAAATGCGCATGGTTTGAGCGACATTAATATTGTTAGATCAAATTTCATATTGAACAGACTTTTCAGAATTCTACGTATGCCATTAGCGCGGCACTTGTCTCAATTTTCAAATTTCTCTTTGCTATCGTTACAATGTTACTTAGATTCAAATATGAACTGACATTTGGTAAGTAAAATGCTGAAAATGTCAGTGTGGCGTGATTTTTTGCTTATATTCAATTTACTTCGTCGCCCCGGTATTCCAAAAATCACCCAGTTTGTCTATACTACCGTTCGATGGGATGCCACAGCAAGATACAAAGGAAATGGTAATTTTTTTCCTTGAGTGCGTTAAAATGTTAGTTGAAATTAACCTCTAATTCAGTGATTTTTTTTTTAACTCTTTTTTTATTCTCGTAGTATTTTAAGAATATGCCGCATATGGTTTCGTGTTGATGGTATAAATTAAATTCAATTAATCAAGATTTTGCTTAATCAAAACAATCCTAATGCGAGCAATTAAAAAAAACAGACTATGTGAAAGTTCCCAAACTTTTAGTTTTTGAAATTTCGTTGGATATTTAGGCGACGTGTTAGCCAATTTAATTGATTAGAATACAAATAACTGTTTATATATCCACAAACATTTTTATATTGTTCGTGACTGAATACAACAAAATATGATTATTGATTTAAATTTCTATTTCAACAAAACTGAGCACCTTATGCTTTTTATTTTATAAATGGGCTACAGCTAATTCGGATTCTACAGGTAATTCTAATGGACAAGATAGAAGAAACCGTTAGTTCGAAATTAGTTAAATTTTTGGGACGGATTTTAGAAATAGTTCTAAGAGAGAGTGGAGAATAAATCACAAATCGTAAACAAGCTTCGAGCCTGCGCATCTTCAAAAGAAAAATTTACTTTTTCACAAAAATGTTCGTATTCAGTTTTGTAAAGAAATTCGGTATAAATAATAAAGTGCTGGTTTCAATTGGCTAAGTATTTTTGTAGATTTTTGATAATTTTTGCGTTTTACTCCCACATAAAAATAAGCTTTTCTCATGTTTCTAAAATTGTTGATAGGAGGAGTGGGTAGGAGTCCGCTGAAAAACCACGATGAGTCACATGGGGGGAGGGGCCGTTCTAGGCCTGTATTACTTAGTTGTATATCTATACCTATGGTTGGTTAGGCTAGAATGCCGGCGAAGGAGCTCAACCCCAAATTATCGCTCGTTTAAAAACCAACTAACAATTCGTTTAAAAGCAACAACAATTTTAGAATATTGTTAAGGCTATCTTTGCACAAATCCGGCAGAGAATTATACTCAAAAGCACCCAGAGGGGCCTTACGTTTGCTCAGTAGAGTCGGCATCTGCACAGAAGGACTGTCTCTTGTTTATTTTCATCTCTGAAGACATCGAAATAGATGAGCCCACTGAACAACTTGATTGTAAAAGTAGAGCTGAATGAATGGCTAGTCTCCTGTTTCGTCCAAAGCTTAGAATGAAGAAAAATGTCTTTACCTGTTTGAATAATCAATGTTTTTCAAAACTTATCTTGTAACAAACTACGTGTCTTTATGGGGGGTTTTTCGGGAAAAAGCTACGATATACCACATTGTGGGAGAGGGTGGTTCAAAAAGTGGCTTAAATCGACCTACGTACTTTGTTTCTGAACATTAGTTGAGTTAATGACCAGTAGTGCGATTCACTAACTTTAAACGATCCGACAATCGCGACTTTCGCCAATAATATTTGTCGTTGGCGGTAACGATTGCGCGATTCACTAACTTTAAACGATCCGACAATCGCAATTTTCGCCAATAATATTTGTCGTTGGCGGTAACGATTGTGCGATTCACTAACTTATTCTTAACGACACTTAACACTTGCCTTTTTGTATTTATCAAAGTTCTAAGGAGCGGCATCAACCATTACTCCAAGCAATATCCGGAATCACCTGCAAATAGCTTTAAATTGAATTATTTTTATTTAGTAATTTTCAATGAATTAATGAAACATACTAATCAATAACATGCCATGGTTTCCGTTTACAATTAAGTTATACTGGTTATTATGTCATTCTTAAATATGTTATTAGTGAAGTTGTATAGCTAATGAAGCATTTAAAAGGTTCATTGAACTCTGCGGTAGAAGCTACAAATACGCACAAAAGTTTTGCCAAATTGCGTGTTTACCAAAGCAATCAATTTTGCTAGCATTTTTTTGCGAATTAAGAATAAATGAATGAATGGCTAAATAAAATGTAAAAAAAATCTGACAAACATTCCTAAGAACTTGTCGCTTTGAATGCTTTCTATTTGTGATAATTTAATGGTGCTTAGTAAACTTCATTAGATAGGCAGACAAAATTACGGACTTTCAAATATATTCCATCTGTCAATTTACTACATATGTATGTATGTAGGTGAATGCTATTTCATTTGTCATTTAAGACAGTCATTTTGCTTTTTTTTTGCTGATTAACAGTGAATAAAATCTCGTGTAGTCGTGGCTTTGAATTTAGCGCACGCAGTATTAATGGACCAACATTAACACCAACAACAATAACCAATCATTTGGCCTGTCACCTTAATGACATCAAACAGATTGGTGATTTAGTTGTTGGCGAGGTTAGTGTGGGTAAAGGGAGATGAAATTTATATGCCAAAGCTTACCGGCTTGTTAAATATAATATAGAGGGATAACATATGAGGTGGCTTTTGTTTTGGCTGAATTGACCAGAGTTGCAATAAAATAAAATTGAAATAATATTTGTTGTATAGAAAAAGCGTTGAAACGTAGAAATCCAGAAAGAATATAAAGAAATTGCAAATGTGAGGATGTAAGAAAACCTTGTTAACGAGCTCACGCGAAGCAGCGAGAAGGCACAAAAAGTGTTTGCCATTGTTACTGGATTTACGATTATTTTTCGTTTTTTGTCAAAGCTTTTACGCTTATTTCTCCATTTTTTTTAGCACACTACAAAGAAAACGCGAAAAGTAAATATTATGGGACAATAAATATGTACTTGAGACAAGTGACCGGACACCAGTCAGTCACGCAAACTTAAATGTCGTCACGTCACGTGTAGATGGGGCATCAATGAGTGAGTAAGAAAGTAAGCAGAATAAATATACATATGAATATTATGAATGTGTACCTACGCATTGAAAAAATTAACTAGATAGTCTGTTAATGAATTAGCGCCTTAACTAGAGTTTAGTGACCAATTTGACCGCGGTTAGAGTCATATTTTGGCTTCAAAATAAATATCTAAGTATGTATTTATGACCTAGCAGGTTTACATTTTTACGCTTTATAACAGGGACTGAAAATTATCGTTATTTTTTTTTTTTCTAATAAAAAAATCCTTGGGAAGGAATTGTTCAAAAACAAAACTCGGATATATCAATCTAATCTTTACGCCATATACTATACAAATCTGATCTTATTCTTATTTATACGATTTTTTGTTTTTGACATTTTTTTGTATAACCGTTATTGGGTAATTTTTATTTTTGCGGCTAAGTTTAATCGTTGTTTTTAATTTTTATTTTTTCAATCAAATTTGATCAACATTTTGTCATCTTAATTTTTTCGATCATAAAACTTAAGTCGCCTTATTGCTGTTGTAGCTATTATTATCATCGCCGACACATTTTCTTTGCGTTTATTATGATCGAAAACTTTTAAATCCAAAAACAACGATTATTCTATTAAATAAAAATTATAACCGTTATGGTCTTCGATTTATAACAGTGTTAGCAAATGCAAATTTAGAAGTTGAAGTATAGTGTTTTCGATATATTCGAAAATTTGTAGTTAATTTTCGAAAATTTTTAGTTAATTTGCGAAGATTTCTAATCCGCTTAATTGTGAATTAACTCAGTTGAATTGGATGACTTTGAGTTCTGCCCGCAGTATAAATTTGCTTAGCCAAATAGACATAAGGGCAAAATCGTTTGAATTATAGCGGAAAGTACCTAACTCTCATTGGATCTCTTTGTAAATACTAAAACGTGCGTCAAAGATGAGTTCTAATTCTTATTAGTTCAAATCACGGTTGAAAAAATACAGGAGGTTTCCGCAGACCACTAATCGCTCTAAATGAATTTGACGTAATAAATTAGGCTTAGTTGTTCACATTTTCTTTTTTTTTTGCTTAGAATAGCTCTTATTTTGCAAATGTTTCAGCATGCTCTGTTACTTTTCGGAGCTTCGTTTTAAGTGATTATATAAATAGTAATAAAGAAGTAACAAAATGAGGTCCGCGATATTAAATTGTATTGAATATATTTTCCAGTGCGTCCGATTCGGAAATGCTCATGAGATTCATTCTTGAATCAACCTAACCTAACTTTTTCTCTCATTCGTTCTACGACTATATAGCACACAATATATACTCTAATCATTTTTACTGCGGAAGACGGAATCTTGGATTATATCATTCTGGGGATACAATCGAAGATGGATTTCATCTGTGCTATTCCCATCATCCCTGGTTTATAGCGACTTAATTATTAGACTGTACACCAATTCTATAGTTCGAATTTCCAGTAAATTTATTCGAATTCGAATGATTGGTACACTAAAAGTATTTTTTTATGTCTCCCTGTATTAATTTGCGGGCTTAAATCACAAAATGGTTCAGGATCCTTCTTTGTGTTATTTTTGCTTGGTTGGACTTACTCTTTATATTCAAGATTTCTACAACCCTACCTGAAAATATTACTTCGAATGCGTCCTTTGAACCTCATACAAATTGATATTCCTAGTGTCTCAGCCAGAAACTTGATGAATCTTCTTCTGTCCAAGCGTGATATCCGATCTCTAAGAAGAGAAACCATCCATTAAGGCTTCTGGAACTTTATTATCTATCTATCTAATACAAAGTGTGTTTCGTTGGCCATTCAAGCTTTTCTAACTCAAACTCTATCAATCTGGAGTTCAGAGCTCTTGGCTGACTAATAAGTCGGCTTAGTTTAACATACATCCCAATTCCGTCTGCATGGCTTCCTTTTGTTTATGAATTTTATATATTATATGCAAATTTACTATCTCATAGAAATTTATTGTACCTTAATTTAACCAATTCAGTTGATTGGAATAAGCTCGAAAGTATTGTAGCAATTTTTGTAATCATTGATTTATGTTTATAATATAACTACTACTATTGCGACCTGGAAGGTCTTTATCCCTGCAGCACGCTTCTTTCCCTGATTTTCCAGAAAGGCTTCAGCTTCCCTAATGTCCTTGTTAGGCGAAGTCCCAACACTTTTGGTAGAAACCATGCTCGACTTGAAGTACCTCATCCTCTGCCTGGCTAATACCGTACATGTACAGAAGATATACACCGACGTTTCATCAGCCTCAAGACATAGCTGCGAGAGATCGGTTAGGTAACTACCAAGTGATGTGATGACCCTTCTATTGAAGAAATAGCTAAAAGGCCTGGCCTGTCTGAAACCCGCAATAGTTCCCTAGTATTTACTCAGCATTGATACCACCAACCCAGTGCTTAATCCTTTGGAGGATGACCAGCTAAGACAGTTAAATGTCTCTCATTAAGGCTGTTTCCGCAATCTTGCTGGAGAGTTAGTCGGCGATCTCGTTGCCATCGATCTCAACGTGATCAGATACCTAGCACAGCATAACTTCATTCCTCTATGTCACCTGTTTCAGGGTGCATTACACTTCTTAACCAACTTCGACGTAAACATTCCGTTGGAAAGGGCCTGAAGGTCGAGATTGCCAACAGCTCGTTCTGAAAGACGGCGGGCCCCTTTACCCAATGCGGTGGAGAGTATGGTATCAGTTTAATATATTCCTGTATCTGCCTCCTTTTTAATTTTAACACTT
Organism: Anomoia purmunda; assembly: GCA_951828415.1. NCBI lineage: Eukaryota > Metazoa > Arthropoda > Insecta > Diptera > Tephritidae > Anomoia > Anomoia purmunda. The sequence continues at coordinate 23,588,540 of OX639995.1, forward strand.
CAGTGTACCAATATGTAGATCTGGAGTCAAGATAAGAGAACATGTTTGGCAATACGTCTCGCTCAGGATTTTCGACTTGGAACATCCTACCGGAGGGCAGAATGCTTACTAGTTGCGCCGCGAAACGAAGTGGTATATTTGATTGGAGGGTTAATAGGAGAATATGCCATCAAGGCTTGAGTAATGTCTCAACGAAGATTCCATATGAGAGCAACTATATATATATATATACATGTACAATATTTATGCGGAGATTTGCACCCATGCATTGGTAACAAAATCTGATTTCATCGCATATGAACAAGGTAATTAGTGTGTAGGTCGGCACTGACGCATAGCTTCCCCCATTCATTCGACTTAGCTATTTTCCATTTTCAGATTGAATGACTTTTTTGGTTCTCGGTTGTCGACTTTCAGTTTTGTTTTTTGTCAGCTTCAGCAATTGCGCGGTCAATGGTCGTACACAAGTGGCAAAAGCTGTGTGCGCTGATTTCTTAATTGCTGTCCAAATGGGGTGACACAAACATTTCTGCACAAATTTGAACATATAAATATAGTGTATGTACATACATATGTACATATACATAAACCCATAGTTAGACATACTATTTGTTATTAACATAGCTTGCTTCTATTGCTTTTCAAATTCATTCATAATAAAATTGTGCTCTGCCGAAACAGTCATATAATAAGTGATCGTAGTAAAATAAAATATGAGTTCATATTGGTGGGAGTTTAATTTTGTGTCAGGGATGAGAAGACTTCGCAAATAAAAAATGAATTATTTTACCATAACCTAAATTATTTAATTTTTTTTTATATATAACGCTTGAACAAAATTTTTTTTGCATGGAGGAAAAAGCGCAACACCGTCAGCAAGAAAAATTATTAAAAATCAATGCGGATTTTGAGTCACTTTATACTTGCTGCAAGTATAAATTGAATAGGCTGAAAAATTGCGTACTCGAAAATGTTTCAAAAACTCGGTTTCAAAAAATTTTACACTCTTGTGAAATTTTGTCAATATTTGTTTAATTTTTATAAATTTTAACGGGAATGTTTTGAAATTCACGTCGTAGTGAATTCGCGCGTTATGCCTATCTGAGACTGCCGTATAAAGAGAAAATGGAATCCCGACACACAAAATTCTGAAATACTAAATCCCGAAATACATAACGCAGACACTACCAAATTCCAACCCGACATAATCCAGATAAAGCGTAATCCCGACAAGTCACAATCCAGACAAGAAATCCCATCCTGTCAAAATATAAAAACAATATAAAATATAAAAAAAGTCATTTTAAAAAATCGTGCGATTTTCTGAATATTATTTTTATACCTTATCCGGCCTTTTTGTATTGATTGTCTTCTGTTTCAACTTGAAAAATAAAACATAAAAGATAGCTAGAAAATGGGGACAATGTGTCGGACGAGATCCCCCAATAGATAGATTACAGATTTTAGAACAAGTATGGAATTTACACTTGTCGGGATTTTCCCTTATCTTGATATTGTGTTATCTGCGTTTTATCTGGTCGGGATCTCGTTATGTCTATATTATGTCATTCCTGGATTATTACTAGTCTGGATTTTTAAAAATTTTCTGGATTATGACCTGTCCGGATTTGAAAAGTCGAGATTATGGTGTGCTCCCTAATTTCCCAAGCCTCTACTGATTATCTCGGGAGTTTTTCGCTAAATATCGCTTTTGATGCGCTCGAAATTTTATTATTCTTGCTGATTCAAATTTGTCTTCCATTCGTATGGATCAACTCTACTTCAAGGCATCTTCCAAAATTTTTCCTCCTGTCGAAAGAAATTTGGTGTCAATTACATATATGTTTCTCAGTTTAAATTAAGTTTAGAGGCTATTCACGAAATGTTTTTGTATTTTACTGTAGCATAGCAACCAAAGAATTAGTTAAGCAATACCGAAACATTTCACATTTAAATTAGCTGAAGAAGCGCATTGATCACTCTGTATTGGTTACATTCGAAAAGTGAAAATTGATACAGACATTACAAATACCAAAAGGAAAAAACTGAGGGGTGTCCCGTGTTCTACGATGCAACCTTTTTTAATTCATATAAAGTCGGGACTTCTATGTAATTAAAAAACTAAACTTTTTTTAATACGTGCTTTTCATGCACTTTTCATCAAAAAATATTTTATTATTCAATAACATAAACCATATAAATCAAAGTATCAAACTTTATAACCAATTCACGTAAATTAAAAAAAAAATGTTCGTTAAAATTTTAATTTTTTTTTCGGGGGTGGATTTCAGAACTGTTCTGATAGGTATATTTCAATAAACTTCGAAAAATAAACACTTCTTACTTATTTTAATAACAAAGAGATCGAAAATAACATTTAACTCTCGCAATTCTTAAAGTTTTGGTATAAGTTTTTGTTGGGCACACATTTTTTTTTTTTAAATTAATTTCGATCATCTTCTTTGTTTTGCCCATATCAATCGAACAGCAGTTAACTCATCCATTCATAAATTTCCTATTAAGGGGAAAACATTGTCCACAAAAGAATTACTGTAAGCTGGGTGAAATCAGTAGTTTTAAATTATCGAACCGATTTGAAATCGATGGAGATAGCGGAGTTATCTATTGCTTGAATTTTAAATTGGTTTAAATTTGCTGATTTGGCGATTTTCGTTGGTATTTTTTAAGCCAGTTACCTCAATTGAATAAGGAATTTTAAAAGTCGTGGTATTGGTGGCCGCCATAGCCGAGTGTGTAGAGCGTGCGCGCCTCATTGGGTGGGCCCCGGGTTCAAACCTGGTCGGGGCAATTAACATCAAAAATTATAAAAATCGTTTTTTTCTAATAGCGGTCGCCTCTCGGTAGGCAATGGCAAGCCTCCGAGTGGATTCCTGCCATGAAAAAATCATTTGTAATTCGGAGTCGGCCTAAAACTGTCGGCCCCTAAATTTGTGTTACAACGTCAAGACGCACCACAAATTGTAGGAGAAGTTCGGCCAAACATCAAGCTATGATTAAGCGACAAATTATATTATTAGTATTGGTTCAATACATTTCTGAGTCCTAGGATAGTGTCTCTAAAGCCTTTTACGTGAACTGATCTAGGGTTCTTCAAACCGATCTGTTTGTCGATCTTGGATTTTCTTTAGTCAAAGAACGTAGATTACTGAGAAGTTGCATGGCGTTTCGTTTTCTGTGACAAGAAGTTTTGTTCAATTTCACTTCAACAGAATCCAATTTTCTGTTAGAGTGATGTAACTTCTTTCTAATCTACGGTTTTTAGTTTCTGGATAGCCACTGTTTGTCGATCTTGGACTTTTTTCAGTATTTACGTTTACGTATTTTTTTACCGCCTCCAAACTTGGAGACTCCGGGTGACGCGTGGAGGGTTCATGAGAATTGCCAACCAGGGAATACAAAAAACGATTTCGAAAAAAAATGATATACGCCCTTACCATACTTAGCTAACGATATGTGCGTACGTATTTTAAACGCATAAAATTGTATGGAAAAATTTAGCCTTTGGCAATATGTTTAATTACACCATTTTTTATAGTCCCATTGACCTTCTCCCCAAAAATCACATATATTGTACACTTATTTAAGACATATGGATGTACATACGTACGTATGTATATTTTTATGAATATTCTTCTCCTTATATAATTATGTTACACGCTTCATTGAAATACATATAAATACATATATGTATGTGCATATGTACATATATAGTTATGAATGATAATGAAGAAAAGAGACCGCAGAGTGAGGTAGGGCAACGCTTCATGAATTCAACCAAATTACTTTTTTAATGGACGGCGTGTTTGCGATTAGAATTACTAAACGAATCAAAAGTCAAATATGTGCATACATACTTAGGCACATACATGTGTACATATGTACATACATATATTGTATTTATATTATGTAATATGCATGTATTTGCTTAGGGCCAACAGCCTAGAAAGGAAAATACCCACCAGCTCTCTCGAAAAACTGGGATTTTGCAGATGGAGAGTTTAACTTATTATGTTACATAGATAAAAAGCATTCTAAATTTATATTTGTCTTTGTATTAATACCCACCGAGCAGATTGAATGTAAAATAAGTTTATGAACAGTTTTCCTAAATACACCAGATACCCAAAATAACTGCTATAATTTTTGTTTGAGGTGGAAAAAATTGTATGCTACTTTATAAGAGTTATTCACAAAACTAGATGTTTTGTTACTTGTAGCTTTTATGCCCAATTTTTTGTTTTTAGGTTATCTGGCAAGAGTTAATCCCAATTCCAATTTTTTTGAGTTGCTCATAACTTTTACTTTTATTTTTAAGTTGCCTTCTTCTTCTAAATTGGCACTATAACCGCTTAGGCGATTTTGCTCGTTTACAATATGGCGCGTCTGTCGCTTCTCCGCTTTGTTAACTGGCGCCAGCTAGAGACACCAAGTGTAGCCGAGTCCTTCTCCACCTGGTCTTTCCAACGCCCTCCAAGCTTCCCCCTTCTCAGCTACCACCGGCGGATACCGCGCCAAATATTTTCAGGGCTGGAGTATTTTCTTCCATACGTACAACACGACCTAGCCAACGTAGCCGCTGAACGTTACTGCCCTGAACTATGTCTATGTCGCGGCAAAGCTCATACAGCTCATCGTTAAATCGCCTGGGTATTTGCCGTCACAAAGGCGTAAAGGTCCGAAAATCTTTCGGATAATCTTTCTCTCCAACACTCCAAGGACCGTCTGATCCAATGCTGGCAGCGTCAATGCTTCTACGCCGTGCAATAGCACGGACATGAAGAGGGACTTGGTTGTTTTCGTTCGTCGAGAAATGGCTTTACCTGCTAATTAGCCTACTGAGCCCAAAGTGGCTCTCGTTGGTTCCGAGATAAACAAAGTCCCCTACTTTGTCAAAATTGTAATTGTCAATAAAGACGCGGGAGCCAAGACGGGAATGCGTTGACTTTTTACTTGATGACAGGAGGTATTTCGTTTTGGCCTCTTTCACCTTCAGACCCACTCGCTTGGCTTCTTTATCCAACTTGGCAAAAGGCAGAAATAACGGTGCGGTGGTTGATGCCAATGATGCCCATGCAATCGGCATACGCCACAAGTTGCACGCTCTTAGAAAAGATGATACCTTACCGGTTAAATTCTGCAGCTTGAATTATCTTTTACAACATAGGGTTAAAGAAGTCGGAGAGGACCTTCCAAATTCTGACTGAGCTGATGATGTTGCTCAGCGTCATTTTACATAGCCGAATTAATATTTCAGGGATATCAAATTTAGACATCGCGGCATATAGGCGACTTCTTCTCGTACTGTCGAAAGGTGATTTAAAGTCGACAAATAGATGGCTCGTGCCGACCTTCTTCTCACGGGTCTTTTCTAATATTTGGCCGATTGTAGATTTAAGTCTAAATCCACACTGATAAGGTCCAATCAGTTCGTTGATGGTTGGCTCCTGTCTTTCACACAATACGCTCGATAGAACCTTATACAAAATGTTAAGCAGGCGGACACCGCGTTAATTTGCGTATATTGCAGGATCACCCTTATTGTGGATTAGGCAGAGCACATCAAAATTTCAAGCGGCCTATTTTGAAAATGAGCTGGTGCATGCACTTTACGTGCTCTTCGCGAATAGCTCTGCTTGTAACCCATTAGCTCCAGCGGCTTTATTGTTCCGTAGCCGCGTTATTGCTATTCGAACTTCATCGAGGTCGGATGACGGGATCTTCATCTTCTATGGCGACGTTTTCATTAAGGAAAGTGTAGAAATGTTCCCTCCACAATTTGAGTGGCATCAATTGGACATTAATCCCCAAGTCGCCGGTCTGGTTGATACAGTAATTTGCCGCGGTCATAAACCTTCCGTAAGTCGCTGCACCTTTCGGTAAAATTTGCGGACGCTTTTTCCGTCGGCTAGCGTATGAAGCTCTTCGGACTTTCGTATTTACTGCGAATAATATGTCTCTTTTCCTTTTGAACTCCCGGTATCGTTCACATACAGTTCGCGGTGCGCTCGATCGCAGCGTGGCCTTGTAGGCACCATCTTTATTTAAGTTGTTTGGTAACGGCTATTCTCAATGCATTTTTTTCGTTACTCATAACTTTTATTTTCGATATTTGATTCTTTGTGTTATCTAGTAAGAGTTCTTGCGAAGAAACTTTTTTTAACGTTGCTCAAAACTATACATATCTATTTATTTCAATCCACCTACTCCCACCAGAATGATCCTTTTAACCAGAATTGCAGAAATTTGCGATTTGCGATACATGATAATAAAAGTTATGAGCAACAAAAAAAGTGTTGCCTTGATAATAAGTTTTACCGAGCAGCGTAAAAAAACAAAATCAAAAATAAAAGTTATGAGGGACGAAAAAAAGATTATATTATGAATAACTCTTATTTGAAAGGAAAAGTTGCTTTCAGTTAAAAATAACTACTGAGTAAAACAACAAAATCTTATTTCTACAATTTAAAAGTTATGCACATTTTTTTCTAATATTCTATATAACACTTATGTTTACAAAACAAATTTCGACTTATAAAGAGAAAATTTGTAAAAATGTTAGCAACAAAAAATTACCAAAAATCAATGGTGGTTTTTAGCTATTCAATAATTGCCTTTTAGCTCAAATTGAATGGACTACATATGAAACTGCATGCCCAATATGTTTCGAAGAATTCTGATTAAAGAGTTCAAACATTTTTATAACATTTGTTTGATTTTTGTTTCAAATTTGAATAAGGCTTATAATTTGAACATAAACGGTTTATTAAAGAATGAAGCATTTTTTCTCAAAAAAATCATTGAAATTAAAAAAATAAAATAAGTAGTTATAAAAAATAAAATTAAACTTTTGAAAAGGGGAACATCTTTTACTCCATTATACACACCCTCTCTAAACCTTAAAAGGAAGTTTGTTATAGAAAACCTAAATTTAAAACTTAGTTCCAAATGCACCTACTTATTTAATGTTTATTGAGAAAACTAACGTTAAGTTAAAAGAACAAACTTTTAAATATATAGATAAATGCTTATTGGGATATTAACCTATGTATGTGAATGTGTACGCACGCACCCGATACATAGGTAAATGAAAAATGAAAAACAAAACTAAAAGCAAATGTTTGTAAACAAACTAAGAATATAAACATAAAACAATTATGGTACCCTGACACAAATATGTTCAGATATAGTATGTACATATGTATGTATGTTCTAATATACCAAAAGGTACACGTAATTGAAGAAAAGAAAGTGAATGATAGAAGTATAAATAAAGACATATGTATATAAAAACATCACTCACTTTTTTAAAACTTTGAAAATGAAAAAAAAAGTAGAAAAAATAAACGTAGGGAGCTAGCAAAAACGTACAAATCTATGTTTGCTTATATTTACTACTAACAAGCTTAGCGGTGGTGTCAGGTTAACAAAAAATGATAACTTTACTTCACATTTTTACTAACGAGTCTTAGAGGTTCTCGACAAAATATTCTAAATACATAAGAAGCAGAAAGCAAAATTTTTGGAACTATTAAAATAAAACTTGTATTAATTTGGTTTAATAGATATATTTATTTACTATATTATAAGAACAGAAATGAAGTTATCGTCTTTATATCTGATACCACAGTTATGTATATCCATATATACATATACATACATAGTTATTTAATGATTGAAAGATAAGTTTATTCTAAATAGAATAAAGAATTATATAGGGTATTGGGCTAAGTAAAACTTCTTCTAAAATCTGCTTTGCAACATAGATTTTTTACATACAGTACAAAGAATAGAATAGCATAAAAATCCTTTAGTGGTTTTATTAACGTACTCTATTTATAACATTTTTCGCAAAGCGATTTTCGATATAGTTATCTTTTAAAACAGATGAGATCAAGTTTATCTATCGTTGGCTTGTTTATTTTAACCATGTACATAATCTACACAATTGTGAGTTTTTTACGAAAGAACATACTTATGCACATAACATAGTACATACATACATACAGAGTTTTAAAATGAAATAAAAGAACAAAGCCCAGGTGCTCCTATGTAAGTGTGCTAGTCAGAATTAAAACTTCTTTGCCGATTCTACAAAGAGATAGAGAGTTAAATATAGAAGTATTAGTGGTAGTAATCGATAGTAGTAAGTAGAACTAGTATTAGTTAAGGCAGTACCTAGTAGTAGTAATAGTAGTTAGTGGCGCTTAATTGTAGCAGAAGTAAAAATTGTAGTGTAATTCGAAGTAGCACTACAAAAAAAAGTAGTAGATATTAGTAGAATTGAAAATAGTAACCAGCAGTAGCATTAGTAATAAATAGTAGTATAAATTAATAAAAATAATAGTAGTAATTATTAGTATCAGGACAAATAGTAGCATTAGCAAAAATAGTAGTAGAAATAAGAAGTACTAGCAGTAGTACACTTAGTGACAGTAGTGGTAGTTAGTAATTGTAGTAGCATTAGTAGGTATTAGTAGTAATTAGTTATTATTATTATTATTATTTATTGTAAAGGATAATACAATTATGCCTTAACAATATGGGATAAGCATGAGCAACTAAGGCCGTCAGCTTGTGTAGTAATTAGTAGTAGTAGTAGTTAGTACTAGTACTAGAAGTTGTAGTTGTAGTAGTAAATTTAGAAATTTGCAGTAGTAGAATTTAAGAGTGGTAGTTGTAGTAGCCGTAGTAGTAGTAGTTAGCAGGAGTAGTAGTAGTAGCTATAGTAGTGTTTGTTTTTTCTCATATAAGCGTCATGTGTTGACTTCGCGACGCGATATCGGCACAACCTTCGTTAAGCGATGTAGAAATTTACCCTCATGCCAGGAGGCAATATTTATTTATAAATGTTTATTTATATATTTATATATTCATAAAATATTTAAGCCTGTACTAAAAGAAGCAAAATATCTTAATAAATATAACAAGCTATTCGTTTATGAAACATTTATTTCGAAGTAGCTAAACAAAGGAAAACAAAAAACAAATTTGCGTCAAATATTCAAAGCTGCACGCAACACTTTGCATGAAGAACATTCGAACTCTTTCTAAAACCCCGACGAAATTTTTGGCATTTTTGATTAATACATAACTACAGCTCTTCAGGGGCCATAAAGCAGGTGCACCTAAAGAAATGTTTAGGTCAGCAGCAGCGTTGGCTCTTTGCTACGATCGTAGTAAAGTTGCTAAGATTTTAAATAAATTTTAAAATTTACTGCACCACTACGCCTTAACTTTCCTTTATTACGTTTTTTTTTAAATAAATTCAATTAAGCCAAAATGGGCAAAGGTTTATTTATAAAATGTGATAACGCCAAACGCAAAATGGAAAAGTGACATGTCTAAATTTTTTTCATTTAACGCGTGCAATTTATGTGACCTAAATCGTACAAGACCATCCGCATAAAAATTTATATTAAATCCATTAGTGACATGGAAAAACACTCTATAAGATCGAAATTTTAAAAGTCAACGGACCCTATAACATACCCAAAAATTATCAGAAAATTCGACTTAGACATTTAAAAAGTTTGCAACGTTTTTATAAATTTTGTACAAAGTTTAAATCAAAGTCTTGATTATATGAATTTGTGAATTTGTTATATTACGAAGTAAGGTTTTATAAAAAATTTACGAAAAAAAATTATCAGCAATAATGTTGCGAATTTTAGTAACTTTATTTCTTTTTCTACGATTTATTTTTATATACTACGATTTTTCTTGGACTTTGCTATGCAATTGGTTTCACGAGGTGCCAGCCCTGGTAGCAGCACCTGCACATCTCGAAACCTATCGCCTACAATTTTGGGGCTATTACCTTCTTCACAACATTTTTGCTTATTAAATTTTCGCTTGGAAATAAATTGGCTTAAATAAAAAATATTTCAAACAATGCAGACTTTCGATTCTTCTATATTTAATTTAATCATAAGAATAATGTTTTTTGTCCCCTCATGGGTACGGAATCAAAATTACAACCTAATCATATTGCTGGCGAGGAACAATCAAAGTTCTAAAATATTATGTTCTAGGGAGCATCGTGTATTCGTCAGGATATGTCCAGCTGTTCAAAAGTCCCTTTTAGTCTCTGCGGATGTTGCTGAAAGTGAGCTCATGTCATCATCAATGCTCATCTAAAAAAAGGAAAATATTCGTAAAGTAGGATCAAAATTATTTACTAGTATGAGGCTGAAATTATCTCATCGTTTGAGCGAAATAAATGTAATGTTGCAAAAACACAAATGATGAGAAAAAACATCGATATCAGCAAAGGTATTCCAAAAATCATTCCAACCTTAGGCAACTTAACCAGTTTTCATCATTTTCAGATTTTGGCACGTTAAGAATACACTCTGACCGACTCTTAGTTTGTAGCGATGTAGGCATGAACAATCGGATAAAATTTCATAGCGTTTTCTTTTCGCGAAATAAATGTTACCTCATTCTAGGGCAATATTAAGAAAATGTTGCCATGGAACCTGTGCAAGTGTTGCATTTTTCATATGAGAGAAGAACAAAAAAAAAATCAACCCTATCGACTTAACTTAAATCATAAATTTAAGTCATCGAAAGCAACAAAATTAGATAAATAATTTGCATGCAGAGTCAAAATTGAGACTTTCGAACCAAACTATTGTACGAACAAACAAACTACATACACAATTAAAATCAGCTGCACAACCCTCACCCTCACGTTTGCTAGCGGGTAGAAAATGTTGCACTTTTGTCGCGCCAGAGTGCAACATTTTGAGAAAAGAACCAACGACCCAGAGAAAATCTCATTGTACAAAGTACATTGACACGAAGCAGATTAAATGCTGTTAACTGCTGACCGCCAATCGCGTCTAACATGCGCTCAAGCCATCCTTAATCACCACCAAGAGGAAGATGATTTTTCATCAAAAATAATCATGAGTGATGAGGCCCATTTCCATCTTAGCGGGTACGTAAATAAGCAAAATTTACGCTTCTGGGGCACTGAAAATCCGCGTGTAACCCACGAAGAGCCATTACACCCGCTCAAAGTCACTGTATGGTGTGCTGTTTTCGCTGGAGGAGCCATCGGACCTTTTTTCTTCGAAGACGTCGCGGGCCAAACGGTTACTGTGAATGGTGAGCGCTACAGAGCAATGATCAACGAGTTCTTTTTGCCCCAACTTGATGAATTGGGATTGGAAAACATGTGGTTCCAACAGGACGGTGCAACGGCACACACTGCACGTGCCACAACCGATATGCTGAAGGATCGCCTGATTTGACCGCTCCAGACTTCTTTTTGTGGGGCTTTTTGAAGTCGCGGGTTTATGTCAACAAGCCTCAGACTCATGCAGCTCTTAAAGAGAATATCCGTCAAGAATGTGAGGACCTATCGCCGGAAGTTTTGGCCAAAGTGATGGAAAATGCCATAAAAAGGGCTCAAATGACAATCAACTGTGGCGGCGGCCATTTACATGACATCATATTCTCGACTTGATGTAAAAAAAATTAAAAGACCAAAAAAAATAATCCACAAGAAGAATCAAAGTTTTTAATTTTTTTTTTTAATTACAGCCAAAAAACATCGGAAGGTTGCTTTTGCGCCACCTTGTACTAAACATAGTACACATACTTCAGTATTTAGTCGTAAAGCAACATTGAGCATCGTGTTCGTTGTAATATTAATTTATTTTTATTTTATTGGCTTACCTAACCAACGAGTTAGTGAATCACACCATTACCAGTATTCGTATTAGCCCTTCGCCAGCCTCTAACAAGCGTTTTAGTTGCTAGCTCGGCAAGTGAAGTTCAAGTTCATGATCACGTTTACCTGCGAATTTTACCACGGTTTTAATATTCTTATCGTAAATATAAACAAACCTACGAATATATATATGTACGTTACATACTCGTACAAACCTACATATATGCCAAGTAACTGAAATGCTAAACAGACGGCAGAGTTAATTTGCATTAACGACGTCATCGTATAACACGCCAAACCAAATGCACATTAGCTCTGCTGCAAATCCACGATTTCCATTGGACAATGCCATCGAAAATTCACAGTGTTTTTTTTTGTATTTGGAATTGTACTGACATCTCTCCACGTACCTTCTACTTATTCTATACTTTTTTTTATTCTTATCTCTGTTATATTACATCTTAAACTCGTAAGTTTATAGGGTATTTAAGTTTTTAACCCATTGCTTGTTGCCGTATTACATATTTTTAGGTTAGATAAAAAAAAGTTTTTTTCTAAATTATCAGCTAGCACAAATTACAGTTTTCTTTCTTGACAATCTCAAATTCGAATGAATAAATTAAAATATCTTTCGGTATTGTTGTGCATAAAGATTCTCAAACTAAAAAAAGTCTTACGGTAGCGCTGTGATCAAAAGGGAGCCAAGGCGAATACAGGAGGTATTGTCCGAGCCGCTGACATTTTTGCATCGTTAGTTTTGAGTTTCATAATGACGTAGCTATTTGTTTTGGATTTGCTCTACTTCTATCTAATTTTTTAATGAAATTTTTTTTGGTGTTGCTGCTCCCTTTTTAATATAAAAAATCGCGATGCAGGTGTAGTACTTCCACGTTTGAGAAAAATGGTTTCAGTTCTTCTTTCCAGCCTGGCAGCCCCAGGAATATACTCCCAAAAAATTTTAACGATTCAAAAATTCTATACTATGGTAAAACCGTAAAAGAGTCCTGCCTCTACATACATTAAAAATAACCTTGAAATAATGATCAAAGGCGTTGCTGGGAATGTAGTAGATAGAATATGTACATTTGGACCCTTTTAAGAATTTTTTTCTTTCTGCTTCTATGTGTGCCTATTTGAACTCACTAAACTCTGAAGCTACCGAATGGATTTTTGTGGGGCTTTAACTGGTGATTGGACAGTACCTTCGGTCATAATACAGGGTATATTTTATCAAAATATTAAATGCGAAAACAAAGATTTCTTAGTACTAAATGAATTTCCATTTGAATATATGTAATTTCTGCTTTTCAACGACAGCAACATACATATGCTGGTGTTTTTAATTTTTTAAGAAATAAATTAGAAATTCCAGCACTCTATAGGATTTTAAGAACTAAAGATTAAAAAAATTTATTTACGAAAAGTAATGGAATTGAATTTCATTCTCACAAAACATAATTCAAATATTCCATAGAATACAGCCTGTTATTTTTTAGTTATGTACTATTTAAACTGTTTATGTCACTTTAAATGATCTTTTTTTGAAATCTCTTCCCTTAAAGGATAAAGTTTTTTTTTGTTAAAACTGCAATACTTTATTCGGGAATTTATACAGTTTTGAATATTGATTTAAAATAAATTTACAAAATTGGGTAGTACCGTACAATATTCACAATAGTTTTTTATTTTGAACCGTACTGATAACTTTCCAAAAGTACAAAATGCAATTAAAATGTATAGAAGTCGTCCCAAATATTTATCTTCTCCTATTTCCTTCTTCTTTCTTTATGTGTATTACCGTTAGCATAAACATGCTGAATTTCCAATTTCTCTATCCACCAATTTATGTACATATGTTCGAAAAGTAAAGAAACACACCTAAACTATTTCACACTTCAAGTTGAAATTTAAATGATATCCCACCTCAGATGTAGTGTTCGGAAGTGGAAAAACTGCGCTATTGTGAATGAATGAAATACATGGGAAATTTCATTTTAACAGTTAATCCGTTTATATTTGCATAGTGTTTTTAAATATTTATATAAATACAAAAACCTAAAATTTGCTAGCACAGCTATTGTCCGTTCCTAAATATCACAAAACAAATCGCATCTTTTGCCACTAAAGGAAATTTTATCCAAATTGGAGCATTCTTTTGCAAGTCGGGTACAATAAAACGGGCCCAGTATAAGGCATGTAATTTATGATTAAACCTATTTGTAAAGTATAATTTATACATATATATAAACTAAATTCTTATTCTTTCAAAGCAAAAATTTAACAAAATAAAAATAACAAGTTTTGTTTTTATAAAAATTTTTTAGAACTAACATAGAATGGAATGTCGGCGCTTCTTATTTTAAATGCGCATTTAAAATGAATTAGCTCTGCCGTCTGCATAGGCTTTAAGTGCGTTCTCACTTACTTACATTCACATAACATGGACACATATGTACATTTAAAGACATCGTAAACAAAAAAAAATCGCAATTCGGTTAAGGTTGTATATTAGTAGTGTTTTTCTACGTACGAGTTTATGATAGTTCGTAACAATTGTTACGAATTATCATCTTTTGGCGTTTTCTTACGCAAAAACTTGCAAGAAACTTGCAAAGTTGGGGAAATTGAGAGAGCGAAAATGACAGTTCTTTGGAGGGGAAGTTACAAGTTTTTACTGGATAAATTTTTACTCGTAACAATTTGCCAGTACGGAAAACAGCTGATTGCAAGTATTTGGTCGATCACAAAAAGAAAGCAAATATTAAAAATTGCAATTATTTTAATTTAAAAAGGTGAAAAATGGAAAAAGTGAGTAAATATATATACGTAAAAATGTTTGTGAAGTTCATTATGTTAATATATTAGGAAGAGGGCCGGAATCCGTGTGTTTGCGAAGATGGTGGTGCCCCTTCGGCCGGAGTGACTGCAAATAGCACTTGTGAGGAGCAGATTGTGAATTGTGAAGGTATTTCAGTATTTTATATCTGTATTTTAATTTTGTAAGTAATTTTTGTTATCATATGTGTACATTGGTGATGTAGATGCGAGCGGGGAAACTGCAAGGAAACACCTTATTATTACTGCAATTTCAATGTTGATGGAGACGTCTTAATCTGAAAGCGAAGATGAGGATGAACGTTTGATCATATAGAGATTAAGAACAGATGACATTTTATTCTTAAAGGGCAAAAATAAGCGAAATTGTGTGCAGAACTACTTACTGTTGACTGTGCCAACTTACACGGAGCAAGAGTTTCGTATGCACTTCAGGATTTCTAAAAGTTTATTCGAAAGTCTTAGCCAACAATTTTACAGAACATGTTATTTCGATACTTTTTTTGTTATTATTTTCCATTTTACAATAGATTTATAATATTAATAAGTTTTTAAATTGCAAAATATTAAGCTTTTTCTTTTTGTTTGATTTGCGCGCCAAACAAGAATCAGCTGTCAGAAAAACTTGCAAGTTCTTACTGGTTTTGCGTTTTCTTACTTTCTTGCAAGTTTCTCTCACTGAGAGCAAATTTTGCTTACGCTCTAAAATTTAGTTACTGGCAAGTTACTGGACAATTTTGTACGTGTACGCACCTATTGACTTCATAGGCATTCTCATCATAGCGAGCATTGATTTTTACTTGTTTGTGTTCAACTTGACTGCTACGTTCTTTAGGTTTTGCCTCGAACTTGATACGCGTTTGGATTTACATAAGTGGCCGGCCAGTGCCATGATGTGTTGGTAGTTATTTCAGTCAAAATTTTTTAACTAAATATATTCTTGCCATTACAGGTTATATTGCCGGTTTTTTTTGCAGTATTGGTAGTAGGTAAGTGTGTATGTATGTTTGTGGATATTCTACGAGTATTATAGTTTTCAAAAGCTAATGCGTACTTGTGTTCTGCTAAGTTGAAGTGCGACTTTTTGCGTATTTTGCTTTTGTTATAAACTTTATGCTATCGTTTATGGTAAGCTTTCATTTTCGGCTTCTACATATAGCTAAGGCGTTTTCTATTCCCACTATGCAAATTTCTTGTTCTATAAAATACTTTTATAGTTTTTTTATTGGTCTGTTTTGGAAAGTATTTTGAACTCTTTTCTTAAGTGCATTACCAAATAATTAGGTACTCAACTGTTTGTATGCTTCAATTTATTACGACGTAAATTTTTTGAAGAGCACATGAACACATACAATGTACAAATGTACGTGTAGATGTTTTTGAATGACGATATACTGGGGTAATTGAACTGCATTTTGCAAACAGGTCTTTAAGGGCGGTTTTTTTTTACACCTTGATTTTTCGAATATTGGAGAAATCATGGGTTTTATATTCTAATATCGGGTTTTTATACATTTCATGGAAATAACAAGGATGCTTGGAATTATAAGAAGGAGAAGAGACAGAGCCACACACAATTGTATCAAAATGAGCATCCTGAGAAGAATGCATCCTAAGCAAAATAAGCAGCTCCTATAAACTCCCCGTAGTCACAGTCATGATGACGACGACTCTAAAGTTAGCAGCAAGCTTTTTTGCATAATCTTCAATGCGAAAACTGTCAAATATAGCCGCAAACTCTCTACTACAGAACCATCTAAGTCATAGATTTGTATACATAGTTTTTGTAGATGTATTGTAAAACGTCTCTAATCGCACATGCATCATATAATACATTTCTAATATCATCAATATCGGACCAAAAATACGAAATTTCTATTCTAGCGACATCTAGCGGATTAATTTTTTGTTGACGTACTTCTCGTCGCATCCGCATTATCCGTTTCTAATTTCATTAAAACCGGATCAAAAACGAAGATTGGCGCATTTATTTTCCATAAAATTATTTTTTGTTGCACTCGCACAATAAATTTTTAATGTCATAAATATGGACTTTCAGGATACAAATCGATTATAGCGCCAACTGCCGGATACATTTTTCACAAAAATATTTATCGTCGCCCCCAGTATATGTACGTTGTTATTTCATCAAAATCCGATGATAAATACAAATTTTCTAAAAAAAAAAACTCACCTGTAGCACCACCTAGCTCATTTATTATTCATAAAAGTAATTTTTATTGCACTTTACATACTTTTCCAATATCACCATAATCGAACCATATATACGGATTTTCTGAATATCCCGACACGTAACGGATTAAAATTAAATTTAAAATTTAATTGATATCCGTTCATTAGTTTTGCAGCCAAATTGTAACAAAAAACGGCTACATTTTTGAATATATGCTTATAGATGAAAGCTTTCCCTTAATGTAATCGTAGTAGTGCATCAAATATCACATATTTGTGTATGTACAGTTTTGTTCACAAAAATAATAAGTAATAAAAGTTGTAAATCTGTCGCATTTTTATACATACATTTTCTATAAAATTTGAAACTTCGGCTTGTAAAGCAAAGCTGTCAAAATTTGTCAATACATTTTGCTATTATTTGTATGGACACAGGTATATGTTTATACATACTTAATTGCAGCTTCCCGTAAGGAGATGGCTTATATTTCTAATACTAAGTCAAAGGGCATAGAGCTATATGATGTACACCCCAAATTATTATTATTATTATTATTATTATTATTATTTATAAGTTTTTGTACCCGCTAGCATTGCCCTTTATAATATTAAAAAAAAAGTTTTTCAATTCTCGTTTTACTGTTACGGAGGAAGTGCACATTGGTAAAATGTGGCCTCTGAGTTTTGCGAGGTAATCATACAATAAACTAACAACCACGTATTTATATTCATGTATGTAAATAAATGTTAAACGCTTATTACATAATTTACAAAACGTGACCACAATAATTTCCTTACCTCTTAAATAAATTTTTGTTTAATGTCGTTAACATGACATGACTTGGCACCTTTTGAAAGGGTTCCTTTAATTATGATAATTACAAGTTCGTTGCAGTACAGTAATGCAAATGAGTTTAGTTCACTGACTATTTTGTAGCGGATCGTTAGATGTAATGGGATGACAACCGCTTATTAAAAAAAATCATATAGTAATGGCGGAAATCACAGTTCAGTTTTAACGGAAATTTATCCTGATTGTTAAAACAAGAAGTAGATTTGTTCTGAATCAAAACGTGATACTTAACCTCATATTTACGGTAATTGGAAGTTGAGAAAAAGTCAACCTATGTGAACACACTGTTCTCAAAATCTAGACGTGATGGACAAAGTTGTGTATCATTTTTGGAATCAGCGGACTCAAATCCATATAAAATGTGATATTACGTGAAAGGAACAGTCTAGCTGTTGCACCGTAAAATGAAAAGTTGTTGGCAGATTTTCTATTGAAAAAGTGAATGTAGGTGCTTTTATGCTTCGCATTTTTGTAATGAAATTCTATTTTAGCAGGACGTTTTTAATAACTTTTTTTTTCAAAGTTTATTCACTAAAAAGAGTGAATAAAAATTAACAGATTTCGAAAAACGTCCAAAATGTCCTTATTTTTCCCATTTCCATGCCAGTAACTCAAAAAGTACTATTGCGATTTACACTAAAGTTTTTTCAGCGTAAAGAAGTTCAATGTAACTTTAAAACGAGCCCCCGAAAAGGTTGGGTTTATTTGCTGTTCGTTTTTACTGCAAAAGAACCTCGAAAACAGGAGTTTTGCCTATATCTTGAAAACTCTATTTTGGGGAAATAAATGAAACTCATTTTCTTGTTCAGCGACCCAAAATTAGTCTAAAAAATACTTTTTTATAAAAGTACCTACTTTTTCTTGTAGACCAGCGCTGTTTTTGTGCTGTTTTCTGTTTGTTCTAACTCAATGGCGATTAGACTTGCAAATTGCTTGTGTCACAAGAAGATATTAAATTAAAACCTTAGGATTGTAATATTATTGTTAATCCAAACCAAGTTTAACATTCTTTTTTAACTTGTAGTGTGAAGAAAATTTAAATTTTTTGTTTTTAGAAAGTAGTCTTATTGCGCAAGTTTTATATATAGTGCAAATAAACTTAGAACCATTAAAACTTATTCATTAAATTGCAAAAAAAAAATATAAATTCAAAAGATTTAAAAACAATATGCTTAGAAGAGAAATGTCAATTTTGAGAGCATTATTTAAGTCATTAAATTGTTGACTGGTATTTTTTCGGTAAAACAACTATTTACAAAGTCAACGCAGCTGCTCAAATTACTGAGAGTCTGAGTAAACTTAGAGCCATTGGCTATTGTTAGAAAGTAATAGATTTAATACTTCTAGATGACGTCTTCGAAGTTTCCTTGCGATTGATAGTGATACTGTTATTCAGTCAGTTATTTGAGCAGCTGCGTTGACTTTGTAAATAATTTTTTTACCGCAAAAATTAATTGCCTGAGAAGATTGAATAGTGTTTCTTACCCATATTTTTCATTTCCATTTTCATCATTTTCTAAATACGCATCCGATTAATTTTATTCACATTCAATTTATTTACCAATTTTTGGGATACATTTTTGAAGAATTACATTTCGTGTTTTGGAATCGCTAAGTTCTAAAACTTTAGACGGTTGCGCTGAATTTGTCAGGGTTGAATTAAAAACGTGCTGTAGCTGCAATAAAAGTTCGCTACCAACTGTAGAGAAATTCAAAAACATACTGAGCACGTACCGGAAATTTTACAATACCGCTAATGGATAAAATTCTGGGCTTCTGGCTAAAAATTATTGATATACGACACAATGAATGAATCTTTGTTCAATTAGAGAATCTCCAGTGACAGTATTGCTACTCGACCATTTGTTCCTCACCAAATATTTTGTAATCATACCAATTTTTAGTTTTATTGACAAAAGGTAACGTTTATTTGAAATGGTGTTTTTTGTAGTTTAAAATTTAGTTTTTGTTTTAAAAAAGTTTAAAAAAAAATTGTCAGCCTAGCAGCTAGGCGATAGAAGTGAAACTTCATGGATCTCGATGGGCACTTGAAATGAAAATACTCACCCTAGCCAGCAAGTTTTATGAGATAGAAATATTTCCACGATAACAGAAGCCACTATTCATTATTCTGGAATTTTTAAGGGTGTTAGTTTAATGAAAAAAGATAGTTGATGTTTTCGCCTCCATTTATAAAAAATCTATTCATTCTCTTCCATACTTTTATGTTCAAGAAAAGATACAATTGGTTTGTGGTATGAAAAATATGAAATGAAAATTCGTGATTGCAAATTATTTAAATATCTTGAGAAAATTGCATCTATTGTCGTGCCTGATCTGGTAGTTGAGTCTTTGGGATTATTATTAATTTTTAAATTAAATTTACTTTCTAAAAATTGTACAAGTGATTGAGCTTCTTCCAAGGCAAAATTGACATTAAAATCACCGATTAAAATCGTTGGCATAGTGTGCAAATCTTCTCCTAATTCTGCTCCACGAGAGGAAGTATATGTATGCCAATAATGCTCTATGTATGAATTTTATTATATCGTTAATTCTCTGGGTCGGAGTGATGCAGAGAACAATCATTGCCACACTCTGTCCGCCCCTCCACGCATGTGCCCCCTCTCTCGTTTTTTCCTACTCCGAATCTGTCACGTTTTCGTTTCTCTCCCATGTCTCCTTCGGTCCGACTGCCGCGCCATCCCCTCCCTTTTCCTGTCGCTTTTTCGTTTCATTCGATATTGGACCAACAAGCGCACAGAAGTTTCACTTCAAACCTCAACATTGTGGTACACAAGTTTTTTGGTAATTTATTTTTAAGGGGGTTTAACTCCCAAACTTCTCTGCTGGCTCGACTATGCTCTGTCTGTTTAACGAACAATTTTAACGGAAAGCAACGACAAATTCAGCAGACGGAGCCGACAACAAACGACTAAATTGTTGGCTGGTAAGTTCGTAGACAATGTACAAAACCGGTTATAGTGGCCTGTTGTTGTATTATCATGCTGTTAAGT
Source organism: Anomoia purmunda (assembly GCA_951828415.1). Classification (NCBI taxonomy): domain Eukaryota; kingdom Metazoa; phylum Arthropoda; class Insecta; order Diptera; family Tephritidae; genus Anomoia; species Anomoia purmunda. The sequence goes on from OX639995.1 coordinate 23,609,139, forward strand.
GATTGGCGAATAAAACTAGCTATCAGTTCATCAGTTAAGCCATCAACCCTGGATGTTAATTACGGGGCGTATTAAAAGGTAATGTTAAGTTGATATTCAAAATTAATTGTAGCTAAGAATACACCCCTATATTTTTTTAATTTATGTACAAAGAACTAAATAAACAATCGCATAAAAGATCAGCATTTAATGAATTTATACTACATTAACTATTTATTAAGTGTGCTTAAAGTTTTTACCTGTCTAGACGTAAAAGTCCAAACATACTATCGTAATTTATGGTTCATTCATAATTTATGAGCAAATTACTATAAAACTAAGTAAATTTGCCTTACAGAATCTGCCCATAAAATTAAAATGAAACGAGATATTTTGTATAATAAATCAAAAACCAAATCACGAACAAATCAGTGTCGGCTCTAAATTTTATCGATAATAATCGATAAAAATTTGTTCTCACATAACCAAACTGGATGATGGATTTTTGAAATATTACACCCTTTCCAATAGCAAATGAGAAAGGGTTAAATTAAAATGCGAAAACGTTAGTTGAGAATAAGAATAGTCAATTGCAAATAAGATTAACTATTTTAAATTGGGAAATAGTCAAATGAATATTATAATGTATTTAAATATTATTGTGATATCTTTTTTTAAATTTACGATCGTGAACGAAAGCTTGTACACCATTTCCAGTTATAAATGAGAAAGTGTCAATTGAAAATAAGAATAGTCAGTTATAATGAGAAAGTGTCAATTGAAAATAAGAACAGTCAATTGTAATAAGAAAGCGTCAAATTGAAATGCGCAATTGCCCGATATCAATGAGAAAGCGTCAAATGAAACTGCGAAATAATCAGCGAATTCAGAATTTATGAAAGCACGTAGATGAAGTAAAGGTCATTATTATAGGAGGTCAATGGAGGAGGTCAAAATATGCCAGTGGGCACATACAAAATTTGATTGCAGTTGTTATTTGAATAATATGTAATAAAAAAAAGTTTCTCATTCCCATTTGAAACATTTTTATTTTCAATCGACGCTTTCTGATTTGTAATTGACTATTCTTATTTTCAATTTACACTTTGTCATTTACAATTGGAAATGGTGTAGAAGCTTTCTTTCATAATCGTAAAATCCCGCTCATATTTTGTCCTTTGATCAAAGAACTAAGCAACCCTTTGGCCACAGAGCTGTCAAAATAAATTAGGAATGACAAGTGTGGACGCAATTGATTTATACGAAGTAATTTGGACGCAAATAAGTAATTTACATTATAGCGTGTCCGTGATTAAAGCAACCAAGTATACAGCGTTGCCTTGCACTGCACCAAATGGGTTTCTCACAATTAGGTAAGTTTCTACCAACACTGGCAATAATTCCGATAAGGAAGCTATTGAATTAAGAGCGAAAGAGTCTTGGTCTCTTAATTTCATATTTTATTTAGCTCTTGCGTTAAAGTGAACTAATGAACTAAGACAAAAATCCAGAAAAACTATGAAACTAATTTAAAAAAGCTGAATAATAAATGACAAATTAAGGTGATTAAAAAGTTGAAGACTTGCTCATTAACATAAAATAACTGCACGCGGAGACATCCTTTAAGTGAACTAAACAACCCAAGACCAGTAGTACTATAAGTATTGATCGTTATTGTTAGAGAAGTGTGATGACTTTTGTAAATGATCGGTATATATTTAATCAGCTACATACAAACATACATACTTATCTGTGTATACATAGAATACATGTGAATAAAAATATATTTATTTGATTATTCAATCAACAATCACACTTGTGCGTGACTGAGCAAATTGATGAGAATCAAACCAGGTGAACGCACTCCTCCAATTTGAATGAATTGGACAGTGTGACTAATGAAGTCTATACGTAATTATTTACTTACTTAAAGATCATTTCAGCTCAAGTGTACGACTTAAATTACCAGTAATTGTTGCAAATAAAGCAATATTATTGGTACCCATAAATAACAATTGTTAATTTGACATTTTGTTAACGTTTTTCGAGTTGTAAGTTAATGCTTTTTTGTCAAATTGATTGGACTGTAAATGAATTGATTAAATAACGTATGACAAATCGATGATTTGAACAATTGGTCAGTGGACATATTAAATACTAGATATGCGCTTATAAGTACATACATATATTTATAAAGCTTAGAGGGAGTAGGAAAATTAAGTACTGAATAGGTCCAAATGAAATTAATGAATAAACCAAAAACGCACAGAGAAAGCTAAAGTCAAATTTCAACAATCGCTTACTAATGAAGAGTGAAATTTTTATATAACTAATCTTAAATTAATGTTACTATGTGACTCGAGGGCTGATTCTGCGAAAGAGGCATTCATTTTTAATTACACGTCCATATTGCATAAAGTTGCGTATACGCAGCGCTCCCTTCGTCTCTTCGAAACTTCATATATGTACATACATATATACTACGTCCCTGTGCGCAGGATTTGTTTTTGTAACGAAGTTTTATTTTATTTTTTAAAACGGAAAAAGTTGTTCAAAGAAACTCAAAATTCTTTGGATGAAAAAAACTCAACTTCAACTCATTGCAAGCAAGATTTGACGAACATTAGGGAAAACTTTTTCATTACAGACATTCAGTGCCTAAATAGAATTTTGGGTATTTTTCTATAAAATTCGTCTTCGCCAAAGTTTTACTTCGTCCACAAATAGTACTTCAAAACAATCGTCATGCAAAATCGGAGAGTAAATTTGTCAGATAATTTCTTGTAGGCTTCTTCCTCTAGAGTTGAAGTTTTCGATTGAAAATGGTCTTCAAGAAGAGTTACGAGTGCATCCAGATATGTTATGTAAGTAGATATCTTCAATGTTATTAGTCTCCACCTTGTACCGATCTGTTACTCTAGGTTTCTTCACTTCGATATGCGATCTTCGATACAAATCTGGCCGACTTCTTAGAATATCATGCTATAATATTCTTCTGCATTTTCTCAATTGTCTATTAATTCTTTCTTTGCTGCATCTGCCAAATTGAGATCTTGATTTTCAGTTTGCAGAACTCGGCTCGAATAGAGTACTTCCAACGAAATCTGAAAATCTAAGTTTTTTGTTTTGAAAAGTCAAGTCTAGAACTTTGTTCATGTTCTTTAACAGATTTTAATTTCAACTACAATGTAAGTGCAATTTAACTTCTTTGGGGAGGTTTGAACCACCAAATTCCCCCGAGCGCATGGGCCTGCATATATGCATAGTATAAGTACCTGTCATATGTATAATATGGCGAAAAAGAATAAGTAAACGTAAATAAGTATTATCAATGAAATCGAAAATGATATCGAGCTGATTTTCACAAAAAATATTGAAAAGCTCACGCACGATTTCTATAACTTTCGTATGTATTTAAATTCGTGTGTCACATGGCAATAGGAAGGCATTTGACGGTGACGAAGGAGAATCTGTAGATACTTAGTTTGGGCTACAGTAGAAGTCCGATAATCCGGCACGTTCGGGACCGGCTCGGTGCCGGACTACCAAAAATTCCAGTCTATCAGGCGGTAATTATAAGAACAATTAGGTTAATAATTAAACTACCATTTGAACAATACACTATATAGCTGTTCCAGTTTTGGGTTTTTTATTGTTTGTCTAGAAGCCAATTTCTCAGTTGTTACCGATTGAGAAGCAAACTTCATTAGTTTATCTTTTTGTTTTTTAATGCCATAAATAGTTGATGAGCCAATATTAAACTCATTCATTAAAACATTTCTATTCTCGCCTTTTCTAGCCTTTGATGATTTCTAGTTTTTGATTGAGAGTCAGTGTTACGAGTTTTCGTTTCACTCCTTTTGAACTCGAAGGCTTACGTTTTGAAAGCACGGTCACTGTACAGTTAGAACGAAACTCACTTTTTTTATAAACAGTTTCAAAAGTTACGTTTACTGCGATGTGCGAGGACACAAAACAACAACGCACAAAAAATGGCGAAGACGCTTCGTGATTGATTATCGGAGCTGCACTGCACCTAAATTTGTTGTGACAGCTGAGACTAGCCGGCCGCTAATTGTTTCTGAACAATACCGAGCGCTTCCGGATGATCCCGAACTACCCCGAAAACTTCCGAATAGCTCTCGAGCGTTTTTATTTGCTTTAAAGACACACTTTTGGAGAAAACCAAAATTTTTACAATTTTCCGGAGCGATGCCGGACTATCGGGCATTCCGGACTGTTGGATTCCGGACTAATGGAGTTCTACTGTATCTTAAAGGAACCATGACTACATCATATAGACAACCATAAAGCATAGCGTAGCCAAAATTGGCAATACATACATATTTATAATAAAAAATGACAAAGTTGTGCACTTGTATTTCATCGGCTATACGACGCTAATACCCTTAGTGTGGCAACTGATAGGACGGTGATGTTGAGTAGGCAATTTATTGAAGCGAAAAACACACAATTTAGTTCATAAAAGTGTGACTTGAAATACAAACACTTTCACTTATTTACTATCATTCCCAGCAAACACAGTTTACACGCTTGAGAAATTTAAATATACTTGTAAGGTTTGCTAATTTATTTTTTATTAGAAAAATACAGTAACTTTAAATATATTCTTTATGCAAAAAGATACATAAACAAATTGAAGAACACAAAAGATGGCGGTTATTGTGGTACCGCTAAACATCTAATGAAAATGTTTACAGAATTTTTATGTCACAACATACTTTGTTTACAAAAACCGTGTGTGTATGTATACTCGCAATCATGTGCATTCTTCCCAAGGGGTTTAAAAATTTTAGTGTGTATTCTCTCTAACATGTATACCTCTCACTTCTCTCCACCGGTAAATCTGGTGCGACGTCGCAGCTAAGTTACTCTCCGAATTTTAGATCAATCAGCGCAATCTTGTATTCTATCATTCTTGAGTGAAACTAACAACTTATTGGAGAAAAATTAAGCGAGAAGGAAAGCAAAAATCGCGTATGATGCGCAGACAAAACTAATCTGTACTTTAAGTTCGTCATAACTATGCGACAGGGACTTATTGACAAGTTTCGACAATTAATTTATCTCTAAATAACTGTTAGCTAATGTTTTATAAAAATACTGTTCATAGTACAATAAAAACCTTACAAACCCAATCTTTAAACCTTGTGTAAATTTTTATAAAATTCAACAAATTTTCATACAAACTTCAAACTTTTTAATCAGAGTTCTTAAATATTTTTTGAGTATCCAGTTTTATATCTCATTTAATTTTAGTATAAAAGATGCAAGCTTGGAGGGGCGAAAAATCGCGTTGATGCGTAAAAATGGGGGAAAATGGGCACCACCGAAAATGTATTTACCATTCTGGAGCATTTTCTGAATTTTGATCTGTATGTTTGACTGTTATAACTTACTGATCTCCGAAACTACTGAATGGATTTGCAAGGAACCGACTAGATAGTAACGTCGGACTTAACATAAGATTTATTTTATCAAAATATGAAATGGGGGTAGAACAACTATTTGGAAACATTTTCTTTGAATAAAATTTCATTTTTGCATCGGTATCAACGTATGGCGGTGTTTATTCTTTTGTTGTTAATTTTTTTTTAAATATCCAAGAAACACGGAAGGAAAGCTTAGCGACGCACATAGCGGTATTTTGATATTCTAGGCGGCCGAAAGTCAATTTTGTAAAATGCATTAATTAAGTTTAATAGTGAATAAAATAGAAAGATAACACAATAGAGTATTCACTCCACGCCCTCTCGCGCGTTTTCGTCGCGTGCGCTACCACCGTATTGGCAGTCCAAAGTTCATTGCTTATCACACTACATATATTTCTATCGGCGTTTGGCAAACAACAAATCTTCAAAAAAGCACAGTTAACTTATTTAAAGTGATACGTCTCGTTTTAATGATGGAAAGTGATGCTTCAGGTATGTTTTTCCAAATTTAATAAATATTTTATAGATTTTGTTCATTAATAACGTGAATTATCGATATCTGTATAAGGAGAAATAGTGCATTTTAAAAAAAAAAAATTTAATTTGTTAAGCTGAAAGTTATACTTCCAAGTCCGTCCAAGCTTGATTTTTTTTTTCAGATTGTGTTCGTATGCTTTGAGATGTAGAATAAAGTAGAATTAGCCGCAGAAAACCGCAGATTAATTAATTGTTGAATTTCAAAAGTTTAATGGAACATTTTTTTTCAAAATCGTTTTTTATATTTGTTATTTTTTGGTTTGTTTAAGGTTCTCAAGGCACTTCAGGGGTTCGAATTGTGACTCGAAAATACCTATTCGACCGCATGCTGGCTCAGAATTCACCAAATTTGGACGAAAAATTGAATTCTTTACAACAGGAGCTTTTGTCAAGTGAAAAATACTCTGACAAACAGACATCGGCACTTAAGCACAATTTTTCACATTTTAAATCACAAATCAAGGACAAGTGGAAGCAAGTACATAAAAAGAATGATGTTTTCCTATCAAATTACAAGTCTTGGTTGGAAGGAGGTTTTGAATTACCTGTTGCAGCAATACCGAAACGATGTGGCCGTCCTCAGAAACATTTTAGTGACTCAAGTGAAAGATCTAAAAGACGCAAAACTGAAGAACTCAGGTCTACAGTAAAGGACAAAGACTTGATTATGCATGCTGCTTCAGTCGAGTTAATCAAAAGTGGAAAGAGAGATGCTTCTAAAGTATTAAAAGACATTCAAAACTCTCCGACACGTGCGACAAAATACAAAAAGGCATTTTCAAACTCTGGGAAAGAAGAAATCCACTCTCTATCACCTATGCAAGCATTGCAAATGATGATTGATGCTGATCTAACAAGTGCTCAGTACGAAGTTATAAGAAACACATGTAAAAAAATGTTTCCCTGCTACACACTTATTCGAAAAGCAAAAAATGAATTGTATCCGCCTACTGAATCTGTCAGAATTACAAGCACTAGAAAGATTGTCCCTGAAACTTATTTGTAAATGGGGATGCGACGGCTCACAGCAGTCACAGTTTAAACAAAAACAAGAAAGTGATACTGATTGTGATTCAAATATCTTCCAAACCTGTTTTGTTCCATTAAGGTTAGTCTGTGGAAAAAGTGATAAAGTCGTTTGGGAAAATCCAACTCCCTCTTCAGCTCGTTTTTGTCGTCCTTTGAGGTTCCGGTTTGTGAAAGAAAGTGTGCACGTAACTAAAGAGGAAATTGACTTCGTAACTGAATCTTTGAAATCGCTGTCAGCTACGGATTTAGAATTAAATAGTTTAACCTTTAAAGTCAGTCACGTGTTCGTCATGACAATGGTAGATGGCAAAGTGTGCAACGCTGCTTCTGGCACAACTTCTACCAGTAAGTGCTATATTTGTGGCGCTACATCCAAAGATTTTAATCAGCTGCATTTAAAGCACGATATTAACCACGAATGCCTTGAGTTTGGTTTATCTGTTTTGCACGCCAGGATAAGACTCTTTGAGAGTATTCTCCATTTTGCCTACAAGTTGCCTGTTCGAAAATACAGAGAAAGAAAGACAGAAGCAGAAAAAAACGCTCGAGAAAGGCAGGAAACTTGAAATCCAACGGAGATTCCGCAACGAGACTGGCTTGCTTGTTGATATGCCAAAAGCTAACTTTGGAAACACGAATGATGGTAACACAAGCAGGAGATTTTTCGAAGATCCAAAGTTAGCTGCTGAAATAACCGGAATCGACTATGAGCTCATTTATCGGTTAAAAGTCATATTGGAGACAATTTCATGCGGGCATAAAGTGGACTCGGCGAAGTATGATAAATATGCATTTCAAACAGCTCAGTTGTACGTTGAATTATACCCATGGCACCCGATGTCACCGACAATGCACAAAATACTTGTGCATGGTGCATTAATCATAAAAAATGCATTGGTGCCTATTGGACAACTTTCGGAGGAGGCTGCAGAAGCAAGGAATAAACATTTCCGAACTTACCGCCAAGACTTCGCAAGAAAATTTTCCCGAGAAAACTGCAATAGAGACATTTTTAATTGACTTTTTTTAAGTTCAGACCCTCTATTTAGCAGCACTAGAAATGTGAAAAAAAGAAAATTGAAATCATATTTACCTGAAACGTTAAGTTTACTCATTCCGGCCCAACCTAACGAATCTGATTCTTCAGATAATGAAAATTTGTAATTTTTTCCTTTAATTTGTTTCATTTTGCTTTAGTTATTATTGACGTAAGATTATTGATTGAATTAAATTTTTTTTTGTTCAAATAATGTATTTTATTTAACACCTTCTGTGGTATTGCATTAACTTTCCATGAAACTTGGCATTTGATAAATAAATAATTAAAACATTAATAATGATGTCTATTTTATATAATTGAACCTATAAATGCCCAAAAAAAAATTCATTTTCTATTTATTCTAGTACAAAATGGTTGTATCTTTAAAGATACCACGGGCATTTAAGGGTTAATAATATAATAGTTCAATAAAAAAAGTCCATTGTCTGAATGATGATGAATAAAAGTATTAAAGACTATAAAAAACGTGAAAATAGTTTTGGCCGCCTAGAATATCAAAATACCGCTATGTGCGACGTATACTGGGTACTAGTTGTTCTTGTGTTTTTATTTAAATTCTTAAACAAAATCTGACTTTCAGCACTCATAATTATTGCTTTAATAATTTTATGTACACATTTGAAAAAATAATTGTTGAAATTGATTTGAGAACGAACCAATGTCTCAAATGAATGTAAAATTTCCATTTTTTAAGGCTTCGCATATGAAAAGGACGGACTTTAAAAAGGCGGATCCGTAGAAGGTGATAGCAAGATACCAAAGGCCAATCTCTTGTGTAATTTTGCGAATGAAATATCAAAATCTGAATTTGCCCGGTGTTGCTCATGTATTTTGTTTGTGTAGACAAAACAACCCTGCAAATTAGGAAAGGAGAACACGTTTCAGATCATGAGATCCTATCACCTTATATGAATTTGTCTTGGTGCTTTACTTTCAAATGATTTTGAGATATATACATACGTATATTTCAAACTTAAATATTTGCTCTTCCATAGGTCGAGTGATTCATTTGAGGTAAACTTTCCATTTGTAGGACAAATCGGTCAGCGGTCAGCGGTTTATATTTCTTCACAAAATCAGGTAGGCCGGAACGTAGCTACGAATGCCCCGCTAACAGAAAAACCTATTGGTGCTCGCTCTACTCATCTCTTCCAATTCATGATTAGTGCGAATCCTCCTCAAATTTGAACCTTTATAAAGTTTAGAGTCTAGAGCAATTGAACACTCTCTTTTTGAACTAGGATTTCCCTCACATGGAGCATTAGCGGGTTTCATTCATAACATTTCGGATTACGCTCGATAAGAAAAATATTTTATTTCTGAAATTTAAGGCCTGTCGACAGCCATCAGTCTGGTATCAGCACCATGTTAGTTCAGCATCACCGTCAATCAAAATCGATTTGGGATACCAATTCTCAAATATCCGTCGTGTGCCGACGGTGCTTTCAGTTAAGTGAAGTTCAGCGAGTTGACTTATTTTCCTAATGACAAATTTCCAATTATTGCCATACCTCTAGACGAGGGTAATTTCGTACCTACTCGATTACATCGGCTTAGGACATCGGCCCATAAATACGGATTTTATTAATAACTCGATTCTAGCGCCATCTAACGGATTCATTCCTCATAAAAGTACTTAAAAAAAGCTTCAAGTGGGCAAAAATTCTGTTTGATATTTGATAATTTTTTTTTACAGACGATGTTCAGCATTTACTTCCATACAAAAATAAATTACGCTCATGTGTTATATGGAGGAAAATGCTCAACTCCGTTAGCAAAAAGAAAAATTATCAAAAATTAAACAGAATTTTTAGCGACTTCAAACTTGCTTTTTATTATAGCAAAATTAAATGGGTTAAAAACCTGCATGCTCACAAAGACTTTCGAAATTCTGGTAGAAAATTTAGAACATTTTATGAATTTTTTTGGAAATTTGACGAATTTTTGTGAATTTTGCAAAAAGTTGGAAACTTTTATTTATATATATTATTGTTATTATGTTACACAATAGGTTATTCAAAGTAAATTAATAACCATAGGCGGCTAACTGTATTATATTTAATTTTGTTGCTTATGATACGCACAATACTGTAAATTTATTTAGACATTTCAAGTCGTAAGATGGAAAAAATAATCAATTTAGCTGTTCTAGTAGCACCGCCGTATTTGAGTGTTCGTCTTAGGACTTACCACACAACTGACATTAATATTCATATCTGTTGATAATATACAAAAAAAAAAATCAAACACAAAAAATAAACACCGGCATACGTTGATGTTGCAATCAAAATAAAATGATTGTAAACCGTTTCTACAAAGAATTGTTTTTATTTGTGTTCATTTAATATTTTGGAAAAACATACCCTATGTTATGCCCGAGGATACTGTCTAGTCATCCGTTAAATACCCATGATTCATTCAGTAGTTTGGCGATTATTGCGTTCAAACAGTCAAACCGGCAGGGAAAAACTTAGAGACTATTCCAAACGGTAAATCTACCGATACCAAAAAAAAAACAATACGAAAAGTTCGTACTCATTTTTTCATACCGCTCCCGAACACTAACAATACACGAAACTTTTTAATAGCAGGTGAGCACAAACCAAACGAATACTTATCATGAACAAAACACGATACAAAAAAAACGAATCATTCATCAACCAATTATCACACACACCGGGAATTTTCTGTGAAAAATTTCAAAATTTTGTTTATATTTTGATTACTAAATGAAAGATTTTGTTTTGTGTTTTGAGCACTAACTTTATGCTTTCTTTGTTTCCCTATTGCTATGTATTCAATTGTTTTGTTTGCCTTAGCCAAGGCGAATTCATATAAGACGGTGTTGAGCAACTATGTGTTTGTTGTAATTCTCACCGATTCTCACTGTCATAGTGCGTATACTTTGTTATCGGACATTTTGTATTGTTGTACGCTCAACACCACCTGGTATGAATTCGCCTTGGCCTTAGATATCACGAGCAAAATCAGAGTAAAGTTAATGCTCACAAAATGTTTCTGATTGATTTGAATCGGTAGTGTTTCGTTAAGTTTCATGAGCGAAAATAAACGATTGGGGCAAACGTTTCGTTATTGTTTGTTTGCGTTCTCTGCCTTCGTTTATCCTTTTAAAGAAATTTTCAATGTGCAGACAGGACTTTTGTACAATTTTGTTGCAGTATGGATTACATTTTCTTAAACTAATTGATTTCAATTTAATTTGCGCGTATTTAATAAATAATTTGTCAAAAAAAAAACACTTACTTAAGTTATATTTTGATATTAGGATGCTATTAATTTAATTTTTTTTTGTATTCTAAACATTTTCGAAAAAACTACATATATTTATTTAATTTGAAAAGCCCACTGAGACTGCCAGCAGCTCGTATTGATTACATACCAATTTATATATTGCTTTCGGCTTTGAAACGTGCGTACTTCGAAAAGCGGCTGACCGCTGCTTAAAAAACATGCTTACGTTTTCTTGTTCTGTCTGTATGTATGTGCATATGTTGCTACATACATATGTATGTATGTATGAAATCCGCCCCAAACAACACAAAGTCAGCAATCAAAGCAGACCAAGAAGGCACAAGCTAATGCGAAATTTTTGCTATATGTATTTATGCTTAGATGTACAAAATACTATATATGTATGCGCTTATGTATGTACATATGTATGTGTGTATATCTGTATGTTTGTGTGTTTGTATGTTTATGTATATGCGCGACAAAGAATTTTCGCCAAAAAAGTACAACTACAGTGATTCTTCATTGCTGCCACCGCCCTTTTCGTCGTCACGTGTACCGAATTGCTTCGACGAGATGGCAGAAGTGTAGCTGGGACGACGCATCGGAAATTGTGAATTATTTTGGCCTTCAGAAATTTTGGCGGCCAATGAACCAACAACAAACGCGATGTACAGAAACACACGTACTATGGCTATTTATGTATGTGTGCATGGGTCTGTGTGTAGGTACGTACATGTATTATTAATTCACATTACATATTTACCTACGCATAGGCGCAAATACGACATACTACATATTGATGAGGCAGTCCAGTGTTCAACTTCGCTGTTTTCTGTTATGTTATGTGGTAGAATTTACAGATTTAGACAGTGGTAGATTTGAGAAAACTTTGATGGATACTAGGGACACGAATTTTTAACTGATATTTTTTTGGAATCGAGTACTTGAACCTCAGCATCGTATCTATCAAATTTGATATGGAAATTATTTAAAAGACAATATGAGCCCTAACCTCGCAAAAAACGTAAACGACATACATACATATGTATGTATATACATATTTTTCAAAATTTTCTATTTGAATTTTGAACTTAATAAATCTATGAAGCGGAATCAAGGTCACGCTATAAGCTAATCCCTTTCCAATTTTAGGTAAGGTGCGTCCGCTGCTGACAACTTTGCTCAAGTTTCAAGTGATATATTTGGTAAAATTAGGCGATGTACCGGAAACAGTACTAGTTTTTAAAACTGGAGTCTGCTAATTAATACTTCTGCAAATAATTTAATAGATTAATTTAAAAAAAAAGATTAATTAAAAAAAAGATTATTATAAAAAATTGTGCCTGAGTTTCATTTTTCATTTCGTATCGATATTTTGGGTATCGTACCTGTGAATTTCGATTTCTATGGTTAACATATTCTTTTAGAGCGAAGTAGTACCCTCGATACTCGTGGATAATAATTATAAAAATAATATATACACACAAACAAAAGTCCACTTTAGGCCGACCTGCACATTTCTTTATTTATTTTAAAGTTAATGACCGGGGAGAAATATTAAAAAAAATCAAAAAGTGAAATATTTTTACGACAAAAAGTGTTTCGGCAGTTTATTTGTATGAGGAATCTGAATCTGCAATTCATATTTATAGTAAACAGTCACTAGAGGGCGCTCTAATGTAAAAACAAGTTTTTAAATCCACATTTTAACGGATTTCCGTCTAGGAAGATTATAAAACCTTATCTTATTTTTATGAAATAAAAAAGAATCATATTATTTTTGGTCTTATATTTGAAAAACAAGTGTAATTTTATTGAGCTCAAGGCCAGTTTTTTATTGAATACTATGGAGAGATAACGATTTTTGTGATAGAAGTGATAATTGCTATTTCTCATATTATTCTCTAATAAATCAAAAATTTCTGCTACTAAATGCTTGAAAGAAATAAAAAATTGCTGGGCTAAAAAATATTGTAAGTTTAAGCCTTGTGCTGGATTTATTTGCCAAATTAAAAATTATAAGTGGTAGATCTACCACACATGTTTGTAGTGGGGGTGTGAACACTGGAAGTTAGAAATACACATACCAGACATAATTTAAGCTAAAAGTCAGCCAGACAGCCCAAACACCACAGGGCAGTCAAAAATTCAGTCATACCTAATCAAAACGTAGACATAAAGCACGGCACCGCATGGTTTACACACATACATACATTTTACGAAACTATTTAAGCGCACTAGGGTGTGAAAAAATTAAAAATCATTTGAGGTATACCTGCGATATATGGGATGGGAATATGTAAATCGTAATTTCTACATATGTACATATATACAAATGTACTTTTGCTATGAGTAAAATAAAATTCTTGTAATTGTGTACTTGAATAAGGAAGCAATTTTTTTACTTGCACATAACATTGTTCTTGTCGAAAACACGTCAAAACACTTAGAGACAATTTGTACATTGCGCTAAAGGGCGAACCGCCACATTAATTTATTTAAATCTCTCAAATTTCTTCATAAAGTGAAGGATTGCCTTGATTGATATGAAATTTAGGAGAGCGAGTGAGTTTTTCGACTACCTTGTAAGGCTACATTTGAAAAGAAAAGATAAAGGGTATGATAATTTTTACGCTTTTTTTTTGAAAAGGTGGTAGAAAAGTAGGTAGTTAGTTAGTGATATATATTGGAACGATTTTCCGTCATCCCTTGCCAAGTTTGGATTGGAGACAAACTGGTTTCGGCGTTTTGCCATCTTCAGTGTTCTCGAAAAGAAAAAGAACGAAAACTTACATCCTGTCGGAAAAACAGAAGATCAAAAAAAATAGGCAGTTAGTATTTATGTACATAGTTAAATGGTTTTTAATGTATTTGCAGAAAATTGTTATTTCGAATAAAATATGAACGAAGTAAATATATAAAGCTTGGTCATTATCGTCAAACTCGTTGGGTTTGGACCAAAAAGAGGAGGTTTAAGATAAGTAGGCTTGAAGGAGGAAGTGCGCAGTTGATTGGTATCGTATGTAGAGAATCTCCATATGTCGGAAACTTGTTGTCTGGTTTATTCGGGAGATGTGGCAGTTGAATCTGCTACGTGAGCTCATCCTCCGTAATTAATTTGGGTTTGCCCCCCTTGCGAGCATCCACTGGGAGGCACTTATATCCTGATTCAAGTGGTATATCAGGCATGTATTTCCTTGAGGTAATGGCACAACCCTCTTGGCGAACTGTTGAGCTTCTACTACTACGACGACTAATTACTACTAATGATACTAACTACTACTACTCCTAACTATTAGCACTACTATCACTACGACTACTACTGGTGCTAAATCAGTACTATGATACTTAATACTTTCTAATCTTATTTTTACTAATGCTACCAATAGTTTCCATTAATCATTTTACTAATTTCTATTAATATTTTTTACTTATCCTACTACTCATTACTACTACTATTTTTAATCATACCTACCATTACTTTTTACTAATCGTACTACTAATTACTACTAGGTACTATTTTTAGTAATTCATACCACTACTAATTACCACAACTATTTTGCTAATGCTATTATTAGTTTTATTAATTTCTACAACTATTTTTACTAATTTCTTATACAATTTTTACTACTGCTACTACTAATTCCTACTATCATTTTAAATAATGCTACTACTAATTACTACTACTATTTTTTAATGGTACTCATTACTACTACTGTTTTTATTCATACCTACTAAAATTTTTACTAATCCTACTACTAATTACTACTACTATTTTTACTAATTTCTATTACTAGTTAATACTAATTAATGCCACTATTTGTACTAATACTACCACTATTTTTACAACTATTTTTACTATTGCTACTACTATTTTTACTAATTCCTACTACCATTTTAAATAATGCTACTACTAATTACTACTACTATTTTTACTTATGCTACTACTCACTACTGCTGCTACTATCTTACAAATGCTACTACTAATTTCACTACTATTTTTATAAATGCTACTACAAAGTACTATTAGTATTTTTACTAATTTCTACTACTATTTTTCCTAATGCTACTACTAAGTACAACTAACCAATATTACTATTACTGCTACAATTATTGCTACGGCTACTTTCACTGTTACTCCAATATTCAACTTTCTATCTCTTTATGAGTGTTTTTTTAAACCGAATTTATTACTATTTTTTTTAACACTCTAAATGCCTTAGTTACTATACAGATCAAAAACTTCACTTGGATCATTTCATGTTGTTGTTAGAACTTTTGGATTGGGATACAAATAAAGATAAGTGCAAAACTCTTGTAAAAGAAACATTTGGAGAAAGTAGTAGTAGAACCCACTTTTACAGCATGCGAAAGAGGAAAAATTTCTCGAATGTGAAAATAGAAAAAAGGGCCGCCAATGTATTCGAATTCGCTGAAGGCACTCTAGTCTAAAGTCAGAGGAGATTTTCGACTGATAGCTAATGTTTACTGAAGCGGATGATTCGTAATATTTGCACGGAAAAAACAGGTAATCGAAGAACAAAAATGGCTTGGACTTCCGAATCTACCAGCTTAAATTCAAAATAAATAATATGACATTGACAACGAAATTGGCGAAAAGGTATCGGATAACAAAAACTAAATCGGCAATATATTTTTACTATATATGTATGTACATAAAAATAAATGGCATATGCTTCTAAGTAGTATGTATTTATCTAGACAGGTGCTTTTGGCCCGGGGGGAGGTAAGAAAATAGTGTAATAAAGAAAAACAAAAGATATAAATTGAAGGAATGTATACAGAAAATGTAAAAGAACCTTTACTTAGCCAAGCTTTATTTCATTTCTGTTTTCACGTTTAATTTTTTGCAAGCCACGCTTTGTTATTTTCAAACTTATGCTATGCCAGAGTTACTTTTCGGGTTCTTGCCGTGCTTGATGTTGCTATTACCTGCCGTAAGCAAAATTCGTTATATTTTTTTCAAAAATAATCCATACGCGTTTATTTCACTTTTACTTACATACATACATGATGTTTATATGTTTATATAATATGTATGTACAATATGTATATGTGATTTGTGTTTTGTTATTATTTATGTTTATGTTGGTAAATTTACGCGTGTAATTTTGTATACATACATTTTTTTTTTTTCGTTTGCTTAACTTTTTATCGCTTCACACTTTTTGGCATTTGCCACATTTTTTTGTTTCGCTTCATTTGGAATTTATTTTACTTTTATTTCATTTGCTTATCACTGGTAAGGTCGACGAATTCTCGCGGATATTAAATTTTTGTGGGATTTTTTTTTTTCTAAAGAACTTAAAATTCTTTAAGCTGAGCTGAGTGTGCAAAGCCAAACAATGGAATTAAAATAATAAAGCGTAGAAAAAAACAACAAAAATCAACTGGCTCTCTTTCAGAATTTAAGCATAGTCGACAGGTAAAATGATAATTTAAGGAAAAGTTAGCTTATGAATGTAAAGATGTTGTACTCGTGTGTGTGTATTTGTGTGTGCAATTATGTGCGCTTGCTTCAGTTAAGTATCGTCTTTGTAATGGTTGGTTGAGCAAAAAGTTTTTGTTTGCCATTTAAAAACATTTTTCGCTTTCATTGTTGTTTAGTTGGTTGAAATTTCGCGATCACTTTTAAACTGAATTCGTGATGAGGCAGAAAATTTAAATTATCTGCATAGCTCAATATATGAAATATGAATTAACCCGCTAGGAGGCGTTAGGGTCTTTATTAAGGGGTTCGTTTATTTGCAAAACCGGTTGTAGGGTTATTGGAAAAATTAAAATTATGAATGGATTAAGGGAAATCCAGTAAGATTGGTTAGAATTTTAAACGTCAAAAAAATTAAAAGTAAATATTGTTGTAATTTCTGGCGCTGTGCGTTTATTCGATGAGTTGAGTAAGAAATTTTTAGGGTAAAGAATTATTTAAATAAACGATTTGAAAAATGGATTAAAAAATCCACTAAATTTTCTCAATAATAAAGTTGATTGTCTAGAGAACATTTATTCCATTTACAAAATCGGCTTTAACTGAATGATATTAATCAACTTAAATCCACACAGATTTGGAAATTTCGAAGTGTTGACGAATGAAATTTGTATTGAATCCAATTTTAAATAATTCGAATAATTTATACTATCTAAAATAACAGAAATAAATCCACACAAATTGACATCTTAGTTCTACCTAGATCGAGATGGTAAAAAGTGTAACGCATGAACCTAAGAAAAATGTTGATTACAATTTTTTTTAAGAATTATGCTATCGATATGGCCATTAATCTTAGGGCAAATCAAACCAATTCCACCAATTTAAATAATCAAAACCACGAACGATAGTTCTAAGTGCCGATTTAATAATTGAAATAAATTCGAAAATATATGTAAGCTATGATGTGATTATTTACATTTGTATAATTATAAATAATTTTTATTGAGGACTATCGATCACTACCTGCCGTTTAATTCTTTTTTATTCAATTGAGCACTATATATATCCGAAAACAGTGCCTAAATTTTTATTTACGGTGGTAATGTGGCAACAAAAAGCTCCACCCAATTTTGAAACGGTTGATCGAAATCGGCATTCAGGCCATATAGGCAGTATGGAATCACCTAAAAAGTGCAGGCTAGACAGCTCGATGTTTGCGTGGCACGCATCCCAAACTTCAATGCTTGGATTGACAACAAGTCAGGTTATGTGGAATGTTCCTTATAGTTCTTTTGTTCTTCCGGCAGGGTCAAAAGGTTATGTACATTGGAAATATTTTCGTCATCCCTTGAGAAGTTTGATTTGGCGGCAAACAGGTTTCGGCGTTGTGCCATCTTTAGTGCAATTTTTGGTAATATTGAACGTTGTTGGTGGAATCGAAAGCGCATTGTCCATTAGGAGCTGAAGGAACGTAAGAAAATTGCAACTTTAGCCCATTACTTTGCATACCTCGAGCGTTTTCATAGAACAACCAAGGGATAGCGTCCTGAATTGACCAAAAGAAAAGGATTTATGCTCCACAACGATAACTCCAGGTGAGATATATCTTTGATGACTTGGAACGAATCTACGAAATTTGGTAAGGAAGTTTTAGCGCATCCACTGTATACTCGGGAGCTAGGCTTTCTGCTGTCGGATCACCATTTTTTTTCAGGGATCTGCAAAATTCTTCGAAGAGCGCTTGAAAATCACTTGGCCACGTTTTTGCCGAGATAACACAGAAGTTCTACACCGATGGAATTATGAAGTTACGGTTCAAATGGCAAAAGGTCGTGGATAATAATGATCAATTAAAATTTATTGAAGTAAAACGTCTTTAGCGGGATAGTAGACATTTTTTACGAGGCTTAACGTAGGTCGTACCGACATCGGGTCCATCGGGTCACGAAATCACCACATGACGCTTATGTGAGAAAAAACAAACATACTACATACTGAGGTAGGGACATACATACTACCACCACTACTAATTACTACTACTAACTACTAGTACTATCACTACGACTAAAACTGCTACTACTACTATTTTTAATAATGCTACTACTAATTACGACTACTTTTTTTTTACTATTTTCTTCATATTCTATTTGACTGCTAAAATTTTTACTGGTGCTACTTTTTATTACTACTACTATTTTTTAATACTTTTTACTACTATTTTTACTAATGTTGCTACTTAGTACTACTGACTCCAATTACTACTAAGTACAGCTAACCAATATTACAATTACCACCACAACTTTTATTACAAACGACTACTTAGGGGTAGTAACGCTTTATCTCTTTGTTGAATCGGCACAGAAGTTTTACTTCTGGCGCACGCACCTAGGTGTACGCATGCTTTTGTTTTAATGAACATTTTTTTTTATATGACAAAATAGTAGGGTCGTAAAAAGGTTAACGCATTTTAAAACGTACCAAAAATTACAAATATTTTCTCCGCGTCCAACTTCTCTATCACGTAGAGGATGTAATATAATATTGTGGTTGTGAATTTAGAATAGCTATACAAATACCTATGACCTTAAGCTAAGTAGGTACTAATAATATGAATGATCGTATGTACGTCATATTGATGAATACGATTTCCCATACACGCGAACTAAATTATATAAAAATTCTTATTGGTCGAAATTGGTCAACCCATGCGTATGTGGGACTAGAAAAACTTTTTTGTAATTTTGGCCGGTTCAAAAAAGGTTTAAATAATTGTTACCCTCATAATTATTTTTCTTGTAGTTTTATGTTCGCCAAAAAATGGACATTATACGGCTTGCAGGCTTGCAGGCGTGTTATAGATAATTTATGTTGATATGAAGTTAGGATTAAGCTGAAAATGTTTGGGATGGTTGCGATTTTGAGATTTTGATAAACTCAGTGAGTGAAGTAGGTAGCGAAATTATGAAGTGTTAAAGCGAATATATATGTAAATGCACAAAATAAAACTGAGTTGAATAGGAAAACATGAAAAAGTAAAATGTTCTATGCGTGTGTGTGTGTGTGTGCCGCTGGTGTACAAATGAACAGTAATGTGCGAAAAGATGTGAAGTGTTCGTTGGTTTGTGTTGAGGGTATTTCTTTAATTTTTCGGTTTTTTTTAACTTGTTACTTCTTCACTTTCTTTGTTATGTAAACAATAATGTTGAAGCTAAAAACGAAAGTAGACATATAAATTTTGTAATTAATAGATCATTACTGTTTCCTTTTGATCTTCTGCTTTTCCGACAGGGTGAAAAAATGATGTACATATGTGTATTGGAACGGAGATCATTATTACATTCCTTAAATGGCATATATACCTAACTATGTATGTATGTGTGTACATATGTGTTGCTTTGTTTGGCTTAGATATTTTGGCAAATATGCACTGGGGTCCTATTCGACAAAACCCCTGTAACTTTTTTATTTTTACGCCTGTAGTTTTGGTACACCGATAGAAAAATAAAACGAGGAAATTTCGAGAAAAAGCTACACACAAACTTTTGATATTAATCTTCTAATCACAAATCAGTGAGTAATGGTTTATAGTTTCTGAATCTGTATCTGTTCGAAGAAAAGTTAGAAAACGAGAACCATGTCTGACTCAAAAATGATAGAAAACAAGATTACAACAACGTCGGCAACGTACACGTCACAGCCTTTGCTGCTACAGGAAAAGCGAGACGAAAAGGAAGACGATAACTGCACTTGGGTGTTTTATTTGCACTGCAACTGCTAAAATACATAGCTCGGCACTTCACATTTATTATTCTGTGTTCAACTTTTTGTAAAAATCACATAAAACTCAGAAAAATTAACTTTTTGAGAAACATTTGTGACGTCAATCCTTCAAATGAGGCAAGTACGAAGCAAAGGAAGTGCTTTTGTCGTCACCTTCTTTTCTCTGCATCTAGTGTCTTACTCGATTCTTTTAGTTATGCAAAATGTGAGATGATTGAAATAGCAGCGCATATTTTAAATGGAAATTTACCAAAAATGTTTAAAATAATTGTTGCTTTCAACATTATTCGCGGCGACGCTTAAAATGATTAATAGATTACAAAAATATATGAAGTTAACTCGTCATCTTTAATATTTTGGTATATCGATGATCGACATTGACAACTCACAACTGACTGACTGATTGATGTTAGATACATTAATCAATTTGCCATTAACATTCTTAGTTATAAGTTGTAAATATTTAAGCATCGATATGTACTCTTAAGGTTTAATCCTGGGCCCTATTCTTTTTAATATTTTTGTTGCTTCCTAGATCGCAAGTCTCTTACGATCTGAGTAACCTATCACCAATCATTCTGGATGGGAAAGAGGTAAAGTTCCAATCACTTGTAACTAATTTTGGATTCAAAATGAACTCGCACTTGCACGGATCACACTAGTTTTGTGATTTCAAAACTATATTATATTTTGAGAAATTTATTGCATACAGATTTATTGGCCGATAAATACAAAACTTACATTGATAAAATCATTTATGGTCCCACAAATTTCATATTTAATCTAGGCTATAAATCTAAAAATAAATTGAACTAAGCACTGAATAATGCTGCCAGGTTTTTTTGATTGTTAAAG
Organism: Anomoia purmunda; assembly: GCA_951828415.1. Classification (NCBI taxonomy): domain Eukaryota; kingdom Metazoa; phylum Arthropoda; class Insecta; order Diptera; family Tephritidae; genus Anomoia; species Anomoia purmunda. The sequence continues at coordinate 23,630,536 of OX639995.1, forward strand.
GAAATTTGACAGCATTTCGCTATATAGCGTAAAAAATCTTGGCTTTGATCTAGATAATTATCTCAATATTCGCTATTTTCTTTTCCCATTGTGATATCTCGTGAACTTGTCTATCTATTTCAGAAATTGAATTTTGTTCAATCGTCGCGCACTCATAACATTATTGTACCGAGGTATACAACTTTGATTGCCTCTAGGTTGTTCTTTCATGGTGCTATTCGAACTTGAATCTCGCTACCAGCTTCAATATAAAATACGTGGTCTGCATGATGCTTCAAAAGGGCGATCATAAATCTGCCTACTTCCATACCTCTGTTATTACAATAATAAACAAAAAGTTTAGTTATCAATTACACGAGTGTTATGTGAACGTACTCGTAACTTAACGGTAATCACGCTCTCGTACGCGTCGACATGTAATATTGTTATTATAACTCTTGAACTATGAAAATTTCCACATATTTTTTCTTTGCTTCATCATTCATTGTGGTGTACGTTTTGATGTGTTGCCACAAATTGAGGGGCGTACAGATTTACGTCGACTCCGAACGGTGGAAAAATAGTTTCTATAATTTTTGATGTTAAGTACTTTTCGCGGCCGTGATTCGAATCCGGGATACACCGAATGAACCGCCTTTTCTTTTCCTTTTGCCAATTTGCTCTATTTCTGGTTCGACTGCTAATTGGAGCAGCGTAGTACAGTTAGGAAAAGAGCCCGATCCATCTCCGGGCTATACCTGGAATTTCAGATGGCTTATATTCAATTGAAGAATCGTAAATCTATTCAATCTATCAAATACAAATAAGTTTCATCAGAAACGTTAGTGCTTAATAAATAAATAACACATTCTACCTCTCAAACCACAATCTCTCCTCCCTAACCTTAATCCCCAATCGATCCATCCGCTGTGTTGGTAAATAATTTTTCTCCGAAGGATACATAGCGACCTTTTTTGTTATGTTCAGCGAAAAGCACATAGTATAAATATTCTAGCATAAAAATTAATATAAAACCCAAACAAAATGCAAACAGCGAAAAACATCGCATAACATCAGAAGCTGCAACTCCAACAGAGTCAAAAAATACATACTACTTATGTACATATATATCCTCGCACAATAAGCCGTTCTAAATCGGAAGGGGGCAATACAAAACTTCATAAAATGATTTAGCGTTGGTACAACCAACTTGGTAGTTCTATTTTGTGTTGTGTTTTGTGTTGCGCAAATCGATATCTTAATTCCAAATTAATGTGCTTAATGTTAGGTAAGGTCAAAAGCAAGTGTGCTAGAGATGCTTTGTTTTTAGTATTGTAAAATGCTGACTTTCTTCAACTACTTAATGTAGTCAAAATACAAATCTGTTTTCTATAAAACGTTCAGTAGTCATTCGGGAAATCTTTTCTAACCAGCCCTTCTTATTTATAACTTTAATTTTTTATTTTGTTTTTTATTTTAGTCTAATTATTTCACGCAAATCACTAAAACGTACGGTTGCGAGAAGTTCAAATTGCCTATGGGCAAAATTCACACGCTTAATGAGGTTATTCCCCAACCGTAACGCTTAACAAAAACAAAAAAAAAAGTTCACTTTTTTTTATAATTAACCTGGGGCGTAAATCCTCAATATGAGTTTACTTTCAAAATACGCTCATAAATTATTTTCTTATATGCCAAAACCAATAATACCACTTTTCACAGATGGATGCCAAATGACCAGCGGATTGGGTGGTTTTTGTTACTAACCAAAACAGAAAGCATAAAAAACTCAAAATGAAATCAGAAAAAAGAAGAATAATAGAAAAATGATACACAAATGTCGATTATTGCTTAAATGTTCGACAGATCTCCGCCACGATCGATTTATTATTGCTCGGCCAATCTCACTGTTTTATTAGCAGCTGCACTGGCTGGCTTTCTATTGGTTTGATTGACCGGTTGGTTGTTGTTGTTTTCTTGGAAGGTGTTTTAGTTGTTGTTTTGCAGCATTTAATGCTTTTTGTCTTATTTCATGGTGCGGAACAACAGCTGAGCGAAAAATTACCATTACCATTCAGCCACAATCTCAATAGTTTTTGAGTTAAGATTTACCAAAATTTAGATATGCATGTATGTATGTATGTTTGTATTACATAAGTTAGTGTGTGTTCCAATCATTTCATTTGAAACTCATCAATCATTTGCATTAACATCAGTACTTGCTATCGAACTAGATAACAAAAGCATACTAGGTGTTCTAATGGGTGCAAATTTGAGGTGTTTCTACGTAGGCGATGAATTACTCCTTTTTTATATCTTCCATGGACATTTGATGAAGTACTCCTTTTTTATACATACCTTTCATGGACATTTGTAATTATCAGAAGAAGAAGAAGAGATATACCCGTAACCAAGTATACTCAAATGATCAGAATAATGAACTGACTTGATTTAGCCATCTACGTCTGTTTGTTTGCGCGCAAACTAGTCGCTCAGTTTTGGGGATATCTGACTGAAATTTGGTAAGCAGATGTAATTTTATAATATTTTTATCCATTTATCGGTGCCCACTTATTGTTTATATTTGATATTTTTCACTATAGCTCTTATACTAAAGCAGCTATGAACATAACATTTGAAAAGTGTACAATAAAAATCATCAAGCTCGGGGCTCAATAAGAAATAGCTCGACGAGATGATTGCTCAGATATGAGGCTTTCATTTCAGACTATTTTTTGTATTTTATTTTATATGAGAAATATAAAGCGGTCATGAAAAATTTATTAGAGAATATAGTAATAAATTATTCTTTTTTTATATTCTTGAAAGGCATAAAGGCATCGGCATAGCCGAAACTATAACTTTCTTTCAGATACATAACTACTCCAAGAGAAATAATAAATAAAAGTTAAGTAATAATTATTATAGCATGACACACATTTTTTAAGTCTTCGATCAAGGTTATCGATAACTATTATTTTAGAATTTATATTATAAAAGTGGTTTCGTAATAAATATCAGTGAGATAAATTTTTAAAATTCTGAGACTAAGCTCATAAAAGCATTGCTGTAAGAATTATGATTGAAACGAATTTTTAACTAAAAGTCTTCCCATAAAAATTATGAATGTGGAAAAATGTTAAAATTCTGGTAATATCGAACTATTTCGGCACCGTTTAGTTGATAATTCGTGACTATTTTGGGTATATTTAACGATTGTTTCGTGAAAAGTTCGGGATCACTTTAGTACTTCTCTGGAATCATTTGGGAACAATCCATGTAGCCATTATGGAAAGACTTACTTACAAGTCTCAAAATAGAAACTTACGAAGGCTTATATAGAGTCATTCAAAAAGCGCTTTAATTCTAAAATTTAAAAACGAAAATTAGTTTGTGAAAAGTGGTGATTTTTTACTTTAATATAAAGAACTAATATTGAGGTGAATAATGACAAACAATACCTGCCAAATGCTCACTTCAGCTTTGCTTACCTGGTTTACATCACGTAAAATTTTTGATGATGAAATATGGCACGAAATGATAACATGTTGGCATTTTATAATTTGCCATTGGCGCCAAATGAAAATATGTCAAAATATTGGTTGTCCTCATTGTAATGACACGATTTCGCACGGAATAAGAAAAACAGGTATTCACTACTGTTATTCTTTTGATAAATTTTTTAATTAAAGTTTCGCTTTATTATGGCGTTACTGGAACTTTTGCGTAACCTTTATCTTTATTGAAAAATAAATCAAAAATTGAAGCCTCGATTTTGAGAAATCACACGCAAGGAAAAGTTCTCATCCAATAGAGCCATATTTTTATCAGCTGTGTGGCATTTCTCAACGTCCCGATTGAAATGAATGTTGTCCACATTCATATCAAATAAAGTACCGCATTCAGCAGATTCTTACCACTTAGAGCTTTTCTGAGGAGTTAATGAAGTGAGAGCCTAGGTACTTAAACCTCAGCCTCGCATAGGCAGAGCAACAGAGGAGGATATGAATGGATGATTCAACCACGTCATCCTCCAAGCAGTTGTGACAAAGAGGGATGGAGATAATATTCAGCCTAACTGCATGAATTCCTATCGGACAATGCCCCGTCAGAATTCAAGAATCGAGAGTTGTCACTTTGTTAGCGCCCGGAGTTCTCTCTAACGTCTACAGTTGACCACCGACCAGAGGGTCTTTGCAATTTTGCATTTCGTGGTATTTGCGCAGGGCTCGCAGAGTCGACAGAGAGCCCACCTGCCCAATAACAAGGGTGCCCTGCTTATTTTACATGCAGTTCTTGCAAGCATCGACTTTTTCACTCAAATGCCGGTAAGGGAGGAATGGGATGTCAGGTAACGTTTGGATAGAGGGGCCAGTGAACTTCTTTACTAACGAGTCGGAACTTGACGGAAGGGTTGCAAGGAGCTCTCCATCAATCAAAAATTTAGCCTCCCAGACTAACGCTGGTTAATTCAGGCGGAGGTAGCCGCAATTAAAGTGGAAGCCGTTTGTCTACTCACATGTGTATTACTTTTTAAACAGGTCCCTCAGTTTGTTGTACAAATTGTAGGATAAGTTCGGCCAATCATAAAGCTATGATGTAAGCGCCAAAGTATTATATTATTATCATAAAATAATATACCACTGCAAGTGGGTGAAATTGAAAATGGAACTTCTTATTGAAAGACCGGGAGTCTAATGCTCGCTCTTTGTATCGTTTCATCTTAGGATGCCTAAGTAAAAACCAAAGTAAAGGTATTTCTTTTAAAAAATTTACACGCATGCTTTTTAATTTAGCAAGTTGCAACTGAACTTGCTACTTAGTTGGGTGCCGCTTGAGCTCTTATTTATCTTGGCTTGTTATCGCCTTATTGTCAAACAATTTTTTGTTAAGTGCTCACGATTTACCACCAAACTTGTTTATGACCTCCCTGATTTGAAAAAAAATATTTCAACATGTATGTTAACAAATGTAAAAATGTACATATCTATGTAGACACTTATTGTATATAAGTGTACATAGTTATTAGTAAGTACACAGAAGTCTCAATTGGACATTGATTGTCGCGCTCATTATGGCATTTATCGCAACTAGCCTGTGTTTTCGAGGCCAAAATAGCGGCTCTCGGGACCAAAGTCCTAATAGAAAGAAATCGAACTTTGTTTGGCTATAAAGCGGTTGTCACTTAGTAAAAATATCACAGATAAGACTTTTTCAAACATCTTTATTCGGACGCTTCCTATCTGGCGAAGAAATTCATCAAATGTCTATATGTTGAAGATCACCTTAACAAAGGCGGTAAATATTGATATATTTTACTTAAATATAGGAATGTGGTGATCATAATATAAAAATCTTCGAATGCTATGCCCAATTCCGATCTCGCCAGTGATCGCCGATTCGTGTGGACTCGAATACTGACGCGAGTACTTCAGAATTACACACATTACTCGGTTAGCAAAATTTAGTATTCAGACACAAGGACGGGTCTCGAGTATTTATACTTAGAGCATCTAAATCCCGAATCGAGTACTTTTGATATACAAATCGTGGTTTTGGGCTGTGAAGTTAAAAACGAGCTTCAATTTGTTATGTACATGAGAGAGCGAACTGATTTAGCAAATCTCTATGAGCGTGTGCCCAGTGTACATCGCGAGCAATCACTAAAGGCAATCGGGTGTAAATATGAAAAACTTACGATATTTTAAGCAGTTCAAAATAAAGAAAATGTTTCCTCGTTTCGGAGATGAACTTTGTTTTAATTGTTTAAATTTATTGCAATAGGCTGTGGGAAATGTATTATTTATTTGTGTTACCATTTCCCGGTTAGCTTGGCGAAAATTTTTTTCTATCGTACCCCTATTACTATATACAACTCTTTTTATCTCCCTAAGACCGAGAACACCTTAAAAATAACTGTAAATACTTTGTTATCCTATTTCCGAATCTCTTCCCGATCCTTTTATGTAGAAATAAAAAAACATACGAACCTCTGTTCATTTCAGTTTAAACGTCAGCCGATTTGTGCAAATATTTGAGGTTGAGTAAAAATCCGCATTCGAATCTTTATTCGAATATCGAATTCTGAACTCGAATACGCGAATATCTGATTCGATTTTTTTTTAATGAGTACTAAAGTATTCGAATATCAAAATTAACCACTCGGCACTTACTATTTGGTTAAATCGCTGCCAAATGTTGTAATCGGGGAACTGTTTCAACCTTATTTTTTCTCATTAAGTACTCGTGTACTAATCTAGAATGATATTGTATATGAATATATATTTTGAAAGCTTTTCTTGAAATTTTACTTATGGATTCTGTATTGGCTTCATATTATTTTATGCTTCACATTATTTCAGGCATAGAAAAATCCCATTAGGTGACACCATAATCGAATTATTGACATATTTTATATTCTAAATCAAAGCCACTCATATTGGCAAAATGTCAAGCATTCGTTGTAAGGACAAAATTTGTAACATCGTCAGCAAACAAAAAAAAAACGGTTTGTTTCGGCGAGGCGATGACTCCTACCGATATTTTGTAGAAGATTACCACCTATTCGAAAAGGCGAATTAAATTAAATTATATAACAGTTATGAGATATATTAAAATATGGATGTCAAGCCCTGCTTTTCTCTGAGGAAAATTTTTATAGCTAGCTATGTACATATATTTTGAAGGGAGTTGCTCTGTTTGAAAATTCAAATGGTTCGTTTTGCTGAGAAGAAGGTTTATAGCTTATGAAAAGGATTGACACCAGGTTGATAAGTCGATTTTAATTAAATTATACACAATTTATATTTGAGAGAAATCGATAAGCATTTTCTGAGTACAAATGCAAAGGCACATGTATGTAAATATATACTGGTAGGACCACGTCTTCTGGGTATAAGCTAGTTTTATTATATACATAAATGTTTCAATTCCAAGTATTTGCATTCAAGCTAATTACAATTTTTATGTTGTTGTAGATACTACCACATACATTTGTGAGCATTAATGGATAGCAAATATTAGCTTTCTAATGATGGGAATTAATGTGGCAGCGGCCATATGTATGTGAGCATTTTTAAGTTTTGTCTACAAACAAGCTCAATATGTACTTACATATATGAACTAAATATATACGTATGTAAGTCCTGTTCTTTAGTTTGCCAAAAACGTCTTTCATTTAAATAACAGCGCTGGAATGAAAGGTACATGACTAATAAATAACAATAGCAAAAAATATTGGGAACAAAAAATATCGCTAAATTATATATTTATATAGGCAATGGCTACTAATACTAATAATATACGCCTTTCCTAATTCGAAATTTTATAACGGTTTTGTTTTGGGTATGAAAAATGAGCCGTAGTACATCATATCCATATTTCATGTGTGCCGATTAAAAGTCTTAAAAAAAGGTTGTAAAAGGTACTGTGACATGAATTTATTGATATCATATTCGAAAAACGGGCAAGCGATTCGGCAGCTATGGCAAAAAGCGGAAGGGAAAAAAAAGTATTTTTCTTTTTTTGTTTTCTTAAGGCAGTCGACACTAAAATAGGTTTACCTATGTTCGATTTTTCGGGCACGTAAATGTTTACGATTTGTTTGGAGGTGGCTAAAGAAGTAGGAGTCTAGGTACCTTAACCTCAGTCTCGCATAGGCAGGGCAGCAGAGTAGATAATTAGAAGATAATTCCAACTCCTTATCTTCCATGCTCCGGCAAAAAGGGTCAGCGACTACATTCAGTCTAACCGCATGAGTACCCATCGGACATGCCCAGTCAGAACTCCTACGAGGATCGAGATTTGTTGCTTTGTTAGGGACCTCAGTTCTTTCGATCGCCCACGGCTATTTTTATTCCGCCAGATTGCCATATTCAAATATTCTTCTATAAAATATTTTTTTCGCAAATTTGATACGATGCTGTGGTTCAAGTACTCGGTTCCTTAAAAAAAATCGTTTTAAAAGTATCGAGTAAAAAATATCGGTATCAATTGCCAAAAGTATCGAAATGGTATTGCATCGTATCGAAATTAGAGTCACTACGTTATACTTATAATCGGCAATCATGGCTCACCGTTGATGGCAACGTACTGGCCGTTTTGATTTTTACAGAACTAAGTAGCAACAGTTCCATCGATCCATAAAGCACAGCAAAAGTCAGGCTTTGTAGACGATATCCGGTGAATTTATTATGAATTCTCGTCACTCCAAATTACGTGTCAGTTGATCCAAAAATTATCCTCATCTTTGGACAGCCATTCTTTGATTATCGAAGTAAATTTGCACAATTTGCCAATAAAATTTAATGAACTGGGTTTGGGGAGGCTTTCTTTGTGATGACCACAAATTAAACTGTAAGTAAAAATATTTCTTTATCTTGATCTTGTCATCGAAAGGAATTTGTTTCTGAAATCTTAGTAAAAATTGTCGATAACACCCTGAATAGCTCCTAAACCAATACTCCGATTAGAAAATATTGTTCACACAAATTAGAGGAAATCTTTCTAGCTTTAAATAAATTTCATCTTTAAAAATTTAACCTTCTTTTAATATATTCCCAAAGTTTTCAACCGTTTTTACTCTTCGTCAATTTTTAAAAAATTTTAATTTGTAGGCACATAAATCAGAATTTTTTAACTTTGTACAAAAATTTTTACAAATTTGTATAGATTCAAAAAATTTTGATCAAAATCTGCTACTTTTTCATTAGAATTTTTTTAAAACCTTTGGGCGCGCAGTTTTGTAGCTCATTAAATTTCAGAAGCAGCTAAAACTTTCAGTTAATTTTTGACAATTTTTTGAAATTTCGTTCCTTGACAGTGTTTTTTGATATTTAATATTTTTTTGTACATATTATCTGGCATATAAACTGCTTGCGTTAAATGATGAAAAATTCCCTAAGACCATAATTTCAAAAGTTTTCAAAAACGAACCAAAATTTTTAGATTTCAGACTTGTACATTATTTATGCTAAAATTGAGTGGAGTTATAAAGCTGCATACCCCAAAATCACGTTCTAACATTTCAAATTATTTGTTCTTTTTTTTTACCTAATATCATATATCGTACCAATTTTGAGGCACAAAATGATTAAAATCAAACTAATTGAGCTTTAAAATAAAAAAAATGTAGAACGTAGAGTTCAGTTAGTTCAATATACCAAAAAAGGTAAAAAGTTATCAACAAAGCAAGTGACTACTGCCCACTAGAACGACATGACTTTTGTGAGAAATTTCCACGTAGACCGAACGTTTTTTTTAAACAATATTTTATTGCTATTTATATTTTTTTCTAGAATCAAAGGTGATCTATTTGTTAAACCAACTAAGAATTCTTAGTACGTTCCATGATAAAAGTCAAATAAATTAGTTACCAATTAACTTTAATTAACTGAATAAAATCGATTGACTCCGATATCAAATTGCTGAAATTAAAAAAAAAACAGTATAGATTTGTAAAACTATCGCATTTCTATTATTTTTTCAAAAAACGTGTCTACCGTGGAGACTAGGCTTTGGTTTTCTTTTGGCTTTCAAACAACCCACATGCTTTCCATTTCAATGGCTGTGAATCAATGCTGGCGCTCAAAACTAAATAAGCCAACTTAAACATAAATAATAATAGTTATAAAAAATAATGATTTCATTTATCATTTTGTATTTGAATTGCTTATGTGCGCCTACGCCATAGTTGCTTATATGAATTCTATGTCGTACATAAATCCATTTGTTTGAAGAAGTAATCCTGTTTATTTTATAGGCAAATGCGGAGTCACAAGACTTACCACAAAACAGTACACATTTATCACGCACAATTCAATGAATTGAGGAAATCGTTGAATACACTTTATTTCGGTGTGACAGGCATAAAAGAGCTCACAATTATTCGGTTAGTTTTTTTTACGTATTGTATCGGAAGTAATATTTTATGCCTTTATATTATTTTGCTATGGTATTTATCAAAGTAATAGCTGAGGAAGGAGACAAAACAATAAGCTAACTGACAGCACAGAAATACGTAAACATTCACTTTTGGCTTTCGTAAGGGAGAGAACCGAAATGGTTCGCTTCTAGTTTCAATTCGCGTTAATTTTCTTTTAAACAACAGGCGAATCAAGAAATTTTTTCAATAATATGAAGTAGCTCTTATAACGCCAACAAACTCTAGATCTCTCTGCATCCCCTTTCCCCACTATAATTAAAATGAAATCAATAGCAAAATCAATAGCTCAATGTTTGGCCGAGCTTATCCAAAAATTATATTATAAATAAAATGCCGACCTAAGCCACCGACCAAAAATTTTCTCGATTGACAGGCCAGCCTACTTTGTCTTCATTCTTTTGCCCTTCATTAGCTTTAAAAAAGCTGACTGAACCGAATTCACGGAGGTTGCCTTGGTGTGCTTTTGGTGTCCCTCTCGCACCAACAGACGTTTGTGTAGGCGAACTACAGTTCCGCAAAGCGATCGCGACTGCAACAGCTCGCTTTATGTCAGCCAGACGGATCTAGAAAAACTGTCCTAATTTTCAGACGGAAACGGTATCGCTGGCTATTGGGCGCAAACACCTACACCAGCTCGATTCCCGTGATCCATGTGTTAGGGAGTTGAACGTGGAAACATGGGAGTTGGTGACCCAATAACGAAAGACCTGTAACCTGACCGCAGGTGTGGGTAAGCTGAGGTCCTCTGGAAGATTCTTGTCCTTCAGTCGTGCTCTATCGGATCCGAAGAACTATTTTAGTTGGCAGTTCATCCTTCGGCGAACAGGACAAAGCTGAAGCTGACCAGAAGGCTGCGTAAAACGCGAAAACCTCGCGCCCCAATTACGTTTTTAAGCAACGAGGTTGAGGAAGCGATCGGGAATCCAAGGTCTTTGACCCTGATGAAAAAATCATGCTGATGCTAAAAAATTAAGGTTCCGCAGGACTAGGATCTAAAAGGATCAACAATTTTCTCATGGCCATCCTCATCATCACCGGCATATGAAATGCTGGGAAGGTGATACCACTGCTATAACCAGGGAACCGGTCACCCCTGAAATACACTTGAAGCTCCCTACTTTACCTACCACATGGGCATGGCTAAGCACCATAACGCTTTCCGGAATGTGCACAGCACAACCGTCCCTACGAGAGAACCATCCTAGTAGTACTCAACCAGACGTAGATACATCAACTCTCCCACAGGGTCTGAAGTAATGAAACGCTAACGAACTACCTGCCGTCGGTTTATTTAGAGACTCAACATGTAAACTAAGAAGAATTAAACCAGCTGCCACAGCCGAAAGAGAGAGTTTCCACGGTAAAAGTTCAGTGGGGCAACAAAGTCCTCAAATCGCTAGCTGTCAGCTTGTGGAGCATAGGCAAAGAATCGTTGATGGAAGCATTTAAGGAGATTGACCGGGCGTTCCTAACTGCGCCAGTTATAGACCAGTCAAAGCGCAGTACTCCAGGCGGTGACGGGGTGCTTTCGGATGTGGGCTGAACACCACCTTCGCTTTATTAAAGAGCACAACCTGATGCTCAGCAAGCAATTCTTCGTCAAAACCCACCGTCATCAGAATGGGCAAAAGCTTAACCGTAAAGTGCTTCCTAGGCCTACCAGAATCCATCTCCTTGAACTGAAGAACGAGATCCAGACACGAGATGCATACAGCCAACAATCGGCATTCCGCACCATCTTTAACTCTCTCCCTATGAATACCGTACATGCCCTTCTGACACAGCAGCCCCGCATTGTGTTACGCATGGCCCGACCTGATTATTATAGTGAGCTCAATTCTTACTTATCCAGAATCAACCAAGATAACCCCAATACACGCCCGGCATGGGGAGATTCCCCGCACGATGGCCAGAATCACCTATCCACATGCCTTCTTAAACTCACTCATCTAACAAAGCTCTCCATTTGATCCAACGATGTTAAATGTGAGTTTGATGATGACGACCATGCCTCAGCCAATCTTAGAGGGTCTGGGTAACCGTTTCAACAACAACGCACGCGCTACACAAAGAGCTACGGTGGTCGCCCAACTGGGGCTTACCCGAACTTAAAAGCATGGCTGCTACGTTAGTTGGTTTTTTTTTACAATCCTGGATATTCAGTAATTTTTCCATTATTTGGTTATCTTTTTGGTAAAACCTACATTTATAAATTGATTTTGGAAAGAAAAAGATAAAATTTGCTGCCACTAATTATTATAATGGTGTTTAACTTTTTTGTACAGAGAAAGTATATGAAACTTCTCATACCAAGTTTTGAAACCCGGTAAATAAAATTTTTTTAAAATTTATTTTGTCTTCCGCACAACTAAGTATCAAATGAATTTATTTTTTCCATTTAAAGATTTTGTATAATAAGTAGACACAAAAAAAATATAGTTGTATTTTGAGAGACTATTGGTAATGCTTTTCTTACGTCAGTGGCAATTGTGCTTATAAAAGGTACTTATACATACATATAATGCGAAAATATACACGCATTGTAGTTAAAAAGCTGAGCAAAAAAGAAAAAAAAATAGTACACATAAGTAATCGTGTCGTTAAGTGCCAGTCAAATTATCGCTGCCGTCGTTTTCAGTTGCTAAGCAGGTAGCTAGCTGGCAAACATTTGCTTGCCCATACCTTGAGCTTAACGAGCTCCACATACGCACTATAAAAATATTACGCACTATTGTATTGTGTCTATTGGTACGAGTACTCCGTGCAAAGTTGCGTATTGCCGTCTTGCTGTCATAACATTAGGCAATTGTAATCGTTTGTTGCCAATTCCATAAGCACTTCATCGTTGTACGTATAAGGCACAGGTAGTTATTAGCCGAAGAATGAAAATAAAATCCATATGTTCATACGTTTCATATATATGCACGTAATAATAATCCGCTAATACTTAGGTGATATTTTGCAAATGGTATTAGTCATAGTTGCTTAGATTTTCGATATCTTTGCGGAAGCCACTCAAGCGATTTATGGGACTTTTATATGTGCCATAATTAGCTTTCACTAATCCTCAGCTGCGGTTGGCCGGTCTAAGCTAATAAGAACTTAGTAAACTGTAATTTGTCAATGAAAAGCTACGCATCAATATACGGGACAAAATGTGTGAGAAAAATGGCAACATTGCAAAACCATTGATAAAGTAACTTATCCTGACATTAGCATTTTTATTCCCTGATCGTTCACAGAAAACATTCATACTTTAATATGACTTTTACAATGACTGTTTATTAAGCTGTGTCTTTGTGCAACTAATTGGTTAAATATTTCGTCAGACCAATACAATTTGAAGCTTTAAGCGGAAAATGCGATAAATCGAATAAAAGGCCCGTTTCTTTGTTGCAAAAGAACACTGGGTAGGATAACAAAATGCATGTAAAGCAACAACACTAACTCGGAAAAATATGCGAGTGAGCCAACTCGGTAAACAGATATCCGACCAGAGATGTAGTGTTGGGAAGTGAAAAAGCTGTCTTATTGTGAATGAGCCGTAATAAAATAAATGGGAAATTTCAGTTACTCACCTAATATTATTTTTATTTGCATCGTATTTTTAAATATATAACCAGATCAAACAAAAATTTGCCAGCACACTTATTTTCCGTTCTTAAATGCTACTTGACCAACCTCATTCTTCATGAAAGATGCTGACAGGGTTGTTTTTACAACTAAAGGAAATTTATCCGAGATAGAGCGTTCTTTTGAAAGTCGGTTATATTAAATCGGGCCCAAAGATACCTTGCCAAATTTGAGTTATAAACTGATAGCTCCACGAAATAGAATTGTGAGTTTTTTCTTTCGAGTCTGGCGAATATCTGCAAATATCTAATGAAAATTAAATAGATTCAACTTTATTACCTATTCAGTTTATTTGCGAATTATTAAATTTAATATAAATTTAATATAAATTTATTCATTTATTGCCGTTCTTATATAGTTTTGTTATTCTGGGCATTTATATCGTGGCGCTTTCTCTATAGTAGAACACATGACAAGTATAGAGAATAAAAGTGTTAATTTTAGCTCAAATATTTATTCTGTAATTTACGATATGATTTTCATAAATACATTAATTAAAAATATATGTAGAAATGTACCCCCATGCATATGAACATATTTCTTGATCAGAAAGCTATGAACAGGTTTCAGTTATACTTTTGATTGAATAAATATTAAAGAAATAGCTAATGCGAAAATTCACAAATATCTATTTTTATTCTATTAACGCAATCGATACGCTTGTGTTAGCCATTACAAGAATGTACTATTTACGCGTGAAAATTTTTATTTTGCGGTCTTTGTATGAAAGGTAATTGTCTACTTATAAATAGTTTGACATAATTGAATTAAAGTGATTTTTTTGATTTTTGGTTTAAATGGAGCATTTGCGTGAAACTGTAGCCTACGGTGACCATCTTCATCAATGTAAAAAAAGGGGAAATTTTTTATGAAAACAAATAAAATTTATGTTTGCACGCGTACTTTTTTCATACTAAATGCAAGTAAATGGTTAGTATTAATCAATTTCCATATTTCAGAGTTAGTACTTTTTCCTTCAAAATTGCAAAAATTAACTCGACATTAGAACTTTTCCCTAATTTGAGGAAGTAAATTTACTTAATATTAAATAGTAAAAATGTCCTTAAATAATTTTGAATTTTACTAGTACTTTTGAACCAAAACAAGCGTTGCGGAGTCATAATTTTACAAACGAATCAAGGCGAATTTATAGAAGGTGATGGTATAAGAGCAGCTGATTTGATTTTTTTTTATTCACCTACATGTATTTTGTTTTTGCTTTTGCGTATGAGCTTTCAAAATCTGTAAAAGCAAAAACAAAATGTATTTAAATTTTGACAACTCTCACGCAGAAAAGAAAACAAAACACATAGGAATTTTGTAGTTGTATTTATAACACCACCTTGTATGGATTCGCCTTGATACGAATAGAATAAATAAATTTTAGAATTGAAACTTTTTAACACAAAACATAAAAAAAATATCTTCCACTTAGTTAACCCACAGATTTTTATAAAACATATCAGTGAGCCACACTCAAAATTGGACACTGCATGTATGTATAGGACCTTTGACTTAAATAAGAAAATAATTATTTTGCGCTTTCAAATGGTTTTTATTTATTTATGTACACTGGTATGTAGGAAGTACAACTATATGAATTAACTTCATTGAAAACAAAAAAAAATACTAGCAAAAAATTTTAATGCAATTAATGCCATATATGTATGCTGCTCACACTCGAAATGGGACAGTTAGAATTCGCGAGCTAGGTACCGTTATAAGTTGAGTTCAAATCGCAAGTTACTTATTTTCATTAGTATTTCAGTGTCTGTTGACGAATTTACATCATTTAACAAAAATGCCTCAAACAACAATTGAAGAACGGGCTATTATTATAAAAAACTACAAAGACAAGAAGTCGATTCGCGAAATCAGTGAAATTGTTGGCAAAAAAAAAGTCTACAGTGCATAATATTATTAAAAAGTATAAAGAAAGTGGAAACGTAAGTAATAAAAAGCGTAATCTGAGGAACAGAGCAAAAATCAATGATCGCAACTGTAGATATATTCTTCGTTTAATAAAACAAAATCCTAAGTTATCTGCTGTAGACTTGCAAAAACAATTAAAAGAGCAAACAAAGGTAGATGTTTGTGCCGAAACGATTCGCCGACTCCTTAAAAAACAAATTTTATGCCAGGGTTCCTCGTCGAAAGTCACTTATTACGAAAAAAAATCAAAATGCTAGGTTGGAGTTTGCCAAAAAGTACCAACATGAAAATGTGGATTTTTGGTCTAAGGTATTTATTGAAAAAACAATATTGAATTCAAAATCTCACAATAAATTCAATGCATTCTAGGTTTTATTTACGGATGAAACAAAAATAAATATTTTTAGATCAGGCGGCAGGCGTTTTGTGTGGAGAATGCCAGAAAAAGAATTGGAGGACCAAAATATTAAAAAAACGGTGAAATACGGTGGCGGCTCAATAATGATATGGGGTTGCATGTCAGGGAATGGTGTCGGGAAAGTGGATGGCAAAGGGTATATTGACATTTTAAAAGAAAATGTTCACAGCAGTGCAGAAGAGCTTGGTATTCGTACTAACTTTATGTTTTACCAAGACAATGACCCTAAGCACACGTCGTGTAATGCTCGGAATTGGTTGCTTTATAATTGTCCGAAAGTTTTGGCTACACCTACTCAGTCTCCCGACATGAACCCCATTTAACATTTATGGGGAGAACTCAAAAGAAGACTTGCTACAAGATACGTGAGCAGTAAGTCAGAGTTAAAACGAGCAGTATTGGAGGAATGGGGAAAAATGCCACGGCGCTTACAGGAGGTAATAAAACACAAAGGGAAATCGACAAAATATTAGTTTTTATTTATTTGTTACTTTTGTGAATTATAAACTGTGTGTCCCATTTTGAGTGTGAGCAGCATACATGGCATTAATTGAATTAAAATATTTTTCTAGTATTTGTTTTTGTTTTCAATGAAGTTAATTCATATTGTTGTACTTCCTACATACCAGTGTACATAAATAAATAAAAACCATTTGAAATCGCAAAATAATTATTTTCTTATTTAAGTCAAAGGGCCTAGCTTGCAGTGTCCAATTTTGAGTGTGGCTCACGTATGTATGTATGCGCATACCAAACAATAAATATTAAATATAAATTGGCAAAAATATAAATAAGATAAAATTTCAATTGTTTTATTTCTTTTTCAAAAGCCCCCTCCTATAGGATTTCTTCAAATTGAGGAATTTGTATTTCCTCAAGACAAGTAAACCTAATTCGTAAATTTCCTCAACATTATTAAAAAAAAATTCACTTGCCAAGTTAATTTTCTCTAAAAATAAAGAGAAAAAGTGCAGCAAATTAAGGAAATATGTTTTCCCCAAACTAGATCAAATCGTTTAAGGCAACCATGAGGTTGGAGTCAAATTTCTCCTTAGAATAAGTTATTTTTTCCTAGCACCAAGGAATAATTTTTCTGAGTGTACTTCAGGCATTTTTCATTCAAACAAATATTCTTTCAATCCCACTTAGCAAATCACTAAATTTTTGACACATTTGATCAGAGTTGCATTTTGTTACAAGTATTACTAACGTTAAAACGCATGGTCACCGCAACTGCAGTTAAATTTCCCCTTAAAAGCAAACTGTAAGGAATAAAAAAAAATATTAAATTGATACTGGCTTAGCGCCATTTGAAATAAATAAATTAATTTAGTAATGCTTTTTGTATTTTGATTATTATGAACTGGTACGCGCACCATTTAGGTGTGCACATATGTATGTATGTATTTTTCATACCTGATTATTACAGATATTGACACTACAGATATCTACACATATGTAGATATATGTAGTATTCATAGAAAAATATTACGATTAATTAATCCGATTACTAGCAAAACGAGAATTATGTCAACTTTAACAAAGGTACAAAGTCAGAATTGAAAGGGCAATTTATTGAGCACATTTGTACTCAATTTTTATTACCTGCTCCTACGCCAATTATGCTATTGACAATGACCATTATTTTTGTAGTACACTTTAAAAATAATAAATCACCATCGACTTTAACGAAAAGTAGTTTGTCAAAAGAAGAGCAAAACGGAAGTGAAACAACAAACAAATCTCATTAAATTGTAAGTAAAATCGTTAGTCTGATTTAAAAGTATATATTACTTATCTTTTGTTGTAATGCGCAGTTTTTACAAAACCTTGACTTTCCGCAAAAATGTTCTATAACAAAGAATACGCGAAAATGTGTGTGAGATAAATTGAATTTATTTTTAGGAATATTCTAAGTGTTTAACTATGCCAAAGTTTTTCCCGACGTTGTACAATTTTGTTTCAGCTATTTCGTAGGTATTTTTGTTTAAATCGGTTTGTATGTGACCCATAAATAACGACCGATAATCAGATCTTTATATTTTCAAGTTTAACTAGTCTTTTGAAATTTAAATTTTTTTTGTAAAAACATTAAATTAATTCAATAACATAAACAGTATAAATAAATGCTTCAAACTTTGTAAAAAAAAAGTCTTCAAAAATTTGGAAATTAAATTTTTCGAAGTTGTTTGGTCATGAAGTTTTATATCACATTCAATTTTAATAAAAAATTTAAGTTTTAAGCAGCTCAAAATTTGAAGTGATTTTTGATAATTTTTTGCCGATGTTGTAGTGTAAATTCTGCCATATAAAATATGTGCGGCAATTTTTGTATCTACATATATGTAATGTAAGTTCATTCGTTTGAAAAAGGAAAATTTTTCAACTACTCGATTAACCAGTGAATATACATACATATATTCTATTGAGATTTATATCAACTCTAACTGGCGATATTAATGAGCTGATCAATTGAATTAATAAAACGTCTTATGAAAGACTTAAAATACTAAAGCTAAAATTATACCTACTAAAATTTATGATATTTAGTGATTTTTATTATGCCCTATCTAATCAGTGTACAATTTTTCGAACAGTTGATTTCATTGTATTCCGGTACATTTATACAACCTGAATGTTTTGATCAAAATTAATGATTAAAAAAGCACAAATACCATAAGTTTGGAATAGCTGCATTGTTATCGACAGCAGGAACATTGATAGTTATGAAAACTAAAAATTAAAACAAAATTAACAATGATTTTTACGAGCTCAAGGGCATTTATTTATTATTTATCCCCGAGATGTGGTAATCTTCGAATTGTTATTTTTTCAACAACTTCCTAATAAATAAATGAATAATGTAGAATAAAATGTTAGTAACAGTTCACTTTGAAATTTTTGTGAAGCTTGTTGGCCGTTGAGGGCTACTGAGAGTTATCAAGAAAAATTCAAAATTACTTAAATCAGTTTGCAGCTATTAAGAAGTAAATTCCCGTATATTTATTTTCTCAGCGAAATTTCCTGCAACGGTAAAGTACTTTTTAAATCACAGAACGGATTTAAAGAAAAATGCCTAGTCAGCGATTCGTAACAGGGGCTCAGTTTTATGTTTCGCCTTAACCTAGTTTATTTTAACGCAAATACCCATTCTCGCTTAATTCTCATTTTCTTTGAAGCATGCCAATGACACGGAGCGTTAAATAAATTTTAAATGTTTGCAAGATTCCAGCGTTAAATAAGACAAACATATTTAAGTTCTGTCATAGGTTTTTATGCATTAAGTAAAGTTGCATCCCCGTCTCACCTTTTGTTTTGCAAATATTTCCATAGCAGAATCTAAATTCAGTGCTCCCGCTACTGTTCTTTCAATGTAAAGGATATAACATTTTTTTAGAGTATCTATTCTCAGCTAAAGAGGCTCGGCGATATTCTTTATATATTGTCAAAGACACGTTCAAAACCGACACATAGTCTAGAACAATCTGAATTCAAAATTCGGGAAAACTGTCCATAATTTTGTTCGTAATTACAAACCCCAAAAAATGTAGCGGCGAGTCGATCGAAAAATCACGATTTTCTGAAAAGTAGACGTCAATGAAGCTAGTCAGTTCTTGTCTAAGATCTGTAGTAAAGAATTCCCGAGTATTTTTCCATTAATGAGCTAACACTGGTTTGCAAATTGTATTCTTCTAGAATCTTCTCAGGCAACAGCAAACCAAAAACATTGTTTATGTCTCGATAGCCTCCTGCACGTTTTTGCAATTCGTTACTCAATTTATTTAAAACTTTGTAGTCTCTGATTCGATGTCTTTGCTTCGTTTCCAAAGGCGAATCGGCAGCTTTTTCATCGAACATTTTGTTTTTAATTTTACGTTTTCTGACGATAGAAAAAACAACATTTTCCCAGGTCATTTCTTCCCATTTGCTTTGAGCCTTGAGAAAAAAATTATCGTACGTGTCTTCGATTCGCAAATTTTTCGATTTCTTCAAACCATGCCATTATCAAATCTAGTTCTTATTTTGCAATTGAACGTGCACAGTATTCATAACGCTGATCACTGAATGTCACCATAATACGTTGAGAAGTTGAGAAAAAACAACCAATTCATCGAGGATTGTAACAACAGGACATTCATAATATCTTCACAAGATGCCGCTTCTCTTGAGATTTCGTCTTCTAATGGCAATTCTCTTCTAAGCTGCAACTGATATTACAAATTAATTGATCAATTTTTTAATTAAAAATTCTGCTGAAAAGTGTCTTCCTGACATTTACAATTTTGTTATTTTTATTTTATTATTAAAGCACCTGATCAGAAAAAATCCTATTCAAAAAACTGTGTCATCTTAATTAAGTTTTGTGTTATTAGTAAATTTTGCATTTAATTAGGATCCGCGGTTAATGTATTCCAATTAGTTTTGGCAAACGTTTTATTTATTGTTCCAAAAAACTGAAAAATTAAATTTTAGTTTATAAATATAGGCCCCCTTTCGAAAGTAATTTAGCGAGGAAAAATTTGAAATATTTCCAGGAAATTATCCACAATTAAAAATATTATGGACATTTTCTTCGAATTAATCGTGCGCTAAAAACGAGCTGAGCATGCATACCTTGGGCAAGAGACTTCTTCCGATATGCGAAATAACTCGGAATTGGAAAAACCCGTAGCATAAATGCTTTTTATTTAGGTACTGATAAAACAAGCAGCTCATTTGTTATTGTTTTCTTTATTTTTTTAAATTTCAAACAAAAAAAACATTAAAAAAAAGATTTTTTCTACTATAGATGGTAGCACGAAATGCCAGATTAATTTTAATCTGTTTAATTGTCAGGTAGTTAATATGGCGACCAAAATGTGACAATGGGATTACCTTTTTCATTTCATCGCGGAGTGGAGTATCAGCGCTAAATTTTGAACCTCATTTTCTTCATTCTGTGCCGTATCAATTTTAAAAAATCATTTACTGCATATGTTTAAAATTTTAAATTTTAGTTTTATATGACAAGGATATTCAGTACTCGTTTTATATACCATTCTATTTTGTATAACGATTTATATTTCTTTAGTTCGAAAAAAACCTTATATTTGACTGAGTCTTCGAATCGAATAAATATTTAAATGAAATAGCTAAGAACATACAAATTTTTATTTGTTTTATTCATAGCGCAGGAGAAATTACTAAAATATTAACATCTACATGTGTACCTAAATCAGTTTGCTTTAGTAAAATCAAAAGTCGTATGAAGTTTCGGTTTTTATTTATTTCATAAGTTACCACTTGAAAAATTACCATGAATTAAGGCTGACACCAAAAGATTCAGCAACACAACCATCGACATGCAAGGTATAGTAAATTTTTTTTTGCAGGGGGATCACAAAACATAATGACTTAAACCGAGCGCTGTTAGTTACTTGTTGTTAGATAAAACCGGCAATTCTCCACTGTTTTTAATCAAATAGAGTACCCACCATTACGTTAACTAAAGTTAGCTGGCTAAAAATTGGGAGTATACTCATACAAACATACGAAGCCCGACTTGGCATTTGAATACGGAGCAAAAATAATAATATTTAGTTCACCACTAAGATCCAGAACCTAGCGCATATTAATGATGGGCTGTAGAGAATATTTTTTCGCTTGCGTTGCTTACAACGTTTCCATATACTTGCAGATCAGATCATAAATAAGGACTTTCTGAATAAATCTTGTCTAGGGCCACCTAGCGGATTCAATTTTCATAAAAGTATTTCTCGTCGCACACTCGTTATACTTTCTAATTTATCTAAATCGGATTATAAATACAGATTTTCTGAATTGCTCGCCTCTAGCGCCAGCTAGCGTAATTATTTGCACCAGCCCCATACCTTTGTAATATCATTGATATCGGTCCATAAATAAGGATTTCCTGACTGAATACCTCGACTCATGCACCATCTAGTGGATTTAAATGTAGCCTATGCCCGTGGCACAGCTCCAACGTATATACTGTTCACGTTTGGTTGAAATCCGTTCATCGGTTTTTGAGACAAGTTGTAACAAAGAAAACGCCTCAATTTTTATATATTCTTATATAGAATAAGAATTTTATGAATATATCCACTCTAGTGCCACCTAGCGGATCGATTTTCGCAAAAATACTTCTGGCCGCATTAGAATCATACATTCCTAATTTCATCAAAATTGGATTGAAAATACCGTTTTACGGAATATCTCGACTTATGCGCCATTTAGCGGATTAAGGTGTATACCATATGTCCGTGCCAGGTGCCTAGCGAATATACTGTCCAAATGTGGTTGAAATCTGTTCATTAGTTTTTGAGAATTGCCGTTTATTTTCTGAGCGATTAACGAAACTCCAGAAATAACGATGAAACTTAATTTTCTTCAATAAAACTTAAAAAAAATAAAACCACTGCCGCTGAAGGTATTCCTTGTAATAAAAAGTATGTTGCTTTACTCTTTATACACGTGAAATTTCTTCTTCCGGAAGATTTATTGAGTTGAAATTTGGAAAGTAATCGATATTAGCGCTTCCAGGTTTCGTAAGGATAAATTGTTCGCTGACTGTGGTTTATCCAAAGTAAAGGGGTGAACACATTTACAGGTAATGTTATTTGTTAGATCACTTAACATTCAAAAATTGTTATTGGCTTTTAAATTTTTAAAATATTGAATCAAAGTTGCGGAAATATGAAAAAATATGCACTAATATAAAAATACTTTCGATATTATCGAATATTTTGTACAATCACTAGCAAAACTATCGAATGTGTAGAATATCGAACGATTACTCGAGCTTAACCGTAGGGTATTGAATGGAGGTCTGAAAAACCTGGAATTTTGTCTTAGCTTCTAGCATGTTCGCACGGCAAAGGACATTTTTTCGACCGTCTAGACAGCATTCCTTTTCATCAACTGGCTTTCGATGGCATTTTTCTATTTATTTACGATTTTACTCAAAGGAAATCCGCCAACCGAAATGCCGCCCAGAGCTTCAAACAAAAGCTTCGCTCGGTGCACAGCAAGTAGTACCGCGTTTTATATGTAAATATTCCAGTATCTCTACACCCCAATTTTTTCTTATTATTATTTTTATTCCTTCCTTTTTCTAAACTTGTGACAACAAATCATCGATTTTTTTTTTGGCAAAAAGTTATCGAACACAGATATGCTTATGAAAACACAACGGAAATTTTGATATTTTCGATTGTGATTATCATGATTGGTTCGAAATAAAGTTAGAAGATAGTTTTGGCAGGACGATAGCATATATTTTCAACTTGTTGTCATAAACAACTGGTTTTCGTTGTCGTGTTGACTTGGTGTAAGGTATTGAATGAAGGTCTGAAAAGCTGGAATTTTATCATGGCTTAGAAGATTTGATAGGTGATTTAATAAAGTTGTTATAGGGGAACAAAACTAGATGTTATCTTGGATTCTAAAATTTAAAAAAAAAATTTTTCATAACAGTTATTAGAGGAGACACATTTTTCATTGCGCGGATAAGAGTTATATCCCAACGTTTATTTTTTCGCTTTACCGTTATGCAGGAGACACTTTTTTATATTGCAAATAGTTATTTCCTTTATTTTGTTTATTTTTTACGATAACAGTTAGTTGCCAAAATTTATTTTTTAGATGTCTGATAAGCGCTATTTCTTCTTTGCCTTATCTGTATCTTTATCTTTTACTTCATCACTTTTCATTCACTTTTTATCAAAGAACGTAGATTACACAAAATTGTATCGCGTTTCGTTTCCTGTCGCAAGAACTCTCGACCGATTTTACCACACCAGAAACCAATTGGATCTAATAAGATCCTAATATCAATTAGCAAAATTCAAATTATTTCTAGTATGGTGAAAACGGACGAAACTTTCTGTAACAGGAACGGTGTGACAGTATGCAACTTTTTTGTAATCTACGTTCTTTACTTTCATTTTATCCGTTTCCCTCGACATCGGCATTATCTTATCCTTATCTTACAACGTGTGTCAGACAACGTAAAATATAAACTTTGGGAAAAAATTCTTACCGTCAACGGAAAAAATATTTCTACCGCATAACTGTGAAATAAAAAAAAAACATCTCTCATAAAATAACTGTTATGCTGCAATATTTTTGTGATAAGTGTTATGTCACTGGTTACCATTTTTCCGAACCCCCTTTTGGAATGAACTCTGGGCATCGGCCGAATTGCGCCAAACCAATGCCATGTTGCATGAATCATGTGCAAAATGTTGCTACTAATGCATTTTTAGTGATTGTGCCAAGAAAATTTTAAACAACATTCACATGTACATACATACATACATACATGCATACTCAAATGGCGCAGGAGCTGTGGAGAGGAGCGGGAGGGTGATGCTGAAGAGGAATGAGAGGCAAACGAAGACTTGCTGGAAACACGTCATTTTACTTATAAATACTTCCAATTCTACACATACATACATACATACACGCTGTACATGATATCTATCTACTTATATTTACAGAAAGCTTTAAGATATATTAGATTTTCCTGTACAACAACAATTCGTTGCCGACTGGGCAAATAACCGAAAAAGCACAGATGCCGTCATCGTCTGTGACCGATTATATGGGAATGGCCTAAACCAATACAAATCGCTAAGTTGCAGTGTACATATGGGTAGAAACTTTTTATATATGTATATGTATGTATGTAAGTATGTAGATAGATATGCATGCATGTCTTTTTAGAAAAATATATATGTATATGTAAGTATATCTCAAGTACTGAAGCCAATAGCTTTGCGGCAGCTTGGCCACTTTGAACGCTTTAAATTATAACAAAAATAAGAGGACAAGAAAAAATTCGTGGAATTGGGGTGACGCGACACAAAAAACTGCAGTAAGAAAAACTGTGTTAACAGGTTGCGCCAAAAACATTGACATGCCACTAACAAAGTTTTCGCTCAGGGCTATCGCCAAGGTAGCAAATATGTACTACATAGTATTACTGGCTGTGGAAACATCATGTAACTAAATACTAACAAATGTACGCGGCGACTAGGTAGTAGGTTGTAAACAGGCGGAAAAGACGACTACCTATAAATCAGAGAAAAATTCTGCAGATTTCTCTATGATTTTTTTTTTTTTCAAATAAGAAGCCTTTTTTATTATGACTAAAAAAAGATAACAAATTTTCAATGTAATTAAAAATATGACCCGTAGAATTAAGATGAAAACCTTTTCAATTTTTGATTAACTTATTTATTTATTGTTATATTAGGGTTATATTAGGGAATAATATGAGAAAACAACGATTTTTCAAAGTGGTAGAAGTGATAGCTGCTATTTCGGAGATCTCCTCATCAGACTTCTCTCTTGGTTCATGGTTGTTTTCTCATAAAAATAAATAAAATGGCCTATAAAACTAGTATGCAAATCTCTTCAATATAATTAAGAAGGGAATTTTGGTTTTCATTAGAGTCTCCTATTAATTTTAATTAGCCGATGATCTTATCAATTTGAAATTATTGACAGCTAAATTTTTTTGAGTAGACTATTTTCTGAAAAAAAATAAAACACTGTTTTTTTTAACTGTTTTTTATTAAAAACGACTGTAATTTATTGAGCTCGAGGCCAGGTTATATTAGGGAATAATATGAGAAACCCACCAGGAGTTAAGAAAGAAGTCTGATGAGGAAATCTCCGAAATAGCAGCTATCACTTCTACCACTTTGAAAAATCGTTTTTTCTCTGATTTATAGGTAGTCGTCTTTTCCGCCTGTTTACAACCTACTACCTAGTCGCCGCGTACATTTGTTAGTATTTAGTTACATGATGTTTCCACAGCCAGTAATACTATGTAGTACATATTTGTTTCAGGATACCAAAGTGGAAAATCCACTGAGTTTGCGAACGATTCGAGTGTGATAATTGCCAATGTTTCAGGAGCATTGCGAGACTGGTTCATAAATGTTCACGCATTAATGACAAATGCATACAGAAATTGTGCTGAGTTGGGCCCAAATTGATCTCAGAGTAGTTTGTATTTCTAGACTTGAACAAAATAAGTCTTTGAAGACTTAAAAAAATTGTCTCACCGCAATAATTATGATATACATATACATATGTACATTTGATGATGTATCGCCATCCCTAGTCAAAATTTGGTTTAGATACAAGTCGGTTTGCGATCTGTTTCTTTAGAGCGGAACATGTCACTGGAGATGGCACAACGCCCGATCCGGTTTGTCTCCGAACTAAATTTGACAAGGTATGACAGAAAATCGTTGGCAACACATCAGAACTATATGTTTTTGATTTTACGAAGGTTTTGATGGCTTTTTTAAAACTCAACCATCGATTAATTTTTCTATCTGCTTAACTGGTTATGGGCGGCACTAGAGAACAGCAACCCAATCTAAAGTAGTTTTGCAACGCGATTCCAAAAAAAAAAAATATTTGTTTGGCCCTGCGATGGTCTTTTTACATTTTCCGTTATATTTTCGGCATTTACCGTCGGTAAGATTGGTATGTTATATCGATATTTTTGTCGAGGGCAGACAATTCTTATTGCTTATATTATACTGTCTTTCTGTTAAGACTTCCAGCTAAAACGATCTGCTATTGTCAAAATTACAAATATTACAAAAAATATAAAAAAAATCACTATATGGACCACACTTTCCAACAAATCGCTTTGGCTTAGCATAAGTAAAGTGCTAATTTCAAGCAGAAAAATTTTCCGGTGCGAAAGTCAACTTTGATCATTTGTATTGGCTAACTTAATTAATATTTTTAGGTTGATTTGTTTTAGTCAGAGTATTCCCACAAAATTTTCTATGTATTGTCATGGTCTAAGCTCAGTCAAATCTGTACTATATTCATATGTATGTATATCGAATTAAGTTTTTCTAAAGCTTTGTTACTATGAGCACGAGTCAAAAGAATATAAAATATGCAATAAAATTTGTTGAATTGTTCAGCACAACAGGTTGCCATCGGCGAGATGTCAACTAATTTAATTACGATCCATTGAACTTGGCTCCTTAGTCGGTTACCTCTTCTCGGCTATCGATTGATACCCAGTTATAGCTCTGTTCAAGAACTGATTATTTAATTAATTCATTCACTATTGTGGATTGCCAATTATCACGATTACTATGCAAGTTGATATATATAATAACAACAAATACATATGGACGCTTATAAATGCGCGTTTAAAATATTGAAATCTATTAGCAAATTTTTTTGCGATTCATTTTGTTAATTAATTTTATCGCTTGCTACTTACGCTCACTCACATAAATACAATATGTATAACAATATTAACATATAAATGTACACCTGTATAAATATTTTTAGTGGTATAGGTGGGTGGTACTGCCTTTAACATCTGAATTGCATTCGACAAGCTTGGCAGGTTGTCACTTTCAAACCAGAATTAGAGTGTCTGCTGCGTCTAACGATACGGATAGCAACTGGATAAATATCCTAAAATACTTATTGCACAATATACCGAAACAGAGATATCAAACCTGTCCTGAAGAGAACAGATATAAGTTTTATCGCAATTTTTTGACGAGAAGTATTTTTTATAACAGTTTTATTCTAACGTTTATTTTTCGCGATGTCTGATAACTGTTACGAGTATGCAGTAGACAAATTTTTTGCATCGCCAAAAAATTATTTGTCATCGTTGTAAGGGAAGGATATGGATGCAAAAACTAGAGATGATGAGATTGAAGGTGAAGATGCAAATAAAGATAAAGTGAAAGATAAAGATACAGACACGGATAAAGGTAAAATAACTCTTATCAGACAACATAAAAATAAAGATTGGGAAATAACTCTTATTGCTAATAGAAAAAATATGCATTTCTGAGAGTTGTCAAGCAAACACAAAAAATAAATGGCGGCCTGTAACATTTTAGCCCAAAATAAAAAAAATATTTTTCATCTAATCTCAGAAACCGGGCAATGTTTTCAATTCTAAAATTATAGATAACAGTTATTTTCGATTCTTGTATATGAGCAGGATCTCATAATTGGTAAACATTTAATGGCGCCAAGCAATTTGTTTATATTTTATAAATCAGCATAATACGCTGGGTGGGGACGTTATTCCTTATACATATGTTCCATCGAAAAATTATTACCCTACTATTCTCTATAGACCTATTAGCCCAACTTCGTTTCTGCTTGAGACTCTTGAACGCCTCATAAGCAGAATTTGAACGAGAAGCTAATCTCGAAAGCGCAACATGCAGATCAGTGTTGACTGCTTTGCATAGCGTCATTAGTCGCATCGAAAGGGTCCTAGAAAATGGGGATTTTACATTGGGCACTTCGCAGGGATGGGTCTTATCACCGGTACTGTAGAACCATGTCGTAAATAGGTTTCTTATGCAGAGGGTCATAAATAACTGGGCTAAGAAATTGGGGCTAAGCATAAATGGAGAAAAGACGGGCCAAGAACATACAAGGTACTGGTTTGGAGAAATCTTGAATTTGAAGGAGTAAGGCTACAATTGAAGCAAGGCACTAGATACCGGGGATCGAGCTGGATAACAAGCTGTTGTGGAGACCCAATTTAGAGGAGAGGATAAAGAAAGCCTTTGTTGAAAGATATTGAGCCGTAGACGGGGCCTATCTTTTGCACTTTCGCATTGGATTTCCACCGCAATTGTTAGGTCGATACTGTTTTGTGGGGTAATGGTATGTTGGACGGACCAGCATAACAGGAGCAGTACGAATTGAGGTTGATGGATGATGCAGTGGTGTGAGGATGGTACGTAGAACGACACACATATATACGGACGGGTACAAAATGGGAAAGAGAGTTGGAGCTGCGGCCTACTGCCCAAAACCAGGGATGAGTAAATCTTACGATCTGTCGGATAACTGCAATTTGAAGCAGAAATCCTGGCCGTGGAGAAAGCAGCTGCGCTGATGTAAAATTTTTAACCAACTAGCAGGCGGATTAACAGCTACATCAACAGCCAGGCAGCGATCAAGGCCCTGCTTTCGCTCAGTATCTGCTCCAAAACCGTTCAAGAGTGTAAGGAAGCTTAGGTTTGCTGTGCCCAGAACCGTGCACCTTTATTGGGTTCCAAAATATAAGGATGTAAAAGGAAATGATAGAGCAGACGACCTTGCCCAAACAGGTGCAAAAATCTTGTGGGAATCATAAGATACTAAGCTCACGAGCTTTTTACCTTCTGTGAAAGGAGAGAAAGATGCAGGAAATGCTTGCTGTGAGAAGGAAACGATGGAACATATAATAGCCAATATCCGCCATTGCATAGGGGACAATTCAAGATACTGGACGAACCGCGGCTGCATGATCTATATGCCGATAAAGTACCGAAGAGCCTACTTCAGTTCGCCAAGGAGGATCATAAGATGAAGTTTTTATCAGTCGTGAGCTTTTCTGGTAACACAAAGGACCTACTTGGTCTATGTCAGACAAGTTGTTGAGCTAGCTAGCTTAACCTAACCCAACATATTGACAACTTTTGACTATTTATTTTATTGATTGCTTTTAATAAAAAATAGTTAAGCTAAGTTATTTTACTCGAAATTAAAAAAATTCTAAAAATTAGACCAATATTTCAAAAGTACGCATGATTTACGACACGGTCTTTTTACTGATGCTGTTTTTCCTATAAAAAAAAATTAATATGCCTTATATAAAAAAAAAATTGCGAAAGAGCGCCAGCAAACAAATTTCGAAAACTAACAGTAATTTGTTGGCACTTTTCTTTTTTATGCATTTCCACATGAAGTTAATGATATAAACCTGTGTAACCGAATTTTTAAAGATTGAGTAAATTTTGTAAAATTTTTTTTTACTTTTGGAGAATTCGAAAATTGAATTTACACAGTTTTTTTTAGAATGAACTATATTTTTATAATAAAAATAATAATAATAAAACTTGCCTATATATGGTGACGTCATAATTATGAAATTGGATGTACATACATATGTGTGTAAATTAAATTCCTTAAGTAATATGTTTAAATGATCCTGTGAGATATCCTGACCTCAGAACTTGAAAATGTTTTTAAATTCTACATTTATTTTTATCTTCTTTATGTGCATACCTAACCTCAAGTAAATATAAGTGCATTCAATACAATACTGTTGGCCACTTATGTTTATTAATTCATTTTTAATATTTTTTTATAAATGTATAACTCATTGTGTAAAATAAACTGTGTAAATAAAAACTTCAATACTTTTACGAAATTCAGAAAAATTCATCAAATTTCAAGAAATGTTCGTAAATATTTTTAACTTTTCGATCCGAATTTTTAAATACTTAATACTTTTGAAAATTCTGATTAAAAAGTTTGAAAATTTTAAACATAAGTGGTCATTATATTATATATTGTATATATTTATGTAATTGTATTGCTTATTTTACCTTTTGGAAGCTAAAAAGTAAAAAAAAAGAAGATTAAACAAAAGATAATTAAAAACTCAGGCGTTAAACTGGTTGAAGCGAATTTCAAAGAAATGCAAAAAAAAAAACTAAAAAACAAAACAACTCAAGAATGGATACAACAAAAATGAATGTATGTAGTATGTTCGATTGTGATATGCTGCGGCACTTGTGAGGACACTGGTCAAAAATTAAATATGTGCGAAACGACAAAATTGCTCGAGCAAACATGCATGCATACATATATAAACACACACACCCACACATGCATATGTATGAGCATAGAAGGGAGCATACTTTGAAGAAAAACAAAAAAAACTAAATAAAAAAGTAAAACCGAAAAGTAAGACAATCAAATTGTTATGAAACAAGTTTTTCTTTAACGATGTAGAATCATGTTACCACTTCGAATACTAAATTGGAGTTTGGTGTGTGGAGTACTAAAGCGGGGCAAGCGCGTTTCAGAGTCGGAAGAAGGTTCTGCGTGGTCACATACATGCAAAGCTACATACCTACATACATCTATATATATATATATATGTACATATGTGTGCGTTGATGTCCAAAACAGTGGCAGCGGGGTACAGTAGCGGCCACGGCAACTTTCAGCTTAAAAAAATCTTTACAAGCTTAAATGCGTTGCACCTCCTTAACTCTTTTTGGTTATTCCTTAAATTTGTTGTTGGCAGTTATGAACAATCACTGGGATGCCTTGGCATTTTATGTGTATTTGTATGTGCTATGTACCTGTGTTGCTTATTTTATTGCCCAAAAAGGTTGCTTTCCTCTTCGTTTAACAATAAACACAAACCAGCATACAAATAAATCAGCACTCCAATCCCCACAGCCACACATGCATATGTGTACAATGTGCATAAGAATATAGAAGTGCGTTCATAGGTACTCAAAAATTAAGAATACAAGAAAAATTTCAAATACGTACCCAGTCAGCGATAATTTTTTGTATCCCAACAAGTCCCAGGAACCATCTTGCGGCATGGTTTTCGATAATTAATTTTTTGTTTCACAATTTTCTGGGATCGATAGAAATATAGCGGATTCAAATTATCATTATCACTACAATCATCATTACCATTAATATTATAATTATGATTATACATAATAAAGTATAATTATCATCATCATTATCATTATCATTATCATTATCATT
Organism: Anomoia purmunda; assembly: GCA_951828415.1. NCBI lineage: Eukaryota > Metazoa > Arthropoda > Insecta > Diptera > Tephritidae > Anomoia > Anomoia purmunda. Next base: position 23,662,035 of record OX639995.1, read on the forward strand.
ATCATTATCATTATCATTATCATTATCATTATCATTATCATTATCATTATCATTATCATTATCATTATCATTATCATTATCATTATCATTATCATTATCATTATCATTATCATTATCATTATCATTATCATTATCATTATCATTATCATTATCATTATCATTATCATTATCATTATCATTATCATTATCATTATCATTATCATTATCATTATCATTATCATTATCATTATCATTATCATTATCATTATCATTATCATTATCATTATCATTATCATTATCATTATCATTATCATTATCATTATCATTATCATTATCATTATCATTATCATTATCATTATCATTATCATTATCATTATCATTATCATTATCATTATCATTATCATTATCATTATCATTATCATTTTCATTATCATTATCGTTATCATTATCATTATCATTATCATTATCATTATCATTATCATTATCATTATCATTATCAATATCATTATCATTATCATTATCATTATCATTATCATTATCATTATCATTATCATTATCATTATCATTATCATTATCATTATCATTATCATTATCATTATCATTATCATTATCATTATCATTATCATTATCATTATCATTATCATTATCATTATCATTATCATTATCATTATCATTATCATTATCATTATCATTATCATTATCATTATCATTATCATTATCATTATCATTATCATTATCATTATCATTATCATTATCATTATCATTATCATTATCATTATCATTATCATTATCATTATCATTATCATTATCATTATCATTATCATTATCATTATCATTATCATTATCATTATCATTATCATTATCATTATCATTATCATTATCATTATCATTATCATTATCATTATCATTATCATTATCATTATCATTATCATTATCATTATCATTATCATTATCATTATCATTATCATTATCATTATCATTATCATTATCATTATCATTATCATTATCATTATCATTATCATTATCATTATCATTATCATTTTCATTATCATTATCGTTATCATTATCATTATCATTATCATTATCATTATCATTATCATTATCATTATCATTATCAATATCATTATCATTATCATTATCATTATCATTATCATTATCATTATCATTATCATTATCATTATCATTATCATTATCATTATCATTATCATTATCATATCGTTGGATCAATGGATGAGGCTTCAAATATTTAAGGCGTTTTGAAATTGTGGCAGGTTAAGTTTTGAAAGAAATTGAGTTAGTGATAGTTATAGGTAAAACTTATAATGGTATTTTTTTGTATAAAAAAAAAATTTAAAAAAAAAATGGAATTGCCACAATTTCGTTATAATACAATCTCCATTTTTTTTTTTTTTTACATTTTCGAGCACGTTTACGAATATTTCGTTCGCTGGGCATATACAAAAACAGTCAACAGTGAATTGAAAATAAGAAAAGGATTGAGTAAATGCAAAAAAGTGTTTCAAAATTAGTTTAGCTCTTCTGCTCATTTTTTTTTTCATTTAATTTTTTTGCCACAACTTATTTAACGACCTTTTTCAGATTCGGTAGTTTATAGATAGGTGGGATTAAAACAAAACAAGTTTTAGGGGCAACCAGCGTTACCATTGGCAATAACACGCCGGCCCAAGAGGAGTCGCTATGGAAGCTGTGATTTGGCTTGCGACTGTGACTTTGAGCGACGCGACGAAACGCCATGAGGGAAGAGTTCCCACTCGTAACTAAGTAAATTTTAATGGCTATTGCCTGTCTTTTTTTTGGTTTAAACATTCTTTTAACTGTTGTTGTTGTTGTTGTTAATCTCCATATACGGAATGTATGTATGTCTGTGATTCCTTTGAAATATATGCGATTGCATTAAGATTTTCGTAGTAAAACTTAATCGTCTCAGTGAAAGCGAACGAGAATGACGACGCAATTTTTTTTTTGATCTTAATGATCATTAATAAATGTCAGACTAAATAATAGCATGAAATTGTTCTTACTGATTTTTATGCCGATTCGAATTGAAATAAAAAATATGAAAAAATAATAATGCAGTTTCAAAAATTAGGTTTATATTTTTCAATAGTTGTTCTACTAATCAACCAAAACTTTATAAAGAATATGCAAACCTATTATCAAATTACGAATAATAATGAATTATTGGCATGTGCGAGGGTAATTTAAATTTATTTTTTAATGTAAATGTACACTTACAGTATACTTAAACAAAATCAAAGTTGAATAAATGCCAATGTATTTAAAGAGTTATGCCCACTTTTTTCTTTGCCAGAATATCCGATACCTTCCCACTGCAGATTTCCACATCTCCATAAATAGTGAGTAACGATAGTCCTTTCAATCGCTCTTCTCTAGTCTCTTTTGTGGTCTTTAATCTTCTTAAACTTGGAAATGATCGGTATATGTTTAAAAAATTGCCTATGACAAATATCCAAAGTTTCTATAAACATTTTTGGTCTTTCCATTGAATATTTAAATACAGCTTGAAACTATAAACAAATTTAATATGAGACAAGTGGATATCAATCGTTTGATTACCGCTTCCACATCTTCATGCCCATATTAAATTTTTCAATGAAGTGAGAAACGTCGTTCGGCCATACTTCCAGAAAGACATCAACGGGCTTGCCCAACGCAAGGACATTAATTAGGCTGTATGCCTTCGGATTTACTCTTCAGCACGTCCATTTCATCTAACGTCAAACAAAAGAGTTCTAGTGTTTCATGAAACAAACTGAGTAAAATCAGGTACCTTCACCGTTCCCATGCAGTTCCCATGCTTGCACAACGAACGTCATCTTTCTAACAGCACCGGGTTCTCGGTTGATTAGTATAAAAATATGAAGGTATGTTGGGGGATAATTCCGTGTGTAGAAGTCCACGCAAATACGAAAAGTCTCTGATTGCCATTCACCTGGGAGTGGCCAGAACGATTCTTGCGGTACAAGCAGCACACGACTTCCGGGTGATTTCACCCAAGTGTCCTCTGGGAGTGAGCTAAAGGCGAACCTGGAGGGGCCATGTTTTCCGTTTAAGAGCCCACCAGGGCTTGAAGCAAGCGACTCGTTTTATAAATGAGTCCTTAAAACAAAGCAAACGCCACAGTCTCAGGTTGTGCCCTGGCTGGTTGATGTTCTCGCAAGAGGAGATACTGGCATCATCGCCCTCCAGGAAATGGAATGAACGGATAAAGATCGATGCGGTACTCGCGGTTGGTAGCAGATGAAAAGAAAGGCCTCCTCTACGTTGGGTAGACCAGGTGGAGAAGGACTTGGTTACACTTAGGATCTCTAACTGGCGCTAGTTAGCAAAACAAAAAACGACTGACGTGCTTTATTAGAATCGGACTAGGCACCAGTTATTGGTTGTTTGATTGTGATGTACCTTTTTTAATAAGAGTAATCAAAATCTAGAATTTTTAAAAAGTCATTGATGATTCATTATTGTAGCCCTGAAAAAGGTTTGGTTTGGCTGCGGCCCTAAAAATCGGAACTCACCCTCTCCCTAAACATAACTAACATTTTAGAATTGCAGTCCAATAGCTGCGAAACGTTGATATTATTAAAAATGGGATCTGCATTGAAAATAGTGCGTCATATATACCGGTATAGAAAAAAACTAATGCGGTGTCGGGTTTCTGTGGGACACAATAACAAAACTTCGGTGAATTTAGATCGTACCATCAATATTATTCAGTAGTAATTCCGTATTGCTTTTCTATTATTAACTACGTTCTTCTTTTGTATTTTATTTAACATCTAAGATTTCGTACGCTGTAATTTGTAAAGCTACAACCTATCCCAAGGTGAAAAAGTGTAGGCTATTTTTTTCTTTTTTTTTCTTCCCGATTTATTTATGCACGCATACACACATACATGTAGACACATATATATATATATGTACATATATATGTATAAGTATTTGAATGAACATAAATATAACATTAACCCTCATTCACTCCTATGAATTGAACTACTATCGAATAGATATAATTGGACTACTGACGCAAAACAAGACAACCAAAAGAATTTATTACGAAAAAGGGCTGATGTCGTTATACACTTTACACGCTCGTGTCACATAAGTTTAAAACTAAGATTTATTTTCACAAATTTAGCCAAAAAGTTGCGCAAAAAGAGAAGACAAAAAATTAAAATAAAGCAATAAAAAAAGCGAAATACGCAATTGAGACAGTCAACAATAAAACGCACGAAATTTGAGATCTTAGAGTTTGCATATTTATTCATAAAATTTGTTTTTAAATAAAAATACGCACATTTACTAAGATATATTTCCAAAGAGCAATAACCAACAAAATATTCAAATCAAATAAACACAAAAAAAAAATTTTTAATAAAATACAAAAACTTCAATAATTAAAATATTTATGCAAACTATGTATTTGAAACGATTGGATTATTATACATACATACATACATATATTGCTTATAAATTGGCATTCGGTCAGGCAGTCAGGCAAGTATTCAATTGGACAACTTGCACACTAAGCCGCAGAGCGGACTTTGTCGATTGTCGGTGAACTCACCTGCTGTGTGGTGGCAACCAATATTGGCTACTTTTTTTTTTACAACCTAACTACGACTTGGCTTCAGCCACACTCACGCATAAATTTTATATTTCGATAAATTTGTATGTGTATGTATGTACATATGTGTGTCTGTATGTTCATGCGTGCCTGAATTTTAATTTCCAGAAACGATTTGAACAGTTTTAGTTGAGTTGAGTTGAGTGTCGTTTAAAATTCCAGAAGCGATTAGAATTTGGCCAAAAAGAGGCTCTGCAGGAAGAATCACAATGGCTATTTGATTTCTTTTGTGCTGCTTTTTTTTTTTTAATTAGTAAGTGTCTATATCTGTATTTGAATTTGTACAGACATTTGTATGAGTAGCGATATCCAACACTGTATCCGATTTCCACAGGGTAGGCATTTAAATGACAAAAAATTTATGTTAAAATTGTGTACCAAATAATAGCCATGCCGTTCATTGATAAATTAAACTTGTTGGTTTTACTTCCACACGACATTTTTTGTTTGTGTTTTTGATTACAACGCCAACGGCTAGATTAAATCTTAAATTCCTCTTGCAGTCTTTTTCTCGTACATGGAAGTATCATACAAATGTCCACTCTTCGATCAATGCTTTTAGCAAGACACGTGATTTTAAAGCCAGCGATACAATATTCTATTGTGAATAATAAAGCTGTAACTTTGTCATTGGACGATAAGGTAAAATTTTGCGCAAGCTTCTATTTTGGAAGTCGTGCGTTCGTTATTTTCAAGCTTGGTTTTCGATGTTGGTTTTTATATTATTGGTATTATTTTCTGTGTAAATTTTTTTTGTTCACTTTTAATGAAAATGTATGTAGTTATTTCAATAATATAAACCATGAAAATCAAAATTTTAGAAAATTTTGCTGAAATTCAAAAAATTAACTTTAAAAGTTAAATTGAAAAATTAAGTATAAAAGTTTTTCAAAGATACAGTTTTACCAAGAATGATAGAATACAAGATTGCGCCTTCCCGCGGTGAAATGACAGATCTCGCCTTTAGTAAACAAGAATACGGGAGAGAGAAAATTGAACAACTTCCAATATTTCATTGAAAAACGTGTTCTAATTGTTCTAAAGTGTAAAAGTATGAATTTATAGGCAGACATTTAATAAATAAATTCGCAAAATACTAAAAAAAGTGTCTCTTTTTCTTAATTTGTGAAAAAAGCTTTGTCTAGTTGAAGTTGAGAATTGTCAAACCCGGCAAAACCAAAGTAGCGGTACTTCTAAAGGCGTCACCTTCAGTATTCAGTACACCGTGCAGTTTTACAGCGTATTCAATTCGAGCATAATAAAGTATAAGTTTCATATTACTAAAAATTTCCATTGATTTTTGATAATTTTTTCTGAAGGTCTTGCGCGCTGCATCCCCTTCCATATAAACAACGAACGAAATTTTACTTTCTTATACTTTTTTGTAAATAAACTTTTATCTAAACCAATTTCAAGAACCTAAATTACAAAGAAGTAGCATCGCGTTTCGTTTCCTGTAGCAAATACTCTCGTCCGATTTCACCACTTAGATCTAATCAAAGAAAGTAGATTACAAAGAAGTTGCATCCTATCCCACCGTTCCTCTAAAAGAAAATCTAGTCCAATTCACTATACCAGAACTAATTTAACTTTTGCGGATTGATATTAGAATCTATTTGGATCCAAATGGTTTCATGCAACTTCTTTGTAATCTACATTCTTTGTTCTACTATAAATCAACAAAAGTTAAATTAGTTCTGGTATGGTTAAATCGTACGAGGCTTTCTCTTAAAGAAACGGTGGGAGTGACGCAACTTCTTCTTTGGTAATCTACATTCTTTGCCAAAATTTTTGAGATACCATTCCTAGTTGAGGGAGAAAAGGGAGATTATAACCTAGTCTAGTCTGGGCAAGTCATAAACGGCATTCTTTCTTTTTTTCCGCCGCTGACTTTCCCCCTTTTCCGAGAAATTTAGTGAGATTTCGCTACGCCATTTTATGCAATTCGAATTTTTAATCAACAATCGCAATTTCTTAAGCTACATACATACATGCGTATATTTTTTTTTTTTAGCCAAATAAAATAATTTAATATTTTTTATATTGTTCAATTTAATATACACAATTAATTTAGTGAAATAAAATTTTTTTTCTGCGGCAAATCTAAGCCGGATAGGCCAGACATTTTTTTGAACTTTACTTTATTTAACTAACATTTCGGGCTATCTTTTATGACAAGATGTGTAATGAGTGAATGTAGTAGGCTTTTTACAAAGTCCAACACAATTTATATGATAGCCATCTATCTACAATCGTACGTGTTTTCACTGCCTTCAACCTGTTAGCCTTGGCTAGCGCAACAAGCCTCATAGGCATCCAAACTTAGCTGGAGATGCTATAAATGACAATTCACTCTTGCTTTCAGCTATGATTTCCGCAATTGCCAATGCTCGTTGTTCAAAGCACATCGCGCGTCTAGGAATCACACGAATACAATAATTATGCTAACGAGCTCCTTTCAGCTAGCTGCTTTAATTTGGACCGAAAAAACAAACAAACAAAATTTAATAATAAATAAATAGCTGGAAAAAATGTCTATAGCATTCAAAGCGTTTACACGCTTAAATGTTTGACAAACCTAAAATTTGCATAGCAACACAAAATAAAAGATAAAACTCAAAGACATGAAATCAAATGAAATGAGGCAACCAACCAGCTAATAAAACGCAGCAATAACTACAACCGAAGCGACCATAAACAATGAACCAAAAAAAAAGCCAAAAAAATATGCGTATAAATTAGCAAACATTTTTAGGATACGCACTTTTGCCACTTTTTTGGTACGCGTTGTGTTTTTAGCAAACTGAAATAATAATTTTGTTGGTGGTTTTTCACTTACTAAATCGACCGCGATTCGCATGCAAGTTGCTAGTAGCTGTTTTTTTTTTGTTTGTTCTTGTTTGGCTCAACTATTACCGACTTTTGGCGGTCTCGCGCGTACGATCGATCGTCTTCATCGACTTGGCCTCGCTACAGTTGCTGTTGTATTGTTGTATTGTTGTATTGTTGCTCTTGTGTCTATTGTCGAGTTAGCGCGAACGAATGGTTTATATTATTTATATTTATTTTGTTTATATTTAGTTATTAAATTGTTGCTAAATACTACATAACGGCTGGTTCAATATTTGCAAGTATTTTTTTTTTGGGCAAAACCGAATTATTGCTTAACTAAATAAGTGTTATGTAGCTTTTGGTAGCTTTATAATTTGCAAATCGCTCAGTTCGAAAATTAAGCAACAAAATGCGTGCAAACTCGTATCATGTGCGCTTCAAGTTTTCCTATTTATCGCTTTCAACGACAGCGTGTGAAAATTTTCAATTCAGACTGTGTGATTACGCACCGATCCGTAACCATGACCGCGCACCATACGCACGTTGGGTGGTACCAACGAATTTTTGATTTTTTTTTTGTTTTTTAGTAAACTATTCTTCAGTGTTGTGTGGCTTATTTTTTCCTCGTTATTACCTTTAATTCGATTTCATTAGCTGTTTGTATTTCCCACTTTTTGCGAAATACATACATACATACTATGTACTTTAGGGCATATCACGTTATATGATGGGGGAAATAGTTTAGCGTGTGTCAATTTTATTTGAACACTAATTTCGGGAAAAAATTTTGGATGCAGAAATTTCTTTAGGTTTCCGCTAAAAACAAGTAAATGGCGTTTTTGCAATAACTTTCTTATTCGATATCGGATTTTTTGAAGTAAAACTTCTTTAGTGGCAGTGAATTTTAGCATCGCGTAACGAAAGTCGCGTTAGAATCACTTTACTAATTTCTACCACAACTTTTACTCATTTCTACCACTATTTTAATAATACTACTACTAATATCTACCACTATTTCTACTAATTTCTACCACTGCTTTTATTAATGCCACTATTAAGTTTTAGTCATTTCTACCACTACTTTTACCAACTTCTACCACTGTTTTTACCTATTTCTGCCACTACTTTTGTTAATGCTTTTACTTATTTCTACCACTATTTTTAATAATTTCCACCACTATTTCTACTAACTTCTTCCACTGCTTTTACTAATTTCTACCACTATTTTTACTAATTTCTACCACTATTTTTACTCATTTCTACAACTATTTTAATAATACTACTACCACTATTTCTACTAATTTCTGCCACTGTTTTTATTAATGCTTATATTAAGTTTTAGTAATTTCTACCACTATTTTTACCAACTTCTACCACTGTTTTTACATATTTCTACCACTATTTTAATTAATGCTTCTACTTATTTCTATCACAATTTTTACTGATTTCTACCACTATTTTTACTTATTTCTGCCATTATTTTCATTAATGCTACTACTTATTTCTACCACTATTTTTACTAATTTCCACCACTATTTTTACTAACTTTTTCCACTGCTTTTACTAATTTCTACCACAATTTTTACTAATTTCTACCACTGTGTTTACTTATTTCTACCACTATTTTTACTCATTTCTACCACTATTTTTTTTCTAATTTCTACCACTGTTTCTACTTATTTCTGCCATTATTTTCATTAATGCTACTACTTACTTATACCACTATTTTTACTAATTTCTACCACTATTTCTATTATTACTAATGCTACTACTAATTACCACGACTACTTTTATTAATTTTTACTACTGCAAAGAAGTTTTACTTCTGGCTCGCACACTTAGATGCACTTAGGTGTTTTTTGTTTTAATTCTTTATGTCGACGAAAAGGTCCCCCTCATCAGTGTATTTAGGCTTTACTCGTAATAGTTTTTGGTCTTAAAAGACATTTTGATTTGTACCCTCTCTTATTTTGGAATTACTATCCTGAGTTTTTTATTTTTATATTATAAATCTGAAGCTCTCGAAAAATTGTGAGCTCTTTGCTAACAAACAAAAACGTTATATATTTTTTTTTAAATCCATCTCTTAGCAACTGTAAAAAAAAGCACGTAGATTACAAAAAAGTTGCATGAAATTTCGTTTCCTTTGTGAAGTATTGTCGTCAAATTTCACCACACCAGAAACCAATTGAATCTAATAAGATTGGATTGCTATTAAAGTCGATCTTAAGGAATTGCTATTAAAGTTGATATTTCCTCGGGGAAATATGTTCCTGGGTCGAACCGCATTGGTCTAAAAAATTTCCTTATTTTCGCTATCCCGCTACAGTTGTATATTTTCACCAAATCTATCCCGCATTAACATACAGAAGTCCTATATTTAGTTGGATTTTTGTAACAAAATAATATTTTGCGATAATTAAGTTTATATATGCTCATACGTATAATGTTTACGAATTTTAAGTCTGTCAACTACTGAATCTTCGCGCGTTCCAAAGTTTTGATAAGTTTTTTTTTTAATTAACTCAGGTGAGTATATAATTAATTTGCGATTTTTAGGCACATTTGAAATGCCATTCTGTTTTAAAAAAATTATGTATTTTTTTAAGTTCCGCTTTGTTGATGGCTGGTTGCTGAATAGACTCTTCGGTTCAAAAAACTTTTTTTACGTTAATTTATATTATGAAAAGTTAAATAAAAGGCAACTGAAACAGTAATCGTACATACGAATATTAAAAACATTACAACTGTTTTGAGTGTGTATAAAGTACTGTATTTGGCACATTATTTCAAAAATAAACTGCTTGAATAATTATACATATAATTTTAACCAAAATGATATTTGTGCCTTTGGTTAACACCTTCACAACTATATATTACTCATAAAAATCCAAGGTTTGATATTGCAAGAAAAAAATTATTTGGCCTGATTTTACAAGGTACTTATAAAAATTTTTACCCCCCCTGTTTATGAAAAAATTAACTATGAAATTTTTTTTTTTTTTTCTGCATATGGCATTTTATTGGAGAGGACAACTGCGTAACACCACCACTCTCTTTTTCCATATCGAGAACAGTTACTTTCCCCCTCCTTCCTCACTTCATCCTAGCATCCTTCATCTTTCGGTTAACGCAATTCTATGCGAAAGAGTTAATGGGTCAGTTAATTTTGTGTTTGAGCAAAAATCAAAGAGTGTAACTTGAAATAAATTTTATGACAAAATAAAAAATGAAAATGGCAGGAAAACATAATAATTCGTATATTTTTAAAATATCGGCAGAATCAGTATTACCAATAACGGAAAAATAAATAAACCCCAAAATAATTTCGAAAAAAGTTAAAAGCTATAACTTCCGAAATATTTCGAATATCGAAAAATCTTCAAATTTATAAACAGTTTAAAAAAAAGCTTAAGATTTTATTAGTTATTTCATAAAAAAAACTTAAGGAAAAAATTAACACCACTCTGTTATAGTCAAAGTCAAAAAAGGGTTTATATAAAACTCGGTTTAAAGCTTCAAATGAGAGGAATGCGACTTTAAAAATTTCAAAATAGGTTTCCATTTTTTTCTTGATTTCTTGCATACTTTATGGCGCTCAATTTTATTTATAAATCACCTGTCATAGAGCTAACTTATTGAAATTCTCCTAGTGCTTAGTAAACGTTTTCATTTTATGTGGGTTATTAATCTAATGTTATAACTATGGGCCAGTTTTTCAGTGCGACTTTAACTCTGTTTACCAATTAAACTTAGTAAACTCAATATGTAGTTTTTCAACCTGGCCAGGACTAAACTAAGTTTAACTAATCAGCTAACTGTGGCTACCTCGTCGGCTTTGGTAGCAAAAAGTTCAATCAAAGCCATTCTAAAGGTTGTCTCATTGTAGAAAAATTATTACTTCTCACAGACGTTTTATTATCAAGCAATAGCGTTGAATGTGTAAACAAACAACAGAGCTGTCGTCGTACCTAGATAAAGAAAGAAACAGTGTTGTCCTACAAAATAGCCAAGCTTATGCCGGCCTTCAACTATTACTGAAAAACAGCTCTGTAGTTTAAACTCAGTTTAAATTTTAAGCGATTTTAAATGTTCTGAGTTTAAATGGAGTATAAACTAGCACTGAAAAACTAACCCTAAGCACCAGCGTTTTTTTTTTAATGGTTTGTTTACTTTTACGTGGGAATTTTCAACATGAACAAAACCAAATAAACAGTACCACTGATGGCGCCACCTTCTGTATTCAGTCCACCGTAATTGATGGCATATATTACTTTTTACAATTTATTTTTGAAAGAAAACAAGGCTCAATAACAAAACAAGACCGAATGTTTTTGTAACTTCAAACGAAGTTTTAATCGTCGGTGTGTTTTCACCGCTGTATGTACTATTTTCTTGTCGTATAAAAGCAAACAGCTGAAATTACTTTTATAAAAAAGTTATTATGTATATCCGTTTTTAGTAAAGGGGTCCGTCATTATGCAATCCGCAATTTTCTCTCGACGGCCCAGGATATAACGAACAATTCAATAATTACCGCAAATTTATTATTTGCGAGCGGATAACATAAAATGGAATGACGAGTCAGAAAAATCTTTATTTTTTATGTTAAAGAGCAAATCGATGGAATTTTCTTTAAACCTGATACTCATCTAGCTTTCTTTATTTGATTATCCATATACATATGTACATACATATAGTATGGTTATTTCCAATCTCTTTAATACTGCGAAGCTTGGAATATCTCGAATGCGATTTCCGGCGATAAGTGCCGAACATATATTGAATATTCTGAGTAACATAAATTATTGCCTACGGGTAGTGATTAGAGACATTAAGGTATTCCCATATGAATCAAATATACATAACGGGTGTTTTTTTAGACTGATAGAACTTTCGATAGGGATAACTGTCACTTGACAGCTGGTAAATGACATTTCGTTTTGAAATTTCTGTTCAGTAAGCATTGACAAACCATCATGGAAAGAATGATGCCGCAACAATGTTTACAAATTGTGGAAATTTACTTTAAAAATCAGTGTTCTGTTCGCCAAACTTATAGAGCACTTCATGAATTTTATGGTCCACATAATCGAGTATCAGAGCAGCTTATTCGTCGAACTGTTGATCAATTTCGAACAACATTTACTCTACTCGATGAAAAACCAACAACAGGACAAAGAACTGTACGTACAGAAGAAAATATTGGTGGTGTAAGTGATAGTGTTGGAGAAGATCCGAATTTGTCTATTCGCCGCCGTGATCAACAAGTTGGACTTTGTCCATCCACAACATGGAAATTTTGCAGTGGTTCAAAATTGGATTGATCGCATCCGATTCACCAAAGCTAGTCGTGGCGGACATACTTATGCCAGAAATAGTTTTTAAATAATAAATTTCATGAAAATATCTTTCAAATAACAAAAATAATTGGCATCATACTTCATTTTGTAAGTGTTTTATTTCAATTTAGAGTTCTATCAGTTTTTTTTCTAACAAAATTTTCTAGAGTATAGTATAGGGTAGGCGATAATATTTTATTCCATATTCATGTTAAGATATGTGGCTTAACAAGTGCTGCCTTTTTGGCTTCTCTTTCAGATCAATATGAAGTAGTTTTAGTGCCGATAAGCATTGATTTATTAGAAAAGAGCAATGATTTGTTGCAAAGAAGAAAAAAAACAGCGCGCAGTGAACAAACTATGAGAATGATGTGATAAGCATTGCTAAGTGCTTGTAATTCATATTCGTTTCCACAATGTTATGCAAGGTATGGCCTTTGTCCCCATTAAAAACCAAAAAAAAAAACTTCGAATGCTTATACAAGTATGTGCATATGTATGTTGATCTCATTATTCTCAAGTTTTCTTAAATGTTCTTGCTACTAGCTATAGGGTCTTCGTCGTTGCTTGCCGCAAACACAACCAGTAAATACTGGTCTTAGTCCTCTCACTCAACACGTATCAATGATAATGAGAAAGCTATAAAAAGCGAATTCCAATGCAAGTATTGTATGAACTACCACACCATTCTAGAGCTATCCCAACTACCCCATAAAATGTACAAAGATATTTACTTGTGTAAAACCCAGTGCTCAGTACAATAAAACTCTACTCCTAACCACCAAGCGTTTGATGGACGAGTTTGCAAGGTATTTAATTGCGCATGCGCAGCAACACTTTCGTAGCTAGTATGTAAATCGTTCAAGTCGGTGCCACCGCCGCTGCTGCTGAACTTGTAATTACTAGTACTGTGCGTGTACGCATGTCTTCATTTTAGATTTGTGAATTTTTTTTTATGCTCGCAGCAAAGCGTGCACGAAATATTAATTTGTGATGAGCGCATTCAAATCGTTTTCAAACATAGCTATGTACATATGTTTCTACGCACTTATTTCATTTATTTATGTAGGAATGTAGTTACATACCCAGTAGGGAAACTCATTGGTTTTACTGAATATGGAACCTCGACTCTGCTGAGTTCCATCTCCACTCCATTTAAGCAATTGGTGAATTTTGCATTGAAGTGCTAGGTATTAATACAAAGGGATCAGAGATTTTAAAATAATCGATTTTTAATAAAAATAAGGCGCAATAGCGGTATAAAATATACAACCTATTTCGTTATTGCCTTACGTCGGTAAAATATCAATAGAAAGTCGCGCTCATCCAAATAAATTACTTCATATTAAAATCTATTACAATGAAAGGCAATATGCTAAGTTAATAAATGCAAAGAATGACACATCAGCGGCTTCTTTTAGATATAAATATAACCATAAATAACTCCAAAAAAACTTTAACTTTTAGCCCAAAAATTTTAATGAATCATTCTCATTTTCAAAGTCCAGGGAATTAACTTAAAACTATTTAAAAATTATATGGATTCCCAAAATTTTGATAAGCTTGCCTGGTAGCAAAGTGTTACAGTTACATTTTCGTAGTATGTCTCGCCATAAATTGTGCGATGAACTCTAGAGGATCAGAATCAACGTAACGGTATTTTACAAAGCTTACGAAGAGTCTACAATAGTGTAATATTTGCTTGGAATTGAACTAAATACAAAACAACCTACATGGGTAAAAGTATTCTAAATCAAAGTTGCGAGAGTAAACCTATATAGAATTCTCATAAGTTCGGAAAATGATTTAAAACGTCCTCATTATTTAGCAATGATGCTTATACCAAGTCCATACGACAACGAAACCCTCTTGTTTATGTCTGATTCGTGATATTCTGTGAAAACAAGTGGAAAGTACATATTTCCGCTTTGCGAAAAGTGTCTGACTTTATTACGAATCAATCATAATAATCTCGAAAACATCTAAATTTTCGTTGTATTTTCATAAGCAACTCTGTGTAAGAAAAAATAGTAAGAAAAAATCGGGATGGAGAAAAACTGCACAGAGCGAGGCTTTTATTTTGAAGCTCTGGGGGGCATTTCGCATTCCGGATTGCCGTAGAGTAAAAAAGCTAAATAAATTCAAAAATGTCATCGAAAACCAATTGGACGGTAATGTCTGGATTTGGGGGTATATATTTGGGGTTCGCGTATGAATGAAAACTCATTACCCATTCGAGGAAAGATACCATTTAGGATTAATCACATTTGATTTCTATGATTTTGTTACTATACAAATCTACGTGATAAATAAAGCGAAATTTCTTGGCAATTCAGTTAAAAAATTCGACGATTTAACTTCTAACTTTTGTATCTAGTATTTTATGCATATCTCTTTCAATACTTTCGAAGAAATAACGCTAACCGGATATTTCTGTTACTTTACTTGAGGCTAAAGATATATGCCGGTATTCTTTAAGCAGTCTCTAATCACTAATTGAGACTTCTCGATGGTGAGATTTATTTTGAAACTATTCGGTATTCCACAAGCCGTCTCAAGCCTCTAGACTCAAAATAAAGTCAATAATTTGTCAGCTGGTCTTGAACAGGTCACAAAAAATGGGAAAGTATTGAACAAACGCGAAAATGAAGTAGCACTTGATCTGTTCCTTGGTCGTTCGCTATATTTTGCTTAAATCTGTAGAAATAGCACTTAATTTTCAATGTTAATTTTACAAAAATCATATTATTTTAATAAGTAAGAAATGTTAGCTTATTTCACCACACTACACACCAATTGGATCCAATTAGATTCTAATATCAATCAGTGAACGTCAAATTAGTTTTGGTATGGTGAAATAAGCTAAAGTATTTTGTTGGCATATCTGGTGAAAGTATGCTCAACGTTCTTTGCTGTTGCTTACTGAATACTGAAATCGTCTCAAGTCACAAAAATGTCTCCAATTGAAAGTCTTAAATTTAGTGACTTGAGATGAGACTGAGCTACAGAGTATCGGCAATTGTGTCGCTATAAAAGTTAGAGAGTTATTTTGATAATGAAAAAAAAAACGATAGAAAACGGCCGAGTGTGAGTTAATTTCCTTCACAAACAGCCCTTAAACATAAAAACCCAAATTCTATATCCAAATGCAAAAAACTTCCTGCAGGGTAGCCAAGCACTGTCACAACACTTTCATCCTAAAATTTTAATTTATTCATTCATTGTACTACAAACCTGGAAGCCACCTGTGGTAACAAGGAAATTTTTTTTTTATTGAACGAGCATAGTTTGTTCGCTCTGGCAAATGGGTTCAATGTAATTCACATATAAATTAGCTTGGCGCAGATGTTTCATAATATGAAAGGAATGTCTCTATTTGCATATAACGCTTGAGATGCAGTGAGCGAATAAATCTCGTAATTTCTATTTAATATTGGGTCTTGAAGACGCACTGACAATTTGATAAACGGTTTTGATTTGGGAAATGAGATCTTAAACGACAGATTCAATTAACGCTGATAGAAAAAGGAATATAGTCATGGAAATACCTACATATTTACATATGTATGTATATTTGAAAGGATGTGAATAATAAAGTGTACCTCATCATAGCTGGGTAATAAACTACCAAGAGTGAGAGGGTAAACTATTTTGGATCGTTACTATTACGTTTTGTATTACAAACGTTGGAACATTGCTGGCTGCTCATTTTGGCAAACATATGTAGTACTTACATACAAACATATTGACATATCCATACTTATGTATTTATAATGTCTATATACACAAGAAATGTTCCTTTTTGAAACCACAGTCATATCAGTTGCTGGAAGTTCGTAAGTTTTGCCCTGTTGCCCTTTTGCATCAATATTGACAAACCAGCCACACTTCCGGTTATAAAAAATTTAAATCAAACAAAGGTAGGCAAATACAGTTACAACGCACCCAACATCTACATACATACTTAGTTCATCCAGATACACATAACACTTATCTGACATTTTACCAACAAAAATTGTTTGTTTTATTGGCGTATCGTCGATTTTGATTAACATCTGATTGCTTGTTTGAATGAACGTAGTACCTGAGTAGTTACAAACATACAGCCATGCATTGCGACACACACACGATAAGTGTTCTAAAAATGTATAATTCGTTAGTTCATTGTAGTTTCGTCGATAGCCAGCTGTTAGTTGAGCACTCGGCAAAGGATTAAAATAACTAACAGAGTCATAAGTGTGCAAAGTAAGATAATCAATGGATATGTTTTCTTAAGAAAAAAATATAAATATGCATTTATGTGTAATGGAGGCCTCACACATTTTATGAAAAAACCAAGGCGAATCAATAAAAGGTGATAGCATCCTATGAGCTGAATGCTTGTTCTTCTCTCAGAATTCGCCAGGTTGTTTTGTTTACACAAACAAAATACATAAGCAAACTGGGCGAATTCAGTTTTTGACATTTCACACGCAAAACTACACAAACAAAATACACAGCGGATTCGCCTTATTTATCTTGCTATCACCTTCTATGGATCCATCTTGGAAAAAACTATGACAACATAGTACATATATTTGTAGCAGTTAGGAACTGTCACATAAACTTTCTAGGCCTAAAGGTGCAAACCCCACTTTGCATAGATCGATGAAATTTTGTAGGTACATGAAAAATACAAATTCATTTAAATATAGACGCATGTTTGTGTGTATGTTACGAACGGTAATCCGGACGATCCTTTTTAAATATCGAAATTCCGGTATTACTTGCTAACAATCAAAATGTTGTCGAGATTTTAAATATCTCCATTTTTATTTGAAATGAAGAGAGATAAATCCCCTTTATTCACTACTGTCATTATTTGACTAAGTATTTTTTCTGTAATTTTTTCCAAGTGGGCTGTATAATAAGACTAAATATTTATGATTTATTTATGAATTAAATATTAATATTTTCTTGTTCATTATGTTACTTGTTGTTCAAGTTTGGTTTGGAGTTACGGAGTTACGAAAAGGGTAGTCGTACAGCATACAATTCCGTGGATATTTGTTTAGCATAGCTTTACTTCGAGTTCACAGTTTTTTTTTTTAACCCTTCGCGGCGCCATGTTGCATTCCTGCAACATAATTTTTAATTTACATTATTCTCTTAAATATATTTCCAACTTCAATTACTTTCGTTTGTTGCGCATCTGCAACATTCTTTCTTTTGAATTTTAGTAGGCATCAAAACCAAAGTAACTGTAAATTCAAATGATACAGAAAAAATTCGCAATAAACTGCAAGTGTCTGCGAGTTGTTGATGGAAGTAAATTATATTTTGTGCTTATTATTGCAAAAAGTGAATCAAGTTTAAGAAAGTGTATTTATTTTGAAGGTAAGTACGTATCTTTTTAGAGGAAATATGATATCCATTAAAAAGTGGATCTTGGCACACTATTTTATTAGCTTTTGTAAGTGTTGCAGTAATGCAACAAAGTGCTTAGTAGAGACAATATTTAGTACATTTCACAGATACTCAATTTCGTGATTCTCTTCTTTATGATGTCGTCGAGACGAATGAACTCCGCTGAAATAAGTAATATTTTGGAAGACTTCGATAGTTCGTCTGATGAGGACTTTTCAAGTGATGACAATCTTGAAGATCCAGACTATATTGATAATGCAGCCAATGTGCAAAGCGAAATTGAAGATGCCAATGGTGATGATCAAAACATCGAATGTTACGAAAACGCTACAGTTTTGTCAAGTACTACGAGTAAAAATCGCCAAGAATGGAAAAAAAATCTGACATGGAAAAAGAATAACTTATTACTGAACGAAAACCAACTCGCCTTTTTAGGAAACACCATGCTGCCATCTGAAGTTATGGAACTTTCAAATCCCATACAATTTTTCTTTTACTTATTCGCACAGGAAATATTTGAGAAAATAAGAGATGAAACGAATATTTACATACGTCAAAAGGATGCAAACTCGACAGCTTGTGTAAGTACTTTGGAAATACGTCAATTCGTTGGAATTCTTCTCTATATGTCGGTTATACGTATGCCAAACGTTAGGAAGTATTGGTCAGATGATATAGGTGTTACTGTTATTAAAAACACCATGTCACAGAAAAGATTTGAATTAATCAGGAATTCAATTCACTTCACCGACAATAGAAATCAGTTGCCGTTATCCCATCCAAATCACGACCGTTTGTTCAAAATAAGGCCAATTGTTACGGATCTAAACAAAAATTTTCAAAGAGTTCCAATGGAGCAGTTCCTTTGCGTAGACGAGCAGATATGTTCAACAAAGGCACGTAATCACATGAAACGGTACAACCCTAAGAAACCACAACGAAAATTTTCGTTTATATTTTGATAACTATTTTACCTCTTTACCACTGCTAAAGTATCTTGCCAATGAAGGGATTTTAAGTTTGGGAACTATAAATAGAAATCGGATCCCAAATTGTAAATTGTCCGATCAAAAAGCTATAAAAAAGGAAATTCGTGGTTTTTCAGTGGAATATGTAGCTTCCTTGGATGGTGTTGATATATCTACCACTGCCTGGGTTGACAACAAAGTTGTTTGTTTGGCATCGACTTTTGCAGGTGAAGTTCCTAAGGATACAGTTCAACGCTACGATAGGGCCAATAAATGTCATATTCAGGTTGATCGGTCATTTGCAGTAGCTCAATACAACTCATACATGGGTAGCGTTGATTTGATCGAC
This sequence comes from Anomoia purmunda, assembly GCA_951828415.1. NCBI lineage: Eukaryota > Metazoa > Arthropoda > Insecta > Diptera > Tephritidae > Anomoia > Anomoia purmunda. The sequence goes on from OX639995.1 coordinate 23,681,577, forward strand.
AGTATTATGGGCCGGTATAAAATAACTGTTCGGAGCAATAGGTGGCAAATTCGCCTATTTTACCATTTAATTGATTTAGTTATTAGCAATTCATGGCTTCTTTCCAAGCGAGTTCATAAAGCTTGCGCATCAACAGAGAAACAATTAAATTCTGCTGAGTTTCGTCTACATGTTGCTGAAATTCTGTGCAAAATGGACATAAAAGCAAGGCCGATTTGGACTGACAATCGTATGCGTTGCAAATTTCCAAAGTGCACAGGATATACACAAACGCTCTGCGAAAAATGTGGAGTATCCCTTTGTTACAACAAAACCAACAATTGCTTCAAAAATTTTCACCTAAACTAATTTCATAAATTACCTACCATAAACATTTTTTAATCAGAACAGCATTTGTTGCAGATGTGCAACATAACATTTTTCTTTAAAATAAATGCAATTTTTCAAATTATAAAAAAAACCCAAAACAAATGTTTTTTATTATGTGGTTTTCTACCAAAAAAATTTACTTTTACTAAAAAATTCATTGTTGCGCTACGAAGGGTTAAATCTGAACTTCATATCGGTTAGGAATAGTCAAGAATAATATTTTTCGAGATATTCAATAGCGTTTGCAATGTCTTTTTCTTTAATTCGAAAATCCATATTTTTTACTTAAAAAAAATACGTTCTTAAAAGTTTCAGGATGTTTTAAGCTCAGTTAGTCGTATTGTACAAAAAAAATTTACCAACAAATTTAGCAAATGAAATAAATAATAGCTTTAATAAAACTTAGAACTATTTTTATAAATATATCTTTGAAAGAATGGAAATTTTAGGATGTTTTAGGACAAACAAAAAATTTAGTTAAAAGCTTTTTAAAATTTCAAAATGTGAAATTAATTTTTTTTAGTATATTTCTTTTAATAGTTCCAAATTTTTGGATTAAAAAAAACTTATAACCATTTATTGTAACTAGAATTCTTTTGGAGATATTCAAATAATTTTCATTATTCGAAAAATCATATCTTTAAAAGGGTCGAGAAACTTGTACGACCAGTTAGTGGTACATATTATACACTTATAAAAGCGAATTTGCCAAAATTTTTAATAAAGGGGTTTTCAATAGGAACGCTACAAAAGTTTTTTTAAATAAAACAAAAACGGTTTGGGATATGAATTAAGTTCTTTATTCCTGTGATTCGAATTCTTTTGCATGGACACTACGGGCACGCTTGCAGAAGTCCAGACTCTGAACCCAATTTTCGACGGTTTTCAAGCATAAATCGGCCGATACTACTGCAATTCCACGTTCGATATTCGTACGAAGTTATTCAATCGTCGCTGGCTTGTTGGCATAGACCACAGACTTGACGTAGCCCCACCGGAAATAGTCTAATGGCGTCAAATCGCACGACCGAGGCGGCCAATTGACTGGACCATTTCGTGAGATAACACGTTCACCAAACTTGGTTTTCAATAAATCGATTCTGACATTCGCTGTGTGGCTTGTGACGCCGTCCTGTTTGAACCACATATTGTCCAAGTCCATATCATCCAATTTGGGCCAACAATATTCGGGTATCATTGAGCGGTAGTGATTCCCATTCACAGTAACGTGCCGGTCTTGATCACCATGGAAGAAGTACGGCCCAATGACGCCGCCGGACCATAAACCGCGGATGCAATGTTGACTCATGGAGTACGTGTGGATTGCTGCCTGTCCAATAACGCATATTTTGCTTATTGACGAAACCATTCAGCCAGAAATGACGACTACCATAAATTGGACGTAGCGCTCTTAAAGTTGAGGCCACTGACTCCGAATTTCGGCAGTAAATTTTAATAATTTCGACTCGTTGTTGCATCGCATATCTTTCCATGATGAAATGGCAAACGTTACTGAAGAGAAATGTCAAAAGAGCGGGAAAAAATATGGCGTCGTTTGCTGTCACTATCGGTCTACTTTTGCAGCGTCCCAATTGAAAACCCCGTTATATGGCATTCCTTTTTGTTTTTTAATGCTAAATTTTTTATTTTTTTTTGTGTAGTTTTCTTGCGCCCGAGGGCAGTTTTTATTGGATCACAATGAGGACTTTTATGCCGGTATTCTGTAGCTCAGTCTCATCTCATGTCACTAAATTTTGAGAATTAGAAACATTTTTTGTGACTTGAGATGATCTCGGGATTCAGTGAGCAGGAGTCTAAAAAAAATGCTAAAGACTGTAGTGAAAAGCAGTAGAGACAAACAGCAGATCGTACGTGTTTATCGATAGTACACAATATAATTTTTCAATTCTTTGTCAACAGCATTATTGCTCTTTAATAAAACATTACGGTCGTCGTAAAATTAACATTGAGATTAACCATTCAAAATTCTTATTACTGCATTTTGTATGGACCGATTATTTAAAATAAAATAAACCACCATCAAAATTACAAAAAATGTTGGTCTTATCAGGGGAAATACTCAAATAATAATAGAAAAGAATATGAAGTTTTAAAATTTTAAGTTCTTTCTATTTCTTTGTTGGTTTAATCCCCCTCACAATGTACATAAAGTTTGCGTGTCACAGCGACATTTCGTTCTTTTGGTCGTACTCTCATAATCAAAATGAAACGAAAGAAATTCATATATTCTTCAATTACTTATAACTATCTTGGAAATTATAATATTTACTTTTAATGTGGATTTTCAATAAAAACTAAGGTTGCATGGCAACAACAACAATATGCACATAGATACAAATGACAACAACAATTCCCCTGTAGCACTTACATAAGTACAAAAGCCGAAAGGTGAAACACTAAATGGGGCTTATGACGGCGTTGCAAGTGCAACCAGGGCCAGAAAGAAATGAATGCGGAGTGAGCGTGAGCGTGAGCCAATTCAAGTGCCGCTAAAAGGGCGCTAAAGACTGCGGTAGAGAGAAGATTCTGTGTGGCCAAGTCGAAGTTTACTGGCATGGCTGGCCACCGATTGCGAGCAAATTCAGAATGGACAACCTCACAATGTGCAGTATTTCTACAAAATATAGCGTGACGCGGCGAAGGCAAAGTCAGTCAAGCAGTCCACAAGTGTACGGTATAGAGTCATTGTAATTTGCTGTTGTTGTAGTTGCGATGTTGCATTATGGCAGCAATTTCGTGACTTTGTGGCAGCGTGACGCGCTTTGCCTCTTTGGCAAACACACCTACCTTACCTTATCCGCACTCTCACTCGTGCCACTTGTTTTAAACGTTGCCGCTTTACTTTGTTGCAACTTACAACTTCAATTTGCATGACGCTGCGACCGACGCTAAGGATAACGTCAAAAATCGCATTTCGATAGGGTGAAGCGCGAATCGAGAATAAATGTGAAAAATAATTATATATTCTTACATACATATGTACATATGGATACAGTGGCTCAAAGAATTGATCACATTGTGACTTTTTTTTTTAATAATATTCGTACTGTTTCTCATTATAAATTTTTTTGTTAATTTTTTTATACAAAACATAATTCGTTATTTACAAAAAGCAAATAAATGAAAATTTCACACTTTATACAAACATTGTAAAAGTTTAAAATTCGATCACGTCATGGCCAAAAGTTATCCAAAAATTTCAATTAAAAAGTTTAAAATATTGCTGAAAATTTGTTAAATTTTTATAATTTGTATCCTAAGTTGAATATTTTGACTTATATGCTTTTTGTTATTTATATAAAGAAATACTTTAAGAACTCCTCCGAAGCGGCTCAATCGGCTTTTTGAAATTTTTATGTATATTTGTTGGGCATGAGAACGGGTACGACCCATAGTATTAGTATAGTATAGTCCTTTGGAGGGGGTTGCCACCTATTTGAAAAGTAAAATTTAATAAAAATATACACAATTATATAAAATATTAAAATATGGGTGTCAAGTAGTTCGTCTCGGAACAAGGGTTCATAGTTGACTTTATGAGGGTTGCCACGTCTTCGAAAAGTCGAAATGAATTAAATTATACACAAGTTAAGTGAAATAATAAAATATGGATGTCAGACGGTTTGTCTCGACGAGAAGAAAGTTCGTACATATGTATATTTTGGAAAGAGTTGCCACCTGTTATAAAAGTCGAATTTAATTGCTTTACACACAAAATACATACATACATATGTATATGTACATATAAGTTATCAAAATTTCGCTGCGGAGATTATTTATAGCCGGCTCTATTTCGGAGAGGGTTGCCACCAGTCGCTTGAAGTCAAATTTTATTAAATGATACACAAGTATATAAAATATTAAAATATGAGTATCAAACGGTTCGATTCGCTGAGAAAAAGGTTTATAGCTTACTATACTTTGATGAGGGTTGCCACCTGTTTAAAAAGTCGAACTTAATAAAATTATAAACAAGATTTCATATAGCAAATAGTAAAATGTGAGTGTGAAACCATTCGATTCGCTAGGACTAAATTTGAAGCTATATTTTGAAGATAGTTGCCACCTTTTTTAAAAGTCAAATGTAAAATAAAATAAAATATTAAAATATAAAATATAAAAGCATAAACGCCAAATTGTTGGTATCGGCGAGAACAAGGTGCTTATGTATATTTTTGAGGGAGTTGCCACCTGTTATATATGACAGAAACCGAAATACGTTTACTGTTTATAATACAAAACGGAATCAATGAATAAACATAGGCAGGACAACGTGTGGCAGGGTTTTTTATTAATTTTAAAAACATTTAAATATTAAAAAAAAATTACCATGCTGTCAATTATTTGAGTCACTGTATATTTACAGACATATATAGTAAATTCCAGTTCGATATGAAAAAATGGTGTGCAATGCAATATTGTGGAGTCGCAATTACAACAGCTATGGTAAGGTGGCGCTACATCGCGACTTTTTGCTAAACTGTTGACGCTAATATTGTTGTCACTGTAATATATGACTTGAAGGCTGTTAGCCGCAGGAAGCGGAAGCTCGAACTTGGTGCAACTTACTAAGTACATACTACATACTATTAACTAAATTTATTATAGCTTTTTTAGCTTGAAAATATTATAGTTTAAAATACTATTTATTTTTCTTATATGAAAAAATACAATATAATTAAGAAGTTTTAAAGTAAAACCTCATATCTGGACAATCAACGGTATAGAACACCAATCTATATAATCTTTTTCTCCGTAGACTTTGTCCGACTGATAAGTAAAAGCTTACACAATTCCATGGCCTGAACTATCTAAATAAAGGAATTTTAAAACGAATCTATAAACTTAGTTATTTGGGAACCATGAGTTATGGCCACTCGATCTTGACGATTTTCATGGTGCATTTATGATAAGTAAAAAGAGTACCAAATTTCACGTTCTTAGCAGCTTTAGTGTATCAGTTATAAGGCCAAACTTCGTCTTTGAACATTAGTTATATGTAGAGATCCAGAATAACATTTATTTGAGCTTCAAAAAAGCCATCCTAATTTTGATAAGAAGTCTTTTGATAATAATTATGAGCCAAACAAATTTTTTAAGTAAACGATATTTATTATTTTAAAACTTCTACTATAAATGGCGTTTCATAATAATTATGAGAGAGAGCAACTTTTTAAGTCAACAATAACTATTTTTTGAGACATATATTATAAAAGTCTTTCCATAACAATTATGAGTCGTGAAAGACGAAACTATTTCGGGTCCCAAATAGTACCGAACTAGTCCAGAATTGATTCCGAACTGTGCCCGAAATTGTTACGAAGTAGTCCCGTATCAATCCCGAAAACGTCCTTAAATCTCCCGGCCTTCCGGAAGTAACAAATTTTTTTTCTTCACTCTTAATTATTATGAGAAAACTTGTACATACATATATAAAATTTTTTGGAGACTTAGCAAAGTTTATCTCGCGGATAATTATTATGAGAAAATTTTTATAACATAAGTCCCAAAATAAAAGCCTTCGAAGACTTAAAAATATTTATCTCGCTGACAACTATTATGATATAAAAGTATTTGATTAATGGCTATAGATTACTCGAAAAGTTTTTTTTTTCACTCTTATAATAGTTATGTCTCTCGTTGTATGTTGTTGTACCTTTTCGGATTACGAGAAAAATTCTTCGGTGGATTATAAATTTCATATTTTCTTAATGAATGCGCCTAAGATCAGCCGGACTTGATCATTTAGACACACAAATAGTAGAGTACTAAATTTATATTAAGTTAATAACAACAACAAGTTAAATGAATCTAACCCAAAATAAGATATCCAAGATCTTCAGGAAATCTTTTTAGTATTTTTTTTTTAACTTCTTCTTCATTTTTGTATGTAATCTGTTTATCCACAGAAACCTATCAGCTTTACAAGAGGAAATGTAGTTTTAATTTTTTTTTCACAGCCGTTTGCTAATCAAAAAACGATCAAGTGTACCTTATATGTCGGACATACTGCAACGTAAGTTACGTATTTTTGTGCAAATTACTTCGCATAAACCAAAGGCGTCCACACTCGCCATTCGTAATTTATTTTGACGGTTCTCTAACCGCATGGTTGCTTAGTTCTTTGATCAAAGAAGAAAATGTGAAAGATTGTGTACATTTTTAATATATTTTAATTTTATTGTGAAAATATTATTTTTTAAATTAACTCTCCATTCTCTAGAGACAGTAAAAATCAAGAAATAGTTGAGTGACATCGTAATATTTCAAAATGCATCGTCCAGTTTGTTTTTGATTGAATGCGAGTGTGTGAGACTGGTATATCCTAGTCTCAGGCGGACGAAGCATCTGCTCATAGTAGATGTTGTAGAAGTAGGAAGGATAATTCTGGTTCTGGTTCTTGACAGGTTGTGCATTTTGTAAATAAGAATGTAGTTTCTCCATTTGTCAGCTGTTTATTTATATACTGCTTTGGCTGCTATTTTAGCTATTGCTTTGCTTGAGAAGGGCACACAAGTGACGAGCTCGTTAAAACTACTATATCTGCATGCCCAGATATCCACATTTATTTGACTCTGCTACTCTGTTACCAAGTTGTGTCATGATGAATTGGGTGGTGAACTGGGGGCATCAAATATAGAAAGGCTTTCCGTGCATATAACGGCATTGTTCTTTGTTTTTTTTTTGGCTATCTTTAGGGCAGATAATATAGCTTGGACTTCAGCATCAAAGATGGTTTCAGCTTATTATTGACTACAGCGAATCCCACTCCGTCCGTTGATTTGGATACATCTGTATAAAGCAGTTCCCACTTTTGTTTTTTTAAAGTGTTCTATACTTTCATATTTAGAACAGTTTTCTAATGAGGTATTGCGATAGTTGATTGTTTTCGTGAGATTGCTTATAAAGGAATTGTCAAGCAGAGACCATGGGGGCCGTTTCCATGTTGGAGGAGATGCAGGTGATAATGTTTATTTTGATTTGAGAGCGGTTGGAACCGTTTACGCAGATTTAGTAGATTAATTTCTTTCGGAACAACTGAGTATCGTTTTGAGAAAATCATTTGTGATTGGAAACATCTTACTTATTTTAATTATCGGTCTTCAATTGTTTGTAAACCACCCTCCGCCAGTAAGTTTACCGTACGAATATGGGATTGATCTTTTATTGCGTTCAAGGAAGATTTGGAGAGTGTAGTTGGGTAGTATTTAGGATGGTGTTAGTGTGGGCTTGGCTTTTGTTGGAAGATAGATATTTCATGAATGCTTAGCCTAGTAGTTAGGTTGTTCCTTAAACTATTACAATGCTTCCTAAATGAATGCTTAGAATCAAAAACTAAGCCCAATATTTTCAGAATTTTCACATTTTGGATTTCAATATTAGAATTTTTTTATTGTTACGTCATTATAATAGTGTTTTTTCACTGATATTTTTGCATCGAAGTACTGAGACCAGTTATTGCTGCTTGACAAAGCACTTTCGAAGTGGCTTTTGATTTCAGCTGGGTCCTTGCTGTTACACGTCAGATACAGATTGTCAGCATAGAGGCAGTGTCTGATGATTTTGTGTTGAAGTAGTTTTTATAAAAATATAAAAATAATGTGGCCGATAAAGGGACCGATAAGAGGGTCCTGAGTTATGCCGTTGAAAAGAGGATATTTTGATGAATATTACTATTTATTGTTCGGTTTGTTAAAAAGGTTTTTGAAGTAGCTGTACATTTTTGGCCCGATTTTTTATTCTTGCAATTTGTTGAGCACAACATGAATACCAACTCTTTTTGAAATTGAGAGATGATTTTTAGTTGATGGATGATTTTGGTTGGTTTCTTAGTTTTATCATCGTCGTCGATCTGAATAGTCTTAGAACCTCCTTCTGTACTTAATGATTTTAGAAATCATACATATCTCTAAGAAAAATAATGTTTCTTTATGTTTTTCGAGACTGTATAAGTACTATATGAATGTGTACTTGTATATGTATGTACATATATGTATATGCACATATGTACATATTGAAAAATGTATGTATGTATGTATATTTCTATATACATATGCATGTATGTACATTACTATATACTAATATGTAGTTGATTATATTTATTTAAAAATAATTTCTTCTTCATATAAACTCGGACACATTTAATGCGCGCTAGGAGGGTTAATTAATTTGTTTTTCATTATTACACAATAGATAACTATTGCGAGCTTAAACTTTCAGGACAATACGAAAATATTTGGTGCTCTGCTCTACAGCGTACACCCTCGATTCTTAAACAAAATCCAAGTCAGAGAATAGAACTTTATTCAGCTCCTTGACGTGTAATGTTTTATTTAAACCTACCCTCAACAAAACAATAGAAAAAATATTTCTCAAATATATTGCATTACATAATTATAGCACTACAATATATTGATAAATTTTGATCATTTGTTTATTGTTTTCATTTCAATTTTTTTTTCTTAATATAAATATACTATGTAGTTCATATCATAACAAAAACTTTTTAAATCCAAATTTAAGACTTTAATAAATCGTACCGAAAATTACTACATTTTTAATTAATTTTAACATTAACATTCCTATTAAAATATTTAAAACATTGAATAAAATTTCTTAATTTTTTTTAGATTTTGCATAAAGCTTGAACTGTAAAAAAGATGTTAAAATAAAAAAAAAACAATAAAGAAAAATAAATAGCTAAAGTTAATCAATATGTGGCGGAGTCATAATTATTAAATGCACTATATATATACAGCTAAGTAAAAGCGCAATTTATTTTTTTCATTTTTCAATACGACCAATAAGGATCTTCACTATTGTTGTTGCGTTGTTTATATGTAATTACAAACATATTCTCGTAGCGCGTTACCTGATCCTTTTCAATGTAGTTGCTTTTGTTTTTTTTGTAAAGGTATGTTAAAATACAAGTTAAATATGTTTAAATTGAGTGGAATGAGTGAATGAAAGCAAAAAAAAAAAGATTTGTTTTTGTATAGCAGAGATTAGCTCATACATAAAGGAGAAGTTATATGTATACTTTACATACACACATAGGCACATACAGTTGTATTTGTTGGGTACATTTTCCTACATGAAAATCATTAAAAAAATTTGAATGGTATATTTTCGTTTTTGGACCTAAATGTATATTAAGGTGTATCATTCCCCATAGAAAAAAGCTCGGAATCATAATATTCATTAAGACATAAACCAAAATAGTTACGCGAGCAGGGTCCATTTGAATTTACCTTCAAAAATTTAATATTTTTTGAAATAAAAATGTTTAAAAAATTTTTTTTTTTTCAAGCAAATCACCTGAGCTAATAGCCTACTACTGAATAAAAATATCTAGAAATTTGTTTGATGAAATTATAATACCGTCCTCTGTCGTTTGGCAATTTTTATTCACCTCGTTTCGTCAAAAATTCATTTTCCATAGAAAGTTTCTAGCAATTGGCACATACCCTTAGTAAAGTTTTCAATACAGGATCATATCGCACCTAAGTAAATTAAGAAAATAACTGACTGATAGCGTGCGTTTGGTGCGGGCCTTATGTTACTTACTCGATCCCATAAAATATCATTTCTAATCTATCGAGGTTATTGTGTTTATGAAAAAAAAACACTATTAAGGGTCTTCTCAAACAAAATCTGTGTGCAGTTAAAGCCGAGTTCTACATATCATAAACAAATTATTTCATTTAAAAATGTAATGTTAATGTTAATAAAGGATATCATAAATAATTGTAGCATATTTCCAGAGGATATAATTGAATATGCAATTTCGAATGTGTTCCAAATCCAAATTCCCATTCCAAATCCTTCACTGTGCCTATCACGCTCGAAAAAGGAGCATCTCTGGTTTTATTATACTGTCGGTGTCAATGCGCAACGGAAATTATTTCTGAACAGGTCACAAATGTAAAAGATGTGACCCTATTTGAATCTATTGCTTAAGTTTAAATACTCAGACATGTGCCGTTTTCGAAATTGCATATTCAATTGTTTTTTTTTTATTTTCTGTGCACTTCTATGTTCTTGGTACAAAGATGTTGTCAGAAGAATTCTCTAGCGCATGTTAACCCCCTAGCGACCTACACAACTCTATATGTTCTGAATTTTAAACGAAGGGGTCATAACGAATATTCCTAGGGAAATTTTATTATATCCACCTACACTGAGTATTTCACAGAGATTGCATTTCAGCCCTTGGAACTCCAAAAAAAACTGCCAGGCAAAAAAATTTTAACATAATCATGACAAAAAAAATTTCACTTGAGAATGCAAAAATATTTGAGTATTTGATCATTCAGACCGCAAAAATGCTGTTGTATTTTGAGTATATTTTATTGGCAAAGACTTTTGCGTTTGCATACATTTTCATTACCTTGAAATTGAATCAAAAAAATTTTATTATTGATCTGTTACAAAAAACAACCGAACTTTGGCCGAAAATTTTTTAATTTCCATTAGTTTTAAAATTGTAGAGTGTTAGTTTTAATATGTTTCTATGTGTGGGAAGACCAAAATTGGCTGAAGTTCGGTTCGGTTAAGTTCGACGCAAAAAATCGATGTGCGGTCGTTCTCTAATATTAAACATTAAACATTAATTTCGTAATTAATTATAGCTATTAAAAAACCCCCAGCCATAATTTCTAATCGCCGTTCAAAATTTACATATGTGAAATTCAGTTAAATTATTTTATAGTTTTTGCTCCGTTTGGTCTTTTTACAAACTTTTTAAGTTCAAAAGTATTATTTTTCGGATTTTTTTCGATAGTTATTTTCAAAAATACTGAAAAGGCGATTTATATAGTGCATTTTAATTGCAAAAAAATTCGTAAGTAAAATAATTAAAATATTTCCAATAATTTTTTGAATTGAAATACACTAAATAGATCGACCTTTCAGTATTTTTGAAAATAACTGCAAAGAAAATTCCACGGACTCGAAATTCATTTTAGAGATATGGTTCCTTGGGCAAAAATACTTGTTACGATCCATAGTACCAGAATGGGGATGATGCTTTGAACATTTTTAATTGGCCCACCCTAATAAATATGTACTCCAAGTTTGATGTAATTCCTCATTGGAGTAAATCTACATAAATCGGACATGGAACTTTTGAATCGAGTATTAGGTAAAGGGGTCAGAATGATCTTATGTTACGTTAAAGGGGTTTCAAAAAAAAAAAAAACTAAAGGAAAACGACTTAAGCCTTTGGAATTTCATTTATGAAGTTTTTACACTACATAAAATATTTAATTTCTGCAGACTTAATACGCAGAATTTCGCCACTCTCAAAACAATCGTGCGATATTTCTAAACGTTGTATTTATAACAGGGACCGTAACGATTATAACTTTTGTTGAAAAACTTACTTTTTAATCGTTATTTGTTGAGTTTTAACTGTTAAAACCGCGAAAGAAAGGTATCATGATTTGCTGTACAATGAGTTTTTCATCGGTTAATTATTATTATTATTATTTCTATTAATTATAATTAAAATTACAAATTAATATTTTAGCGCTAGCTACCAGGTATATAATTTTTACTTATAAGCAAACATCTTTCATGTGTGTTATTTGGTATAAGCTATGGTATGACTTACCCCTAGGATTTTAATTTTTTTTATAATTATTACAACATCTCATAATCTGGCCACCTTGTTTAACTTCTGTACAACTCAAAATTTCCATCAGCTGCTCTCCTAACAACAAACAGGTCACCCTAACTGATGGCAAGCAAGCAAGCAAAGCGAACAGCTGATTGTTTAGTTTGTGTTCTTGTGCGGTTGCACGCGATTTTGTGTTGTTAAGCAAATTATTTTGTTTTATTCGTATCGGATTGCGGTAATTCAGAATGAAATAAACTAAAACTACTACTTATTGACAAAAAGTGAATAATTAAAGTGAAATATGTTACGAAAAGTCCCATTAATTGTGATACTAGGCTCCACTGGCACTGGGAAAACAAAATTATCAATACAGCTGGCGGAACGCTTTGGTGGCGAAATAATCAGCGCCGACTCAATGCAGGTATGTTAAAAGGTAGCGCATACGAAACAGGGTTGTTATTAGTTTGCGTTGGAAATAATTTAATTTATATTTGGTATAAATAAATTTAAAAAAAATTGAAAAATGCTGCCGTGAGAAAAATATGTATTTGTTAAAAATGGATAGCACGCTGAGCTAGAAAAAAATAAAAACGTCGACATAGTAAATTTAACTGATTTTAAATTTGGAAATGGTATATTTCAAAATAATATTGAATCGATTTCTAAAATATTGAAGTAATTAGAAAGGTACTTAAAATAAGATAAAAATATTGAAATAGTTAAAAGATACTTGATATGTATGTATGTATATACATACATATGTACATATAAAATATAGATACTTCGAAAAACAAAGAAAAATTAAATAATGACTATTTATTTAGTATAATTTTCTTTAAAAAACACATGCATAGCTATATACAAAAACATATTTATTAAAAAGTAAACAAACATACATTTCATTTATTATGTAATCTGTTACGAAAAATTCTTCGCCGCATGATGTTTTAGAGTAAGTTGGCAACCCGATATAGCCTTTGGTTAGCTTCCAAAAAAACTGCCCTGGCCTATCCAAATCAAGAGTCCGTGGGCCGCGGCGAATCATAATCCTCGATATGCTCATTTCTCGTTTCGCCAGCAACATATCTCAAGTCTGCTTTAAACAATTCTCTAAATTATTTCCTGGATATGAAGAGGAGCTCGGAAAAATCACCCATTAACTGAAAATTCCTGTAGAGATTATTTACACCAGACTAAAATCAATTCACTAAAATACATACATATGTATGTATGTACATATATTTTTGGTCGTGGAGATTTTTAAATGATATATGCCAATGATATATAGCTGTTGCTGCAAAAACCATAAAAAGTGCCATGCATACTTGGTAATTGAGGAAAAATAAACACCACTGCCATCGTCTCAATTGGCAATCCAACTTACAAACCGAAAAACCGACAAAGAGTCCAGGACCTCATAGAGAGGTTTAAAACCTAGTTCAATAATTGCGGTTTCTTCGCTGGAACAATTTTTCGGCCACTCAATATTGACTGCCTCAATTTTTGCAAATTTCTCAGTTCAAATTTTTAAACGAACGCAGCTTTAAAAAATGAGTAGCAAAGAAATCAACAGCGTAATAAATTAACAAATTAAATGAATGAAACAACCCAGATTGGTTTAATAAAAAACTACATGTATCATACATAATTTCATGCAACAGTTTCATTTCAGGGCGAAATACAGAACAGTTTATCAGTTCATCGTATTGTCTCTCTCATAGAATATTCTTTCGAGGAAAAAATGTTTTATACTGCGCTGTTCTTAGACATATCCTAAGCATTCAACAATGTGAGGTATATGGGGTGAATTGCTTAAATTACTTTTGTTTCTTTTTGATCTTCTGTTTATTAAAAAGTGATATGAACGTCTGCCTTTTCTTTATCTGAATTGATCACATGGAATTAGGGTCAAACCTCCGGTTTTCGGGGGTCTAATGATCTTTTTGCCTATAACTTTAACATTTGCACACCTCTGTTTTTGGACATATTCCAATTTTAAATGCTCTCTAAACGGGATTGTCGTTAACAACGTTATTTGAGGCGATCTTTCATTTGTTCATTATTCAAGTAAAGTTACGCCACTTTCGTTTAATTTTCTTATGTTGTAGCATTTCTAGTAAATCATTGTATCAATGAGATTTTTCAGCTGACAGCTTCTGTACAAGTTCTGGAACTCGAAGGGTAATATTTTATCTGAGAGCTGCACAAATATGGTAACTTAATTTAAATCGATTTATGCACTTGTTGTAATTAATTCTAAAACAGGAAAATCGTTGTTAGAATAGATAAGCTGAGGGATAAAGCGTAAGATAGCGTAACGTGATGTTTCGAATTTCAGTTTATGAAATAGCTTTTTCGAAATCAACACCGTTTCAAAGAATGAGATTCAAATACGTTTTTAGAGTGTCTATGATTTTTAATTCAATAAGTTCCTCTGGGATTTCTTTTGCAACTTCAACAAGCATTAGTGCCAAAAGGGTTGCGTATCAGTTATTGGTCAACTTTAATTTCAGTATTATTGTTTTCTGTGAAATTAAGATGGAATTTTTTGGTCAACATTTGCAGATTATATTTGATGTTTTCTTGTTTGTTTTCCTTAAATGTGTTATACTTTTTATCGGCAAGTAGTGATACAATAAACATGGTAATTAAATTGCCACTTTTTGATCGCCATATGAACTACTTCAAAATTTAACAGATTATGACATTTCGTGCTATCATCCGTAGCAGCCATTTTTCTTTTTTAATGTTTTTCAGATTTAATGCTTTAGTACAGAGTCTTGCAATAGGGACGCTACAAAGGTAGACCGATAGTGACAGCAAACGACGCCATATTTTTCCCCGCTCTTTTGACATTTCTCTTCAGTAAAGTTTGCCATTTCATCATGGAAAGATATACGATCCAACAACGAGTCGAAATTATTAAAATTTACTACCGAAATTCGGAGTCAATGGCCTCAACTTTAAGAGCGCTACGTCCAATTTATGGTCGTCGTCATTTCTGGCTGAATGGCTTCGTCAATAAGCAAAATATGCGTTATTGGATAGGCAGCAATCCACACGTACTCCATGAGTCAACATTGCATCCCGAAAAAATTACGGTTTGGTGCGGTTTATGGGCGGTGGCGTCATTGGGCCGTACTTCTTCCGTGATGATCAAGACCAGCACGTTACTGTGAATGGGAATCGCTACCCCTCAATGATAACCGAATATTTTTGGCCCGAATTGGATGATATGGACTTGGACAATATGTGGTTCCAACAGGACCGTCGAAAATTGGGTTCAGCGTCTGGACTTCTACAAGCGTGCCGTGGTGCCCATGCAAAAGAAATCGAGTTCCATACATAATGGCATCGAATGTACTTTCACAGGAATAAAGAATTTAATTCATATCCCAAACCGTTTTTGTTTTATTTAAAAAAACTTTTGTGCGTTCCTATTGAAAAAACCCGTTATAAAGCAAAACGAAATTGGAAAGGCTTGCCAATATTTTAAAAAATATTACAGCATAACAGGATGAATAAAAGGAGCTTTATTTTTTTTGTTTTACAAAATCTGTTATTTTCGTATAATAAAATGTAAATAATATACGTAAAAACATTTATCTTTGGATACATTGCTTTAATTGTAACTAAATAAAACTATCTGTCGACTATCTTTTTAGTAGTTTTGGGAAAATATTTAAATTAATTTTTGAAGTAAAACTTCTTTAGCGGCAATGATTTTTTACATCGCGTAACGAAAGTCGCGTCAAAATCGTATAAAGAATTCACGTCAGAATCGCTTTACTAATTTCTACCATTATATTGACCATATAATAATACCACTATTTTAAATAATGCTACTACGAATTTCCATCACTACTTTTACTAATTTCTTCCATTTTTTGACTACTTTCTACCACTATCTTTACGATTACTTCTAATTTCTACCACAATTTTTATTAATGCTACTTATAATTTCTACCACTATTTTTAATAATTTGCTTTTACTAATTTCTGCTACTATTTTAACTAATTTCTACCACTATTTTCACCACTTTCTACCAATATTTTTACTAATGCTACTACTAATTTCTACCACTAATTTAACTAATTTCCACCACTGTTTTTACTAATGCTACTACTAATTTCTACCATTATTTTAACTAATTTCTACCACTATTTTCACTACTTTATACTATTATCTTTTCTAATTTCTACCACTATTTTCACTACTTTATACCACTATCTTTTCTAATTTCTACCATTATTTTTACTAATGCTGCTAATAACTAGTGCTACTACTTTTAATAATTTCTACAACCACAAAGAAGTTTTAATTCTGGCTCGCGCACTTAGGTGTGTGAGTGTTTCTTTTTTAATAAATTTTTTTTTAAATTAGTTTTTAAAAACAAAGCATTTTTATTGATATTTTTGTCTTTTGTTTCATTAGTCGACATAAGTAAGTAAAACCCTCCGTTTTTTAAAGAATGCGCAAATATCTGTTGGCGGAATGTCAATCTCGATTATTGATTGATTTTGAAAATTAAAAAGAGAACTATGTACCTTCCTATCCGTTGCCGTTAACGTTGCGAAAGCGTCTGTACAAAAATGCAAACATATTTTATAACTCGCTAATTTTCAATTTAAAATCAGCATTAGTTCATTCGAGTGGGATATGTATGTAGATAAAATATACATATATATTTAATTAAATTTCCTTATTCATGGATGAATAACTGGTTTGTTTAAAATCTTCCTGTTTGCTCGTTTTGACTTAATTTCGCAGTAAAAACTCCAGCATGCGGTAAATTTCGAATTATTTCTTTTAAAATTTATGCATGTATGTATGTATATATTTACTATTTATATAAAATGTCATAAAACGCAATAGAAGAAATTCTACCAACAGCGTCCAACACATTCAAACGGGTTAATTTGTGTTAAGTCAACAAACAAGAAAGTGTGGGTTTTGTTAATTTAACTATAACAAAGATCATGTACAGGTGTTTAATGTGTGTGTGTAATTCGTATATAAATTATACATTTATATATTCAATCTGTCAAATAAATTCCAATGCAGAATTTTTCTAATAGGCAATTTTCTTGTTTTATGTTTTTAGTTTATCGAATATATTTATTTCGCAGTATAAGTTGATTTTTTTATTAGTTCTGCAAATATTTATATGTTTCCAACAGGTAAAATAATGCAAATTGTATTCGCGTTTTGTAGATTATAAATTTTTAATGTCAACCTAAGTAAAAAGCTAAAAATTACTAGTTATTCAGAAAAGTGTGCTCATTAAAAAATGGCGGCCTCTTTCACACCATTTAGCTGATGTATGGAAAAAGCTCATTTTTATCAAAATATGTTTGGCAGTGTAGCGTTTATTTAAATGCAGACATCGCCAAAAAGATGTGGGATGATTCATTCGGAAGTGATTTTTTCAGTAGAGAAATTTAATGACACATACATACTTACGTCTGTCAAATTGTCATGGTATTTTTGTTCAATATTGTTTGACATTTCATCATACTACAACTTCTATGCCATTTCCACGACCACACGACCATCTCAATTCTAATCGCAATTTCGTGTAGAGTTGTTTCGATGCCATTGAACCGTGCTCCTCCTGGCCTTGGTCAAGCTGGGACTCATAGGCTAACTTTATATTTTACTCTGGCATGGTTATATTTATTAATTACAATTTCCATTTCGAAATACCATTTTTGGGAAATAAAATTTGTGTGAGGTTTGTTTGCTCTTCTTCTTTCTAATCTTACATTCACAATAGGTAAATTACAGAATTGCACAAGCAAAAGTAAGTGAAATTTGACACAATTTGGCTAAAATTGTGCTTTATGCGCAATTTCAGTTGACAGATTTTTTTATAGCCAAATTGCGAGTCTAGGCGCAATTTCAGCTGAAATTGAGAGTACTGCTGTAATTGCACAATTTCGGGCTCGTGGAAACGGCCTATTAGACCGTCACCGTTTCAGTATTAAAGCTTGAACAATATCCACATTTCGACCAAATGTTATTTAGCGATGAGACTCTTCTCATTTAAAGGCTACAACAGACTAAGCAGAGTTGCCTTATTTGAGCTAAGGAATTACACGCCGAAATTCCAGAGCTGCCATTACTTGCCACCAGACAAAATACGCGTTTGGATTGTTTAATTGGCTGGTGGAATCATCAGACCATATTTCTTCAAAAGTAGATCATCATATAGAATCTTAGATTTCTAGACACTAATAAATGAAATTAGGCTGTTACCAATATAATGCGCCCTGATCCTTTAAGTTGTATTACGAGAATTTACATAAATCAAATATAATAGATAATTCATAATTTGCTGTTCCACTTTAAGTTTTCTCTTTATTTTAGGTGTATGCTAATTTGGACATTGTAACCGCCAAAGCCACGAAAGAAGAACAATCTCGAGCTAAGCATCATCTCCTAGATGTCTCAACCCCTAATGAACCTTTCAATGTGATGCATTTTCGTAATGCTGCTTCGCCAATTGTATCCTTTTCAATAAAAATGAAAAAAAAATAATAATTTATGATCAGCATTTACACCAAGTAATACGTAAGTGTGAATATTTTAATTTAAAGGTATACACTTTTCTATTGTCGGGAACTTGTCGATGAAAAACTTTAAGAGACATTTTCGTGTCATTTATTTTATTAGCGGTATATAGAAGTATAGTGTTTCCTCTGTGTCAACATTTAAAGTAACTGCAGAAAAAAAGGGATTCGAGAGATACATGCATGAAAATGGCATTTTTGGCATTAAGAATAATAACCGGGGTACCGAAAATAATCGTTATTTTGATTTTTCCGGATCAAAAAATTATTGGCCAGAATTCATTCGAAAAAAAACTCGAATTCTATCTAATCCTTATGCCATATGCTATACAAATCTTTCATTATTTTTTTAGAATATTTTTTATTTCATTTAATCGTTATTTTGTGATTTTTGTTTTCGATTAAAAATAATCGTAATTTTTGGTTTTTTAGTTTTTCGATCAAGTTTGATCGTCATTTTGTAATTTATATTTTTTCTATCAAAAATGCCGTTATTCTGGGATTTAAACCTTTCCGATCATATTCAATCAAGATATTGTGGTTCTTCTTTTTTCGAACAAAAATTATCGACAATAATATGCTCTATGACCGAAAAATATATCGATTAAATATGATCGAAAAATTTAAGTAATTAGGATTTTTTTTATCGAAACAATAAAAATCAAATAATATCGATCAAATCTGATCGGAAAAACCAAAGTCAAAGAGTAACGATTATTTTTGATCGAAAAAATAAAAATTAAAAAATAACGATCAAAATTGATCGAAGAAATAAAAATCCAGGAAGATTGAATATTTTTGATCGAAGATATAGAAATCATAAAATAACCAATACATCATGCTTTTTTTAAATAAAAATTATAACCATTACTGTCCCTAGTAAAAACGATTTGAGATATTATGCTTAGAGACGCAAGATTTTCTTCTGATATTTTTTTTAGTAAATAATAATAAAAAATTTAAGCACGTTAGAGAAATCTTATTCCAAATATTTCGAATTTGTAGCAATTTTTTGGCATACAACTGTAACTGTTAATAAATCTATAAGAATAATTTCTTAATAAATAAATGGCCTTGAGCTCGTAAAAAACATCACTGTTGATACAAAAAATTCATTCAAATTAAAAAACTGCCAAAAGACTTTTCATAACACTGTGTAAAAGCCAGAAAAACTAATATATGCACGTATATAAGAATGTAAAAAAATTTCATAGTTTTATTCTAAAATCAGATCAGTTTTTAGATTTGCTATTTGTATAACAGTGTTGGAAAACATTGACAAAAAGTCGTCCGATGTTGGGACAAACTTACAACTTTCAGCACCCTGTATGACAAATTTATAGGGGATGAAAAAATTTAGGTGCCACTTTTAGAATCAGTGGGCTCTAATCCATATGAAATGTCATACTATATCAAAGGCATATTCTGGCTTTTACACTGTGATATGAAAAGTCTTTTGGCAGTTTTTTAACTTAAATGAAACTCATTTTCGTGCTCAGCAACACAAAACTAGTCTAAAAAACACTTTTTAATGCAGCACTTTTTTCGTGTAAATCATAAATCTTAATTCATTGATTTACTTATTTAGATTCAAAAAAAAGTTTAGACTTAATAAGGACGCTTTCAAGTATGTATGTCCTAGATACTTTTGGGGAAGAAACTCAACCAAGTACTTTGACGTCGTTATCTCCGCTTAATCGCCTAGTGGCTGCATTGAGGTTGTTTGCGGAAGGCAGTTACCAACATGGAGTTGTCGTAGATTATGATGTCGGAATGGGCAATATCCTGCGAAATATCCCTTTTGGTTGCCATTATATCAGCCAATTTTTCAAACTGTTCTGGCGTTGTTGTTTTTGACCACAAACAATATCAAAAAACATCAATAAAGCCCAAAAAACTTAAAGAAATCATGTTGATGACTTTTACAACTATCAACAACAAGTTTTACTCACATTTTTGGGGAAATTATATTTTAAAAGTACACGAAAATAAAAATCTAACCGTCCTCCGCCAACAAAATTTCAACTTACAAAAACATAACTACGATCGCAATATAGAACACATAAAATTGTAAATTTCGAAGATTGATCGAAACTCATCGATACGCAGAATACCAAATTTGCCAAACTGAGAAAATTTCGATTCGAGTCGAAATGCAGAGTAGGCTGACTACTATTTTCCAAAGAAAAAAAAACCTTTCTGAGTAATAAATAAAATCTAAAAATTGTCAATTAAAAAGTATTTTTTTAAATAAAATTTATAACCGTAAAAAACAATAAAAGCGCATGCTCACAAATTAAAGGTGGTAGTCCAAATATTTTTAAGAAGAAAAGGAATGCAAATTGTGAAAGTTTCTCCAAAACCTCAACCTAATAAAAATGACTTTAATAAATCTACATGTGTGCATATGCAGTATAATTTAAAATCAAACAACAATTTTATTTTTTCTTCAATTCTTAGTACGCATAATGCATCCATATTTTCGAGTTTTCCGCGCAAAACAATAAAGCAGAAGATTTACAATCAATGTCCGAGGAAAGCTTTAATTATCCACACATAAAATTGAAATGTATATATATATATGTATAATACACATGTACATATATTTAAAAATACATATACATACACAAAAACGGAGCATTATAATTAAATGTTTTTATAGTCATGTTTTGATTTTTATTGCAAATGTACACTAATGTATTTCAAACATATTTCGAAATGAGCGGAAATGCTACATTGAAATCAGATGTATAAAAATACATACGTACATAATATGTATGTATTACTTATATATTGCATTTAAAACAACAATATATTTTTTATTTGAAAATTTTTATAGCCATCTATTTATCTGGCTACTCAACTACAATACTGTTCGCTCATTTCTTTGATTTTGTCGTGATGATCTGGCCAGCATTTCAACGTAATCTCCAAGGAATTCGCTGCCCTAGTTTTCCACAACAAACCTGAAGCATATTTAGATTTACTAACATTTATCTAAGTATGCGCAACAACAAAAACAACAACTTCTGTGATAGAAAATCTAAAAATAATAATATGCCAGATTTGAAATAATTAATGTCATCACACCACATCGCACATATTAAGATATAAGAATATGTACTGATTCTTTTCCATTCTGGTAATAATTTGGCAATACAAAATATGTATTTCGGAATTAGTCTTATTACTAAAAATTAGTCAGGAAGACACTCCTTGAACCACGTAGATAGTTTGCCATATTTTGCACTAATCTCATTCTCTTTTATGTAAATAAGATACATTTTTTTTCCAAATCTGTTAATTTTTTTCAACTTTTTGGTGTATACATATATAATCGGGCATATTCTGCAATTCACTTCCGAGTGAATTTGCTTTTTGTGTGTATCTGAAACTGGCGTGTGTAGTGAAAATTTTCGAGTGAAAGTGAATTCCAGAACATCCCCGAATAGCTCTGAGATCCTGTACTCCTTGAATTCAAAGGTTTTCACCTGAACTTTCAGGAAGTTACAGGAAAAATATTTCCGTACGTCAAAATCCTGTAAATGAGAGCGATGTTTGGAGAGTTGTATAGAGAATAAAGTTGCAAGATTTTACCCGAACATTTGTTTCAGATAAAATCATGAAAAGTGTCAAACGATCAGCTGTTGCACAAAAGTAAACAAAAGTTGTATGTTCTCAAGTTTATAGTGAAAATTATTAATGCAAATTTTAATCATTTTGTACATTTAAAAGGAAATTAAATTTATTTTGAATTTGTAAAGACCCGTTTAACGTTTTACAGGAAAATTGTTGTTTTGTGCTCCCGTACTTTTTGCTTGTTTGTCTCTTTTTAGTCTCACTCTAGAGAGTAATTTAGCTATTTGCCAGTTTTACTGGAAAAGTATTGAATCAGAGCTAAGGTATCCGAGTACGAAAAAGTCATGTATGTATGTATGTATGTATGTGCATTGGGTTGCAAAAAAAAAAATGGCGCTGTTTATCCATCGGAATTATGTAACTCATTGAAAGTTTTTTGTAGTAAAATTTAAGTTGGTACCTTGTTGACCTAATTTTCAATTAGTTATCTGTCTGTAAAAGCTTCAACTAACTCGAAGAACTAACTTAACTAACTTTTGACTATGAATACACCCCATTGTTCGTATATTTTCAGACAACAACCAAAAAATATTGGGGCAAGACTGTAAAATTTACGTGAACTGGACCGATTCGAAATTCCAAAAATTGAGTTTTTGTTTTTTAATCAACAAGAATGGTGTTTCAAAATACTTTTTCAAATAATAATAATGTTTATGGTGTTTTTAAGCTTTTCTTTTTTGGAAGAAAAATTTTAATAATTTACCCAAAAAATTTACCAATTTAGACTTATAAGTTATCGGTTTCTATTTAACCTTCTGTTTTTCCGCCAGGGTGAAAAGATGATGCATATTGGATCGATTTGCCGTCATCCCTTGCCGAGTATGGTTTGGAACCGGTTTGTGTTCTGTGAACAAAACGAAAAATAACAGCGAAGATCAAGAATGATAGAAACCCAGATTACGATAACGCCATCAGCGTACACGTAACAGATGTTCATACTACATGCATAGCGAGAAGAAAAGGAAAGTGATAACTGCACTTGGGCGTTTTATTTTCACTGCAGCTGTTACAATACAAAGCTCGGCACTTCACATATATTATTCTGTGTTTAATTTTTTGTAAAAACCACTCAAAACTCAGAAATATTAACTTTTTTAAAGCCATTTGTGACGTCAA
This sequence comes from Anomoia purmunda, assembly GCA_951828415.1. Lineage (NCBI taxonomy): Eukaryota > Metazoa > Arthropoda > Insecta > Diptera > Tephritidae > Anomoia > Anomoia purmunda. The sequence continues at coordinate 23,704,915 of OX639995.1, forward strand.
TCCTTCAAACGAGGCATGTACGAAGTAATGTAAGTGCTTTTGTCGTAACCTTCTTTTCTCTGCATCGTTATTGAAGATGGTACAACGCCGAAAGCGGTTTGTCACCAAACCAAGCTTGACAAGGGATAACGGAAAATCATTCCAATATATGTATGTACATCATCCTATAAGTTATCATTGGAAAGATATTTTCGCAGCCTTTTTATTTCTTTCCCACTAAGCACATTTAGGTTTCAATTTTTGTTATCGCAAATCTCATTACTTATACAATCTCATATAAATCAATTGCTGATATCATTTTCCTGATTAAATACATAAAAATTAAAAACAAAACCGATAGTTCGATATTTCGATATTTCGCCAAGCAAAACGTATTTTCCATTTCAAGCTTTGAGCAATAAGAAAATCATAAAAATAACCAGGAAATTAAAGTCGAAACCATCGAAAATTTGAACACTGCTAATGTTTACTTATATGCATGATTATTTTAGTAATAAGTTTTTTATGAAAATCATCATCCATTCACAGTATGACTGAGTGCTTGTGTCGTCTGCTTTGTCAGCAAATATTTACTTATATATTTAAAAAATTATAATTATCTGCTGAATTTGCTGGTACATATTCCTGATGAAATCAAAGTAGAATTACATAGTACAGTAGGAAAAAAAACTGCCTGTAGACTCATGTTTTACGTACACACACCCTTGCATACATATCTCAAGATGATTTTAGATTTCGTTGCAATATGGGTCAAAGCGACGCTGCACAGTGTCGCAATCCGATTTAAGCCGTGGCCAAAAATAGAAGGAGAAGAGAAAAAGCAACTACATTGTGCCCACATAATCCTTAGGACGGAGCGTCTGCTAAAAGTGTTTAGAGGGGACATACATAGGAGCTGGTTTTAACCGTCAGCATCAATTTGTTTTTTTTTTTAAATAAATTGCCTATTTTTATGCCAAAGGCTAAAATAGATATATTCACAATCTATATTCAATAAAAATTGTTGTAGACTTTTTTTTACTAAAAACTTATGTATCTTCATCTCTCTTTGCACTTTAATTAGATTTTCATTTAAATAACATTAGTTGGCGCATGCTTATAGCCAAAGCAAAATGTAAAACAATGTCAGATCATAAATATTCACCATAAATCAGGGTTGTCCTAACCGCTGTCCTACAAAAAATACTTTTTATTTTGCACATAGCAGAATAGTTAGAATTTATATTTACTGTACGTGCGTTATATGCCAATTTTGCCAGCCTCACATGAGTATCAAACAAACAAACTTCTTTTAAATTTCTCCTTCAATTAACTTGATTGAAGAATATACTACTTCGATCTTGCAAATTTATTTATTTCTAATCAAATACAGGTTTTGATTTCATAACACTGCGGAACAAAATTTTGCGGTCGGAGATTTTTAAGTCGATTTAGAGTAATTTGGGGGCGCTGATTACGAAAATAATATCAGTTTTGTCGAATTGGCTCTAGTTTTTTCAGATAAAGACTTCTAAATATTTCACGAAAAAACCTAATTAAAAATACCAATATGGATTTAAATTATATTTTTATTGCGCGCCTGTATAAAATCTAATACAAAAATAAAAAAAGAATATATTCTTTTCATTAATTAATTTAAAAAAAAATTACAAAAAACTTTTTCTGTAGGACCTTCTATGATGTCGTTGCTCAGGACAATCCCGTATTAAGTTCCAGCAGTAGTCTGCCATCATGTGGTCGTCCCATCGACCTTGGTATCTTTCTTCCATTATTTTTATGTCCTGATGGAACCGTTCACCTTGTTCCTCACTGCAATCGCCTAGGTTGTCCAGGAATTTCTCCAGATGACTATGTAAATAATATAATTTAATGCTCATTTTAGCTCCTAGTTTGCGAAAACTGAGAAGCATATCAGCAATTAGTTTTGTATAGTCTGGTGATTTATGATTCCCCAAAAATTTTTTGACTGCATTAAGTAAGCTTAGCCAGGCTTCAGATTCAATTTGTGACATATGGTTTAAGAATTCAGTGTTTTTTAGAAGGGTACGAATTTGAGGACCATCGAAGACTCCTGCTTTTAATTTTTCCATACTAAGGACTGGAAATTTTTTGCACACATATTCGAAACAGTCACCTGTCTTATCAAGGGCTTTGATGAACTGTTTCATTAGCCCAAGCTTGATGTGAAGTGGTGGAAGAATGATTTTTTCCCACTCCCACTGATATTGCTGACGGCGCGTCTACAGGTTTGCGTATGACAACAACAGTTAACACTAACAAGTGATCGCCACGACGAAGCAGCGAAAGCATTGCACTTGTACAAGCGGTAAATTGTCGAATTGCATTTAGAAGTCACGCGGTCGATAACGTGCAGCGGCTGGCAGGGACTGTTAGAGTTTTCAGGTATTTAGGCGAAGTCGTCAAATTAATGTTTAGTTGTATTAACTCACCCGACTTAACCGGCTGCCCTTGCTCTCTTGCAAGGGAAATAATATATTTAAACCAACAAACTACTTGTTTTAATAATTTATATAACAAAACTTATTGAGGAATAATTAAATTAATACAATTGGAGCTGGGTCATATAATTTTTTTTTCATTAATTTCTTAAGTTTCGTTTATCTCAAGAACTAGAGCCAATCCAAAAAAAATAAAAACACAGTTCGTAAGCCTGCTTTTTTAAATTTTTGTTACGCAGTGTAATTTTTGTCGCAGTCGATCCACTGTGCGACGCCTCTGTTGGAGATGATGAGTAGTGTAGGCGTTCGTGGACTTTGTTTATGCTAAAATAAATTTGTGATTTTTTGCAACGCAGTAAAGAATACCAAAATTTCATTGGTACAATTAAGATGTTTATAGCAACAATGGTTTAAAACCAGCTTTAAGCTGCAAATATATCCATCGCTGCTTACAATTTTTGCTAATTAAATAATTTGTTTTTCACACCTGCTGTCTAGAGGCACAAATAGATAGTCGAAAAAATAGTTGAATAATAAAACCCGATTATTTTGTATTATTTTGTGTGTCTCATTTTCAATTCTTCAATATATCTTCGCTACAGGTATTTCATGTTTAATTTATGGCACTAAATAATAAATATAAAATCTTAAAGTAAAAATACAGATAAAATATATCTTTGGCGACATTTCAAAAATAAGAACGACTATTAGTTACTTTCAAGTGAATTCAACGCCCGACCAAAATATCTTTTCGCTTCCACTCTTCACTTGTAGTTAAATTAAATCTTCTTTCACGAAATATATGCTAATTAATATTTTGAGCACATAGCGAACTGTCCAACAGCAGCGGAAATGTGTGATTGACACTTTTTGAGTAATTTAAGTGATTGCACTTCATTTGCCTTAAAGGCATCCCAAAACGTTAAAGTAATTCACGATTTGTTGTATTTGTTAGTGTACAGTGCTGAAAATATTAATAGGAGGGGTATTCAGAATTCGTCGCATACGGTATTTGTGTTTTTTACATTGATTGCTGCAAAATTCTAACAACGAGATACCCCCACTTTACTATGCAAAACTTAACTTAAATATAGAATGAAAGGCATGTCCAAAAAGCAATCGAGTAATCGATGTTTCATCAAACAGAGAAACGACTACATGAGTCGATTCTTTGAGGTATCGTACTACCCCTACAAGGGCATATATGTATGTACAACAAATTTCAAACACTCCTATTATATATGTATATGATAAAATATAAAGGAGTATATTTTTTGTATATGTGAAGGACGAGCCCATTGAAACCGCATTCCTTAATAAACAGCATTAGCCTCACCGATGTGCGGACTGACGAGATGTCATTAACCAACAGTAGTCCTCGCGACAATTTTGCCTAACGATTTTCTTTAATGGCGTCTCGCAATTGATATAACAATGAAGTATAATAATTGCCCGTTACTGTTGTGTTGCGATTTTTAAAATCGATCAATGAAATTCGATCGGAATTCCAAAAGATTGTAGCCATAATGCAGTGTACTCTGTCGATTCCCGTTTTTACAGGATTTATGCAGTTGTTTTCATTAGTACTCGTAATACTTAGCCTGGTGGTCCCACGCGAGATTTATCAACAATTGATTCTCTTCCTAATCGAAATTGTTTCACCCCTTATTTTTCGGTTGGATACCAAGTTGGAACGTTGTTTCATTGCCGACAGTGACTTTCTATCTTTCCTCAAAAATTTTAATGCTGCTCGATGCCATTGGTAATTTAAACTCATGCTCGATAATCCACGTTTAAAGTCGTAAAAAATCATCGCACGAAAGTGTTCTCATGTTATTTCTATTGTTTCCTTTAGCCACAATAATCATGTCACTGAGCACAACACAAGTAGCCTTCGGCGAAATTGTCAAACTAGTGCTAGTGTTGCCAGCTGCAATATTTACGAAACATCCCTAGTATTTGGCATAGTGATATTTTCGGAAACTGTATTGAAAAGTCAATGAACTGCTTACTGCATAAGAAAATTTAACAATATACTTTTTATTCATCATATCCTAAGCTTTTATACGAGTATACTCAGTTTTTGTTGTTTTCTTCCGAAATTTTTTTTATTTTGATTATTGTAGGCTTATTAAACAAAAAATCCTAAATTTGATTATATGGCAAAAAATTTCCCCTAAGTGCCGGCCAATTTGCACCAACGCGGGTAAGGCAATAGAAGTTCTGTGTAAATTATTGGAAAAGTTAGCCGAGTAAAATTTTTTCATTTCTCAAGGACACAAATTGTAACACATTGTCAACTAAATTACTTGAATTGCTGCGATTTTGCAATGTGACGTATGTCGATAGAATATTCTAAAATCTAATTGACGTTTTCTAAACTCCCATTGACATTTTCTAAAATGGAATTGACGTTTTCTAAAATCCAATTGACGTTTTCGAAAATCCAATTGACGTTTTCTAAAATCCTATTAACGTTTCTAGCACCCAACTCTTGTTGAGTTTAGTAATCAAAATTAAGGTAGAAAAATCCAACCAACGTTTTCTAAAATTGAATTGACTATTCTAAAATGCAATTGACGTTTTCTAAAATCATATTGACGTTTATAAAATCCAACTGACATTTTCTACAATCCAACTGACGATTCTGAAACCCAACTGGAAAGAGTAAAGGGTTATTGTTGCTTAGTAATAAAAATTAAGGTAGAAAAATCCAATTAACGTTTTCTAAAATCGAATTGACTATTCTCAAATCCAATTGACGTTTTCTAAAATCAAATTGACTATTCTAAAATGCAATTGACATTTTCTACAATTCAATTGACGTTTCTAAAACCCATCTGGCAAGTGTGAAGTGTTATTGTTGTTTAATAATAAAAATTCAGGTAGAGAATTTTGTCTGTTCTAATCAGATTGGAGTGTTTATTTTCCAGAACTTAGTTGAATGCCAACCATAATTGCAACAAAGCCCAGTAAATCTGGAACTTAATCGTACTCTAAAAATATTTTGACAATTTGAGTTATTACATCTAAACAACAGCCCAGCCTACGTCTCCCTATTTCGCGATCGATTTCTGTAATATTAGATATTTAAAGTGAATAGTCGATTAGTCTAACCTCAGGTAGGCAAGTCGCAAGAATTTCAAAAGGTAGACAATTTTCACACAACGTTTAAGAGCCACACAATTTCGAAAACGTAAAGATTTCAAAAATCAATGAATGATGTAAAAATCAATGAACTCATTAAATGCAAGCACTTTAAAATGCTGATTTAAATATGCACATAAAAATGTACATACGTATTTTTTAACGTAAACCTTAATTAGATGCGAAATAAAAATTCATTATTTGTCATAACCGACAAATGTGTTCCAAGAATGAAAAAGTTTAAAAAAGGCGTAAGATTGTATCCAAAAAACGTGAATCTCTGCCCAGAGGATCGCCTGATAATGATCATTAATTGCATTTTTTTTGGTTTGTTGAGGTATAACATCCGGCTCACAGCTCATAAAGCCATCACACCATAAATAAATGGCATTAAGAAAACTTTGTTTTGAAACAAAAAAATATATGTTAAGTTGAATGATGGGCTTTTAAAATGTTGTCACTTTCAGTGCTTTCGAGTGAATGGTGAATGGTCCCTAAACGATTTCGGCGATCACTAATGAAATGCAATCGAGAGTTAACATATCAACTAATTAAGTTTTAGGCAGAGGGTAAAGTAACGCGGTTTGAGTTGAAAGAAATATCAAAAAGTCGAAAGAAATATACAGAGTCATTGTCATCAGCAACATAAAACGGCACGCTCTCTCGCCATCGGCGATTTTTTGAATCCAACGGGCAAATAAAAAACTGTAGCGGACGCCGTGAATTGCAAGCAAATCGAAATAATGCAATAAAAGCATAGCCAGCCGAAGGATATGTAAACAAAAAATCTGGCGGGGAAAAATGTGTGTAAACAAAACAAAACAAAAGAAAAATATAAATATGCAGAGCTGCCAGATTGGCGAATCTGAGTCAATTTTGGTGATTTTGAAATCATTTCACGGACCGAAAATTCTACCATCTGCACAAAAGCAAATTAATATAAATATTTATAGGACATAATGGATTCCGTAATGTGGGTTAGAGTAAAGTTCATAATTTTCCAAATTCATTGGGTTGGCAAGTGCGAAAAGTGCTGCCGTTTAGCTGATCGGGACGACGAAATTTTTTTTATTTATTTTAATAGGGAAAAATCATTTACTCAGCCAAGTTAAGAGATTTGTTCGGATAGTGGACAAATGAGTAATGAATTTTTGCCTAAGAACCAACCCATTTAACTTTTCTGTGAAAGGAGTCGCTGAGTCCAAAAATGCGCATATTTTTTTCCGTAATATAGTTTTCGAGATAACGCCAAACTAATTTTTTGGATTCAAGAAAAATGAATTGATCATAGAAACTTCTGATATCTGGGGAATCCGTTAGTCAAACAAAAAAAAAAAATTAAAGTTTTGAGTTTAAAAAAAAGAAGCTTTTTTAAAGTAAAGTTTAAAATAAACTACGTATATTTTTATTCAAAAATTAATTAAAATTGAAAAAAGGAAAATAAATAGTCAAAACTTGTCAATATTTGGAGGTACCAAAAATGTCAGATTGCGCCTTGCACCGCTAATCCTCTCTTTGTTGATTTGACAGCATCCACCCATCTCCTAACTAATTAAAAGCATTTGTCTTTTATGCTGCCATCTTTTTACACAAACAAAATTAACAATACCCTCAATCCAAGAATGATAGAATACAAAGATTGCCCCTTCCACGGACCGCTAGTCCCCTCTTTGTCGATGAGACATCCACCCATTCGCTGACGAAATAAAAGCATTTTACTCAAACAATGCCAAGAAAACTTCTCAATCATTTTGCTATTTGTTCGCTTCTTCTGTTCTTCTGTTTTTCTGCCTCTTCTTTTTTAGAATTTTTTCTTCGCTCTCTCCCTCTCTAGCTATTATTACGTAACTATCAGTTTGCTCTCACCGTGGAGGATGGAATGTTGTTTTCTATCATTCTTGCTCTCCTTCTCTCACTTTTATTACGTCGCAGAGTGTTGTTTACCTTCAAGGCCCTGATTATTGTTCCTCTTGCCATTTTCTAGACAGTCGTTAGCTGCCGCCATTCTTTACTTTTAGCTATATAATTCAATCTAATATCCCTACATAGCTTGTTATTAGTTAGTTGTTAACCATATTTGATAAAAAATTTATTTATCTATTCTTGTGCGAAATATGTGTATTTTGCAAGATATAAAAAATGTTGCCATTTTTGCTAAAAAAAATATCTTTGTAATGAAATATTAAGTACGAACGAAATGTAGAAATTGAACTACTTTTAATTTGATATATGTATAGGTATAACTTATTTTGTTCTATCAACGGATTCTCCATATATTATCGATATTATTCAAACCCCGTTATTTAGCCCCCCCGCATCCGAGTGTGCAGAGTATGCCCCCTCATTAGGTGTGCTGGGTTCAAATCTTGGATGTGGCAAATAACATCAAAAACTATATATTACACCGCAAATTGTAGAAGAAGTTCTACCAAACATTAACCGAAACCAGCCATAACTTTATTTAATTTTTTTTACAAGCATTCCTATCCAGTAATAAAGGACTCGATAAATCTGCAAAAGTTAGCTTGCTTCTTTTTATGACCTACTAAAGTTTCCTTAGTGTTTTCCAACAGGTAGAAAAATTAGCAATGTATATAAAGAGAAATCAATATCTGACGTAGTCTTTTACATTAACCCTCTTTTGCTCATGTACGGTACCATCCCGACTTTTCCAATATCCCAATAATCCTAATGTTAGAGCGTCCGAAACTTAAACGAAAAATACGGATATTCGGCTAACCGGATATGAGCAATTAATGAAATGCAAATAAATAAATGCGTAATACGGAACGCGAAAAGGTTTCGGTATTATTCGTAACATTTCTTACGAAGTTAGTCATATATTGATTTCACTTTGTTCCAAGGCGAATTCATATAAGGTGGAGTTGATAAAGCAGCTGATTGCATTCGATGGCGAACGTTAAGTCAAAATGGTGTGTTTGTTGTAGATCATACTGTCATTCTTCGGATTTTTTTTTTGTTAGTGCAAATTTTTGTTTTTGTACTACTTATAACACCACCTAATATGAAATCGCTTTTCTTTGTTCTATACACTTTGGAAAAATAGTTTAAATTATATGTCAAGCGAAATTTTTGTAGAACATTTTAACCCCGTAGCTACCAGTTAAACGTATTGTTTTAACCATTATTTCAATAAACCTTTCAAAATACAAATTGGGAAAGTCGCTAGAGGGTTCGAATGCTATGGAGAAATTTTTTTTGATGGGAAATTTCGCCACAGGTACATACATATCTACATAAAATAAAATTGCAAATAATTTAATATACAAAAATTATTGGATCTCTGTTAAATTGCAATGTTAATTCTAATGGTAATGAAAAAGAGCATAAATAAATGTTGCATATTTCAAGAGGGCATATTTATTCTTCATTTCTGTGACATTTTACGTTTTTCCAAAAACAAACTCCATTTGCTTTCCTTGGTAACGCTACTGGCGCTAAACAAAGTATTTTGTTTTTTACGAAAATTAGTACATTTGATAAAAATTAAGGTTTTTGGGGATAATTATGGACAAAATGAAGTGCCCACGATTTCTGGCAACACTAAACATGAACATATCGGAGACGGACAGCAAAAAAAAAAATAATAACAACAAAAAAATCACGCTCTTTAGCGAAACGCCGCCAGTCAGTCAAACAGTCGAACAGTCAGCCAGACAAGCCCAGGCAGGCAGACGCGACTGCGCGCAAACCTTGTGCAAGTTCAAAAACCTGTATGAATGAGTCAATAGGTAAACAAAACCAAAAAAAAAAACAAAAAACAACAGCTACCGCTCGCCGGCCGGCCGGCTGGCTATGCATGTAGATAGTACGCGTGTTGCATTAGGCGATGCGCAGCCGACGTCGAGAAAACAAAGGAAATCCATACATACATACTATATATGTGCACATGTAGTATAAACATACAAGAAAATAGCAGCTACGCCGGTTGGACGCCGGGTCTGGTTGAGCAGACAGACGCGGGACCGACCGACCGGCCGGCCGGCCGGCTTTTTGGCCATGGCTCCACTTAAGCAATTCGCTTTTAATAAACAAACCGCATTGCATGCGCACTCAAAGTTCCATCGCATGACTGGAGGTGCGGAGAGATAACCCATCAGCCGCACAGACGCATCAGCGTATTCGCAAACAAATGTACGCACGCACACACGTGCACAGCATGCTTTACGGGAGGGGGAGGGGGCACACACATACTCGTACACAGCTATCTCTACACAAAAGATCCACACAACAGACACAACGAAGCTAAGTGGAGAGCAGACGTCGATCGTGTACGGCGGCTAGTCATGTGGCTAAAAGCACACGAGGTTTTTTTTTATTTTGTATGCATCAGACGAGAGTACACTTCATACATACACATATGTTTGAATCTACAGTGCATTCAAGCACACAAACACACTTATGTACATATGTATGTGTGTATGTATGTACGTATGAATCTATAGATTCATTTGAGCAACTTCGGTAGACGCGCCCCAGTGTTTGTTGTACTTATGTTCTTTGGCATTTTGCAAGCACCACAGTGCAAACATTTATTAATGTTTTTATTTGGCCGCGGCGGTTATTGTTGTTGCTGTCGCTTTTGGTTTCAATTCCCCACTTAAGCAAGCAACAACAACAACAATAACAATCATAGCATTTTAACACTAGCCGCCGAACAAATAACCAAAATGAGGGAATGCGCATGTACAGTGGGTCACAGCCAAAGTGATGCAACCGTATAAGAAATACTAAAGCAATTTTATTACCTGACAACTAAATACATCTTCCAAAAAATATAAATACCACTTAACAGCGGCACATTTAATTTATACTTAAAAAAATTTGGATTGTAGAGTTATTTTATTTAATTAACAACAAAACCAAGCTTCAGTAATAAATTGCAGCTCACAGCGAAAATGATGCAGTAACAAACAAAAAAAAAAACGAATACATTGCAATTTTTTTAAGGACACAACTAAAATTTTAGGTCGATTAATACATTGTGGAATACCCCTTACTATCTATAACTGCTTTCATACATTTCGGCATGGATTCCACCAATTTCTTTGTATAATTAGGAGCAAGTTTATTCCATGCTGCTTGCAGGGCGTTTTTCAAGTGGGTTTTATTTCGAATCTCTCGCTCCAAAACTAACCACAGATTCTCGATTGCATTTAAATCTGGAGACTGTGCTGGTGTTTGTACTATGTGCCGCCAATTCCAAATAAGCCAACTTTGCACAACTCCGAATGTGTTTCGGATCATTATCTTGATAGTACCGAAAGTTGTCGGGAATATTTAATTTCGTTTCAAAATATCCAGATACACACAAACTCTTGTCTATAGTACAATCGATGAATTCCAAATTTCCGACTCCCGAAGACGACATGCATTCCCACACCATTACATGCCTTTCACCATGTTTTACGGTACTACGTAGATTTTGCGGTTGTAGCTCAGCATTTCCTTTTCTCCATACATAGCTCTTTCCATCCGATCTAAACAGGTAGAATTTACTCTCATATGCAAAAATTACGGTATTCCAAAAGCTTTCTCTCTTATATAAATGTTCGTTTGCAAACTTCAACCTTGCATTTCGATTTTTAGCATTGACGTATGGTTTATTTCGAGCTGTACGGCCATTGAAATCGGCTTCTCCGAGCACTCTTCGTATGGTTTCCGTATGACTTTTCTTCTCAAGAAATTTTTCAATAATAATAATGGGACATGTCGCTGAACCCGACTCGGAATTGGTTTTTTTCACAAATGTAAACCGATATCGGTTTCATTTAGTGCCGCGAAATTTTACCGGAATTTGCTTTTTCGAACATGCGCAAAACGATATTCGAATCAGCTGTTCTATTGAACTGTTGAAATTTACTCATTCGTTTACAAATACGGTTGCGAATTTTTGTAATTTTTCAACTATTTGGCAATAAAAGAAGAAAATAAGATAATTGTCTTAAAAATATATTATAGTTTACTTTATCACATGTCACTTTTGAGCGCGCCATCTTTTATTCTATCATTCTTGACATCTTTGTGTTTGAATTATTTGTTATAAAAATTTAGTTAATTCTTTAACAAAAGCATTTCAAGCTAAGCCTCAAACTTTCTACACCTTTTTCAGTTTTAGTTCAGAAAGTTGCAAGTCAAATTCAGTATATTACAATTCATGTTCAGAATTAATTTAAATTGTAATTTTCTGAAATTTAAAATGGAAATTCTGAATTGGAATTGCAACGTTCTGAATTTGATCTGGAAATTCTGAATTTTGAATTATAGCTTTTTGAATTTGAAATGAAAATGTCTGCATTCGAAATGAAAATTCTGAATTTGAATGGTAACTTTCTGAATTGAATTGCAACTTTCTGATTTTGGATTGTAATTTCCGGATTTAAAATGGAAATTCTGAATTTGAATTGCAACTTTCTAAACTTGAATTATAACTTTGTGAATTTGAAATGGAAATTCTGAATATGAATTGCAACTTTCTGAACTAAGATTGAAATAGGTTTAGAAGATTTGTAAAAATTCATCGACATTTCTAACTTTCCAATCAAGATTTTAAGAAAGTTTCAATTTATATAACTTCAATGAAGCGAATTTCAAATAGCAAACTTTTGTTGGTTTTTTCATGATTTCCCCCAAGGCAATTTATAGAAGGTGATGGCATAAGAGCAGCTGATTTGATTTTTTTTTATTCGCCTACATGTATTTTGTTTTTGCTTTTGCGTATGAGGTTTCAAATGCCGTAAACGCAAAAACAAAATGTATTTAAATTTTGACAACTCTTACGCAGAAACAAAAACAAAATACATAGGAATTTTCTAGTTGTATTTATAACACCACCTTGTATGGATTCGCCTTGATTTCCCCTTTGCAATCAATCAAGTTACTATTGAAACAAGACTTTGTACAAAACATACTTCTATTTTATGAAAAACACTAGCTTTAAAAAAAGTTCAAATCAAGGCGAATTCATATAAGGTGAAGTTGGTCAAGCAGCTGATATGAATTCGCCTTGACAATTCTCATGCAATTTATTTTTGCTTTTGCGTAATAGGTCCCAAAATTTGTTTTTGTTTTTCTTACGGCTTTTGAAAGCTATAATAACACCACCTTATATAAATTCGCCTTGGTTTGAATGGTCGTTTTACTTCCGATAACAAAACCGGTAAGCTCAGATTCTCCGACTTCTAAAACCGATATTCGAACATAAAACCAGATTGATAGGATTGCGCGACACCTAACGAGAAAAGTTCACGGATTCAAATCTAATAACGAGAAGATCGAATTCCACGGCATATGTAGCTGAATAATCGCGTTTGAAATCCCACTTCCAAAGTTCGTTTTTTTGTTTTTGTTTAACAGTTCGGCACAAAAAATATAAAGTTCACGTAAACAACACGTGTTACAGGATACAGCTTTTCAGGGTTTGTGTTTGAGAATTTTGATTTTGGAAATTTTGTAGGGGATTTTTTTAAAATAGGGGTTCAGTGTTTGGCGATTTTGTGGCTCTCCCGAAGATTTCCCCTGATTTACACTGCTACTTTCTCATAAGAAATCACAAGGAAAACCTGTCGTAGAAATAGCTAAGCCGCAATGAGAAATATCACTTAAAGTAGCACCAATGAAGAACATCCTTCTTATTGTTTAGAATCTAATGTTTATTAGACTCTCAGGTTATTAATTTTTATTTTTGAACTGATATCTTTACAAAGCATTTTTTCGTGACAATATTTCTTGAATGCCCCAACTTCATCTCACATTTTCATCCATTCTGGCTTTCCAGTCAGAGCGTTATTAGCAAGGAATGTAAATAGCGAATATCCAGTGAGTACGGTATTTTCGAGTGCACCCTCCCAGTAACTATCCAACAGTACTGAGCCATATTTGGTAACGAAAGCCGTTATAGCCATGCTTACGTAAGTATAGTTGCTCTCATTCACGGCCAAGAATGTCAGCGAAACGATATTGCCCAGTATGGTAAGATCCTTTAGTGTATTTGTATTGCTATCATCACCCTCTTCCGTGAAGAGTTTGGCGATCAGATCGAATGCCAATGGTATTACGAAGAGTCCATGTCCCAAAGCCAAAGCGCTAGTTTCGGACGATGCCAGATATAATTCAATATTTATCAATGGCAATTGCACGATTTCCATAACACTGGTAGATACCTCGCGAATCTTATTGCAACTATCACCTTCATCACCCTGTTTGTATGCGTGAATAATGCCCAGCAGGCCATGGCAGAGTCCAAAAGCACATGCAGAAAAAGCGTACGGATGATCGGCGGGTGGTATGGAGTACAAGGCAAAACCTGAGGCACCAACCAAAAGCCCATTGAATACCATCGATAGCCCGGCCATCCTGCCGCCTAGAATGCACAGATTCGCTGCTAGACTATTCTTTTGACCGAGCGTTGGCGTAAGACCTCGGCCCGGATGGATGTATGAGGTTGCAATTCAAACACTGTTGCTTTTCCTGAATTATTTACGTGGTTCAGTTTAAGTTTTGCCAAGAAAAAAATGTTTGCAAAGAATTTGGAGAATATCTTCTAGAATGACTGTTAATTTTGAATTATTTGATTTGCGGTGGATAAACAATTAATAAATTAAAACTAATTTTTTGATTAAAATAGTGAAAAAATATTTATAGACAATTTTGTTTGAAAACCGAACGAAAAAATTATGACGTTTTTCACCATGTACTCGTATTATATGAAACATTACAAGTTTTTGTGAAAGAATCAGTAAACCCAAGGCGAATTCATACAATCCCATGAGCTTAATGCTTGTTCTTTCCAAACTCGGTGAGTCGTTTTGTTTACACAAACAAAATACATGAGCAAACTAGGCGAATTCGGGTTTTGACATTTCACTCGCAATGTTGCACTAACAAAATACATGAGCAATACTGGGCGAATTCAGATTTCGACATTTCACACGCAAAATTACACAAACAAAATACACAGCGGATTCGCTTTATTTATCTTGCTATCACCTTCTAAAGATCCATCTTGGCATCCCATGAACTGAATGCTTGTTCTTCTTTCGAAACTCGCTGGGTTGTTTTGTTTACACAAACAAAATACATGAGCAAACTGGGCGAATTCGGTTTTTACATTTCACTCGCAAAGTTACGCTATCACCTTCTATAGATCCATCTTGCAGTAAACCCAAGGCGAATTCATATCAGGTGTGGAGTGGAGTCTGAAGTCTTCTTGACAGTTCATTAAATCCAACAAGTCCAGCGAGAGTGTGCCAACTGAGGTTTGTCTAGACGATAAATTTGTGAGCTCTCACCTCTTCAGGTGGCCAATTTATTTACCGAGTTTTTTAAATCAAACTTTATCTAAGATAATGACTACTCTTATACTTTTTCCCAAACTGATCAGCGTCCTTCTTCAAATTTAAATATATGTATGTATATGTATTAATTTATTGAGCTCAAGGCCAGATTTAAATAAAACACAATTTTATTTTATCCTGTGTATTATTAAATATGTTGATATTTCGACTTCAATCTGAAGTCATCTTCAGGAACTTTGGACTATGCCTTGTCAAATTTTGGTAATTTGAATCACACTTCTGATGACATCTCTTTTGCTATATCAGCATTGAAGCCTTTCTTGCAAACTGATGTGGATAGACTTCCGGTCATTTTCTTTAAAAAAAAATATCCTTCCAGTATCTCTCCAATAAAAATAATCCTTAACAAATCACTAGCAGCTGGAGTTTTCATTCATGATTGGAAATTGTCAACAGTAACGCCAATTTTTAAGAGTGACAAAAATAATGATGTGGTGTGTAATTATTGTTCAATTTCTAAACCATCGACTACTTCCCAACTATTTGAAGCCAACCAACATGGTTTTGTTACATGCAGATAGATCTCCAACCTAGCCGTTTCTAGTGAATATTGCATTGAATTCTTTTTCGTCTGAACTTCAAGTAGATTGTATCTACACGGATTTTTCCAAAGCTTTTGACACTGTGTCTCAGGGAATTCTTTTATGTAAATTAGGCTATTTTGGCTTTCACTCGGTCTTCCTTTAACGTTGCATCGTTACGATCCTTTCATTGCCACTTCTGGGGTACCTCAAGGAAGTATTTCGGCCACCTTACTTTTTATCTTATTCATAAATGATATATGTATGTGGTTGTTGTACATTTGCTAGTCATCTTTTATATATATGCCGATGACTTGAAATTTTTTGGAACAATAAGGAACTTAGAGGATGTAAAGGGTATTTTTTTTAGACTGATTGAAATAAAAAACATAAAAAATGAAGTATGATGTCAAATTTTTTTTTTTATTTGAAAGATATTTTCATGACGTTCAATATTTAAAAACGATTTCTGGCATATGCCCGCCACGACGAGCTTTGGTGAATCGGATGTCATCAGTCTAATTTTGAACCAATGGACAAAGTCCATTGTTGAGCATGGCGGCGAATAGACAAATTCGGATCTTCCCCAACACTATCACTTACAGCACCAATATTTTCTTCTATACGTACAGTGCTTTGTCCTGTTGTTGGTTTTTCATCGAAATTTATCAACAGTTCGACGAATAAGCTGCTCTACTGTTCGAATATGTGGACTGATTTTTAAAGTACATTTCCCCCAAGTTGTAAACATTGTTGCGGCTTCATTCTTTTCATGATGATTTGTCCATGCTTACTGAACAGAAATGTCAAAACGAAATGTCATTTACCAGCTGTCAAGTGACAGCTATCCCTATCGAAAGCTCTATCAGTCAAAAAAACACCCGTTACTTAGGCTTGAGGCATATCTCAATAAATTCTGGTATCTCTTAAAATATTAAGAAATGTTTTCAAATAATCTACTCCAAATCTTATGATATACTACAATCGTCATATAATATATCTAATATTAGCCCTTCAACTGTTGGATGAGACCAACGGCCTAGGAGTAATTTTTAACTCACGTTTCTCTTTTTTGATTTTTTCAATTTCATTATCTCAAAATCATACTCGTTATGAAGTTTCGTTAGACATAATAGCTCAAATTCTTTAGATCTGTACACTAATAAATTACTGTTTACTGCGTGTGTTCGGTCTAGGTTGGAATTCGCTACATTTATTTGGAGACCTTAACACCAATTCGCTATCTTGAGAATTGAACGGTCGCTAAAGGTGTAGAGCGAACACCTGATCTTTAAATTTATATTGCCCTGTTCCTTCTTATGACTCCCGCCAGCTGTTAATCAACTTAAGGTCCCTTGAACGTCGAAGGTCGACGCTATCTAACGCTGGCTTTTGTGTTTAATTTAATTCCATAGGGGTATCTGTTGCAACGCATTAATTTTCTTGTTCCGGCAAGCCTTTTACCCCTTTTATCTTAAGAAATTTAAAACCAATATCGAGTGGAATGCGTCTATTGGTAGTGCGCTTCGTGAAATCTCGAATTCCATTTCGTTTCAATTTAAAACATTTATGAATTTATCTAACATTGTTATATTCTTAGTTTTTAATTAATATTGAATTAATTTGAACAATTTGTGTTTTTGACTAATAATATGACGTTGACATGAATAAATTACAAAAAAAAAACAAATAATGTTTTAGGTCACTCTGAGCAAAATCCAAAAGAATAAAAATTTGCTAACAAAGAGCACGAAATTTAAGAAAATGTATTCCTTAACTCTACACAAAAATTTAGATTGATAACCTTCTAGCGCAATCCAAGTGCCCGATAGTGGTGGGCGGCACCAACTACTACATCGAATCCTTACTGTGGGACATACTTGTTATCTCGAAAGATGCCGAAGATCTGGATAGCATAGCGAAGAGCCTTAGCCCTTCAAGTGCAGCAGCCGTGAAAGAGGAAGCTGTCGTCGCGACTGAAAATGCAAAAAATGTAAGTTTTTACTATACTTTTATTTTCAAATTCAATTGATCTTATACTCCTAGTAAATATTCAAGGCGCGGTAATTATACTTAAATACTGCACGTTAACATATTTTATATCCTACTGTTTTTCACAATAACATATTTGCTCATATTGGTTGTTGTTTTTTTGTTTTTGGTTTTGCTTTTTTGCTTCTCATACCTGCAGCCTCTATTTCTGTCAGTTGATGAAATTAATGCAATGCCATCTGAGTTGTTGCATAACCATTTAAGGAAAATCGATACGAAATCGGCAAATCGCATACATCCGAACAATAAAAGAAAAATTATGCGGTAAGTTGATTAAAAATATTTTAAAAATCTGATCAACCTTTTTGAGTTCGCGAAAGTGACACAATAAAAAAAAACATGAAAGAAGAAATCTTGCGCAAAGTCCTTTACGAATTTTACATATATAAAGTAGATACATATGTACATACAAACTAGTTATGATTGAACTGAAAAACTTTTGTGTTGTTTCTCAACGAGAGGAACACATCGCGTGCCATCAATTAGGATGATTTATAAGTTCATGTATTGCCTATGAAGTCAAACATATTTTAGAAGAATATTATTGCTGTGTTGTTGGTCTAACAAGAAGTTACAGAAACTGATAGCCCATCTCCGCTTTGCGAAAGCTAATCTCCGAGATATAGTGTGACAGAGTTACAGTATCTCTTTAAAAATTCTAATATTAACCCATTTTCAAATTGATCGGCAGGGATCTGTCCAGGGATCTGTGGGCGAGAAGTGCTTTTTCGGAAACCTACGGGGGGTTTTAAGTGCCACGCCCTCTTCCCCTACGCTACTGGTAAACATTCCCCAAATTCCCGACTAAAGACTAAAGGTAAGGTTGCCATCTGCTAGAAAAAATTTTAATAAATATATATAAGTATTGGCAAAATAAAATATACCAATCGAAAGATTATTGAGAATTCTTTAGCTACGATATATTCTTGAGCAGGGTTGTCAGCTGTTAGAAAAGTTATAATATAATTTAATTAAAAATTTTTTTTTTAAGTACGAAGTGTGTTATTGAGAATTCTTTAGCCACAATATATTCTTAAATAGGGTTGCCAGCTATTACAAATTGAAAAAGTAAATAAGGTATATTCATTTGAAAAATTTTTCATCAAACTTATATGTCGAAAATTATTCATCCACGCTATAATTTTCATTAAATAGACTACCCTGGTTGTGTAAAATAAGTCAGTATGAGCACAAATTGAAAACTCTTAGGAGATACATACATATTTCTGCTCTAATGGGTTTCTAAACCGACATGTCACCTACTAAACAAGTTAAATAAATGTAAACTGTTAGTTGATCAAAATATATAGCTAAGTGAATATCATATTTCAATATGGGTATAAAAAAAAGCTTTTGGGAATATTTTTTGACGAAAAAAGAGCTTGAATCATAATGGCACGCTTTTCTAATTCATTATATATTTCTGTTGAAGAGAAATGGGGATCAATTATTTCTAAAAGGTTTCGCAATAGCCGGAAGAAGTGGATGGCGTATTGTCAAAACTGGCGTTGCTGAGTTAAAACTAGTAGGTAGTTATTTCAGGCAAACTGGGATGCTACTAGAGCAAGCTCTTTTGCGCAGTTCCCCGGCTTCGGCTTTGCCGATTGGCGGTGTCCACAAAGCGAAAACTAGCCTTACCTTTTTGACTCGAAAGTTTTTGTGGTACATAAGTTACGGGCGTTCGTTGTGGATTGTCTGTACCGATCAAATAATATGCGATACCATACAAGGTTTCTTTTTGTTCTTTGGTTTTTCTAAAAGGGGGTAAAATTGATGTACTAGAACTATTTTCCAACATTCCTTTGCGGTTTTTCGACAAACCGCTTTCGGCGCTAGGCCATTTAACGGAAAATGGCCCCATCTTGAATCGTTACGGCTAGCAAATCGTGTGTCATATGCACAACAGCACTGAACAACATAATTGGGATGTATTCAGTTCCCTGTTGTGGCTTGCAAAGAAAAAGGCGGCAACAAGCTTGAATTATATTACAATATTTGCAGGCGGCATTGATTTTTATCTTTTGAGTATTACATATTTAAAAAAAAAATCAAGTTTAATCACTATTTTTTGAGTTATATATTTTGTTCAGAAAATAACCGTTATTTCTAGTTTTTTGTTTTTTTGCTTGGTAAATAAATAAATAAAATAAAATAAATTATTTCTTAAATATTATTTATCGATCAGAAATGAAAAGTTTATTTAAAAGCGAATGCATCTAAATTATGTTTTATTTTCTGAGAAAAATATAAAACTCTAAGAGTCACCCTGTCGCAAAACCAGAAGAAGAAAAAGAAGCAACAACGATTAATTCCATCAAACTCAAGAAAGAAAGATTTTTTTCCAAACAAAAATCAAACCCAAGATTTAAGATTTATTTCACAATTAAAAACTAAAGCTTAGAAAATAACCATTATTTCTGAAGCAATAAATAAATCTCCAAAAATAATGACTATTTTCTGAGTAGAAAATAAAGCTCACCAAATAATGTTTAAAAAAAATTTTTTTTTTATAAAAGTTATAAAGTAAACTTACTTCTCTCGCAGCAGCTTCAGAGTCTCTCGATATTAGACTAATTTGGGTGGATGAGCTCGCTCGGCAGGGTACCCTGGAAGTTATTACTCCGTGCAGGGAGAGGGTGGGGGCTCCTTCGGCTGCCTACGGACTTCTCTTGGACAGATGCGCTCTCTGTCGTCTCAGCGAGCTCTGGGAAAATGTCACGACATGCAAAATTGCAAGAACCCTCTGGCCGAGAGTGGATCGAGGGCGCTCAAAGGAGCTGAGGTCGCTTACTAAGCGGCAACTCTCGACCCTCGTAGGTGTTTTGACTGGTCATTGTACGATGGGTATCCATGCGGTTAGACTGAACATAGTCTCTGACCCTTTCTGCCGCAGCTGTATGGAGGAGGATGAGGTGGATTCATCCCTTCATTTTCTACTCAGCTTCCCTGCCTTTGCGAGACTGAGGTTCAAGTACCTAGGCTCGTACTTCTTTAGCACTCAAGAAGAGCTTTCAGGGGTGGGGATAAATGATTTGCGTGACTTCATTCGGGGTACGCAACGTTTCTCCGGTTAATCATTCTTGGTTTTCCGATTTTAGTTACCGTTCTTTTAACAGGTGGTATCACAATGGACTCTTCTATGTCTAAGTGAGTTCCTATTGCGGGAACTACCACATTAACCTAACCTAACCTAACCGATAAAGTTAACTGTAATGGTATCTGGTATAAGTAATATTAAAGAAATGCGTTTATACCGAAAAGCTGGATTGAACCTAAACAAATTAAATTTAAAATAAATTCGTCTAAAACTTCAATTTTATGTTTTATAAAATGGTTTTCATTTAGTTAATGGGGAAGGTATAAACAGTATTCAAAATTTAAGTGATCTTAGCAAAAAGCGGGGCTTTAAAAAAACTTTAATTTTAGGATAAATATTCTTATTAAGTTAATTACTAGAAAAAAGTAAAGCGGCTATTATGTATAAGAGAGAATTTGATAATGTTGTGACCCAAAAGCTAATGCTGATTTTTATCTGGACCCCTTGTTGAAGGTGATCATGTATGGATTAAGGAAATGTAAAATAGCATTTTATATGTCTGTTTGACTTAATAAGACCTGACAGCAGGTTGGTCACATTTTGATCATCACTTAGGGGCATATAAATGATCATACTATTTTATTTATTGCAACTTTTTATTTTTTACCAATTTCCAAAAAAAAAGAATTTATATCATTGCACCTTATTTAGTTTTTGCTGCAAAACTTTTCGCGGAAACAAAAAAAATTTCAAAAGAAAATTGCATACTCTAAAAATTTAAGAAAATGAAAAAGAAATTAACAAATAATCAAAAAAAGGCATAAGCATAAAAATTACCAAAATGGCAAAGCGTTTAAATGGGTTTCAACGGCGAAGCTAATTTTCTCAGCAAACTGTTTCGGATTTTCTTCGTATTATATTTTTATTATTCTTTTATGATTTTCGAGCTAACTTTACTAAATTGTAAACAAGGCGAATTCATATAAGGTGAAAGCAGCTGATTCAATTCGCTTGGTGAACCTTAAGTCAAAATGATGTGTTTGTTGTAAATCATACTGTCATTGTGCGTATATTGATATAATATGAATTGAATGTAAATTTTCTACTTAACAATTGTCAAACGATATACCATCCCACTGTGACAGCTGTCAAAACAAACCACTACTAAAACAGAAAATCGAACTTGACCGATCCTATATACATATGTAAATAAATTTTGTCTGCTAATAGCCATGCATTTTCTATTGAAACTCATATCATTTCTTCTAAAGTAAAGGGTGTTTTTTTTTTAGACTGATAGAACTTTAAATTGAAATAAAACACATAAAAAATTAAGTATGATTTTTTTATTTGAAAGATATTTTCATGAAATTTAATATTTAAAAACGATTTCTGGCATAAGTATGTCCGCCACGACTAGCTTTGGTGAATCGCATGCGATCAGTCCAATTTTAACCACTTTTTGGAGCAACTGTGGGCATATTTCGTCAATAACACGAGTTATGTTGGCTTCCAAAGCTTCAATTGTTGCTGGTTTTGTCAGCGTAAACCAGAGACTTTACATAACCCCAAAGAAAATAATTCACTGGGGTTAAGTCGCATGATCTTGGAGGCCAATTCATTGTACCATTTTTTGATATAATGTTATCGCCAAATTGCTCTATCAACAAATCGATAGTTCGAGTGGCAGTACGAGGCGTGGCACCGTCTTGTTGGAACCAAAATTCTTGCAGGTCGATGTTATGCAAATTTGGAAACAAATAATCGGTATACATTGATCTGTAACGATCACCATTGGCAGCAACATTCGCCCTCGACCTCACTTTTTCTTTAAAAATGAGATGAGACCCGATAACTCCTCCAGCATGTAAACCACACCAGTTTCATGAGGATTATTCCCACTCCATGCACGGCAATTTTGTTTGTTCACATATCCGTTTAACCAAAAATGAGCTTCATCAATAAACACAATTTTTCGATAAAACAATGGATTAATTTCCAACTGATTCAGGCACCATCCAGCAAACAAACGACGCTTGTTATGGTCTTGCGGCTTCAGTTCTTGAACTAGTTGATATATTGGCGCAAAATTTTCCATGTTGTGGATGGACAAAGTCCAACTTGTTGAGCACGGGGACGAATAGATGAATTCGGATCTTCTCCGACACTATCACTTACAGCACCAATATTTTCTTTCGTACCTACGTACAGTTCTTTGTCTTGTTGTTGGTTTTTCATCGAGTAGAGTAAATGTTTTTTGAAATTTATCCACAGTACGACGAATAAGCTGCTCTGATGTTCGATTATGTGGACAATAAAATTCACGAAGTGCTCTATTAAGTAAATTTCCACAATTTGTAAACGTTGTTACGGCGTCATGCTTTCCATGATGATTTGTCAATGCTTACTGAACAGAAATGTCAAAACGAAATGTCATTTACCAGCTGTCAAGTGACAGCTATACCTATCGAAAGTTCTATCAGTCTAAAAATATATAGTATATCTAGTTACCAACGCAAAAAATATCAAAACTCATTAACCAGGAGGTCGTATAAAAAATGTATTTTAGGGTATTTTTAATTAAAAAGAATATTCTTGAATTACTAAAACTGAAATTCCTCATTTTAAATGTAGGCATAATATTCTCATTGTCCACATAAATATATTCTAATCCATTAACCATTTATATAGCTATATATGTATGTATGTATGAATGTAGGCGCATACTCGTATTAGACATTCAAATGCATTAATAGTTTCTCGCTCCAAGGCGCACTAAAGTGGTTTATGTATAATAATAAAATTAACTTCCATCCCCCGCGTTAAAATTTTCTATACAATTTTTATATTATTCCTACATTGTGGTACATTCGAATGGGAATAATTTAATTGGTAGGCCGATCGCACGTGCATTAATGCTCATTACTAAAAAACATAGTTTTTTTTTTATTGGCTGAACTCTTTTCTCGTGCTATACTCCTACCAACGGGCGTCATAGTGACTTCATTAATTAATATTCACTTACATATAAAAAACAAAACAAGAAAAAAAATATATCACTTTAAGAGTAAACTCGTAAATCTCAACACCCCTACACCGCCAGCCCGCCATGCTTTAATTATGTATTTACTTACGCTTTTTTTTTGTTTAAGTATTTGATCGTAAATTTTTTTCCAAACAACAAGTGGTATGTGGAAAAAAATGGGAGCGTGATTAAATTACATAAACACTTTAGTGTTCAATTTTATGTATGCGAAGCATTTTAGGGTTCAAATACTCCGACGTCCAAACAGCCAACTAGCTAGCTAGGCGATTTTGCTTCAACGACAGACAGACAGTCGATCAACGCGTGGAGAATTAGTTCGTTTCAATCGAGGATTCAGCATTTTGCGTGTGGTAGGCGAGGGGAGGTCGAAAAGTGGTTGAAATGTAAAATTGAAGAGCATAGTATGTTAAGGAAAGCGCTAAGCTGACTCCATAAAAAATGCCTGAAAAGTTTCAGATATATCGATCAAGCTAAATTGATTTAGAAGGAAACTAAATTTTTTATGGAATTAAAAAAAAATTAAACACATTAATGTACATTGGCAATAAATTCGGGCAAATATTAATAATAATGAATGTACTAATAAGGGGTCCTGCACATATTACGTAACGTGCTAGTGGAGGTTTGCGATTTGTGACATGTGATTTCCCTTTGCCAAATATATAACATATATCAATTAACATTGTATTTCATTCTACGATTAATAAAAACAATTTTTCTGAAAATGTGACATGGGGGTGGGGGCGGGGTTGGGCGGTCTAAAATGATCAAAAATCACGTTACGTAAAATATGTGCACGACCCCTTATTTGAAAAATTAGATTTTTCATAAACTTTTGGCCGAAATTATTGTGATTTGTTAAAATATTTTGCGAATTCCATACAAAGGTTATAATCGTATTTATATTTATTTATTTTAATTCTGGGTGAATATGGGTAAATCAATTTAATTAAAAATTTGCATTCTAGGTATACCACAGATACGATGGCAACTTGTTTTTGCTAGGATAAGTTCTTCGTGCAAATTAAATATCTGAAATTAAATCTAAAAATAAAGCTCAGGTTCTTATTGCTTGCCACCATAAACTGTTTTTTTTTTCATACAACAACTACTGTTTATTTGAAATAAAAATATGCGTCGGAGTCTTAAAGTTCAGCTTCGCCAACCAAAAAATTCTATACGTTATTGTTACGCCAAGCAAAAAATGCTTTGAATAAAATCAAAGTTCTTAGATTAGCAGTAAAAAAAAACTATTTCAAATCAAATGAATTAATCAAAAATATATTTCTGCTGCAAACAATCTATTGGAAAAAATTAAAAAAAACAGCTTTTTCCTTTCCAGTAAGTATTGTCTGGCCGACATTGTAAAATGTTATTCTAATATTTTGTAATACAATTTTAAGGTATTTCCAGTAAAGCTTATACTAAAAAGGTAATCGAGGTTAACTCTTCAATTCTCATGTAAAAATGATTACTCGTAAAATTTCTAATGGGATCCGAGTTTTTAAAAGAATATGTATTACATTGTTCGCGACTATTATTTATCACTGTGATTGCATCACGTTCCGCTGATCCTAATTTAGAGTCATACAAGTTCAATTATTTTTTTCCGACAGCCTCTCCACGAGTTTTTGTTACAAACCCTGTGACTTACAAGCAGTAAACGTTGAGACCGAGCCTGTAGGCTGTAATTCCTTATTCACTGGGGCTAAAGTTGCTAAATTTTTTGACATCTTAAAATGTAAGATAAAGGAAATATCTAGTAAGAATATACCAATAAGTAAAAAGCACTGGTGTAAAATTCCTTGGTACACCAAAGAACTAAAAAAACTGAAGAATCTGCGAAAAAAATTCTACAAAACATTTAAATTATCTAATTGCTTTATACATAGAAATAAATACTTGCAGTACTCTAAGGAGCTCAACTCTTTAAGTAAGGTATGAGCATAGTTCTTTTTGAATCTGATATAAAATCGGATCCCAAAGCTTTCTGGAGGTATGTCAAATTGAAGAAATCATGTTCAAGTATTCGCTCAGTAGTATTTTTTTACGATATTCAAGCTCACACATCTTTTGAAACTGTAAATCTGCTTGCAGATTTCTTTAAGTCTGATTTTGAATCAGATTTTGATTTACATGAAAATAGTATCTTCGAAAATGCCTCTACAGTTAATTCTCGAGCACTTTCTTTAACCATAGAAGATTTTGAAGATGCCATCCGACAAATAAAATCGTCAACTTAAACGGATATTGATGGTTTGTCTTCATACCTTCTGAAAAGCTGTTACGCTTATTAAATATTATTAACTTTTAACAAATCTGTAGGATGCCTGGAAGGTTACTCATATAAATATTGTATTTTTAAAGTGGGAATAAAATCAATATGGCTACCTATTTCCAAATTATCCACGATATCTAAATTATTCGTATTCATAGTTAAGCAAAAAGGTTACAGCCTCATCTCTTCAACTCAGCACGGTTTCATGGCAGGTAGGTCTACCATTTCTAATTTGGCAATGTTTACGGAATACTTCAAGCCTAGTCCATGCTGTGTATAGAGATTTTTCGAAAGTGTTTGACAAGGTTTATCATTATGTTTCGATTTCAAAGTTACTTAGCCTAGGATTCCTTTTTTCAACCTTTTTGATGTGGATGAAATCGCATCTCTTTCGGCGAAATTGTGTTGTTATAATGGACCACCCGTTTACTGGATCATCTGGAATTTCACAAGGAAGTATTTTAGGCCCTCTTCTTTTTTTGAAATTTCCATAAATAACATATGTTGCTGTTTTAAAATTGATCAATTTTTGTTTTTATGCTGATGATCTGAATATTTCTCTGGCGTATATTGTCCCTCAGACTCTCTCTACCTTCAAAGGGATCTTGATAATGTTGTAGCTTGGTGTAGCAAGAATAAACTAAAATTAAACATCAACAAGTGCTATCAGGTTACCTTTAAAAATCAAAAGCGCGCTCCCCTATCGTAACATCGTACCATATTGATGATTCTCGGTTGGGTAAGCCTACTAAAATTACGGATTTTGGCGTGAGATTTGACTATAGGTTTTCACTTCAAAGCCACCTAAATTGTACTATAGCTAAATCATACTCTATGCTGATTTTTATCAGAAGTTTCAATTCAAAAAAAAAAAATATTAATTACAATCTTCGCTCTCTGAATTTCGTTCACCCTTTTCTTTCCTATCGAAGTAGATGTTTACTTATTAAACTAAAATCGTTGGATTGTAGATTGGCTCTACTCTCGTTAGAACTAATTACACATCTAATGGTCCTATATACAGGGGTCTAAAGGAATGCAACTTATTCTCAAGTTCTTCTGTTCTAGACTTCTCGTATCCGATTGTGATTGCTTGACTCAGTGTTGTTCGAAAACGCCTCAAAATTTACACCAGCAAAGAGAAAATACGCCAGTTTTACAGTTTTTCTGCGATAAAGGCGAAAACGCAAGACAGGCGACAGAAACTGGGAAAAGTGTTTATTGTACTTGAGTTGCAAAACCAACCCTGTTCCTGTTCTTTTATTAAAGATGCGATTTGTTTAGTGATATATAGGAATGGAAAACAGTTGTGCTAGCAAATTTTAATTTGATGTATTTATATGAATATTTAAAAATACTTTGCAAATAGAAACGTATTAAGTGTTAAAATGAAATTTCCCATCTATTTTCTTACGGCTCATTCACAATAGCACAGTTTTTTCACTTCCCAACGCTACATCTCAGTTCGGATATCATTTTACCGAGTTGGCTCAACTCGCATATTTTTCCGAGTTAGTGTTGCTGCTTTACATGCATTTTTTATCCTACCTAGTGCTCTTTAGCAACTAGGTTACAAAGAAACGGACCCATTGTTCCGGTAGTTTTGATATCAAAGATGCACCGCGCTCTGGTCGAAAATATCGATAAAATAATGGAAATCGTCGACCGAGTTCGAACATTCTGTAAGCACAAAAAGTCGTTCTTGTGCATCCAGCTTATGATCCGGGCCTAGCACCAAGTGATTACTACCTGTTTCTGTCTATGGCGAATGAGAAGCTTGTGAAAATCGACTGACCCAGTTTTTAGCCAATAGGGACGAGGAATTCTATGAGAGTGACATTAGGAAATTAAATCGGATCATTCTAACTATGCCTGACTAATTTGAGAATATTTTCTTTTATTTTAAATGTGTACATTAAATTAAGTTCTCCTGAGCTTAAACTCAAGCAATATTGTAATAAACTTTGGCGTAGCATCCGCTAAGCAACATAAGTATGCAATTCGTATTGTCAGTCTTCTTCATTTTTCGAACTTTTTGACCTCCCTACATGAGTAGAAAGAACAGTTCTTAATGAGGCTAGCCAACCAGCTCAAAGTAAGTGCAATGGCATGCGTACAATATAAGTACATACATACATACATACATAGTTCTGTAAGTACAGCAAGGGTTAACTGATTAATAATGATTTGGATATTTAATGTGCTGCTGCTGCTGCTGCTGAGTACCAGGTTTTCGCTGTTGTTTCTGTTGCCCTTGTCGAATGTTTTAACTTCATTTTTTCTTGCAACATTAACAATAATTAAATTTCCTTTTGTAATGCATTGTTTTATTGTTAAAAAACCATAAGTACCTAAACACATTAATTACATTATTACTAACACATGTATGTTCATATGAACGAACATAAGTTCACACACACACACACACACACCAACACCAATACCAACACCAATGTGGTTAATAATACAAATACCTTCATACTTATTAGTTATGAGTACGTATGATGATTTCTTTTGCAAAACGCCTCAAGTTGGCATATTTGATTTGTTTCTCATTTGCGAATCATGGATTGCGATGCATTGAAGCAATAGGTTTTTGCACGCCAACTTGAGGAAGAAGTTGTCAGTCTAGAAACAGTCGCAACCTAAAAGCAATCATCATGCAAGCATTTATGAATCCACATTCATGCATATGTACATATATGTGTGTGTGTGTATGTACTTAATATATAATTTTGCATTAGAGGGGTTCATAAAAGAGCTAATTTCCGACTGACCGCAGTTCACGGTGCAGTTATGTTAGTTAAAAATGTCGCATTTTCTCTGTCCCCTTATTTTTTCGTGTTCAATTCTAAAATAAATGCAAAGAGGTGAAGAAAAATCTGTGTTCCTTTCTCACTCTACACTACCAAAAAAATTGGAAGCATTAGAGCATCCGCATAAGGTATGAGACTTTCATCTTTTTCAACTTTTTAAAATTATATGTAGTTTTCTGTTAATTTTTGAAGAAAATAATTTCTTTATTTTACTATAACACAAATGGTCATGTCATTTTTAATTTCATATAAATAAACATACTTTGTACCACGTTTTTAACGATTTCTTTAAAATGCTGATCTGTATATCATATATTTTCTATATTTTCATTAAAGGTATCGATATTAGGGTTTGGGTTTTCATATACTTCTGATTTTAAGTATACCCAATAGTTCCCTATGGGGTTTAGATCGAGAACCCTCTCGAGATGTTTACTATTCGCTGTATAAATGAATGCCAATTTTCACAACCAAAATAACTTGCCTACTGTAAAATATGTTTTTGGTAAATAATCACACATTTTTTATTGATCGAATTTAATTTTCGCGAGAAATATTTATATTTTCACAGCAGTTCCGTACCGCTGCGCAATTGTTACGAAATAATTTGGTATTCGCGTATGCTTATTCAAAAGTAACGGTACAGTAAAATTTAGCCTCTTAACTCTTAATATATATTTAACTTGAACTTGTTAAGCAGAAACCATAATAAAACATATCAAAGTAACACTATGGAGGAAGAAAACCCTGATATTTTACAATGTTTCCATTTTTTTTTTGGCGGGGTATAGTAAAATGCCCCACTCAAATACGAAGCCTTTATCAGGGGAGATGGTTACTCTGAAAATCAGCTGTTAGCTTAAAACGAAGGTATTATAAAATACATGTACTCGACAAGGATAGATACTTTTTACTACGTGTTCAAGAATGATAGATTACAAGGTTGCGCTAATTGATCCGAAATCCGGAGAGTAACTTGGCTGTGACGTCACACCAGATTTACCGGTGGAGAGAATTGAGAGGAAAGACGTTCGTATACATGTTAGAAAGCATACACATGATTGCGACTATACATACACACACGGTTTTGAAAATAAAATCTGTTGTGAGGTAGACATTCTGTCAAAATTTCCTAGAGAGGGTTAGCTGTACCACAATTTTTCTTTGTATTCCTTTCACCATGACTAATGTTTATATGTTAATTTGACATCATGTTTTGCATTTTTACGAATTGAGTGCAACATTGGGCCTATGCCAATTGATAGTTAGAAAAGTACTCTGGAAAGTAAGTTTTTGCCAATGAGGTAAATCAAAATTTCCGACCCGGCAGTTCTCGTAAAAAATTTGACAGGTAGCATAACCAAGGAAAATTGCTAAAACTTCTAATAAATGCATGCATTTTCATTCCAGAGGAATTTAAACCAACAACCGAAAATATTTGTTACATAATTGCCACATTTAATTACTGGCTTAACTCGCTGGTCTTCGTCCACAAGACCGTTACAAGTCATACAAATATTAATGAAAAAGTTTCAATGCCTAATATAATGGAATATATGTATATTGAAATTCAGAAGTTTTAGCGCGCTGTCAGTTCTCGAAGTCGTTCAAGATTGAACGATTGCGCGAAATGTAAAAATTCTCTACCAAAATTTGCAAGAGTACTAGAACACCTTATTGCAGAATTATCAGGCTCGTGGCGAACCTTCTGCAGTAATTTTTACCTAAAAATGTTAAATGAAACTTTAATAGATAATAAAGATATAGGAAAATGTATACAACTTATTTTTATTGCAAAATATACGCAGAAGAATTGGACACCTTTTGGAGAATCCTCCTGTTATAAATATAAGGTAACATTTGCGAGTCTAATAAATTACACCTAGATAATATTGACTAAATAAGTTATTTCCATTCGTACCGACGGTTTTGCACCCCCTACTTTTTTTTTTTTTAATCCATCCCGGTACTACTTTCCGTAAGATTTATTAAGATCAGCGGTCCCAAGTTTCGGTAGGTTTTTTTTTTTAAATAAAAGCACTTTTCTCGATTACAACGTAATAAATGAATAATAATTGTACA
Source organism: Anomoia purmunda (assembly GCA_951828415.1). Lineage (NCBI taxonomy): Eukaryota > Metazoa > Arthropoda > Insecta > Diptera > Tephritidae > Anomoia > Anomoia purmunda. The sequence continues at coordinate 23,735,730 of OX639995.1, forward strand.
TGTTAATTTTTTTTTTTTGAATTTCAAACACAAATTGATCATTAAATCTTTATTGTAACTAGAAAACCCCGGCAGACGTTGCCCTGGGTGTATTTATTTATAAATTGCCCTTTGTATATGTAAAAAACGCATTTCGGTTTCTGTCTCATATAACAGGTGGCAACTCTCTCAAAAATATGGGTATGCACCTTGTCCTCGACGAGACGAATAGCTCGACGTTCATAGCTTATAATTTTACATCCTTTTGAACAATTTAATTAAATTTGACTTTTAAAAAAGCCGGCAACCCTCTTCAAAATATATTCATAAACTTTCTCCTAGCGAAACAAATGATTTGGCACCCATATTTTACTATTTCTTATAACTTTTGTATAATTGTAATAAATTCGACTTTTCAAACAGGTGGCAATCCTATACGTACGGTAGGCCTTCTCCTCAGTGGATCGATCAGTTTGGCACCTATTGTTTCATATTTCTATATAATTTGTGTACAATTTAATTAAATTCTACTTTTGAATTAGGTGGCAACCCTTTCTAAAATTTTGGGATAAACCTTCTCATCGCCGAGAAGAACCGTTTGACACGCATATTTTAATATTTTATAAATCTACTGGTGTATAATTTAATTTAATATCGAATTTTCAATCAGATGGCACCCCTCTTCATAATGCAAATAGCTATACACTCTCTTTTTAGTGAAACGAATCGCTTAATACTCAAATTTTAATATTTCATACATCTATATACTTGTGAATACATCTCAAACAATCTTGTATATCAAATTTAGGCAAATTTCTTGATTTTTGTAAATTACCGTTATGTGAAAGAGGTTTAGTGCTTTTTGGAGCGAATTCTATAATTTTCGAAATCATGCTTATTGAGTTGAAATACAAAGTGTGGACCAAATTTGGTAGAATTTCGGAGACATACTTATTTGACCCAAGCTGGAATATGCGGCGTAAATTTTTTTAAACTTAGACGCCTTTTCCATCCTCCCTCCCAATTCTGTGTATTAAATTTGAGCAGAGAACGTATATTTTCTATGTAAGATTTATAAATTCTAACAATCTCGGCATATTGTTCATCGCCTTAGTTCCACCGGCCACCGAGATATGAACTGGGGTAACCACCTATTCTCTTAAAATTATATAAATAAAATACATAGTGTTTTTCTTTTTAAGAAGCAAAGAATTTGAAGTTACATACTAACTAAAAAATAATTTACCAAAAAGCTACAAATAACTTATTCAAAAATGTGCAAACTCTGCAATTAGCATTGAACTTTACTGAGCTTATCAAGTATGTTTTTATTGTGAATATTTTGGCAAACAATTTTTTTTACGCCTTTTGCAATGGAAATAAAATACCACTGGATTTGTTTCATTCATATCTCATATTGTTCAGTTACAACTTAATACCGCACATAAATTAAATACTCAAAGTTCCGACCAAGAAATATATATATATTTAGTTTTGCTGGATTGCAATTTTTTTTTTTGTTTTCAGGGTATACATTCCTAAATTATTTTAATTTGCATCATTTTATCAACAATATTGTTAGCCTTGAAAGGCCGTCAAACTAATAAATCAAATAAATTTGAATAATGCTGGTCAGGCATAAAAAGCAATGAATTGTAGAAAGGAAGAAATAAGAGTACTTGCACATTAGCGTCGATATCTACATATTTACATATATACATTGTATGGATGTGTATGAAATTCGCAGAAGAGACCAAAAGAGACGTGGGAACCGTCCAACCGACCATAGATCGGTTGCAGAAAAGGCAAAAGCAATCAACAAAGCACCTAAGGTCACTTGATATAATTTGGCGTACGACTACCGCCCCTTTGTCTAAAAAAAAAAGCAATAAAAAACAAAAAGTAAAGAGCGCAAATTTTTGTAGATATTTTTAAATACAAAATTACGTATGTATTTTGTATACTGAAAGAGCTTTCGAATTAAATTGGTTAAACTCCTGAAATGAGTAAGGCAATAACCTTAAGTCTGAAAAGTGTATTTGTAATTGAAGTATCTTATATTTGAGATTATAGGCAATATTCTCATCTAGAGAATCGAATAACTAGATTACTTAATTAATAATAATATAATAAAATATTACGTAATTATCAGCATAAACTATTCCACATACATACGTACATACATTCCAGACTATGTTTATTAATAAAAATATTTTAATTTGCATAGGTGCAAGATATGTATGTTTATGTGTGAAAATTGTAGGGGGCAGTAAAATAGTAGTAAAGTAGTAAACAAATTTTTAAAGAACTGTGAAGGATTTTTGCAAGTTTCATCTTGGGTTTATCATTCCACACGGCTTTCTTGCCGTCTGCCCAAAGGTTTCCAATGGGATTGAGGTCAGGGGATTGAGCTGGCTAATCCATGACCTCAATTCCATTGACCCAAAACCACTCCTTTTTTTGAGACTCTTGCTTACTGAGTACCGAAATCTTCTCAAGTCACAAAAAATCTCTCTAATTCAGTGGTTCTTAACGACCCAAAGAACGAATATATTTGAAGTACGCGAAATTAACAGCAAAATAATTAGTAACTACCCTGGTGTTGTATTTTCGAGCAAAGATCATGTACTATACGTGGAGTTATGTTTATAGAAAGTGCACACCGCATATTATGCTGAGGATCCAACCTACTCCTGTACTTATTCTTCATAACAGCAAGGCATGAAAATCCTGCTTCACATAAATAAGTAGTTGGGAAAGGTAGCAGGGCTTTTTCGGCTTCATTGCTCAGAACAGGCTTCCCAGATAATTGTGCTCAAAATTTTGTGAGACTCGTTCTGGCAAATCTCTCTTTAAAAACTACATCACCTTGCATTTCGAGAAATTCGTCTTGTAAACCAGCTGAATCGTTTTTAACACCCATTAAATCTACTTCAAATGGATTTCTTACCCAACTGTATTTCACGATATGGACATTTTGTGAAATATATCTTTCCACTTCGTTTTCAAGTTTTGTCAAATGTTCTAAAAAATAGGCATGGTCCCCACGAAAATACGGTTGCCATTAAGATTGAGATCTTCCAAAAACAAGTTTAATGTTGGAAACGCTGCCAATTGACATTGAGCAATTTTATTTTTCCAAAGTTTTATTTTGTTTTTATAAACAGTAATTTTTTCATACATAAATGTCTACTACAGTGCGATTTTGACCTTGGATTTCTGTGTTCAACTGATTCAAGTGGTGGAAAATATCACCTAAATATGCCAATTTAGCCATCCATTTGTTGTCACTGAAGCGATCAGCATATTCCTGTCTTTTATCTGTCAAAAATATTTCTATTTCTGTTTTAAGTGAAAGAACTGTAGCTAGAATCTTTCCGCGGGATAGCCAGCGGATATCCGAATGGTATAATAAATTCTGGTGATCTGTCAGTCGAAATATCCGAGAGTTCATAGCGCGTGCCTTTATGAAATTTATAATTTGTATTACGTCCTTTAACACCTGATGTAGATCTGGCTGCATATCACGTGTAGCCAAGTTTTCTCGATGTAAAAAGCAGTGTATTAAAACAACGTCTGGATTTCGTTCCTTGACTTTGGCACAAAACCCGATGCGACCCCCTATCATTGCCGGTGCTCCATCTGTACAGACTGCGAGACAATTGTCCCACAGTAATTGGTGTTCAACAAAAAACTTGTCTATTAAAAGAAATATATCAGCCCCAGTTGTAGTTCCAGAGAGCTTTTTACAAAACAGGAACTCTTCATTGAAATTTTGAGGAGTTCTGTATCTTACGTACACCAACAGCTGTGGGAAATCTTCAATATCAACTGATTCGTCGATTTGAATTGAAAATTTGATGGCTTTTTTGAGATCCGTTATTAATTGTTCTAAAATATCTAATGACATTAAATCTATTCTCTTTTTCACAGTATCGTTTAAAATTGGCACCATTTCCAGCTTCTTCGCAATTTCATCTCCACAGACAGTTCTTGCCATGGCTATTGCAGCTGGTTAAATCAACTGTTCAGCAATACTAGGGGGGTTTTTACATTGAGCTACTTTTAAAGCTACTTCGAAAGAAGCGTGGGTAGTTTTTTCTAACGAAACGGTTGCTGATCAATGTTCATCAAGTCTCATGCGCTTTGCTTGTGTTTCTTTTTCTTTCCAAAAAGCAAGCGGTTTATTTGCGTACATATGCTGGATAAACTTTTTCGAGATGTCTCTTCAATTTGTTTATTTTTAGCGATTCATTCGAAAGAAGTTGCATGCAAACCACGCATTGTGGACGTGACACACCAGAACGATCTTTTATTTCAATAAATCCTAAGGCTAAAAAATCTTGCTTGTATTTTAACATCCGTTTCGCCATGACTGTCCACCATTCGAAAGACGACACGAAAAATCTTATACTATGTGTGTGTCGACAGCGCTGGATCAGCAAATTTAGTGTCAACCACGCGTGTTTGGAAATTCAATTTTTGGCCCAATGCCCACTGCTCTATTGTGAACGGACAATAGATGGCAGTAACACAGCCTTTAGTCATTGTTTTGTGAGGAGTAATAATTGTGACTATACTAGTTTAGTGACATCGATCGAGCTATCAATACAAAATAAAAATATTCTCAATTAAAAACGTGAAAATTTACCACTTCTTTAAAGTCGTTTGGGGGATTTCCGCGACCCAATCCAATACCTCTCGCGACCCGAATTTGGGTCGCGACCCGAGATTAAGAATCGCTGCTCTAATTGAAAGCCTCAAATTTAGTGACTTGAAATAAGACTGAGTTACAGAATACCGGCATTAATGTCCAATTGGCGACTGGTATTATATATTTTTTATATATTTTAACGATAATGATAATGATAATGATAATAATAATGATCATTATTATGTTAATGATAATTATGATAATGATCATGATTAATAACGATAATAATAATGATAAAAATGCTAATGATTGTGTAACGGTAATAGTTGTATCAATAATGGCATCTGCTGACATATCCCTCATCGAATTTATTTTCCACTGCGTGACGATTTTACGCGCCTTTTTGCGAATTCGGTGAAATATTTTAAAATGACGCTTGAAATTCGTTACCCACAACTTCTCATCACCGGATGTCATTGACTTCTCAAATTCATTGCTTTTAAAATTTAAGCTTCAATTTGTCCCCCAACATTTCACCACCCCAGCTGATCGCGTATTCTCCATTGTTGTTGCCGTGTTTAGCGCAAAATTGCTCATTAGCCACTGTAACAGTTGCTCGCCGCTGTCTGAACTGAATGTTGATGTGTTTTTGTTTATTTTGCCATTTATTCCCACAGACACTCGTTTTTATTTCTTAATTTTATTTATTTTTTGCTAATTTATACGTTGCAACCAAATGGTTGTCCGCCTGATCCATTGACTTTAACATATTCGGCATATTTAATTGAAAAATCTCCCAAAGCACTGCGTACATATGTACATCCCATATGTGCCCCAGCTGCTCTGCATTTACAAGGTGATCCAAAATAAATAACCCAATATACTTTGTCTTTATGTTTTGAATGTGTGGAAAGAAAATGGTGTGGCTTTTTTAATATTTATTTGGGCCGTTTGATTTTATTATATTACTAGAAAAAAATCGACGTACTTTTTTAATCCTAAAAAAGTGCAATATCATAAACTTTTTGTATTTGTGGACTGAAACAATTTATTTAAAATAAAACTTAGGTCCAACTTAAAAAAAAAATTGTGTAAAAATGCATTTATTTATTCTTAAAATACTAAAAATGTGGATATGCTATTCTTTTATTATTCACAAATACTTCATTAAAAAAATAACTATTAAAATTGTTTCAGTACTTTGAGCGCCAAATCGTTATAATGAATTTTATATCGTTAATCAATTTTTTATAATATTAATGTACTAAATTTTGAAGATGGTATGAGTTAAGTGATCACTACCATTTGATTACCATTTGGACGCGTCCTATGTAATTTTCCTTGGTAGTCACTTCTGACAATAAGTTCTGGATTTCGTGACGAATGATCTCCAAAACCGCCACAGAAAAAGCCTACGACTGTTAAGTCTGTTAATATTGCCGGCCAGAGAATTTCGCGATATCAAGCAGCCTGAATGAGTATAGCATTTCATGTTTTATTTTCATACAAATTCAAACTCTGCTTACTTTACAAACTGTCAATCGTTATTTGGATTATTTTGGATCACCCGCATATACATACCTATTATTTTTGAACGGATGTATCGTACATATTTACATACATACATACTCATATAGGGATATATTTTGTGTAAATAAAAAATCCAAAAGTTTTACAAACATAAATATACATATATTTTTTATGTGAGGCGTATCGGGCCAATGAATTGCACATCAATTAAAAACCAATAAAAGGAACGTCTTTGTATTTGCAATACTTTTTAGACAGCTGATTTCCTTTCAGTGAAATTTGAATTGAAGCAACAAAAGTAAATACGAAAAATTGCCAGTAAGCTTGTTAAGGAGGCTCGAGAATTACGATAATTATTCAAATGGCGGTATTATATATTATTGTATTATATCCCGTTATCTACCTACGACTAGCTGGTAAGGTACATGGCGATTAGAATTAAAGTGTTTTCTCTTCAATTTACAACTTCCGTGTAATCAGTATTCTTAATATTTCATACATCATTTTAAAGTAAAAAGAAATATTAAAAAAAATCCCGTCACCTGGCTAAGACAAACTTTTCAAATATGTATGTCACCTGGCTAAGACAAACTTTTCAAATATGTATGTATGTACGAGCCGATTAGGATTTATGTAAGTATTTTCTACTCAATTCAAAATAACGGTGATCTTACAATCTGCGCTACCTTGGAATAATATTCTTAATATTTCATGCAGGATCTTTCAATAAGTAGTATCATACAAAAAAAAATAATGTAAATAGGAAACGTGCAATGTCATGAAAAGTACTGATTTTTTAGTCGAAACTAAAGACTAATACTTAGAAAACAACCGAACTTCGGCAACGGCGTCGGGTTCGGCCATGTTCGACCAATAAACCTCGGTCCGGATTTGCCAAAAGCAAAGGCGAACATTCGTGAATTTTTTTTTTGGTATTGCGGAAAAAAGTCAAACAAGTCTGAAATTTATATGATTTATAGTAATAATATTGAAAGAAATTATTCATTCGGAATTAAACCCTTTTCTCACTGAACATCTACTACCGAAAAATTGCGGAATTTTTTGATACTTTTTAAAGCCCATATTTTCTATTAAAGTTTTTTTTTTTAATATTTCTTTGATCCTCCAATGAGTTTATCTAATAGACAATAACTCAATGCTTCCGTTTAGCTTTGCACCGATATACGGTATCGGTTGCAAGGTGAAAATGTTAGTAGGCTATTATATTTACATTACAGTTGGGTGATTCACAAGGTCTCATAATGTGCCATAAATCATAAAGTCATACAAATTTAGATTTCAAAAGTTTTTTTTTGGATTGCATTGAAAAAAATAATTAAAACTAAGCAATTTTGTATTTTTTTAATGTTATGACTTTATGACTTATGACACATTATGGCACCTTGCGAATCACCTAATCGTTATTTTTATAAAAATAAGTATGTATATAAAAAAATCTAGAATTTAAAAAAAATCAGTGTTCGGTCGTTCTCTGCTAATAATGTAAAGCAATATCTGAGAAATGCCCATCTCGCATGTTCTTACGAGCTGGTCTTCAGGTCACTTATTTTTTTGTAGAGTCGCATTCTCGCTCAGTGGGAAACAGTTATTTACATATAATTTCGAAAAAATTTAAAAGTCATTTGGTAACAGAAAATAATTCTTGCATTTGCTATCCTGTTACTGCTATATAGTTTTTGATATTATATATTTTATTGTGTATGACTTTACTGAAGTGTGGCAAATGTGGTTTGGACTCAAACTAACTCAAAATAAAATAATACTTGACCAATATTTAAATTGCTTATGTAAATCATAAATATATAAGTTTGTCTATTTGGATGTTTATTACTCAATCATCCAAAAACGGAAATTGCTATATATATATACATATATAGCTTATTCTCGGGATTAAAATACATGATTTTATTTTTCAGGTGGGTGGACCGAGAGCCGATCTATTCGAAAAAATGGGACTCAAGATTTGATGTGCTTGAAACAGCTCGCATTTATTTCTTTTTATATTTGTAATATGCGTTCCACCGGAAAAAGTTATGCCAAATTTCACGCGAACCGGGCCATAATTACGAATTTTCGAATAGATCGGTCTCCGGTACAACCACTAGAAGAGAAGTATCCTTTATGTTAGTCCAGACCAAGAATGATAAAATACAAGATTCCGTCTTCTGCTAATCGCTAGTCCCCTCCTTGTCGATTTGACAACATCCACCGATTCGCTGTCGAAATAAAAACAACTTGCTCTGATTTTACACAAATAATGCTAACAAAACTTTAGAACTTTCTGTCGTTTGCCCGCCTTTTCTTGGCTTCTTGCTCTTCTTTTTTTAGAATTTTTTCTTTGCTGTTATTACGTCATTATCAGTTGCTCTCAGTGGAATGAGATTCTGGTCAGAATAACAACCAGAGGCCTTAAAAATCTCATATTGGTTCGGTCATTCAGCATTTCACAGTTCCACCATCATCGACTTCGAAAAACTTTTTTTCCATCTTTCAAATTTGAAATTTATCTGCAGGAAAATACTATTTGTAGTTTACTAATTGTCTTCTTAATTTTCCAACTTTTCGTATGCTGATGATAATTTAATTTTTTTGAAGTTGCGCTTGAGTGTATTTTTTAAATCCGTTCACTTAATAAAATTTTTTTTTCATAAAAAATAGGCTACTCTAGCCTTTTCCTGAACAAAATTAGTCAGACCCACAAAGCCCAATGCGGCGGGTTCGCGAGGAACGCTTTCTCGTCTGCTTAAAGGTCGTAAAACTTGCCAAGTCTCTCAGTGTTCAATTTGATAAGATAACTGTATTGGATTCACTAATTTTGCACTACATATCTTAACCCACTATGTATACAGTGAACCGAGCAGTCAAATCATTAAAATTTAGATTCTTATATTTCTCGATACACCTCGAATTTCTCGCGAGAATCGCTTTCTCATGAGCTTCTTGGGCAACGAGATTCTCGGAAGGCTCGAGAGCTTCTCGGTACTCGGCTTAATTCTACTGTGAATGTGCAGCATTGTACACATTTTGTTTTATTTGTACGATACAAGAGATTGTATAGAGAGCTCGGTCTTTCGAATTCTCGAATATCAAAATACTCGAGAATGTGTGAGCAGAAAACAAAATCTAGGGATTCAAAGTGTCTTTATAAGGTTAAATAGATTGGATCTTATCAATGTGTCTTTAGAAAAATTATAAGGCTACCATCGACCACATTTTCGTGATAAGCTAAATTTGGAAAATACTCGACAAAATCTATTTCACCGATTTTAGAGCCACTTTCTAAAGCACAGAAAAACATGTATGTATAGGCGTTAGACAGTCGCATTTTTATTTACAAAAGTCATTCGATATTCAAAAATCCAAAATTGATAAAATGCGTTTTGATTATAACTTGTTTAGCTATTCCTATAGCAGATGCTACCAGGTGAGTTTTTTAGCAAGTTTACTTCGAATAAAAACATAAAAGTCTTGCCACAAAAAGTATAAAATACTACAATAAGCAACTTTAAAATTGCTGAAATTCGCTGGAAATTTGGGAATTCAAAATAGCGAACCCTTAATTTTGAATCATTGGTTTCGTCAGAATTGATGCGGTACCCGCTGGAGGCCACAGATAAAGCCACAGATAATAAAAGGGCCTTGTCTGCATTTTCAAAACCAAGTAGAAAAGGTGCCTACTGGCAAGACAAAGAAAAGATTTGCGTGCTATGTTGGAGTGGATCAAAATCGTAAATTCGATTGTAGCACCAATTAAGATCTAAACTAAAAACTCAGATTTCTCTAGTGTGTTATCTGGGTACACACATACATACACATTTATACAAACCTAAAGTACATTCATACAAAAGAATACAACAACATTTGACTTTTATTTATAGTCTTTGGGTAATTTTCCGACGAGAAGAGCAACACAGTTCGGAAAATCTGTGTCACAGAGTCAAGAAATACAATAACAACGAAAAATAAATATCAATACAATCAAAACGAAAACAACAGCGTACAACTTTAAATGGCAGCGACAAATGTGTCGGAAACAAATTTGTGCACCATTACTAAAAATTTTGCGAACAAACGCACGGAAGTGAAAGAATATACGAAAGAAAATGAAACGCACTTACAGTGCATGTGTGTCAATCAATATTTATGTACATTAGGATGCCCCGCCAAAAATGTCGCAGTTTTTCCAACAGATTCAAATTCCTCCAAAAATGATGTTTTACCTACGGGACCGTTTTATTGTCACTGACTTGTAAAAGAACGCTCCAACTGGTATAAAATTTCCTTTAGTTGCAAGAGCAAACCTCTGTTAGCATTTAAAAATACTATGCAAATAAAAATGAATTAGGTCTTAAACTGAAATTTTCCATGTAATTTGTTCTGGCTCATTCACAATAGCGCCGCTTTTTCACTTCCCAACACTTCATCTCAAGTCGGATATCATTTTACCGATTCGTCTTAACTCGCATATTTTTCCGAGCTAGTGTTGTTGCTTTACATAAATTTTGTTATTCTACCTAGTGTTCTTTTGCAACTCGGTTACAAAGAAACGGGCTTCATGTATATATACAAAAAATTTTCTTTTAATATATTTAAAAAAAAAAACTCTCTTAGATGATTAGAACGAAGGCTTCGTTCCCAATTCGAAGGCTCTTTGGTCGGGCATGGGGTCTCAACACAAAGATTATAGCGTGGCTCTACAATCCAAACATTCGGCCGATTTTTATCTATGCTTCCGTTGTATGGTAGAAAAAAGGTTGTCATGTCTCTTCGTCCCAGAATCTATGAGATCTTCTCCATCCGTGGCGCTGGAATTTCTTCCAAGCTGGTCTCAAGCCAGCTGTAACTTCGTATATCGTAAGAGAGTTTTCTGCGTAACACGTATCGTATTAGCGTTGAAAATATGCAGAATTTCTGACTCCATGACGAGGGAACTCTGTTTCGCCAGGAAGTTTTTAAAATTCCTGCCAAGAGGTTTGGTCAAATGGATGCCCAGGTTTTGACTTCAGAGCTATACTACCCACCGTTTTTCAGGCCAAGGTGGTGGCAATCTCGACCCTCGCCAGTCTGAACCACAACAAAAACCGCCCATTCGGGCTCTCTCTAAGCGGATGCTTACGTCGAAGCTAGTTAAGGAATGTTATGACAACTGCTGGTATCGAAAAATACAGCCATGCTGTGCTGGGTATCTGATAACGCTGATCGTAGGGAACGAGATCGTCCACGGACTGGCCAGGAAGGGTTTGATAACAGCCTTAAGAGGTCAGATGGTCATTCACTAAAGGATTAATTACTGAATGAGCAAACTCGAAGCAGAGTAGATACTAGGGAGTTTCTTAGACATGCAAGACTTTTCAACTTTCCTTTCGGTAGAAGGGACGGCGCATCGCCGCCAGTTACAATTTCGTGCGATTTTACATGCATCGTATCTATCTACTAAACCAGAATCGCGGCTATGTCTTGAAGATGATGAGACATCGGAGCATATCCAGTACTTAGCCAGACAGATATTGATGTACTTCGGTTCGTGTATGGTCGATTCCCAAAGTGTTGGGATTTCGCTTACCAAGGATCTTCTAACGTTCATTATGGAAGTTGAAGTCTTCCTGAGAAATCCGGCTTAGGGCCGTGCTGCAGGGATACAAAAGATCTATCAGGTACCAGTGTCGATTTGTTTCGATTTTTACCTATAGATCTTCGTCCACTTCTTTGGCCTCCTTGGGATCATCCTCCCCCGAAAAATGTTCTTTCTGAAGTCTGCCGAACCACTTGGAAGTAGAGAACTACAAAGCAAATTGACAAAATTTTTTTTCAAAAAATTCGTTTTCTTCAAAAACTCTATTTTTTTTTAGAGGTATGACACATTATGACACTTTGTGAATCACCCAAATAAATTTTATAATTCCGAGAGAAAAACAGTACCGAGATTTTTTTTGTATGGGAGTGATGCACTCTAATGCACATATTTATGCACGTCAGTGCAAATGCATGAATAACTAAAACTATACTTCTGAATATGTGCAAAACATCTCACACTTCTAGCGGAGCAATAACGGGGGGAAGTCATAAGTGACAATGCCATGACAATTTTAAAAGTTGCAACTGTTTTGATCTTTTGTTCTAGTTCATCTCCCACTTAAGTGCCGTTTGTAAATAGTTCGACCCACTTCTGTCAATGGCAGACATTTTCTCACTTTGCTTCTTTTTTTTTACTATATGCTACATCTGACTTAAGTTTTCCTTTAATTAAAATTAGAATGGCAACATTGCTGCATCATCATCGTCATAGTCACGATAGTATCACGTTGCACACAAGTGCCAGATATACGCACGGCGTTTTTACCAAACCCCCGTAACATTATCAAAACGGGTGAAAAGGAAGAGAAATTTAAAACGAAAAATCTTGGCATCAATTGGCGCTAAATACGAATACGAAATAGTTAGACAAAAGCCTTTCGAGACAGAAAATATTCAACCTGATCTGCGAAGGTGCGCTGCTGCATCTGCGACAGTGAAATTGACGCTAAATTTATGCTATACGCTTTTTTTATTCTTATTTGTAGTTTTTTTTTGTTTTTTGTTCTTGACAATTTCATGCGATGATTTTGCGTCGCATATTATTTTCTGTGTCACACGCGTCTGCACGGGATTTAGGATTTTTGCCAAGCAAAATTTAAATAGGTGTCGGCTATTGAAAGAATTCGTATAAATGTATGTATGCACTTTATGTGCGTATTTTTGGATGCTTAAATAAAAGAAAAGCGGCAGCGCACTAGTACAAAAAAAAATATAATGAAATATTAATAAATTGTAATGCGGAAAAGTAAGAGCGTATTACTAAAACTACCTCTACAAAAACTGTAGATGAAATATATCTAATTAGGAATACCTGTAGATTGGAAGCAATAATAAATCGAATACAGTAGTGAGAGGTCTTAGAATGCATGCCGCGATTTCACCACGAATTGATAATCCAACAGCGTGCAGTCTTTACAAGAAATGATTTATTTTTCTGATTAGAATTTGGAAAGAATATGCCAAATGAGTTAATCTCGTTTCGCTTTTTTTATTTATTGAAGTAAAACTTCTTTAGTGGCAGTGATTTTTTATATCGCATCAGAATCGCGGCACGAACTTACGACATGACGCTTGTATGCGAAAAAAAAACAAATATACATACTGAGGTAGCGACATATCAATGTGTACGAGTATGTATGCACAGTTCAGGACCATTTCAAGACCTTTCATAGTAATTTGGGATTGGTTCACCACTACAACTTCTACTATCTACTACTACTGCTACTTTTACTAGTTACTGCCACTGAAATTCCTAATTATTAGCACTACTACTACTCCTACAAATTCTACAACTACTGCTAACTGTCACTACTAATAATTACTACTACTACTACTACTACAACTACAATTTACTATAACAACTTATTACTGCAACTATCACTATGACTACTACTGCTACTATTTATACTAATGCTACTTCTTATTACTACTTCTATTTCAACTTATGTTACTACTAGTTACTACTCTATTTTTAATAATTTCTACTACTATTTTTACTAATGCTACTACTAATTATTACTACTGTTTTTACTAATTTCTACTACTATTTTGCCTAATTTCACTACTATTTTTACTTTCTACTGCTACCAATTTGACTATGTTCTACTACTATTTTGAATAATTTCACTACTACTTTTACTATTAGTACTGCTAATAACTACTACTATTTTTACTAATGCTACTACTAATTACTCCTACTAGTTTTACTATTTTCTACTTCTATTTTTGATAACGCTTCTACTATTTACTACTATTTTTTTTTAATTTCTACTCCTGTTTTTACTAATTTCTACTACTAATTTTATCAAAGCTGCAACTAATTACTACTACTATTTTTATTAATGCTACTAATATTTTTACTAATTTCTACTACTATTTTAACTCATGCTAAAACTAAAAAAAACTAAAAAGGATGTCTTATAAAACTCTCTTTGTTGTCCGCACAGAAGTTTTACTTCCGGCTCGCGCACTTAGGTACACGCGTGTTTTTTCTTATAAGGAAGTATCATGGTTCAATAATAAACGGTTTTTTAAATAAGTGGCTTTGCCGCTCTGACTTGTCAAATCGGCTCCATAATTTGAAAACTGGGTTGCCTTTATCGAATTTTTTTGGCAAAATATATCTAAATACCAGTAGAAATGTAAGTTCTTTAAACAAAACCAATAGAGAGCATAGAACGCTTAGCTTTTGACTACCAAAAGCAGTAGAATGGTAATTCGCGGCTGCCCATTGATTTTGGAAAATATGTTAGATAGAGTTATACCTCCAACACCAAAGAAATTTAGCACTCTTTTCCCGTATCGTTAATAGAAAGTGTTCAATTGAATTGCTTTATAAGATATATTACCTTACCACTGAATCCTCGGATGTGAGGTTTTCATATCAAAATTGTTTATTTTATTGTATTTTTTTTTTTTATATCAGAAAAATAAGGAACGTTTACTCTTACATAATTTCTTCGTACTATTTTCAGATACCAAGGCAGACTTTTTAAATGCTACTATAAATTGCCTACTCCCAAAATACAACTCTAGATTGAGTAGCACCAGAATTATATTCTTTACGTATTTCAAATTATATTTTTACAAACTTCGAGATAGCCACTCCGTGTACCATGGTTCAGACCTTGGTAAAGTTTAGAAAGAAAGAAGTATGATGAGGAGTAGTGGTGATCTACGAAAGAGCAGCTATCATTTTTACCACTCTGAAATATTTTTGTTTTCTCTTAACAGTAGAATAATCGAAACCCTAGGTAGGTAGGTAACATGGCTGCGACCCATGTCGCCCAAGTAGCAAAAATACTGCCATTTATATGCCATAAACTCGACAAAGTCTACCGAGTAATGGAAGGCCGTGCATTACAACCAGCCAGAGTTGATCCTAGATACCTGCCCTAGTTTATCAAGAAAAAGACCAGGTAGTTATTGACATCCTGCAAGTAGTGGTAGCTTTCCACTTTCATTGCACCTTGTTGAAATAGATGCTGATTGCAACTTCATCTGAGCCACACCGTGCTAGCTCATCGGCTTTCTCGTTACCTTCGATTCCTTTATGCCCTGGCACCTAGATGAAAGAGATTTCTAGATCGGTTAAGGAGGCAATCAGTAGTTTACAAGCACCGGCTAAATTTGCGCCAATATTTGGAGCCGCTAGCCCCATTATTGGTGTCTAGCTGTTGGAAAAAATGGTTGTCTTATCTTTTACATTCCCTTTCGTACCTGCCAAATCGTGAAAACTTCTGTCCAGAAGTGAGAGGGGAGTTTCATTGCCTTGGATAGTTTCAGGGATTCGGAGTAGATGCCGGCTTCCACTCCAGAGTCCACCTTGGTACTGTCGGTGAATACTTTTATGCCGCTATCGGCGAGGGCTTCACCCCTCTAAGGGACGAGATCCATTTCCTGATTTGTTCTTCGAGAAAGCTTGAAAAACAGCATAAATCAAATTGAAATATAATTATAGTTATGATTGTAAAAGGACCTATAGACGGTTTGATTTATCGCTCAAATGGTGTTGGTTGTAAATAAGTCATTTATAAAAAAAGCCATTAAAAAAATCAAAATCGGTACAGATTGATTAACTCGTTGCGTTGTGTGTAGGTATGTAAGTTGTTTTCGTTGTTTTTGAATGCCAAAGGGTTTTAGGTTTTTCTTCGTTGTTTACATCGATTCTAAATAAATTTGAATCTGAATAAATTAGTCAAAAGTCTTTATCGAAATTTTCGTTCTGCAATAACAGAAAACTATAATGAACGAAAGCAATGGTTTTCTTCACTCTTTCCTTGTACTTCCGTTGTCTTATTTTTTTCTTCGGAGCTTCCGTTCAATTTCACTTTCGTTTCACATGACTGAACTTTAGTTTGGTTGAAAAATTTACCATCGGGGCGGTAAATAAAAGCGAACATTTTATTGCTCTCACTCGCAAAGATTGCTCTACATACTACATATATCGGAAAAAATAAGTATATATAACACTCATTTCAGTATGATGACATTTGATGCAAAAATTAGCATTCTCGTAGATTTCAAATTTAATGACTGACTATGCACTGTAGTCTTACACCTACGCAGCGGCAACTTTCAGGCACAAATATACAACATACAAATTAGAACGCATTGGTGGCGATGCAAAGCAAAAACAAACACAAAAAAAAACTATTAAACTTTAGCAAATTTTTTAATGTTTCAGTCCAAACATCTTATTTATTTATACTGCCAGTTTGACATATAAAAATGTTAACATTTTATATATTTTATATAGTACCAACAAAACTTAAGTAAAACGTTTCATAAATTAAAGTAAATTTATTTTCCGAGTTTCACTTTTTTTTTTTTGCAATATATTCTAAATTTAATAAAACCACTTCATTATGCAGAAATCAACTTAGCGACAATAAAATATTTTTTTGTTTTAGCTCATTTGCTGGATGTGCAAATATCAAGGCCACCACCACATCTGATTAAATTGTTTAATAAAATACACTCGAAAATCGTGAAATGCAAAAACTACATATTTTTGTGTCGCATCTCTCAGTAATGGTTGTGGGGGCATACATACAGATATACATATGTACAA
Organism: Anomoia purmunda; assembly: GCA_951828415.1. Taxonomy (NCBI): domain Eukaryota; kingdom Metazoa; phylum Arthropoda; class Insecta; order Diptera; family Tephritidae; genus Anomoia; species Anomoia purmunda. Next base: position 23,752,562 of record OX639995.1, read on the forward strand.
ACACATAATATTGTCATGTAGAAATAAATTGTTACATTTTTATACACAGACATACTTACTGGAAACACACGCATTACAAAAACTAATATTCATTAATATATTCTTTAAGTGACTTTGTTTTTTAAATATTATTAGCACACGAAAACAATGTGAAGACCATTAACAATTTTAGCGCATGGTTCTAAGAAAGTCCATAGACATTTAATAGGTCTTGCAAAGATAATTAAAAAAGCTTGCGATTAAATAAAGTACAATATAAATTATTCTTCCCATTCAAATATGTTACCGTTTTGTATAAAGGTATGTGCGCTTGTAACGCTTAGCTTCTGTTCCGAAACAGTTGCGTGGATTCGCAAATTTGCTTGTAAATTAATATATTAATCACATATGTATACAGTGTTGTGCGAAACCATAGCATTTTTATATAAAAGTGTTGAACGTTCCCCGGTTTGTTTACAGCAACTAAATAACTTTAATTGGGATATATAATTATAATTAAATTATATTTCAGTTTAAAAAAGTTGGCAACCCTCTTCACAGATTTGTAGGTATATACAAATCTTCTTCGCAGCAAAACGAACCATTTGACACCCATATTTTATTATTTCGTATAACTCGTGTATAATAAATTAAATTCGACTTCAAAATAGAGCTATCTATAAACTTTCTCCTCGCCGAGACTAACGGTTTGATATCAATAATATATAAATTAATTAAAAAGTTTGATTTTTATCTGGTGTGGGTACCGGGGACATTGTAACATACCAGGTAACGAGAAGGCAGAGGAGCTCGCACGAAGAGGTACTACCGTACAAACCGGAAAGAGGTTGGATATGCCGCTCGCTTCCTGCAAGCTCAGGATAAGAGATTTCTTCCTCAAAGAAGCGAGTACGTTATGGAAACGCAAGCGGACTTGCAATACATCCAAACTTATGTGACCTAAATAGAATATAAAAAAATCCCAAGGACTCCTCTCACTAAGCAGGAGAGAATTAACCCTAGGCATGGAAATATTCGCAGATCATATTCCTATAGGGAAGTATTGTGAACGTATTGGAGTCCCCCACAACGATTTCTGTGGAAGCTGCTATGACGGGGAAGAGCCCGAAACCATAAGGCATGTAATTTGCGATTACCCCGCCCTTTGCAGGCGGCGACAGAAATTCCTGGGCGCGGGATTTTTAAATAACTTAGACGTGGTTGCAGAAGTGCCATCACGGCAGCTGCTTAAATTCGTCGAGTCGACAAATTGGTTTTGAGAGACTTAGGGGTAAAAATCTGAATTCAAGTAGTATCACAACGGGCCCAATTACGGGGCTAAGTGAGCTGGCTCGCTGCCAATATTAAAGTATTTTAATTTGATTTTTTCGAAAACTTCTGGTTATGCAGGTAGTAATTTAATCCAATTTATCATAATAATATGCAAGTCTCAGCGTGCTAAAAGCTCTATAGATTTTTTGCGAATTTCGTCGAACTAGGCAGCTATCGAAATGCTGAAGAAAACAACTGATTAAGCCTCTTCCACCCGCAACGAAAGCTAGAGTGATCGTATGTTAAAAAAGGCATTCATATAAAAAATGTAAAATGATATCGAACAGTAATTATTATTTTTAAACATTTTATTTTATAAAAATATTGAAATAACAAAGCAATAGAAATAAATCTATATTCGGGAATGGTCATCCAAGTGAAACAGAAGAAATACTACTAAATACCTAACTTCGAAAAGTTAAGATAAAAACTAAAAGGACCTAAAAGGGAAACCGTGACTCAGATAAGGTTAGGTTATTGCTGTTGCAGTCGGACACACTTAGCCTCAAGGCCCACTGTGATACCGCATGAGTTGTCGGTAATTCCCAATTTCAGTCGAATTACCGCACCAATTGCGACCTGTGGTTAAATTACATGTTCAGTGAACGAGCTACTCCTCACGTAAAAGTGTATCGTAATTTGGTATTATGAGTTCCGTGAAGGTACCTCACTTAGTGTAAACGTCAAAAATTTTCATACGATAGCAAGACGCTATTCGTATTCCAAAAATATCTACTGCTTGCTGTGCTATTATTAGAAAAAATTGGCTTAATTAAATATTTAAACTAAGTATTATGACGTATTAATAGATACACACTATAAATGTGGGAAACTGTCAAAGGAAACCCTTCAACTTCCATTTAGAGGCAAAATAAACCAAACGCAATATAGAAGCCAAAGGGGAAAAATGAAAGTTAAAAGTGAGAAAATAAATTCTCATATGGCAAAAAATATGCTGCCAAATTGTGCGCAGGGCAAAGCAACTGATTTAAGACTTTCTAAATAAAATAACAGCTCTGCATCCATGTTATCGAAAATGTTTTATATTTTTTGTGTACAAACATTGAAATGACATTTACTTGTTCAAATTTCTATTGCAAATATTTTAGAATCTAGTGCACCCTGCGATAAATTACGATACGGCAGTAAACGTTTCCCGTAATGCCAATATTATCGTACATATGATCAGTCACGTAAACTATTGCTATACGATTGCCGTTTCGTTCACTGAACACGTAATTTGACTCCTGTTTGGCATGTAATCTATCGGAAAGAAGTTCAAAAGGACATACCTTGGATGCTATTGATCTCTCGTTATGAGCATGATCGCAAGTCGTTGGACTTTCTCAAAAGTATCATAATGAAGAATTGGCCTAACTACCGTCGTGGGTTCCATCCGCCACCTTTTCTCTATTGACCTATTGCAGGAGTAAGTAAAGTGCTGTGATTGAAATACCTAAATTAAAATTTCATATCCGAGTCAAAGAAAAATTTTCTTTTTCTAAATTGTTTAAAATGTCTTAATACTTTTTGCATATCCCGATATTTTCTAACGACTGCGTGCAGTTCCATTAAAATTAATAAAAACCCACATAAAATAACATAATTTTTCTTCAAAAGTAGTATAAATTTCTTTAGTGCCAATTCATTTTCACTCTTCTTTCTTTTGATAGTTGCTTTTCTTCAATATAAGTTTGTTTTTAGTACAGCTTTCAGCAAATGAAAAAAATTTGAGTCTAGTCAATTGAAAAGTTTTTAAGGAGCGTATGCAAAGTGACGTAAGCTTTTGTACATAAGTATATAAACATTCTATATTTAGTTACACATTTCAATGGTTCTGAACCGTTTTGATGAGATTACATTCCCAAATATTTCCCCCTCATTGGCAATAAGCGGGCCAGAAGAAAACAATTCGGAAAAAATGTCTAATAAAATTGTATTTGTTTTGCTACCTATGAGGGTATATAGAACTTTGAAAAATGTTTTATAAATTTTCTTCTAGCACGATTAATGAGTAAAGAACTAGTCTCCAGAAATATATGACCTACGTTTCACTACTGAATTAGAAGTGTTAGTGTAACCAATTATCGCCAGTCACAACGAATGTCATGAGCTGTACTGGGTTATTGAAATGAAGCTACATTATAATACGCACTTACATTTGCTCGAGTTCCGAATTTTGTAGCACTTTTGGTGAGAATCTTACGATTATCAAATGATTTTCAAACCATCTTTTAACGCTAGAAAATATCACTAGTTCTCCAACCATTCTCTAACCTCAATATTTGCTGGGTTGTCGCACAACGAGCATAGATATCGGCGAGCTAGAACACAAAAGTGCTATACAAAAACAAAAAAAAAACAACATTTACAAGAAAATTATATTTAAGTGTTTCTAAATTAAGTGTTCTTCCGCGTTGCACGCACGAGCAAGAAGAATAAAAGAAAATTATGTAGGCATGTGTGTTTATTTGTAATTCTGTATTTATGTATGTAGGTAACATTTATGCTGTGTGAGTTGCTGACACTTTCGCTTAGGCGTGTGAAATTCCTTTTCGGCTGCTACAGCCCAGGTTGAAATAATTTGGATACAGTGGCGTCGTACGAAAGTAATGTTTGCGGTTTTTAAAAAATGTCTTTCTCGAATAAAAAATATAAACATATGTATGTTTATATGTAGTACGCACATTTCAGTCGTGAATCGAGCTCGAGTTCAAGAAATTTTGTTTGTTACTGAATCAGAGTTCAGACATAAGATATCAAATTTAAGGAGCAACTTTTTCGTAAAACATTTTAACCCGTTATTGTCTGTTATAGTGGGTCTTTTTGGCCCTCTATTTAAGAAGCGCATAAAATGAAAGTCAAATAGATTAATTAGAAAATTCCACTATAGTTTTTTTCTGACAAAAACTTTATGCGATTAATAAAATCCCCACAAAAATTTAAACAGGAATATTTATGTTATGATTCCAAAATAACCACTGTGAGATAAAGAAATGGGTTAAAATGCTTTACGAAGAAATTGCTCTTGAAATTTTATTTCACATATCCGTGCATTATATTTAGCACAGAATTATTCTTATAACGCTATTTCAACTTTTTCGAAACAACATTCGTCAAGAATATATAAAATTTTATTTCACCACGGCCTCCACCGCCGTAATCATTCCGCAAAGGAATTTTTCACCTCCCGCAATTTGGTCCCTTTCTCCCTGAGTGTTGTTTGCGGTAATTGTTAAAATTTTAAAATCTATTATATAATGACCATAGGTTGTATCACTCCTCATTAAAAAAATGTACACTGTTTTTCTATCCGAATTATAAAAGTGATTATATTTTAAGACTTCAAATGAAAAATATTAAGATTTATGTTTAAAAGCTCTGCAAACATATATTAAAAAAATGTTCAAAGGAATAATGCTGTTTTTTTATAAATTTTTTAGGTGATTGGTTTCAGGAAAGCTTGAATAACAAATATTACCTATTAAGGGGGAAATCCTTTGTTAACGTTTAAAATCGTAACTTTACTTCAAACGTGAATAGAAAAAAATTAGATAGAAATTGCAATAGTATGTAGTTCTTTATTGATACAATAAAACAGATGAATGCACGTTGCAAAATTAAAAAAAAATTTTTTTTTAAATATAAGCGGTCAAATTTGAGCGTGCACTAAGTGCAAAGGCAAAGGATGTGCATGATGGAGCCTCAGGAAGTGTTCCTGTAACAAACAAGTTCTAATAAAAAAGTTAGCTGTTTGCCTCTACTAGTCCTTGAGGGATTGGTTTTTCCAAAAAAACATTTTTTGTTTCAAGAATGTTAAAAAAAAGTCGAGTTTTTAGTGATAATTTTTTAACAAAATGTTCATAAAAATTTTTCTTTTGCATAAAAAAAGTCCGTCAAGTACTAGACATTTGTATTTTACATAAGTGTTCAAAAGATTGTGCAATGCACGTTGAGCGGTTTTCTTGCACACCGTTTTAAAAACATGACTTTTGGGAAAATGCGTTTAAGGTTGTTCCATGATGGTAAAAGCCGCGTGCCACGCGGGATCAAAATATTCATATCTCTGTAAATTTTTGGAATATCGCCCTAAAATCTTACAGCGATATATGTAAAAAAAAAATTAAGTTATAATTGGGAAGATAATTTCAAACCTTTTAATCATAATTTATGGCTCATTCTTAATTTATGACGAAATTACCATGAAATTAAGTAATTTCCTCTTGTAGAATCTGTCAATAAATTAAGATCAAAAGAGGTATTTTATCATAAATCAAGAACCAAATCAAAATTGATAATAATCAAAAAATGTATCCTTCCATAACCATTAGATGCGATTCCGTGATAGAAAATTTAAAAAAGAAGATACAATAATAAAATCAATTATATTAAAAACGTTCACAATCTCACAAATTTTTTTGTAATCAAGCTAGTAAGCTACCCTGTGTAGCCATAGAACTTTGAAGATAAATTAGGACTGGCACGTATAAACGAAAAGGAATTTGCATAAAAATAAGTAATTTATGTTGTAATATGAATATGAACATTTATACCACTTTTGAAGCTATTTTCCAATCGGAAAAATTCAGTTGAATTTAAAAAATTTTATCAAAATATTTTGGTAAAAGTTATCTTAATGAATATACCTACTTACATATGTCATGATTCTGCTCTACGCGCCATATAAAAAATTATATTCTGTGGCTTGTTCCATTTATAAAAAGGTGATACGTTTAAAGATATTTACTTGATTTATCCGCTACAAAACTTAAAATGTTGTATATATCGCTCACCTTCATTCCATCATATTTGTTAATATATCATATTGTAAAAAAATATTGCATTATTTATGCATAGCCCCACTGGGATGCTAAAACTTTACATTTGTATCTACGTATGAACTGTGTACGCAATATATGTGTGTATTACATAAGCTAAAGATATAAAAGAATTTATGTGCTCGCATTTCATTAGTTTAAATGGGAAATTAAGACACCCACTGTCATAAAAACTAAAACCAGAATGATATGCTGTTGGTGGCAGTCAACGCCAACCAAATGAGTTTTAGTCACATACATAAATACTATGTGAATTTGTATCCATAAATTTGTGCAAACGGAGAGTCTTGAACTTGTTGCTCAGCCAGACTAGGAAAATGACCAATATTTAAAAAACAAAACTACAAAAATACAAGCCCCAAGGGGGTAGTTAAAGTTATAAACTAAAAATCGTTTGAAAGGCGTTTAATGATCGTAATATTTAATACGCGTTTGCAATATTCAACATAGCTAATGTGCCACATTGCTTGGCAACAAAAATAGCATGTACATTAGGTATTAGGGATGTCAAACCCGGAATGACGGGATTCCGGTGCTTTGGAGGTAATGAAAAAATTTAAATATTGTATTGAAAGAACTAAAAACGGGCTTATCACCAATTTGATAACAATGAATGTTTTTCAATTTCCAAGCAGCTTATTTTAATTTAGTTATGCAATGTGGTTAATAATATGACTATCTTTTGACAGTTCAGCCGACAAGTATTGAAGTTGCAAAATGTTTTTTTTATCATTAGGTTCTGTTATATAAGTATGTTTGTTTGATAGCTTAGAATAAATATGTTTAGAGGTTTTGCTTTTGCAGATTTTGGTTTAATGTCATGTTATATTAAGTATTAGATGGCTTAAAGCAACGTTTTAAAAAACGTTTTTCTTTAAGATTTATTTTTATTAATGTCCATTATTTTAAAAGCCAGTTTATCTCAAATTTTATGTTTAAATATTTTCAGTTGATTTGAATTATTGAGTTTGTACTCATATAAAAAGAATTAAGGAATCCCGGGAGCCCACGATTATTCTACAAATTTTCCGAAATCCCGATAAACATTTTTCGTTAATATTATAGTTGTTTTCAGAATATTTATTTATTTTATTTATTTATCAAGGCTTATATAATAGAAACTATCACATAAACTTACAAAAAGCAGTGCTAGCAACAGAGGCTTTCGGCTGTTTTCAGAATATATAAAATGTAGTATGTTTCTAGTGTAGCCAAAATATTGCGAAAAAATATTTTTGTGAAAAATTTTCAAAATATTGCGAAACCACGATTAACATTTTTCGTTAATATTAAAATTATTTTCGGGAAATATAAAATGTAATGTGTTTTTAGAGTTTAGCCAAAATATTGTGAAAAAATATTAAGATTTCTGTGAGTTGCACCGATTTGAATAAAAATAGTAAATGCAAATGTTAAACTTTTTTTATAATTCTCTCTGTCGATAAAACATTTTAAATTTCATTGGGATTAAATGTTGTTTTCAAATCGGTCCTGCTCATGTAAATCTTAATATTTTTATGCAAAATTTGCAAAATATCCCGAAATCCCGATACACATTTTCCGTTGATATTAAAACTGTTTTCGGTAAAAATAAAATGAAATATGCTTCTAGACTTTAGCCAAAATATTTCGGAAAAATATCACGATTTACGTGAGCTATACCGATTTGAATAGAAATAATTCAAAATTAAAAAAAAAAAAACTGACTACAAAAATTAAAACCGCGATGAAAACTTGTTCATGTGTATTATCATAACACCGTTATCCGATTTCACGATATTGGTAGCCATGTTAAGTAGATGAGCGACTATTGTCCTTTCATAATAGGGATATAAGTTATATCCAAATATATTTGTATTAATCCTTGTCATTATGGCCAGAATTCATTTTGCATTGATTTTATGTTTTTGTGAGAAAACAACGATGTATCGAATGGAAAAGAAACTATTCGTGAAAATATCATATTATTCGATGCTATTTGAATATCCCTACCTTGTTGGATCCCATCCAAATGTCCGACTCGTGTAGCACACTTTACATAATTTTACTACACATTTTATGATATTGTAAATTTTCAAAATATCAGAACGTGCCGTCAATGACTATTACGATGTGTGAGAGTATTTTGTATAATATTTTGCCGCGAAGGTCACATACGCAATTTACGTATGCAGGTAAAAAGCCGAATACAAATCAAAAATTTAATCGCTTTAAGTATTAGTGACTATTCTATACTAAGCCTATGGCAATAAATACCCCAAGTGAAGCTAAGTTCCTATCCTCTTGGTTTTAACATGACAGTGATGGCTGCCAGCCGAATGAATCTATTTATGGCTACGTTTGCTATTACAGACAGTATTCATACAATACGGGTTCATACAGTTTCGAATATAACGTAAGAGATCTACGGAAATCCAATTTAAGTTAGAACTTTCCTGAAAAAAATAAACAGACTGAATAAACAGAATTATTTCGAGAATGCTACATTTTTATGCAAATACCAAATGTGTTCGAACATTATTTGCAGTTTATTTATTTTGGAATAATTTCCCAAACGAGGTACCCGCTGGTGTGGGCAGAGGAAGAGGAAGGCCTCCTCTACGTTGGAAAGGCCAGGTGGAGAAAGCCTTGGCTTCACTTGGTGTCTGGCGCTAAGTTGAAATCGGTCAAAACCGCCTGGGCGGTTATGGCGCCAATTAAAAAGAAAAAAAAACAGAATATTTATCACCTTTTCTGCGCCATTGCAAAGCAATTTTGTTAATAGAAACCTAATTTTTCGATCCAATGCAAAAATTATTCTTCTAAAGTTATAATTTGAAAAGTTTTTTGTTAATTGCAGACTAAAAGGAATGCCTAAAATTTAAATGGTTCTGCTTGCTGATGTTAAAAATTAGCGGACGTAGAAGTAGCGTTTACTGATGGACATTTATTTTCCTAGTAAAATTCATTGTTCGAATTTTTAATATTAAAAATCAAAATTATTTGTTATTTATAAAAACACTTTTTGGAGGATTTTCAAATCGGTCTAGCTCACGTAAATCTTAATATTTGCCCGCAATATTTCGGCGGAATTCTTAAAACATTTTAAGTTTTTTAATTTCGAATTAATTTTAGTATAATTAAATGCAGAGTTAAAGTGGCCAGAAACTAGCGCTGTTTTTTTTATTTTTTTTTGAAATTTCAGACTTGGAATTTTTTGTTCATATATCGCCTATACTTCAAGTACATATTTTATATGGTAAAAAATCATCAAGACTAATGTGCATACAAAATTATTGCAAATCAGCAAACATTTTTATAAAATAGTTTCATGAAAAAAGTGCGCAATGAAAAAAATATAAAAAATCTGCAGTAGTTTTGTAGCTTGCACTTTATTAAACTAACCGTAGGCAAAAAGTTTCGAAACATTCTCGTAACATTATTTATTGCTGTAATGGGCTGTTTTGTTGTTGTTATTTTTTTCTTCTAAGCCTTAGATTCATTGATGACCGCACATTTTCGATTGGATTTACATTTGAAGGTTGAGATGGTTAATCTAGTGCTTCCACTTCAAGCTCCCGTTAAACCATTATATTTATTTATTTATTTATCTACAGAGATACTCTTACAGCCTATTAAAAATGAATTGAAATTTTTAAAAAGGTTAATTTTAAATTTATACAGGCGCTGGTTGAAATTTAGGTCTACATCTTTTCCAACAGTATTTCAGAAAGTGGTAAATGTATATCAGAAAAACTCAATAGCATATCAGAAACGGGCAAATATATTTCAGAAAAGTATAAATGTATTTCAGAGAAATGTTTTTGGAATAAGTTTGGTTAAGTAAACTTTTGTATACATACATATGTCCTTTTCTAAATCCTAATTGGGTTTTTATGAAATTCATTTGTGTTTTTCGGAAATTCGTTTGGCCTTTTCTGAAATACAATTGTGTTTTTTTGAAAAACAATTGCAATTTTCTGAAATTTATTTGTTTTCTGAAGTACATTTGTGCTTTTCTGAAATTCATTTGGCATTTTCTGAAATACAATTGAATGTTTCAAATATTCATTTGTGTCTTTCTAAATTCATTTGGCATTTTCTGAAATAGAATTGAGCTTTTTCTGAAATACAATTGTTTTTTCTGAAATTCATTTGGCTTTTTCTGAAATACATTTGAGTTATTCTGAATTACTGTTGGAAAAGGTGTAGTGAAAGATTATTGCATGGACGAATACATCTTGCAGTGCGTTTGTGATAAGAGCAATTCGTTTTACGAACGCACCGTAACTCGAAAATAGGAGCGTAGCGATTAAATAAAGCCGATATATCAGCAAAGTTTATTCTTGAATTGACAACATTCTATACAAACTGAATCGAGAAATAGGCTATTCTTTCGGAGATGCCTTTCGTTCACTTTCGGTTTTAAAATGTTACTTGGGATGTTTGATTCCAAAAGTCTGCCTCGGATACTGCCCCTTCACACTTCGATTCCCTTTCTGCGATAATTTCTCCATCAATCATTGGAGTATTATCTAAAAGCTGGGCTATCGTATTATCCGCAGTTTTCAGTGTGATTCTCTTCCTGCCTCTCTCTGGTTCACCATCAACTCTTCAAATCGATTAACCCACTTCTTCACAAATTATACTGATGTTTTTGTATATTTAAAACAACCGCACTCATTTTGCTTTGCTGATGTTTTCGCAATACTTCTTAGTCAACTCGCAAAACAATCACAATGCGAAAACGGTATTTGTATACTAGAAATAATCTGGCATTAATCTCATGATTAAAATATACAGCGGACGAAATATGACACTTTATATAAATTGCGGAAAAGTAAATAGTTTGCGTACTCTCCGATCATATTGTGACATAAACTGGTAGCTGTGGTTGGGTTAAAAGCCTTCGAGTTTCATTTAATTCCTTATAAAGAATATCAGTTTATATTGTGCATTAACTTTATCTATGATCCATCTGGCAGAAAAAAGAAAAAGTGACATCTAGCATTTCTATGCATATGACATATGGCATACATATAATATATAGTACATATATACATACATATATACATACATAGATAACAGAATTAAAGTTTTCTTAAACTACCAAACGTCTGTTGCTTCCGGTAGCAAACTATTTATAAAGTGTGCCCATAAAATGTTACACGTAGAAATTTACAAAAGTATTTCCGAAATTCTTGCACACAAAACTCAACATTATTTGCATTTGTATGTATATGTATATGTCTATATGTATCTACATAAGCGCGCGTATGTGTGCGTATGTATTATAACTATAACTTTTATATTTGTATATTTATATGTACCGCAATCTATGCGATTTATAAATAAAAACACAACTTTTTTGAAAATGTAAGTATCAGCACCAACGACGCATTTTAAATAGTCCCACACGTACACGCCATACACGCCACGCCAATCAAACAAGGCCACAAAAAAAAAAAACATTTTTTTTTTTAGAAATTCAGAAAAATCACGCACACTCTCCTGCCACGAGCAGACAACAGACGCCGATCTAAACATTACATTACTTTGGCAGCCAAAAGTTATGCGAATGAAATTAGAAGATTAGTTGAGCAAAGTGTTAAAAAAAGAAAATCGGCTATTTGAATTTCGCTATTATAGGACTTTTTATGTTTATTTAAAAAAAAATTAAAATACGTATGCACATAGAAACCTAATACATACATATGTATGTATTTTTACCGACCGGTTGCTGTGCTTGCCGCATAGGCGTGCGAAAAATTTGCAATAGAGCGAGTTTGTTGGGGTAATGCTTGCTGGGCTCTTGATACTGACGATCAGAAGATCGCGGCGTTAGCAAATCACAAAATATCGTACGAGTATGTATGTACATATTTGCGAAAAATAGGGGCACGACATTTTGACCAGTTTCTCCCTTTGTTTGTTTTATGTTTGTTGTTCTTCTTTTTTTTTTGGAAGTTAAAGTCCTTTAGCGGCTCGAGGGGGATTTTTTACATGGCGCAATGCAAGTCCTGTCGATATCGCGCCCCGAACTCCCCACATGGCACTTATGAGAAAAAATAAACATAATACTACTAATTGCTACTACCATGACTACGACTACTACTAATTCTACCAATATTTGTATTTATGCTACCACTAATTGCTACGACAATTTTTTACTATTTTTTACTACTGTTTTTACTAATGCCACTATTAGTTACGACTACTATTTTTACTAATTTTTACTACTATTTTTGCAAATGCTACTAGTACTATTTTACTAATTTCTACTACTGTTTGCATTAATGCTACTCCTAATAACTACTATTATTTTTTCTAATTTCGACTACTATTTTTACTACTAATCAGAACTTATATTTTTACTACTAATTACTACTACTATTTTCATTAATTTCTACTACTATTTTTACTAATGCAATTTCAGCTACTATTTTTGCTTATTTCTACTACTATTTTTACAAATGCTACTACTACTGTTCTACTAATTTCTACTACTATTTCCACTAATTTCTACTACTATTTTTAGTAATGATACAACTAATAACTACTACTATTTCTACAAATGCTACTACTATTTTTACAAATGCTACTACTACTATTGTACAAATTTCTACTACTATTTCCACTAGTTTCTACTACTATTTTTACTAATGCTACAACTAATAACTACTACTATTTTTACTAATTTCTACTACTATTTTTACAAATGCTGCTACTAATTACTACCTCAATTTTTACTAATTTTTACTATTACTACTACTAAAAACTACTAACGATTGCTACCACTACAACTCCTGCATTTAATTCTCTTTCTCTTTGTAGAATTGGCACAGAAGTTTTACTTCTGGCTCGCGCACAAAAAAGAAAATTCAATAAAATTTCATTTTAATTAGTAGTTATGATTTATAACAATTCTTAGTACGCAGTTTTGTAGCTCATTAAGTTTGTATGATAAAGTGCAAGTCTGAAGTAGCTACAAAAATCTGTTGATTATCGATAATTGTTTTACTGTCCGTGTCACGTATTTTTTTCATTCAAAGTACGTTCGACAATTTCTTTTTTGTATGGAATAGAATTTGTTACAGTGTCAGTAAACAGATTATCAAATATCATAGGAAATTTTTTAGATTCTTGGGACTTGTGGTTTATTGTGCTAATATAGAATTGAAAAGTTTAAAAATTTGATGTAATTGGTTAACTTTTCCTATTTTCCTACAAATAAAAAAAAAATAACAAACAAAAGAAGAATATCAAAAATGTCGTGTCCATATTTTTTTCACATAACTGTACTTATATTCTCATGCATATATCTTAATATATGCATTGACAAAACGCACGTTTGATATTAAAAATAATTAATTAAAAGCATAGCTTTTCGCAGATTTTAGTATAAAATTATTTAGTCAAATAACTTAAGTCAAAATTTGCAAAGATAAATCACTTTCGATACAAAGCTATATGAGTTTTATTGAACGTGTGGTCCATCTTCGCTACCTGCGGCTCGTCTTATAGCCACAAGAAATTTTCATTTCCCGCACATTTCACCGGCGTCTCTTGTCTGCTGTGTTGTGCGCCTGGTTGATTTTTCCTTATTGTATGCTGCTTTCTTTTTCGACTAATATCTATTTCAGTTCATCATCATAGTATGTGTTTGTTGGTAGCTGTGACAAATTTAGTTTGATGCGCACACTACTTTAACGGTACATGTGTAAGCGAACGGTCGCACACAAAGTTATTTATAAAAAACAAAAAAAAACACAAAATGTCTTCTTAGGTTAATATGAAACATTGTGCTACTTAGTTGCCGACGACAGAATTTTCTATTTTATTTTTGTACAATTTTGTTGTTAGAATTTAAAATGGTGCTTGCTCTAAAATCCTAGCACTCTGTAAACGATTACTGTTGGTATTTTCCATTGCGTTTAATACATGTTGCAAACTAAAGGTACGTAATGTTTTCTCATATGGATTTAGTGGTGTCAGCAGACGAAAGCTGAAATAGTAAATAAATGTTTTGTTTATTGGCAGCTGCTTTTCTTGCCGGGTCATTGTACTTTCCCAACCAGCAGCTGTTGTGTACGAAATGGGAATAAAGTTAGTTGTTGGTTCTTAAATATTTATATTATTTTAGACACGAAATGTTTGAGTCTCGATAGATTTAAAATATTCTGTTTGTCTAGTAGATGGTTTTATTAATTCTTAGTGTGATATTTGTAGAAAATGTAGAAGTTGAAAGTGAAATTGATACCAAACATAATACAAATCACTCATACGCACTGTATTGCCGAAAAGTTCATTTCATTTTGAACTTTCAGAATATGGATCAAAATAACAAAAACGAGCCCCCTAAAAATTTATTCCCTATGATTTTCGAGTTAAGCACCTTTTCACTATACAGTTTTGTGTTTATATTTTGAGATAGCGGGCTTTGAATATATGTAGGTCTCTGGAATTGAATTTTATTCTTGCCATGCATCACAGTATTACTCGTACACGGCTAGTTAACTGTTTGATTTCCGTAAATTATTTTAATTATTTCTATTATTATTTGACAGAATTATAATTAACGCATAGGTTATATTTTATTGAGAGTCGCTAGCTGCTAAAAAAGTTATAGTCAATTAAATAAATGGATAAGATTTGGCTCATATTTATATAGTGCGTTATAAAGATTGACATAAAATCCATTTTTTTTAAGGGGATTGCCACCTGTTTTAAAGGTTAGAAAGTGGCTTAATAAAGCTTCACGTCCCAAATACTTTTAAATAAGGTTGCTACCTGTTTATGTATATGCAAATTAAATTAAATAAACAAATAAGGGAAATTTTACAATATGAGCCCAAAACTGCAAATTTAAAAAATTCGTAACTTCAGGAAAAACTTATGAGAAGATTGCCACCTGTTTAAAAAATTAATCAAATATTGAAATAAGGGTCAAAGTTTTAAAAAAGCATTTTTTTAAATACTTTTGGAAAGGGTTGCCACCTATTTAAAAAATTATATAAGATTATAAAAAGTTAAATCAAATATTGAAATACATATGTGCCTCCAACGACAAAGTTTTAGGAATGCGTAATTTCAAAAATTATTTGGAAGAGGGTTGCCACCTGTTTGAAAAATGAATTAAAATTATAACAAGTTAAATCAAATATTGAAAAATGGCATTCATATGGCACAGTTTTAAGAAAGTTTTATTTTGTAAATACTTTTAGAGAGGGTTGTCATAGGAAAATAAATTAAATTATTTATTAAGTTAATGGTAGTATCACCTAATGGGATTCAAAGGAAATAGGCTTGAAAAAGCCGTTATTATGAAAATATATTTGACGAGTGGTGCCACGTATTACTCTGAAACAAAAGAGTTCATTCGAAAACTTGTTAGATGAGGGTTTAAAGACCGTTGTTTTAATTTAATTGGTAAGCTAACTGAAATTTTACGATACTGGTGTCAAACGAAAAAGGTTTAGGGAATCTCCTTTAGAGAAATATATTCGTAGAGTTGAAAATTTAAATTCAACTCAATTTATAAGATACATTTTAGCGGTTGCCCACTGTTTCAAAATTAAATACAAATAAGGATATTTCAAATATTTACACAAACTTTTTTGAAAGCTGTTCATAAAAGAATTGCCACGTTTCAAAAAATTAAAGCAATTTATCTAAAGATAAATCCTACTAATATTATAAGTGAAAAAGTTTGTGTGTGCGTGAATGTGTGGGAATGCTCGACGGATTTGTATAAAATTTGGCACATACATATGCAGCTTACAAGCTGGGTATATATTAAGCTTTTACTCAATTCAAAAAAATAAGATAAGTCCCATATCGATGCCGACTGCACAGATTAATGTAAGATTTGGCACATATATTTATATAGACCGTTATAGCTGTTACAATAGAACCACTTTTTTTAAGGCGTTGCCATCATTCAAAAATTTAAATTCGTTTAAATAAGTTGATATTGCAATATGGATATTAAACGAAAAAGGTTCAATAAAGCTTCATTTCCAAAATGTTTTAAAATAAGATTGGCATTTGTTTAAAACTTAAGTCAGATAAATTATCTGCTATTTTACAATATAAGTGTTAAACAAAAAAAAAATATCAGAACACTAAATTTCAAAAATCTTTTTGGAGAAAGTTCACAAAATCAGTTGAAATTACAATTAAACCAAATATTGAAATTTGGGTATTATACAGAGGAGTTTTAAGAAAACTTTATTTTCAAAACACCTTGGAGAGGGTGGCCACCTACTTAAAAAGTAAATAAAATTAGATTTTTAAATTAAAAAGACGGCATGGAATCCAAAGGAAGTAGGCTAAAGAAAACTTAATCAAGAAAATGAGACTTCTAAATGTCACCATCGTTTGATTACGTTGTGCATTTTTTTTTTGAATAAATTAAGTTTCTCATGAGAAAAAAGTTTTAGCTACCAACTGTAATTGGAAATTAATGAGTAGCGGCAGGTTTTGTTTTAGATAATAAAAAATTCAAAACCTAAACTAAAAGTGAATTAAAAGATATTATCTTTGTGAAATTATGTATTTCCTTTTCTGTTACATTCGAATTCATAACGTTAAGCCGAATGCCATGCAAGCGAAGCAGATCGTGTCTGTACATTGAAAATTTCTTTAAAAAAAACACGGTCGACGATGATGCTGTGAATATAATAAAATTTGGAACATTTTTAGAACTTTGTCTGTCTGTTTCTCTATTTTCCTGTTTGAATGGATTTTCAAGGGACTGATGGGATGAATAGAAAATAACAGCGGGCATAGCAATTGGTATATTTTATGAAATCGTGAAAAAATAATTTTTCTCAGAAATAGCTTAAAATAATTTTCTTTTCAATAAATTTTTTATTTTTTTCTTCTTATACATTTTTTGGGTTATGTGTATTTTGCATTATTTTATATTGGAGGAATATGTAGGTTCCGAATTGAAAATGTTGTGAGCTGCTAGTTTAAAATTTGTATTTTAAAACACAATGGCACTTCTAAAAAAACTTTAAAATTTTGCTTTCCTTTCAACTTTGATCTCAAAATAAGTGAATTCGCTTAATTAATCAAAAGTTGTCATCAATCTTAGAACTACTGCTTTTTGCGTAACACAAAAAAAAAAATTATAATTATTGTACATTACTTAAGTGTTCATAAAGCAATTTACTATTTATTTTTTATTGCAATCAATAATTATTGTTTTGACAATTTTATTTTATTTTTGTAATGCACTTTTTTTATCATTGAATTAAATCCCTTGTCATATTGCACTGCAACACTTTGAATATTTCAGCTGCGCTATATTTACTGTTTGGCCTACAAATATTGACGCACATGAATGTATATTTTTATTTACGTATGTATGTATGCATGTGCGTGCATTTATTTGAGTACATAAAATATGTACAATACAAAAATTTTTCGCGCGCTTTGCATTCAATGCCACTGCATTCGAAAGCTTCTATGAAAAATTTTCTGTTTTCATTATGTGCGCTGATAAGCAGCAATATACTCGTTTATTTACAAAACTAACATATGTACATATGTGTGTGTGTATTCAAAGCGTGCATTAGTAATTAGTAAACAATTACTTATATTGTTTACCCCCACCTCAAATCAGCCATGATCGCCTATGAGGAACTGCATAACGTCATTATTTGTATACCACACGTCGTACACTACGAAGAAAAAGTCACCGAGCAATAGAACAAAATATTTATCAAAGTTGAATAATTACATAACATCCACAAAAGTAATTAGATTTTGAAATGTAAATAATTATTACTGTGCATATATTTTCCAATTTTCGAATCAAACAAAATAATACATCTTTTTACTTTAAATACAACGTAGTGCAAGAGTATAAACAAATTATTTAAAAAACAAAGAACCAGTTTACAAAAACATGAAAATCAAAACATTCAATTTTTTAAAACTTAATTATGTATGTATATACTGGATAATTATCAAATTTATTAAATACTTACCAAATACAACTGTGTTTGAAATCTTGTGGTGAGGCTAAAAAACTACCCTATGCCTGAAGCGGAACCTTCGTTTTTCAAGAAATTTTTTGTTTGACTATTTTTAGTGATCGTTAGACCCGTTATGATTTAAAAATGGGTGAAGTAATAAACCAACGTATCTTGATTACCATTATAGCGTTCCTTGCCATTATTATTTTTGTTATCATTATCATCATCACTCTCATTATCTTATCATTACCATTGGAATTACATTTATAATTACCATCATCATTATCCTCATTTTCATCAACATCATCATTTGGTTGTTGTTGTAGAGCATTCTTAGGGCGAGAGTTCATGAAGGTGGTGATTTATCACGATGACTGCTGCTAAGAGCCTGTCTATTCGCCATCGGATCCAGCGGCTGACTAGTGAACACGATTGGATCTTCTCCTTGAGTTCGCGGAGATGTCCCCTAAGGATCGGTGGTGAGGAACTGCTTGCTGAGCAGGATGTTATGCTCCTCAGCAGTCCGGAGTGCGGCATTTTGACAGGTCTGAGGCTTCGCCTACTGTGTCCTTCTGGTCCGCGACATCCATATTGGGGTAGCACAGTTTACAACCGGCCGACCAATCGCTTTGTATGTTGCCAATAACGTTTCTTTGTCTTTGCCCCAAGTGTTGCCGGCGAGCGACTTGTGGACCTTGTTGCGGTCCTGTACTCTGTTGACTTCTCTTTTGATTCCTATCGACTTTTCTTTTGCACCAGTCTTAAAAACACTGGAGGCTCTGCTGCTCCCGTGTTTCACGTATCACCTCGGCCCGGCAAAGCATCAACACGGTTTCCGGTAAGTGCACAGCGCAACTACAGCACTTAACGCCACAAACAGACAGGTGAACTACGACCTAAACCGCAACCGTCCCTGTGAAAGAACCGTCCTAGCAGAGTTAGATTTATCCAAGACCTTCGACGCAGTCAGCCACACATCGCTACTAGCTGGCATGGAGACAACAACTCTTGCAAAGAGACTAAAGCGGTTGACTGCCACTCGTCTGTGTGGTTAACAGTCATCGGTGTGCTTCAGAGATGAGAATTGCGAATTCGAAACTAAGAAGAGTTAAACAGGGGTCCCATAGGGTGGCGTCCTCTCACCGATGTTGTTTAATTTTTATATATCGAAGGTCCCTCAACCGCCACCATCGTCTCGTATGCTGATGACTGTTTGATAATGGTTACCGGCAATGTAATTGATGGCATGTGCCCAAAGGGGAACAGTTATCTCTCCGACCTTTCTTACTTCTTCACTATACGCAATATGGCCTTATCTACTGTTAAGTCTTCGGCGACTTTATTCACAACACAGACAAAAGAGGTCAGGCTGAAACTATCCATTAATGTTGGCGAAGCTCCCATCCCAACGGTTAATCACTCGAGGATTCTGGGAGTTACCTTCGACAGAATGCTCCCCTTTTCACCGCACATAACCGCAATTATCATCATCGTCATCATCATTATCATTATCTTTATCATTATCCCTATCAGATCATTAGCATTAAAAAAAAATTGTTTACTAGAACACCGATTTTTATGAGATTTAAATGAGCCTATTGTGGGAGCTGTGTCCTAAATCCAACGCAAAAAGAGTCATCAAAATCAGGTTACAAACAAAACAGTTATATCCGAACATATACAAAAGAAGTAAGTATTTGAAATAAAGAGTTCCTGTTATAAATTACCGTTATATGAGAGATGGGCGTGGTTTATGCTCACTGAATAGAAATGTAAAATAGGCAACGGAAATTTGTTCGCGTTTCGTCGGATACTTTCGGAGTGGGCCACGCCACCTTTCCAAAATTGGTTTATCCCACCTTTCGGCAACCCGATCGTGTATACCAAATTGGAGCAAATTATTTTTTATAGTTACTAAAATATCTGTTTTCCCCTTAAACACTGTTATGTGGTTATTATCCGATGTTGACCATTTCCAATACCAACTTACCAGCTAGATCTGAAAAGTTTAGATCTTCCAGACTATTAAACTATTAAACTTACAAACGTAATCAAACCTCAAACTTTTGCAATACCAAAATAAAAATAAGCTAGTATACGAGCTATGGGCGTAGGCTTTTTCTGCTCATATCGCATTCTTTAAGCTTAAGAGAAAAACAGAACGTTAACCAAAACTAACATTACCAGCTAATTCTACAAAGTTTCGTGTATGCGTTCCCACATGAATGAGTAATTTAGTTGTCTTGAAAGTTTCGTTTCAGTTTAATTTATTTTTAGCAATACAAAATTTATCAAATTATGGGTGAGACTTTATCTACCTAGTGTATATTTATGTAACGTAATTTTGAGATGCCTTCTTATCGCTGTTTTACGTCGAAATATATATATATATTTTTTAATTCATTACAATTTATTGTTATTGCCAAACAACTGTACCTAAATTATTGCTAGATTTGCTATTTATTTGTTTACAATTAGCATTTGAGTTGTTTTTTTTTGTTTGTTTTATTTTGCAGTTGCTTTACCAGAAATCGATTTGTAATTTGTAATTCAATATTTGTTATTGATAATGTCAAGTCTGCCTAAGGGCAGTTACTTGCTGTGTTTTGTGGTCTATTTTGCGGGCATTCCAGGAATTGACTATGACTTGGAAAATGTAATTTTTTTTTGAGATTTCTATGCAATTATTATTCAAAATATTGTTTACCTAATGTGGTTGAGTATTTGAAACTTAGTTTCTTTTACTTAATTAATAACAATGGTTAATTATTAATATATTTTTCGATTAACAAAAAAACATTTTTTTTTTATTTCTTGGTATTAAAACATAAAAGTTAAGACGCGGAAAAGTTATTATTCCCTTTTAGTATATCAAGTGCATAATTTCATGTTATTTGGCGCATTTATAGCAATATCACCAAAACGTTGTCAGAAAAAAATTGGCAAAAAATTATACATCTTAAATAAACCGCAACAAAGCGCTGCAGCCAATTTATTGAATTCAGTAAGACAATGTAAAAATAATCCATATACATAGAAAGATTTAAAAATCATAAAAATCGCATTAATACAATATACATAAATAATACCCAGAAAACTGAAGGTTCTTTCGTATTATATAAATACATTTTTAGAATAACGTTATCTTTAAAAAGTTAAGAGAAGTTCGCATAGTGCAGCACTAAAGATTTGGTTTCTATGAAGTGAAATTAAACTGATTTGCAAATGGTAAATAGTCATTTTTACATAATAGTCACATTTTTTGAACGACCAATTTCAATAAACGGTAATCCATTTTAAAAAACCAGACGTCTGAACCTTCTTCGTACATATAGTAAGTCATAGGGCAATTATCGGAAAGTCTTAATGATGATTTTTTGTGTGACTTGGTTAAAGAATGGCATAGTACATGTGTATGTACATACATATGTATGTGCCTATTTGATAACACTGCGGAACAAAAATTAAAAAAAAAAAACCTGCGGTCATGATTTTGTTAATAGTTTTTATTAACATTAGTAGCAGGCTTACGAACTGTGTTTTTACTTTTTTTATATTGGCTCTAGTTCTTGAGATAAACGAAACTTAAGAAATTAATGAAAAAATATTATATGACCCAGTTCCTGTTGTATTAATTTAATTATTCCTCAATAAGTTTTGTTATATAACAAGTAGTTCGTTGGTTTAAATATTTTATTTCCCTTGGAAGAGAGCAAGAGCAGTCGGTTAAGTCGGGTGAGTTAATAAAACTAAACATTAACTTCGCCTAAATACCTGAAAACTCTAACAGTCCCTGCCAGCCGCTGCACGTTATCGACCGTGTGACTTGTAAATGCAACTTGCAAATGGGCCAACAAAGTGGGTATACTAAATACCCCTGTTTTATATCTTCATGGGACAGTCGTGCAAGAAATGAACATTTGATTAGAAAGGACTGGCCGCTGAGAGAAAATATGGAGGTAGGAACAGCAAATGTGGTTCATGACCAACTGATAAGCCGAGAAAAAATAATTCTTCCACCACTTCACATCAAGCTTGGGCTAATGAAACAGTTCATCAAAGCCCTTGATAAGACAGGTGACTGTTTCGAAAATGGGTGCAAAAAAATTCCAGTCCTTAGTATGGAAAAATTAAAAGCAGGAGTCTTCGATGGTCCTCAAATTCGTACCCTTCTAAAAGACACTGAATTCTTAAACCATCTGTCACAAATTGAATCTGAACCCTAGCTAAGCTTTGTTAATGTAGTCAACAATTTTTTGGGAAATCATAAATCCCCAGACTATACAAAACTAGTTGCTGATATGCTCCCCAATTTTCGCAAACTATGAGCTAAAATGAGCATTAAATTACATTATTTACATAGTCATTTGGACAAATTCCCGGACAACCTAGGCTATTACAGTGAGGGACAAGGTGAACGGTTCCACCAGGACATAAAAATAATGAAAGAAAGATACCAAGGTCGATGGGACGACCACATGACAGACTACTGCTGGAACTTAATACGGGATTGTCCTGAGCAACGACATCATAGGAGGTCCTACAGAAAAAGTTTTTTTGTAATTTTTTTAAAATTAATTAATGAAAAGAATATTTTTTTTATATTTTTGCATTATTTTTATACAGGCGCGCAATAAAAATATAATTTAAATCCATATTGGTATTTTTAATTAGGTTTTTTCGTGAATTATTTAAAAGTCTTTATCTGAAAAACTAGAGCCAATTCGACAAAACTGATATTATTTTCGTAATCAGCGCCCCCAAATTACCCTAAATCGACTTAAAAATC
The DNA here is from genome assembly GCA_951828415.1 of Anomoia purmunda. Lineage (NCBI taxonomy): Eukaryota > Metazoa > Arthropoda > Insecta > Diptera > Tephritidae > Anomoia > Anomoia purmunda. The sequence continues at coordinate 23,775,466 of OX639995.1, forward strand.
TCCGACCGCAAAATTTTGTTCCGCAGTGTAATTAATAATACATTGTCGACAGTGCAATTTACTAGCTCTAAACTAGCGAACTACTAATTTTCCTAGCGACTTAACTACTTTATTTTGTATATTTTTCTCCTGGCATTTTGATCCCGACGTTGTCCCACTTAATATAATATTTTTACCATACATTTTTGTTAGTTTTGGGTTTATTACAATAAAATTTTAAATTATTTTGAATTTACTTTTAGACTTTTATTCAGTTTAAACATGTGCTTTAAAAATCTAAACCATCGTCCTCAGCGAGTTCACCAGGTACGAGGTTTTCATTTTAATCGCAGTTAGGAATGAAACGATACGAGTAAATATAAGTACATACTCAATACTTCTCGTTCGATATCAAGTAATTTTGGTATCACTACTTTTCAATCAAGTAATGAGTAAGAATAAAAAAAATAAATACTCGTATCATATAATGTATTTTTGCGCAAAAAATTTTCATGCGGAATACCTTCATAACCAGAAGTGTAACGAGTAAGTATCGATACTTTAGATCCGCATGGTAGCCCCACCCCAATTCCCCAAAAAAAATCAATCATGAACTAGAACGTTTGTTGACTTGATTGCCTCTTCATTGCAGTGTTTTACATAAGGAAAACAAGTTTTAGTGATAGGTTTATGTTTTTGTGAGTGTTTTAATTGTTGTATTGAGAATTTCGTAATTTACATTATTGCAGTGGAAAGTTTACAGTACTCTTGTACTAGATTTTGTGTAAACTGCAATTTTAACTACCACTAAATGTATGTAGTAGTTATAGAATAGCTGTTATTTTTTTAACCTACCTATTTTGTGGAAGAAAACTAATTTACCACAACCATTATTTTATTAGTGGCAGTGAAGCTAAAATGGGGAAAAAGTGTGCCGTAAATTATTTTCCTATTTGGGGTTCAAATCCCTGCCAAAATCTTAAAGCTGCAGTGATATCTTGAAATTAATTTACCTTCTTTTAAAGTTATATTAGCGTAAATTGGGAAAAAGCTATACAGAGTGAGTTGAATATGTGTCAATAAATTGTTCCCATACAAAAAGCAGTAAGTTACAATAAGTAATTAATTACAAAAATTACTTTTTAGCAATACGATTTTGGTCCTATCGTATTAATTACCTAAGCCCACATGTCTTCATATAAATAGCTAATCAGGCCTTGAAGAAAATAAAAATTATCGCCATTCTTCTTTGATGGCTGCTTTTTGTTTCGATAGCGTGCAAAATTGGCGCCGATTCTTCTTTTTCTTAATTTGCGCTATAACCGCCTAAGCGATTTTGGCCGATTTCAACATACCGTGTCAGTTGCTTCTCTGGTTTGCTAACTGGCGCCAGCAAGAGACACCAAGTGAAGCCTAGCCCTTCTCCACCTAGTCTTTCCAACGTAGAGTAGGCCTTCCTCTTCCTCTGCTACCACCAGCGCGTACCGCGTCGAATACTTTCAGGGCTGGAGCATTTTCGTCCTTTCGCACGACATGTCCCAGCCAACGTAGCCGCTGCATCTTAATTCGCTGTACTATGTCTATGTCGCGGTAAAGTTCATACAACTCATCGTTCCATCGTTTGCGGTATTCACCGTCGTGAAGACGTAAAGGTCCAAACATATTTGGGATAATCTTTCTCTCAAACCCTCCAAGGGATATCTCATCTCATGTTGACAGTGTCCATGCTTCTGCGCCATACAATAGCACGGGCATGATGAGGGACTTATAGAGCGTAGTTCCCGTTCGTTGTGAGAGGGCTTTACTTCGCAATTGCCCAATCAGCCCAAAGTAGCACCTGTTGGCAAGAGAGATTCTACATAGGATTTACAGACTGACATTACTATAGGTGTTAATATTTTCTGTCTATTTATATTATTAGTTTGAAAAGTGTTACTTAGCTTAGCCAAATTACTATAGCTACTGCACAAAATTATTAAGTACTTCTACTTAGTTCTACTTAGAAATTCGTTGCTGAAATATTTATGTACGTGTAAAAATTTGATTTTAGGAAAATTGTAAAAAGTGCACGCGATTAACGTGGGTTACAAACTAGTTATTTTTATTAAGAAATAATCTTAAATAAAATTTTCTTTTTGCGACTTTTTTCGCGACTTGCAAAACCGTCGTTTTCTCATTCTGCTTTGTGCTCTATGTGCTTTTGCTGCGAAGGCATGGCGCCAAGACTGCGGCGTCACAGCAATTTAGTCAACTTTTTTTTCTTCTGCTACATCTTATCAGATCTCACGCATTTGATTCATATACTTACGTATGTTTTCTAATCTTGGAAATTGACTGCACTCGAGCCAAATTCACGCAGCGCGGGGGTTTAGAAAGAAGTTTGCGTTGGACCTAGAACTTGGAAAAACCATTAGACTTTTATTAATAGAAAGGTCATTGAAACAACAATAAAAAACCCATAAAAAAGATTCCTGAACTGATATTTACGTACAATCATTGATTCAAATATATACATATATATATAGATAGATATATATATATAAATATATAATACTAGCTAACCCGACGCGCTTCGCTACACCCTTCAAATTGAGATAATGGGATTATATGTTTATGTCTGGCGCCACCTATCGATTCAATTTTTTTAAAAATATTTATATTTTTGTAGCTAATACATACGTGTTTCAAATTCGAATGAAATCGGACGGCAAATGGCAAATACGGCCTTAACCTTTCAAACAGGTGGCAGCCTTTGAAGGTATGAACAAACCGTTTGAAACTTATATTTTAATATTTAAGATACTTGTGTATAATTTAATTAAATTTTACTTTTTAAAAAGTGGCAACCCTCTTCAACTTTGTTCTAACAAAACGAATTTGATCAATTCCGCTTTAAAAACAGGTGGCAGCCCATGGGAAAGTTAGGTATGAACCCTACTGCCTGCGAACACATATTTTAATATTTCTTTTTTTCAACAGGTGGCAACCCTTTCCCAATTAAAAAAAATCCATGGCTAAACCCCTTCAGAAGCAGAAAAAAATAAATATGCAAAGTTTAAGTTTTAAAACAGGTGGCAACCCTACACAAAAGAAATTCATTTAACTTATTGGTTTCAAATAATTGCCCTTTAAACAGGTGGTAACCTAATTTCAAGATATATTGAAAATGAGCTTCGTTTTTCTTCCTAATATTTGATTTCACTAATCACTTGAATTAATTTAAGATTTTAAAAAGGTGGCAATTCCTTTTAAGAACTGCTTTTATGGAGAGCCATGCATCGAACTATAAGTATATAAATACAAATGTGGCAAATTTTATTCAAATCTGTCCAGTCGTCATTTTTACGCCACGTTTGTTTGCAATAAAGGAGGCAGTAAGATTCATAAAGCAAAATTCACCTGGTAAATATCTTCTCAGACAGTCAAGCGGCTATTCAGGCGCTGCCTTCTTCCTCGGTCAGATCCCAACTAGTGAATCAGTGTAGAAGAGGGCTGATCTCGATTTCTGACACGTTTTAGATTGCCCTAATATGGATAGGGACATTTACGGCTATGAAACAGCTGATAAACTGGCAAGGTGTGGCTCTGCATTGAGCGTGCCGCACGCGGTGGACATGGGTGCCTCGCGCAGCGAGTTAAAAAACAAAACTACCGAATTTTACTACTCAAAAGCTTAAGTATGGGATCGTATAGGATTACCCGGCAGTTTTAGGTGTCCTATTATCCGTCTAAAACCAGAGCTCTTTTAATAAATACCTACAAACTTACGGCAGTCTGCACAGGGCACTGGCCCTTAGGAGTTCACGATCAAAAAATTAGCTTACCCTACAAAAGGTTCTGTCGCAGCTGTGGGGGCCCGTGCTCTAGAGAGACAGTCAAACATCTACTGCGTCAGTGGCCAGTAGTGCGATTTACTAATTTTAAACGATCCGACAATCGCAATTTTTGTCGACATTATTTGTCGTTTGCACTTACGATTGTGCGATTCACTAACTTATTCTTAACGACACTTAACAGCTGCCTCGTTTTAATTATTCAAAGTACTAAAGAGTGGCCAAAATGGGCGATAACACACAAAAAGGAATGAAAAAAAAAACAAATGAATGCGCGCTGCCGAATATAAATTTGGGCGCATTTTTATTATATTTGATTAAACTGAAATAAGATACTAGTTTATTTCAAACTACAAATATTTATAATTGCTTTTATATATTGCAATGTTCCATTGTAGCAGAATATCGGAATCTCTTCTGAGTGATATGGAAGAATATTCATCAACTCGACTCCAAGGAATATCTGGAATCACCTGCAAATATGCTATGGTTATGGTTATTTTTCAAAATTCGCTCCATTATGAATCGGTGTTGTACTCCAGGGTATTTAGGTTTTATATTTAAAATTTTAATTAGGGTAATTTATCTACGCATTAAAAGTAAATTATATTTCTATTTTTATACTTGAATTCTTGATAAAAGTTTGCTTTTACTATTTGCACATTAATTGCATGGTAGCTATGGTAGTTGACATAAGCTTCCTCAAGATTCTTTGGCGCCAAAATAGATACATGAGTACAATCAACAGTTCCAATAGTGCCTCCCACAAAAGGTGGCGACGCAAAAGCAAACATTTCTTTAGCAGCTTGACGCTCAACTTTGGTCATAGGAAGCCTGCCAAGCTGAGAAATTAGGTATTCAGCTAAGTCTGGAGTTAACCGATACAGCTTCTGTTGCATTCAAGGGATTATCCCTATTCCGGAGTAAAAGTCAATCCACTGTTGGAGCGCTTACTTCTTCGTCACCTCGTGATAAATCATACGCCAAATATTCAAACGACATTATTGAATGTTCGCTCTTTTATTTCAAGAAAACAAATCACCGAATTTTTAATTTATCTTTCATTAAAGTTGAAATCACGAATTTTTCTTTTCTCGATTGAGTTAACAACATCAAATTTGTTGTCTTTTAGTTTCCGATAATCGACTAGCTAACGACAAATTCGACAAACGACAATAGCGAAAATCGTTAAAAAATGGCTGCTGAATATCAGCATCGTTAAAATTTTCGTTAAGATGAGTTAACCATGCGATTATTGTCAAAATGAGGTAGAGAATCGCACTAGAGTTCTCGCTAGGATGAGACTAAAAACAGTCGGCAAACCATTCCTGCAAAACATTTCAACATGCAGCCGCCTCTCTCTGTATGGCATACTGAAATTCATTAAGGCCGCCGGATGGCTTTAAGTTTTCCGAGTTTGTGGGATCCAAAATGGCTAATTTGCTAATTGCTTGTCACCAGGCAACCATTGTGAAAAATATGATCATTACTTTTGAAATGACAGCAACGGACAAGTATTCAAAACTCGTATGATTGCATCATTATGTATTTTTACTTTGATACTTCCTTTTTTTCGCATGAGTTTTTAAGCAATGCATAGTTCAGTTTTCTTATCAAGCTGATAAATAATCACTATATAATTTGGACACACTTCTTTGCACTCTACAAGTATTTCTACTTTTATTTTATTTTTTTTCGTTTTTCTTTTACCACATTCGATTGAAGTACACTTGAAAAAGATTTGTATAATCGCTTTTGATTGATTTATACTCGCGGAAAAGTCATATACTTACACAAGTATAATGCATACAATGTGTACTTACCAATACATGCATACCACTTGTACATATGCATGTGTGTATGTGCGTCTGTATATGCATAACTACTCCACAGTTCATTCCACAGTCTGGCGCCAGCGCTGCGTATGAGTAACGTTAAAAACTCATTGAAATTCACAATTTACTCTGGTGCTTAGCGTTCTGCCAGTTATCAGGCCACGTAATGTAAGTACATGGTAGGATGAGTGAGTAGCTTCATGGTATATTGCATACAAATACACAAACAAACATATGCACATAGTATATTCTAATCAGCACAATTTTGTAGTTTGGAATGGCAGCTGATAGCGTTTCGGTGCAAATTAGAAAATAAATTAGGGGAGATTACGGATAGTATGTACAACATATTATATAGTATGTTGTATGTTACTTCTTTTTTTGGTTTAATCAAATATTCATATGAATTACTACAATAGATTTGCGAATTATCAAATCACAAATTTTTATATTCCTAATAAACTGCTAACTCGTGCGGGCGGGCAACATACTCCCCAAGGTAGCGTGAGTTTGAAAACTTTTATTTTCACTAAAACTGTTTCGGCTTTACCCAAACTTTCACATTGTATATGGATATGTGAGTGTGTTTGTTATATAAATGGTAACGACGTGCACGGAAACACATGCTAACAATCGGATTTACTGTATGCAGATATTTGTAGTTCTGAATTAAATATACATACATAGATGTACATACATAATATATCGTCGCTTTATATTGCAATTTTTACAAAAACATCACCTGTGACTACACCGTCATCTCACTCACTTGTGGAGTTTATCGGCCAGCTACTTTGCTGCATAGTGGTAAGGGCTAAGCTGGATGCGAGCGAATTATCGAGGGACGTGTCGAGAGGGACGCCTCAAGGAGGTGTTCTATCCCCACTTCTGTGGAAGCTCACCAAAAATACGCTTCAACGAGGTACCGATTGGAGTGGCGCAAAAGTTTCCGCATACGCTGACGATGTCGCGCTCGCACTCGGGAGGTATCCAAGTAGTCCACCCGCTGCGGGCTTAGGATAAGCTCAAATAAGGTGGAACTTGTACTCTTCACGAGAAAATATAAAATGCCTTCGGTAACTCTACCGGAATTAAGTGGCGTCCGGTTAAATCTTTCTACAAGTCCCAAATTTCTAGACGTTATTTTAGATAAGAAGTTGAACTGGAAAGAGAATATAGTTCAACGTTTTGAAAAGGCTTACGTAGCCCTCTACACCTGTAAGAGAGCCATAGGCAGAAAGTGGGGTTTTAGTCCACGGATCTGTTGGAGGATTTTTACAGCGATCGTCAGACCAATTCTCCTATATGTAGTGATCGTATGGTGGCCTGCATTAGAAGAGGATGCTCACCTAAGGCTGCTCACCAACCAGAGCCCCGCCCAACGATGCTCTGAACGCTATCTAAGATCTCCTGCCATTGGATTTCACTGGACAACAGATGGCAGCGATGACAGCTCTGCGATTGAGGAAAACATCCCACTGGCATCCCAAAACCCAGGGTCACTCTTGTATATTAAACAAGTTTCACTTCATTATGAGCAACACGGACCGTTGTGCTTCGAAAACGATTTCTGAAAGTAGTTATATAATGAGTATTCCTAGTAGGGAGAAGTGGAACCAAGAGTTTAACACTTCACCTGATAGTAATACTATCTATATAGCAGTCTCGAAACTCGACAATAAGATGTGAGGAGGCAAATCTCCTTTAGGTTACCTCACCACTGCAACGTTTTCCAGGCTGAGGTGTCAGCGATTATGAATACGGTGGAGAAGCTTGAGCCCGGAATTCTAGGAAGAGATACGTTAATCTTTAGTGTTAGCCAGGCTGCAATCAAGGCTCTAACATCGCGCTGAACTGTCGCTAATCTCTGTAGGAGATGGCCAAGCAGAACGGACTGTAACCCTTTTGGGTCACTGGTCACAGGGACATAGAGGGAAACTGCATGGCAGACGAACTTGCAAGACAAGGTACGACGAAGCAAATTCTTCAGGATGAAGATAATTGGTATGCTGCTTGCGACTTGCAAACTGCTACTTAGAGAATATATAGTAACAAGCTGGAATCACTGAAAGACCTTAGTGAGGTTTTAAACACCGAAATTAATTGCTTGATGATATCAGCGAGACAAAAAAATGGTTTAGAAACAGTAGTCTTTCGGTGGATGGTGTCAATTTTTGTGGTAACACAATGGGCCTTCTATTTATGCCCTACCTAACCGTCATCTCTGAAGGAAATTTTCAGCCACCTCAAACTTATACCCGGTTTTACTGGAGTTAAATTAGCTACAAAACGGCATACAGAAAAGCTTCCAAAAACGCTTATTGAAAATGTTGAAAATTTAATACATATTTTTTTCATTTTTTACTTTATATAATAAATTATATTTTTGTAAAAAGTTAACGAAAAACGATTGAGTTTTAGAAACATCCCCGATGTTGTAGAGACAGTGTACTGTATGCAGACATGTGCGAAAAGAAAAGTTCGAGGTTCATTCTCTCGAAAGCTTGACCTCGTCGCCCTGAAACGTGGACGGCCTCGGGCTTTCCGCCCTACGTCAGAAAATGATTTGAAACCTCGGATATTTCGAACATTCCGCCAATCAAACGCCACTGAACAAACGTCACTGTGTGTGTACAACAAATTTAAGTATTCGAGCTTACTCCTCCAACATGCTCGTACCTTTCGACCGCCGAAAACTAACTGACTTTTGAACCACCTAGACAAGTGGGATTCGGAAGTTCGCTATTCTAACATCATGCGCAGCCGAAAAAACAATGGCGCAATCTCCTCCTTTCAGACCGCGACGATGACAATACTAGTACAGGAAAATCGATGTGAATCGAGTGATCCGACGTCACAGTGCACATATCCAGTCTAAAAGTTATGATTTAAACCTTTTTTTTATTTTAAAACTGTAAGAATGAATATATAAAGTTTGTGATCTTTGCAATACATTGCAAAATATACCAATAATATGTATTTTATGCTAATACCCTTTAAGATATTGACTATAAATTATACTACAACATCCCTTATAATACCCTTTAATGAACAATCATGGCAAAGAAAAAATCGTATAATTTTAATATCCTTGTAATCCTAATCCTGAGTAATTACGTTGCAAATTTAATGCTTTCACCCTAAGATTTTTTGAAATTAAAAATAATAATATGAGAGCACTCCACACGCTTATAGTTTTCTAAATATTTTTAATGGGCAAAAAACAAAGGCGAAAGTGTTAAAAACTATTTTTTTAAGTCTGCTGCAAGGAAAAAGACTGTCGATTGAAAAATATTAACTTTCAAGTATTCTATATGATTTCCACGTAAAATTACATGGGAAGCTTTATGCGTTGTGCAGAACCACTAAATATTTTTTTTTAAGGAAAAACATATATTTTTCGATAGAAAAATTCTATAGAATTAGAGCTTAAAATTCCGACCTCACTTTTTCCCAAGAATTTTGTCTCCACCCTAAATAAATAAATATTTTTCATAGCTAAATTTTACTTTTGTGCTCCATTGCGTAGCCAAGGATTATTTCCAAAATTATTATTAGAATAAGCTAGTTGTTTTTATAGCGGCTCTAGCTCGAAAGTTTGGCAGCTGTAACTAAATAACACGATTGCAATTCTCCAAAAAACTGAAATAAAGCTATACACAGATTAATAATTCAAATATGTCATCTAAGTTAAGGTTAAGTTGTTTAGTTTTTTCCTAACGAAATTCTGTTAGCTCATGCCTTTTTCTGTAACGTCATTTTTCGTTCTCTAGAACGTGATTTGTCACATCATCTGTCTCATTCTACATTATACGTGCAATTTATCCTCCATGATGAAAGTCTAACAAATTATAATTAAAGTTTAATGAGAAAGCAAACAATTTTCACACTATTAGCGTAGCTCAGTTGTTGAAGGCTGGCCAAGAAATTCGTAGACCTGGGCACAGCCATGCTAAAATCTATCAACAGAATGTCAAAGAAGTCTGATGAGGAGATGGGGTGATCTCCAAAATAGCAGCTATCACTTTCGCTGTTGCTTTCTCATAATATTCCCTACTAAAAAATTGACCCCGAGCTCAGTAAAATTACACTATTTAAAATTTATGGAAAAAATTGTATTGCCAAATCCTAATAAATAAAATATGTAAAATAAATAAAATATTTAAAAATTATTATTCACTGCGTCAACAAAATTCAAAGCTGCTCTTAGTAAAAGTCAAACATAACGGATCACTAGATTAGCTCCTGTGAAAATAAACAATTAATATATGCTATATATAAGGAGATTGTGTCATTACTATTATTAAGTTAGATACTCGGAAAAGTCAACAGTATCAGCTCCTCGCTGCTGATTTTTGTCGAACATTTTTATCAAAAATAAAAAATTCATTTGATAAAAATTACTTTCTCATTTACTACCCAAAAATTAAGAAACACTCAACAGTACTATGTAAGTCCAGATACAATCGCATCGCTTTTATGTGTTTAGATAGACAGTGATCTTTTTGAAGTTGTTTTTTTCTTGTTCTTGTTTTGAAATCGGGTTTTGTTGCCTCATTTTTTTTGTGTGTCTGGAACAACTGTTTCCTTTATATAGTAGTTTCCATATTCAAGTAAATGTGCACGCAAAATTTTTCTATTTATTTTATTTTGTACAAAATGGTGATTTAAATAATTTTTATACCTATATGAACATAAACAGTTTTTAAAAAGATTAACCTAAAAGATTTTATATAAAAAAAGTGTTATATAAAAAAATGTTTATAAGAGTTTGAGGTTAGTTTTTTTTTGTTATGAAATTTGTAAAAAAAATCAAAGCGGTATAATCTGCCGTACTAAGTCAGGCGTTGGCACAGGTTCACCTATGCTTGCCTTGCTCGTCGAGAACCGAACCCTGCTCTAATCTAAAAAAAAAAACAGGAAGATTTATGATGAGCAGATGTGGTGATCTTTGAAATAGCGGCTATAATTTCTACCTTTGACTAGTGTTGTGTTTCTAAATTTTCGAAAAGAAAAAAAAAAGTTGCCCCCCAACTCACATGAAATATTGTTAAGGTATTTACGTACATTCATATGTTCATAATAAGTCCAAAAAATTAAACAACATATTGCATTCTGCAAATTATGTTTATAAAAAAGCCGGAAGTGTCTCTACCTTGAGCTGTGATCCTAAATCGCAACACTAGGAATTACTTTCTTTGCCAATTTAATTTAAATAAGTACTTTATTATTTATTTATTTGATTGTGCCTTTTAAAATTAAATACTAAGGCTTATCAGTGCTAACATTCTTTTTTTTTTCTATAATTAAATAAATAATGTATCAACAGAATGTCAAAGTAGCAACTCATTTGGCAGATGAAAGCGCGAAATTAGCGAGATAATTAAATATTTTAGCGCACAATAAATTCGCAGTTACTATGCATCCACTGCAAATGAGTATGTATTAAAAAAAATGCATGTGTAGGTAAGTGCATATATGTATATACAGTGACTGCAACAACTGATCACATGTTAATTTTTGTATAATATGCGTCATAATTATTTTCGTTAATTTTTTTTTTCAAAATTATAGTTCGTAACATAACGAACACATATGAATTATTATTTCGAATTTTGTAAAAAATTATACAAATTTAGAAAAATTCCATTATAATTTCAAAATTTTTAATTATAATGTTTGGAAAACTTTTGCGTATGCAGTGGTTTGGTTGATTTGAAATACTGATGATGTAAACTTTCCCCCCCCCCATTTACTCATGGCCGTTTATATGGCAGAAAAAGTGCAAGACCGTCAGCACAAAAAACATTCAAAATCAGGACCGAAAATAATGTTGATTTCAATGAAAAAAATTAAAAGCTTTCAAACATCGGAGAATAGTTTTGAGTATAAATCTACGTATATTTATTTATATCCTGTATGAATCTTTTACGATTTAAATATTTTTGAGGTATTTTTGTGAAAATTAATAATTAATTTTAGATTTTTAATTATCGCTCCAAAAACATAATCATATATCAAAACTCGTTTTTCGAATGCTAATTTAATTTAATTCGCTCGGGAATAATGATTTTTTGTGAATTATTAATTTTTTATTTAAATAAAAATATTAAAATAAAATTCTCAAAAAATAAAAATTATATCGAGTTATCTTTTTTTGATCAAAAATAATACTTGTTTTTCGAGTGTTACTTTTTCGTTTAGAAATAATGATTTGTTTCAAGTTATTTATTTTCTTTGGTTAAAATAAATATATTTAAAAAAAATCATAATAATTTTAATTTTACTTTTGTCATCAAAGGAAATTACTATTTTTTGAGTTATATTTTTTTATTAAAACTAAAACTCCATAAAATATGATAGTTTTTGATTAAAAAAAAATAAAACCCATATGAATTGTTATTTTTAATAAAAAAAAACCTTAATTGACAAAATAATTATTATTTATTTTCAGTGAATAGTTTCAAATATCGGTGTATAGCTTCGAGTATATTTGTTCATATCCTGTACGAAACTCATACGATTTAAACATTTTCGAGCGGTAACTGTAAAATTTATAATTAAGAATTACCTTTAGATTTTTATTAATCGCTCCAAAAAAATATCACATAAAAATATAATAAACAAAAAACTAATCGTTTTTCGAGTGTTACTTTTTTATTTATTTATTTTATTTTAATAAAAACTATATAAAAAAAATCATAATTTTTTTAATTTTATTTTTGCATCAAACGTAATGATTATTTTTTGAGCTATGTTTTTTTATCAAAACTAAAACTCCATAAAATATAATAATTTTTGATTAAAAGAAATAAAACTCATAAAAAATTGTTATTCTTAATCAAAAAATAAAAATTCACAACAGATTCATTATTTAAGCGCAAAAAACTAACACTCGAAAAACGAAATTTTAATTACTCAAAAACACATCATTTAATTTCTGCAAAGAAAATAAAACTCAGAAATTTATTAATACATATTATTGATTGTAATCCTTAAAGTATAAGAGCTCAAAATAACTACAGTACTTTTCAAAATCAACTGCTGCATGAATATTATAAAACAATCAACAAAATGTTTATTTTTAATCAAAAAAAAAAAATTCAGAAAAAAATCATTATGTAATAAAAATATAAAAAATATTAAAAAAAAAATACTATAAAAATAACACCCGAACCCCGAAATTTTCATTTCTCAAGCACACATCAATTTTATTACTGAGGAAAAAATAAGACTCAGAAATTTATTATTATTTCTGATTGCAAAGTTTAAAATATTAGAACTCATAATAACTACAGTCCTTTTCAAAATGAATTGGAATTTATGTAAAATCCATCAGGTATATGAATATTATAAAAAAAATCACCAAAAAAATGAGACCTTAAAAGTTTACACATGTGTTGAGGTCTTATATATTTTGTGCAGCATTTGAAATTATGTTTTGTATGCCTTTTGTTATATTACGAACCAACATTTTATAAAAAAATAATGAAAAATTTTACGAGTATTATAAAAATAATAATATAGGGTCAATTGTTTGAACCACTGTATCTATGTTAATATATACCTTGAGTTTGAAAGGAATAAGAGAAAAAAACGTACAAACACGTCTTTGTTATCAGCAAAAATATGGTGTTAAAAGTGAAACTTTGTAGCAGTAAAATGATTTAAGATTAATATTTATTTATTTTTTTTTTTATTTGTCGCTTCACTTTCAATAGTGTGCTTAATTTAAAATGAGTAGCAAAATTTTAAAGTTTTACTTTTCGCCATTACTGGCAGAAATTATCTATACTATCCTGCTTTTTTGTACCTACATTTTTAATTATTTGTAATTATTAATGGACATATATACAATACAATATATGTAGATGACCACCTTGTTTTAATATTTCCCAATGTTAAGTTTGCTTAAGCTTTCGCTTTATTTTATCAATCACGCGCATGCAATTGCCTTATCAAAATTAGGTCAAATAACCTACTATCGCTTTTCTATTCCCAATTTCATTTTTGTTTTTTGTTTTTCACCTACATTCATGCCATTTACTTACTCACACGATAACTGTTATCACGGGATAATAAATGCATGTGCACTTAAGATATTTTAAATTTCCTTATTTGATTTTAGATTAACTAGTACTTAGTGTGTTATTGAATTACTTTTAAACAAACGTGTGAGTATCGGGCAACAACAATGTAAGAAATCGATAAAGACTGCGTAGTATAGGAAAATAAAAATATGTGGTTACTCATTTGGGAATTATTTAATATGAATTAAAAATATGAAAGTGAATTATATAGCAACAAAAATATTGTGATTCAAAAAGTAAATTTAAAGCGTTTATTTCTTAAATATATTAAAAATTAAATATCGCTAAATCCAGAGATTTTTACTGCTTAGCTTTGTATACGAGTATATTTAATAAAGCTCTCGATAATCGACTCAACAATTAAAGTGTGGCAAAAGTTCCCTCGAAGAATAATCCGCTATAGGAGTCAGTTAAAAGCAAACGATTAATTGAATACAAACGATTAGTCGAAGACTTACATAACGTGAGAAAGAGTTGCTACTCCATTATTCGATAGTCGGGCATGAATAATATATTCCTGGGATTAAAATATAATGGGTACTTTTTCTGAGAGCGTTGCCATCTGTTTAAAAAGTGAAATTCAATTAAATAAATTAGTTAATTCACACATTGCAATATGACGACTGAAAAGATTCGGATACGATTTGGCACATACATACATACTTATATTGTCAATAATCTCTATTGTCATATAAACTATTTTTAAGAGGAGTTGCCACCTGATCAAAAAGTCAAACTCAATTGAAGCATTGAATGAGTCAAGAATATTCCAATATGGGCGACAAAACATTGAGTTTTATTAAAGCTTAATTTCCACAAAAGTTTTAAAAGAGGCTAAACTAAGTTAAATAAAACATATTGTGATATTAATAAAACTAAACTAATTTAGAAAATATTTTTGAAGAGGTTTGCCACCTGCTTAAAAAATATAATATAATTAGATTAATAGGTTAAATCAAATATTCCAATGTCGCTATCTAACGAGGAGTTCCATAAGCATCGTTTTCAAAATATTTTTACAAAAAGTTGCCACCTATTCGAAAGAGTATATTAAGTTAATAAGTGAAAGGAAATATTAAAGCAAAGGTGTGAAGGAAAGGGGCTTAAAGGAGACTAATTTCAGAAATATTTCTGATGAGCGGTGCAACCTGTTTGAAAGATTAGTGTATTTCAATTATTAAGCAAACTATATTTAACAGATGGATTCAATTTAATTCTACTATATTAGTGTCAAACGAAAAATTTACACTAAATTAATTTAAAAGTAGTAGCCGAATGTATAGCGGGCATATATGTAATTCTCCTGGAGTGCACTGGGTTCTAAACCTTGGTCGGAAAATCTCCGTCAAAACACTGTTTTCACAAATCATGCGTAAAACTTCATATTCCTCAATTTGTATTATCACATAAAGACGCACACCCATTGCAGGAAAAGTTGGGAGCAAATAGCGAGCTACATAATATAGACGGCAAATTATTATTATTTTTAATTAGTTTAGACAACAGCTGCCAATTTTGACAACAGCTGCCAATTTTTCAAAATTAAGGACATTGTTAAAATAATTAAAACTTTAAATTGTTATGAAAACTAGAGGCAAGTAGTTCTTCATGCGGGCACTAATATTACCCACATCCTGAAATTTAATTTGGGCGACTCCTTTCCTTTATACTGAAATACTTGCTTGATTTATATAAAACCACATAAATAAACGCATCAGAATTGTCAGCAAATAACTGTACTTATGTATGTGTATATCAAATTGGGATTCAGCTTTTCAGTATTAGAAGGCGATAATGAGACTACTAAATTGCGCTATATTTTAATTACGTCGTTTTTTAGAAAACGAAAAAAAAATTAAAAACAAAATAAAATTTAGGGTGGTATTGTGAGATGCGAAGCGAATGAATCTCTGCTTGAATTTCTATGTTTTGAGGTATGAGTAGCGAAACGAAAATGTATTCGTCAAAATGCGACGTATAGGCGGTTATTATTTTTGATTTTTTAATACCAATGCTTCTTGTTTGCAGTGGTTTGGATTTGAATTGGCACAATTGTCAAATTTGGGTGAACTGATTTCTCAAGCACATTTTCTTCTTAGGTATGGAGACAGCAAATCCAAGCCACTCTTAGTACAAATGATCAAAATTTTCTAGTATGTATTCGCTTCGCAACGCACAATTCCACATTTATTTTCTGTTATAGCTTATGCCATGTCCACACGGCAATGAAAACCAGTTGTTTTCATGAGATATTTTCAATATTAAGCATAACTCTATTTATTTAGTTTTTTTTTTATTCGAAGTAAATTCGATAACCAAAATGCCACCCCCTTCGCCCCGCAGAGCTGCAAAATAAAAGCTCCGCTCTATGCACTCCAAGAAATGCCGCTTTTTGTATATATTTCAGTTTTTCTTCACCCTGATGTTTTCTTATTATTGTTCTTATTCCTTTCTCTAAACTAGCGATTAAAAAAACACAACGAAAATTGGCGTGAGGATTTAGTATTAATGTTAAACCAAATGCCGCATGATCTGAGCTTAATTCCCATTTATAAGATTATTTAGTCAAAGTAGCAGTAGTAGCAGCAAAATATTTAACATTTATTTAAAAATTAAGAGCACCTGAATCTCAAAAATTTTTAAATATTTAAATATAGTTATTGAAGTACAAAATCAAATGTACTTAAAAAGGCTTAAATATAGTATAATAAAGTTTGTTTGCGTTCGGTAAAACTTACAATGTAGCTATCAAACGAAAAATATTTTAGAAAGAATTATCTGCTATAAGTAAATTTGAGGAAAATCAAAGCAAACAAAGTAGGCTAGCTTTATAAGGCAAATTATTACTTCACAAAAAATCAAGGTACTAAAAATGTCGAAACCATAATGTGCTCGCATAGAAAGAGCGAGGAAGGTAGTTATATTAAAAAGCTTGGACATAGAATACGCGATTGATAATAAATACGGCCAAACATAACTACAACGAAATGCCATAAATATTTACAGTAGGATAAGCTACTATGTATGTACCTACCTACCTACGTAAGTACGTAAATATCATTTCAAATTTTATTAACTAGCATTTGAATTGAATTTACTTCCTGCATACGATAATGCCACAAACAGCTTATAGAAAAAAAAAATTTGGGCGCCGGTGTTCTTCGACACCTAAAGACAACAATTAATAGCATTGTTTTCCCGATTCGTAAGAGTCGGCTTGATTAACATTTTTTATTTAATCTGTATATGTAAGTATGTGCATGGCTGTAATTTTAACAAGCGACGTGCTAGACATATGTACATATGTATGTATGTGCATACGCTATTATTTGATTAAGAACGCAATAACTTATAAGTTTCAATACACAATAAATCAATGGCGTGTTTGGGAACAACTTCGCTTGTACAGAAGAACACATTCCGGTCGTCCTACTGCTTGGCTAACAGCGATGCCAATATGGAAGTTCAGTTCCCAAAGAATTTTTCTGCAGAAACCCATATCCAATCTAAAACTTTTAAATTATTTTATTATTAATAGGTAAAATAAATCCACATGCAAATTAACACTAGCTAACTTATTTACATGCAAGTGTTTCATATTCATGAATCATTAAAAATGTCAAGCAATTACATACCCTACCGGGAGCCAGGTTATATAAAAATAACAATTTCAATGCGAATCCAGCAAATCTGTTGAGTCATTTAGTTTTGTCGACTATTACAGGGGGCTGCACGCATCTGGAAACTTAGCGCCAATCTCTTAGGTGATGACGTACAAAAACAACTCGAATTTTTGCATACATATGTACATATTTACAGCAGATCACTCATAACCACAGCGTACCTATCGATCAGGCGTTTCAAACGTGATTTGGAATTCCAAAAATTATTACAAGTCAATTTGCATGCATGTTTGCTATTGAGAGATAGTAATATTTTCGATTTTTATGATCCCATGATTTTCGGGATTTCCGGCCTTTGGAAATTAATTATTTTGTAACATCCTTACTCAAAAAAATTCCATCAATATTAATTAAAAATCTCTTCTACCATAAAATAAATAACAAATAAATTGGGTTTAAATATAATTTGTTTTATTGTGAAAATTATTTCATCTATAATAAAACAAGCGGCAATATACATAGTTACAGTTTGCGCATTTAGTAATACTTTTAATTAATTAATTTATTTATTCCATATCACCTAAAAACATAATCGTTCTTACGGACTTTTTAGTACTATATAAACTTATATAATTAATGCAAATTGAATCACTAAAAAGCGATGTTTAATAATGCAGAAAATTCTCCTTTTGAAACCGCAAAGTCAAGCGAAACAGAATTCGAGATCTCATTATATTCACGAAGTGCTCGAGATATAGAAGCATTACGCGCAATAATTCGTGTTAGGCACATTCGGATAAAAAGGGTAGGAATTAAGTAGGGTATTCACTGGAATATAAAAATTAATGCTTTGTAATAGAGATAAACAATCAATTTATTCCTTAATTAAAGAAAGTAAAAAAGTCAGAGAGCGTATCGACCTCCTACTCTCAAGAGACTTAAAGTTGATTAGAAGTAAACGCGTCATGTACGAAGGGACCGGATTGGAAAATTTTAACGACCTAAGAGCAAATTTAAGAAATACCTTTTGCACGCGTTCAATTCTATCAACTGCAAATTGGAAATAAGACCTCCAGTTAAAAGCTACATATTCCAAACTAGAACGAACGAAAGCAGTGATTAATAATTTTAGAGTATAAGGGTCTGAGAAATTAAAGCTATTCCGCCTCATAACACCTAAGATAAAATAGGAATTAGATATAATAAAATTAATGTGACTAACAAATGAAAAACGTGAATCAAAGATAACACCTAGATCTTTTACCTCAACAGCAGGCTATTTTCAATACAGTAAGATGACTGAAAAACGTTGTAAATTTTGACAAAAGTGACTTGAAAGTATTTATTGATATTTAAAGAGATACCGAAGCTACGGCACCAACGAAGGAGCGCGCATTAATATCCGTTTAAAGACTAAGAACATCGCCTGCGCTTCTAATCGAATAGAAAATTTTTACGTCATCGGCATACAAGAGGTAGTTTGAAAAAGAAAAATAGCTACTAATTTCATTAATAAATAAAATAAAAATTAGAGGGCCTTGAGGTACACCTGAGAAAGCAATGAAGGGCTCCGAATCGAAACTACACATCGTCTATTACATAAATAAGACATTAACCATTGAAAGCAAGTCGAATGAAAACCGAGCGAATAACGTTGAACTAATAAGTTTTTGTGAGACACTCTGTCGAATGCTTTAGAAAAATCTATGCATATAAATACAGTCAACTTAAAGTCCAGCTGCGACGGCTAGGGTGGATATTGTAGATTTACCAGCAACAAACTCCAGTGCTGGTTTGAAATAATAAGAGTTTTAGTAGCAAAGCAAATCTTTTCTTTGATATTGGCCTATAATTGCAGACATCATTCTTTTTGCCACTTTTAAAAATTGGGGCATACATACATACATATCTAATAAAGAAACTAAGAGTATTACGAAAAACGCTCGAGGCAAATTTAAAAAGTAACAATTCTAGTTTTTGTTTAAAAAAAGTTCTCTCATATTTAATCAAATACAATTTATGTGGAATAAGGGAAAAGTAGATGGCTTTAAAATATATTAATTTATGTCAAAATAAAAATCAAGCAAGTATATTTAACTTTCTCAACAGAGTCATGCATGCGTATATATTGCTTTTTTTATTAAAACCAAAACAAAAACACTAAAAATATTCATATTTGTTAACAAATTATTACCCACAGTGAGCCATTTTCAAAATTGAACTACCCAAAAAATTAATTTTGATAATTTTCAGAATGCAACTCATGTTTAATCACACATACTATTATTATTGCAATACTATGCTTCCTTGCTCAATAAAAACCATAAAATTCAAAAATTCAAACTTTGTTCGCAACATAAAAATATTTGAAAAGTTTCCATTCATTTACATAACAATTGGGAACTTCATATGAAATGTTACAATTCACCGAGTTTACTCCTTATTATACTATAATTTAATTTAAAATCCCGAAAATCTTGCGATTGTTGGCAACTAATCCCGGTATTTTCGGTACCTCAGAAATATTGTGATTAGCAACCCTAATGTGTACGTTTGCACAGTTTCTGCTGTATGCGAGTAAGTGCATATACAATGCAAGTAAATTACCGTGACTCGAACAATTGACCACATGTTGATTTTTTATGATATTCGTAATATCCTTCCTTAAAATTTAATAAAAGTATAAAACATCAGATCTTCAAACTTTGTAAAAAATTTATAAACATTCAAACAAAATTTCAAAATTATAAATTAGTCCTATTCATATAAAATAAAGTTCAAAATTACGTATGAAGTAAAGTTAAAAAAAAATAGTACAAAAACGTATGTATGTATGTATGTATGTATTATAAAAAACATGGCAAATATTATTGTTTGATTTGCTCAACTCTTTGAATCACTGTATATAGACGTAAGTAAAACAATCGTGAATGCATGTGTAAATTAACAATTCTTTGAAATTCCTGTGAAATATAACAAACCCATACATAGTTTTCTTTTTGCAAACTCTGCACAACCGGGTCGGTTAAAAATTGTTGTGGTTTTTATTAATAAAAAGACGCAATGAAAAACAAGACTGCCGTGGTTTTTGTGATCGCAGCAAATAGTTTAAAAAATTAAAAACTTCTACATGTACAGTATTTAACTTTTGCATACACCCTCACACCTACCAAAAGATCTTTCAAGAACAGCTTCATTAAAAAAATCAAAAAACAAAAAAAAAAAAAACAAATACTCTTACACCTAAACGCGCGCGCCAGAAGTAAAACTTCTTTGCCAACTTCATAAAGAGATAGAGAGTTAAATATGGAAGTAGTAGTGGTAGTAGTCGTTAGTAGTAAGTAGTAGTAGTCATAGTAGGTAGTAGTATTTAGTAGTAGCATTATTTCCAATAATTATAGAAATTAGTAAAAAAATACCAGTTGTTATTAGTAGTAACATTAGTACAAATAGTAGTAGAAATTGTAAAAATAGTAGTAGCATTAACAAAAGTAGTAGTAGTGATTAGTACTAGCATTAGTAAAAACAGTAATAGAAATTAGTAAAAACAGTAAAAACAGTAAAAGTAAGTAGTACCATTAGTAAAACTGATATTAATAAATAGTAGTAGCATTAGTAAAAATAGTAGTAGACATTAATTAAAATAGTAACAGTTATTAGTAAAAATAGTAGTAAAAATTAGTTAAAATAGTAGTCTTAATTAGTAGTAGCATAACTAAAAATAGTAGTAGCAATTACTATTAACGTTAGCAAAAATAGTAGTAGCAATTAGTAAAAATGATAGTAGTAATTGGTAAAAATAGTAGTAGTAGGTAGTAAAAATAGTAGTGTTAATTAGCAGTAGCATTAGTAAAAAATAGTAGCAGCAATTAGTAATAACATTGGTAAATGCAGTAGTAGTAGCATTAGTAAAAACAGTTGTAGTGATAAGCAGTAGCATTGTAGAAATAGTAGTAGTAAAAAGTAGTAAAAACACTAGTAGTAATTAATAGCAGCATTAGTAAAAGTAGTAGTAGAAATTAGTAAAAATAGTAGTGTTAATTAGAGGTAGCATTAGTAAAAATAGTAGTAGAAATTAGTAGTAACATTAGTAAAAATAGTAGTAGTAATAAGTAGTACCATTAGTAAAAATAATATTAGTAATTAGTAGTAGCGTTAGTAAAAATTAGTAAAAATAGTAGTAGTAATTAGTTCAAGCATTAGTAAAATAGTATTATTATCACTTTGCTGGTGCATTCGCCGACTTGGAACAACTCTGTCGGTGTATCATTCGCTCTAGGGGCGTAGTTATTTTTAAACCGCATAATTGCTTTTCTCACCTCGTCTTGGTCAAGCGCTGGAATGTAAACTTTTGGGGTTCTTTTATTTTTTCACTGTAGTTATTAATAAAGTTGTTCGAGATTTGATAAGTGCTATAGTTTTGTCAAAGTGGCTATAACTCCAGGCGCTGTCTTACCATAAAGGCATACAAGCTCGTACTCAGCGATCCCGTCTTTACTATGCCTACTTAGAATTAAATTTTTCAAGAATTCGAAGTAGATAACTCAATCGCACGCCTTGGTCAAACTAGTAGTATAACCACACCCAAAAATACTATTTCATAGACTCGAATGGTTGTTGACTACCATGATATTTCATTACTGGGTTCCTATGCACATACATACATACATAGGTGGATTGTTTTTCTTTCACAGCTTGTCGTTCGTTCAAACTGACGTCAGTTGTTGTGATTCCTGGAAGAATATCTAATTTTTGCAGTAAATATTGTAATTTTGTACACCGGATATACACATACAAAAAATATATGAATGTGTACTGCATACATGTATATGTACATATGTAATACGTGTGTATCTAGATTCTATAAACAATCCAAGTCATTCATGCCGATCTAAACGCAAGTGTGAATAAGTCACACAGAAGAGGTCTCCGGCATGTCGTTGTAAAAATTACAACAAAATGACTCAATATTGACTTTTGGCTTTTTAATGATGTTTATGTGTGTGTATGTATTGTATGTTTGTATGTTTATAATTAGTTTCCGACTACAGTAGATTCTCCTTAGTTGCCCAGCTCTCATCTACATTAAAACTTGTACATGTTTGAGGTTAAGGTGGCTGCCGCTCTCCATTTGCTGCGAGAAGGCACATTTAGTACTGATAGGTGGAGCTCTTATAAACTCACCTCTTTCCTTCCCCAAACTTGAACCATTGTGTGGTCTTAATGAAATTTACCAGTATTATAAAAACGTTTCACTGTTCTCTTTCAAAAGAAAATAGCAGTGTTGGATTTTTTCGTATTTACAGGAAGAAATGTTTTTTATCATGGTTCTGTTACCATTTTCTAAAGTAATATCTGAGAAAGGAACTAAAGTCGCGCATAATTTTGGAAAAGTGTCAAAAATTTAATATTTACAAGGTGTCGGGTCAAAGGATATTGATGGCCCTTTACTCGCACAACGGCAACACTGCTAGTGTGGGTTCGCTGGAGTGAATTCCACGACCAACATTGTTATTTAACTTAAATCTGTCTGTAAAAATTACAGTGGACCCTGGATTTAGGTTCCCGCCCTTCCTTCATTTATCCCTTTGTGGGACACATGCAGAGTGGAGTGGTCCATCCAGAATTCATGAGTGGCCAAATCTATTCCAGCTAATTGCATTACAGCTTTCCCATAGCAGCCAAAAAACGGAGAGCTGTACAAATAGGATAAGCGTTACAGGATCTTTGTGGGGTTGGAAGGCGAAGCCCCAGTGACAAGCATGGCGACTAATAAGTGTAATCTTTTTACTCAACTACTCAATTTGGTTCTTTCCATAGGAGGCCACCATTCGGTGGCATCAGACTGCCATACGAAGAAAATTTGGCGCACCATCGCTGTATACATCCGGTGCAAAATGTCTGGTTTTATTTCCCATGTCGCTTTTTACATGTCGCTGCCTTGCAAGTATATAGGGTCCTGCCCTGTCGAAATTTCTGTGTAAAGTCTAACCTAACTTAAACAAAAAAGTCCCTTTAGCGAACACTTCGAAGTGGCACACCTGATTGTTGGAAAATTTAAAACTCTTGAAAATATATTCTTAATAAATAGTAAGAAGACAGAAAAATATGAGCCGTTTAAAAACCGACATACCTCATGAATTTAAGTTTACAGACGCAGAAATAAATTGATAGTATGAAACGGTAATTGTTGTCTGGAGGAAGTGATAATAGTGACTTTAACTTTCGTGTAGTTTCTAATCCTTATAGACATTTGTGTAAATATCTTACAAGTGCGGTTAGAAACGAAGGTAGCTAAGCAAATTACACTGTACTTATATATAACTACTTTATGGTGTGCTAAAACTTTTCTTCCGTTAATAATCGTTTATTTGTTAAATAACACATTTTTTGTCTGTGTGTATATAAATATATCTGAACGATTCAAAACAGTTATTAAAGCATATAATTGTTACCTGTAATAAATTGCCGACTTCCGTATGCTAAAATTTTAATGCTGTCGCCAAACCATACCAAATACATACGAAATTCCATAGTAATGCGTAAAACATTCGTTTGATTACTGGATTGTCTAATCGACTATTTCATTTTTCACCAACAGAATTGTTTTAAAGTAAGGAAATTTATCGAGTAAGAAATGGTGGGCAATTTTCAAATATGTTTTTTTTTAACTATTTATGTTATGTACATAAGTGCAATATTCGACAAATTAAGTATTACCACCATTGCAGTGGTCTTATTTGTTAAACTACTCATGGCAATTACTTGAAATTTATTCTGAGGGCAGTTAAAGAGCAAGGTGAGGATAAAAAGTATGTCATCCAAAATATCTGATATCAGCTAATTTTACTAACTCTCCTAAAGTCATCGTCAAATCAAAAAGTGTTAACGGTGAGCTAAATGAATCCAATTTTTTTTTTTTTTGATTATTTTTTGCCTGTTCATTTCACATCAATAAAAAGTATTTGCACATTCAATTAATAAAGCGTGTTGAATGGGTAACAATTAATCTGCCGAATCCTGTAGTGGAAAGCGACTGAAAATTTTCAACTTCAACTTCAAGCTTACATTACTTACTCGGCAGGAGAAAGCGATCGAAAGCTTTCATTCGCCTTGACCGCTCTTCTCTCAGGTTAATGGTCGGGGTAATAGGTTGATACTGTCTTACGGGCATACATGGGAAGAGATTTAGATGCCTAACCAATGATTTATGTCGAAGTTGCAAGGACGAGGAGGACGTGGAGAACATCGAACACTATCTCCCCCACAGTCCCGCAATGCCCTAGACCCAAAACCAATTATTCAATTGGTACTTTCTAGCCTGTTAACCCGACCTGAGCCCATCAAGCATTCCCGATTTTCTGTGCAACGTAAAGCGCACTCGGTGGTTAACCTTCTAAAGAAAGGAAGGAAGGAAATGCATGGCTCCCCCCAGCGCTATCACAACTGGCTTTGTTAGCCCACGTGTACCACTTTAGCCTAACCTAACCTAACCTACTCGGCAGGAGGGCATCAGCCGGCAAAGTTGAACATAATCCCTTCCCAAAGTCCGCAGTTCTAGGACATCCTGCATAGTTTAATAACTACATAAGTGGTAAGGGATTCAAGCAGATTCGCCGATGGTGCGTTCGAAGTTAAGGGACTGGGGCAAAGCGTTTCGGTCATTCCGTAATACTTTATCACTGGTATGGTTACAAACCCGCTTTAGAGATGATAATGACATCCTTTCTAAGGCTGCTTACTGGCTTCCTAATTTGCAGGTACGGTTGCATTTCACAAATTGTATGCAAAATTCGTAGTAATGAAATTATATCTAGGTATTTACTAGAGCTCTGGGTAAATCGAGTAATCAATCGATTAGCAAAAGTTGTAAAAGAAATGGTCGACTTCACATAATCGACAAACCGGTTTCATTCGACTTTTTCGACTAATCGACCATAAACGACTAGTTGACTAACTGTTCATTTTTGAATTTATCGACTGCTTAGTTGTTTTCTGTCAATAAATATTTGTTTTTTTTTATATGTGCTTATTTACAAAAATTGTTTCCCACTGTAACGAAGTTTTTATGAATTTATTGTGATTAACTCTCACTATTCGAATAATTTCGGTTAGTCGATTTTCAGACTACTTGACTACGGTTAGTCAAATACTTGCTAGACTAGTCGAATAGCTGGATAGTCAATTTTAGTATTACCCCTATAATTACCCACTTTAGGCAAAAAGAAAATATTCAATTATAAAAATATGTGATCCGTGAAAAGAATTATGTAAAGCCATTTACAGTTCAAGTTTTAAACAATTAAGCTTATAAACAAAATATCAAAAGAGATATTCAATATTCTGCCAATAATCTGTTATTCTGAGCTAATTTACAGCACTCGGGATTCCCAATCTACGCATAAGCATTGACGTGGTATTCAATCATTTTACGCGGTATGTTTTTGGGTTAGGGAAATATGATAGTTTACCTGTATGGAAATCACGACTATTGAGTTGCGGGTTTTCTGAATATTTGACAGCTAGAAATTGGGGTTGTCTATTTCACCTAATTATGAATAAAGACCCTAGCTATCTTTATGATAAACTTTCCTTCCCAAAGTCTCGTAGCTTAACATAATTGATTAAGTATTCCCAAATATAATTTATTTATTTCACTCAATGAGCATATAGACCCTTACAAACTTATAATATTTACACTACATACGTGCATATGTATGTATATGTAATACTAAAATGCTTACACAATAAGATTTCTCTCAGAGGACCTCTTGGTAATGTCATGTCCACCGAGCTAAGCGTAGTTAAGATTGTTTTGTATTCTAAGACAGATGGCGTAATTGGCTCATTGAAACTATAGTTTGTTCGATGCTTATTAACAAAAAATAATTCCTTGGATCGCAATTACCTTACAGGGGCATATAAGCTAATGCATTCTAGCAGGTTGCAACAGTTTATTTTACCACTAATAATGTCGGCTATATAAATTAGAGAAGAGACTTTCCGTCTACATTACAAATAACTCAAATCAATTAACTTACAGCAAGCCACTTAAAAAGGCCTTTCGGTTCAGGGAAGTGCAGAGAATGCAAAGCAAATCTTAAATGCCGTGTTAAGGACGTGATATTAGAGAAGCATCTTCCAACCTAGAGCGAACAAAAGTTGTGTAGAGTAATTTGAACGTACTATAAGGGTTGGCAATGTCTTTACTATTACGCTTTAAAAGTGATAAGAGGGAATATGCTTGGGATATGATGTAATTTAAATGATCCTTAAAAGTTTTAAACGTGAGTCAAATACGGCATCTAAGTTCAGGGCTTCAATTTTGGTTAATAACTCTCTACTGCCAAGGCTGAATGATGTAGCAAAGGTTGCTAGCCGTTTCTAGAAAGATACGTGACAAGACTTATTAATTATTTAGGTATAGGTGGTTTGATTCACACCAACTAAAAAGTCACCGTAGAGCGACCAGCAACAAAGCCATGTTGATGAGGACTAACTATGAATTTTACAAAAATAGGTTTATCAATTACTACGGATTCAAATAATTTGGAAATTGTAGAGAGTTTAGAGATAGGTCGATAATTTCAAATGTCATTTTTATTACTACTTTTATATATGGGAGTAATAAAAAGAATTTTAAAGTTATCAATGAAATCGCCGATATTCATCTATAATATGCATCTACAAGTCTATTTTTACCTAGACGCTCGACTACGACGGCTGAGTGTAATTTTGGCATTCGGTAAAGGTCGGGAAAAAAGTTTCGTCGCCTTCAATCGCCAGTACTCGTACAGTCAATAGGTATCGAGGCCGAAAATATTGCACATAAATTTCTCCGATTATCAAAGTGAAATATGTTACATTTACGTTTCCCTCCGATTCCGAAGATTCCATTACATTTTCATAAATTAAGTAGTTATCCTCTCCGGCTTTTATAGCCTATCGCGTATTGTCTTCGCGATTTACTTTTAATACCCTCTCGTTTTCGCGACCAATTAAACTATATTTTTCTAGGTGATTGGTCAAACTTCCCTGCCCATTTGCTATGTGCGTGTATCAAATTAAGGGATCTACATAAATTTTTGTGCCCACGGTATATAAGTACATGTGTATATTTATGAGTATCACATATGGATTATTTCTATGCCTCTGCCTAGTCTTGACTTGTGATGAGCTTCGTCTTTGTACGCTCGATATTCCTACAGTATTTAATGATTTAACTTTGCCAGCCGCCTTAATACGAGGAGATATTTTTATATATGAATGTTGATTTGTTTTCAATTTACCATTCTGCTCATTTATGTTTTTTGTTTTTTTTTTTTGTACTATTAATTGAAGCTAAATACTATTTTTAATAAGCTTTCATTTCCGAACATTAGCAAATTACTGTAATTCTCTGTACGACCAAACCATCAGTGTGCGCGCGCGTATAAATTTGTATACATATGTTAGCTAATTGTTTTAGCTATCCAAAAACTATTGTTAATCATATTTAGTAATAATGGTGTTAACTTATTTCTTTTCAAGTATTTCAAACGAACTGCGAGATTTCCTCAAAGTTAATTTCACCTTATTGGCTGGATTGTCTGGCTGGCTATGTCAAGCAGAGCATTTATTCTCTGTGCTAATTTTTCATTAACAACAAAGCATCCGTCGTAGAGTTCACTAAACTGTACAACGCTTGAAAGCTACATACATAGATACTGAACTTTACACATTCACACACCCATATGTACATATGTATGTAAATTGTATATGTGGGCATAGTACATATGTATGTTAGTTGTGGAAATTTACTTATCGCGCCCAATTTAAACTGAACGGTTTTTTAGTTTCCTAATTATTTGTAATTTTCCATAACTATTATGGGTAACATTAAAATTATCTTTATAGTTCAATGCTGTACTTGCCGTAGGCCTAAGTCTGACCCAATAATTGTCGTAAATTTTTTTCATAAATGTTTGTTTGTATATTTGTGCCCATACATAGATCGCATACATACCGATAGTACTCATGCCATTGGAAGTCAGACTAATATATGTACTATATAATTTTTGACAGCCAACCAGAATCTCTTTTCTTTTAATACACGTAGCTATTAAAAAAGAATATTTTTATGACATTTTACACGTTTTATTGAATTTGTTTTTGTTTTTTTTTGTTTGTTTTTTATTCATCCTAAGTAGTACTGGAAAAAACTTAAATTCCTAGCATACGGCAATGCTAATAAGAAATTCCCATTCATTTTTATTTTTATTTCTTTTCTTTGACAATGATTTTGGAGGTCCGCATTACTTTTTCACTATCTCGAAGACAAATTAACTATCTCTTAATAAATTTTTTGATACTATACAACAACTAGAATTCGTCAAAAACGTTCTTGAAACTTAGGAAAATCGTGATCGTAGGCTTTAACTTATTCGCCACGAGCTCCGAAAGGAAGAGAACAGCAAATAACTTATGGAATCAAAAAACTCGCGAAATAAAATCCAAGAGAAATTTAACAGATAAAAAGTTTATATTAGGCGTCAAAGCGAGTGCTTTCAGTGAAAGCAGAAGTGGTTTCGAACCTCATAAACTAGACTTCCATAAGATGAAATCTGATGAGGAGATATGGTGATTTCCAAAATATGCCAAAACTAGGTAAAACTAAAGATACTCCGCATTTCGTAGAGTTCACCGCCTGCGGGTTTTTTGCTGAATTTTTTGGTTCAGTATTTATTTATTTAGTCATTCTACTAGACTATTGATTGAACAAAATACAAGAATTTTAACAATTAAAAGAAAGAATACAATGAATTAAAATTCAAAATTTCTATAACAAGAAAAAATTAAGTAAGATAGAATTCGAGATCTGGTTCAATTCATTTAAGGCACGTACCAAAGGGGCATTCTCAATTTTACAGTTTTCACAATAGATTGATAAGCAGTTACTCAAATTACGCTAAGGAGTGTTGGCATTTATGAGTCCTCAGAGAAAAGGGCAATCAACACCACCATTAATAATCGGTCCTATAGCCAACTTCACGCGAACAAATATTCCCACAAATTTGCAAGCAAAACAAAAACAATTTTTCTCATTTTGTTTTTTTTTTTGCTTGTAAATTTGTGGGAGTATTTTTTTCCAAGGAATTCGCGATAAGGCGGAATACTAAATTAAACAAAATAAAAAGTCTGGGAGAGGGTTCAGAACGGCTCCGAAAAATTTTAAGACTGCAATGCGAAATTTAAAAAAGAAATCTTTTGAACAAGTTTCCATCTATTTATGAAGTTTAAGTGGAATGACCGCCAAATAAAAGTAGCCTTTAAAAAAATGGTATGGCAATGCACTTTTTAATACTTAAAGAACGACGAGATTTAATACATCAAAGCTCAAAAAATACTTTCAAGTCATCGGCATATAGCAGAAAATTTGCTAAAGAAAAACATAAGCTATGTACTACCGTTTGCAAATAATACAAAAAGTAAAGTACCTAAAATACTTCCCTGGGGAGCCCCAGATGAGGCAATGAAAGCATCTGATATGCCATCTATTGCAACAACACAGCGCCTGTGAGTTAAGTAGGATTTAATCCACTCCAAAAAAAACAAGACCAGAATGGAAACCAAAATAAGCTAACTTATAAAGTAGAATCGAATGAGAAACTAAGTCAAAAGCTTTACCAAACTCTGTGTATATGCAGTCAACTTGGCAGAAAGAGATGTAATACAGTATTCAAAAAATACAGCTAAATTTGGCACAACAGATGGATTGGAAATAAAGCCATTTTGATTTGGCAGGATCTAACTTTTAGTGATGACGTATATTTTTTCTTTGACTATGGTTTCAAAAAGTTTCGATACCGTTGATAATTTTGAAATGGGTCTATAATTGTGAACATCATTTTTATTCCCACTTTTAAATATATGTATGTAGGTAATTATCCATTCATCGATGCTTACTGTAAACTATTGCAGATAGGTATCGACCAGTTTCGTGGCTTTCAATTTCAAGCTTCGTCCATAGCTCTCAAGAAAAACTCGGTAATACTTCTTGAGCGTGAAATAGTAGTGAAGCAGTAATTATGACTTTTGATAATTCATGGTGAACAGTAGACAATAGAAGAAGAAGAAAAGAAAAAAAAATAAAATAAATTAATTTGATTCGGATCAGCAATATCATAGTAAATAATAATAC
Organism: Anomoia purmunda; assembly: GCA_951828415.1. Taxonomy (NCBI): domain Eukaryota; kingdom Metazoa; phylum Arthropoda; class Insecta; order Diptera; family Tephritidae; genus Anomoia; species Anomoia purmunda. The sequence goes on from OX639995.1 coordinate 23,806,006, forward strand.
AAAATTAGCAATGTGTGACGGTTTGGTAAGTAGTCAATAAAATAAGCCTGGATTGCTATAAAATATGTACCTGTCTGCACCTTCATCGAGTGTGTCTAGTGAGTAATTGTTTAGAGCTGGAAGTCAGCTTTAAACCGATATACGTAGTCGATTGTATGGGGGGAAATGCCGATAGGCTATTATTTTTAAATTGCAATAGAAAAATTAATAAATTTTTTATAAGATTTTTAGCTGTTATTTTTACAAACATAAAAATGTTGATGAAATTGATGTGTTTTAAACTTATGTACCTTTTTTGATAATAGGATAATAATAAAAAAAATATAACATGGATGTGATTTAAATTTAAGAACTTTTTTAATAATAATACTAATAAAAAATATAACATTTTCAAAAATTCGTTGATTTATTATATTAGGCCTTGAAAATTGGCGGAAGTCCGAAAATCGATGCTCGGTCGTTCCTTTAATTGAAATTCACATTATTTTAGTATTCTATTTTTGTTGTATTATTTGAAAGACATTTTTTAGTTTTTATAAATAGAATTTAATCAAATTTACATCTAACAAATTCTTCAAATAAATCGGTACATTTGAATGAGCATATGTAAATATTTACAAACATTCAAATATTTTTTAGTGAAACAGCATCTAATATTTGTTTGTTATGTTTATTTTGCTATTTAAATAATGACTTTTGGGAGAACTGTTGAAATTATTCTCTAATACTTATAGATTGAGTTTATAATTCATTTTTAATTAGCACAATATTTTACTCAAGCGAGCGCTAAAAAATTTGATGATACTTATTGTAATTACTTAATATACATATGTACATAAATATGTATATAATTATGTAATATAGTTTAGTGACCGAGTATTTATATGTAGCATCTATAGCAGTAGATGTGAACGCTAATTCTGGTTGTTTATTTTTATGAAATCGCCAGCGTTTTATTATTTCAACGGTTAGCTAGTAATAAATCATTTCAAACTGATTTTGTTGTAAACAACTCCACTTCGTTCGCAGATTAAAAGACAATTATGATTTATGTAAGTAATTTTGATTGTGAGCAAATCGATATGTAAACGATGCATGTTTAATCTTTCAATTTCTACCAAAAAAAAAACTAACTTCGATAGACTAAAGAAAATGCCATCACGCTACCCTTCCAAACGCCTCTCACTCAGCTATCGTTTGGCACATTGTGAATGAATACAAGTGAGAAGTTTTCTAAATTAAAGATGGGGCTGATATTAAATGTCACAAATAGCTATTATTAATTGTCAGAAATAGAAATTCGCTTGCTACATCAGGTTTTCCATTTGTAGTTATTCACAATGATTTGGCATTTGGCATGTTGGTCCATTTTCTTTCTCTAAATTAGAACCCAAGCGAGTGGACCGCTATTCATCCTCATCTCATTTGGCTATATTTTTAATATCCGCAAATATTAAGCCTAAAACATATTTCTAATAGATAGTTTGATTCCACAGCAAAGGATCACTTTGGCGAGACCACGGTGCCATCAAAAAACCGACACAATAGCGTCGGAAACGGGTGATGGCGCAGAGACAGGGTACAACAACTCGTCAGTCGTAACAGTGAATCTACTAGTGTAAATTTAGTAAAGGTTTCTTCAAAATGAATAAAACCCTATATAAAATGAACCCTGTCTTCTTCAAAAGGGAAAATATTTCGTAAACGCCATTTTGTTCCCAGTTTTCTTTCTTTTGAAAGCGGTTTTTCTACAATTCAGATAATTTTTTTTTTTGTTGAGTGTATCAAAATAAAAATGTGCAGGATGAAAAAAAAAGATTTGGTTCAAAGTTACCTAATTGGCAGCACTGTTTCAGACGCGTACGAAAATTATTATTTAACATTGGCTTTTTAGTAACTTTTATTAAAAAAGAACTTAAGAGAAAAAATGTCTTGTCAACTTATTTATTGTTGAACGTTTTTAGAATGCGCCCAAATTTTTGTCTAGTAAAAATAAATCCATTATTTTTTCATTAAATTGAAGGTTTTATTTAGCATAGTTAAAATGATTAGATATAAGTCAAATATGCACCGTTTTTTCCATAACTTCTTGACATTTTGAAGGTAATTTCGTAATGCCACTTTCATGCCATGCCTATTGTCAAAAAAACTGGGCCAGTTGATTTTCACAAGCTTCTCTTGAAACGAATTTTTCACCAGCAAAACCATTCGCCATAGACAGGAACAGGTAGTGATCACTTGGTGCCAGGTCCGGACTATAAGGTGATGCATATGAACCTCCCAACCATTTTCTGGCGAGTCACTATCGAGGTGTGTGTCCTAGCCTTGTCCTGATGGAACACAATTCCCCTCCTATTGGCCAAAGCGGGCCGATATTCAGACTTATTTAAATGGTTCCAAATGGGTTGCCACAGGAAACGAAACGCCATGCTTCGAACAAAAAACGTAGATTACAAGAATTTTCATGGCGAGAACTTACGTTCAATTCACCACACACACAGAAACCAATTGGATCTATTCAGATTCTAATATCAATTTGCAAAAGCCAAATTAGTTCTGGTGCAATTATCCTGTGGTAAGAAATGTTAGCTTACTTCACCACACCAAAAACCACTTGGGTCCATTCAGATTCTAATATCAATCAGTGAACTTCAAATTTGTTCTGGTATGGTGTAATAAGCTAAAATATTCTGTTGGCAACTCCGGTGAAAGTTTGGAACTTCTTAGTACTCTATGTTCTTTGGGCAAGTCTTTAAATTATAATTTTTTTGTGCTTATTCCTCTTAGTACATTCGAGACAAGGTTAAACAAATTCTGTTCGAATGCCTTATTTGTACGTTAACTTTAGATAATTGGAGGTGAACAGTTCTGATCTCTTCATGGCTAATTATTATTTCTGAGTGAATGAGGTTATTTTGGGGCGCAAGTAACATCAAAAATTATAGAAAAACTTTTTTCTAATAGCGATCGCCCATCGGTAGGCAATGGCAAACCTCCGAGTGTGTTTCTGCCATGAAAAAAACTTCTCATAAAAAACATTCGCCGTTCGGAGTCGGCGTAAAACTGCAGGCCCCTCAATTTGTGTTACAACATCAAGACGCACACATTGTAGGAGAAGTTCGGCTAAAATCGCTTAAGCGGTTATAGCGAAAATTAAAAAAATAAAAATAAAAAAATGTACATTAGTGTGGGTCAAATTGTATGGCGCTGAAAAAAAGTTAAAATCATCATCGCGATTCTGGTACTATGGATCGATCTATTTATTATTTATTTATTTTCTATTACTATTTTATTATTTATTATTTTTTATTTTTTTTTGCAGTTGAAAGGCACTGAATAGATCGACTTTTTAGTATATTTGAAAATAACTGCCAAAAAAATTGCGCGGACTCGAAATTCATTTTAGAGGTATGGCTCCTTGGGCAAAAATACTTGTTTCGATCCATATAGAGTATTAGAATTGCGATAATGCTTTGAACATTTTTAATTGGCCCATCATAATGTACATGTGTATATATTTAAATATCTTAAGAGCATTGGCTGTTAATGCACTGTTCTGCATTGAAATTCCTGCAGAAAATTTCCCAGAAATTTTTAGTTGGATAATATTTTTTCTGATAAAATAAGTTACTAATTTTTATTTTTATTCTTTATCCTGATATTTTTTTTTGAAATATAGTTATAAGTCAGTTCACAAATACATATATTTGAAATATTTTTTATTGAAAATTAAAAAAAAGAAGCGGTACGTTTTTGTACAATACATTTTTTCTGAAATTTGGCACAATTTCGAAAAGTAAATTCATCATCCATATGCACCACTCACGAAAATCATTTGCCATTCGGAGTCGACTTAAAACTGTAGATCCCTCAATTTGTGGTACAACATCAAAACGTAGACCACAAATTGAGAAGGTCGAAGCGCCAAATTATAATTATTATAATGTGGTCGCGGCGCCTATTTGTATCAGTAATGCACTAGACATGCGAATTTATACATGATTAGCACTTTATATAAATATCTATGTATGTAAATATGTAAGCACTTGTGAGTACTCATATTGTACATACATATGTAAATATTTATATATATGTATACGAGTATGTCCATGCTAAGATGTCCAGCATTCGCTCTCATGACTTGCATTGTAGCGATATTTTTTTGTGTGTAAATTTTATTGCTTAATTTGTGTATAAATTCAATACATTTTGTTGTAGCCTCAACTTTTTCCACATAATTCCACTTGTGTTCTTCCGCTCTGGCATTTAACGGTCGAAATTCTTGTAGCGGCAATATTACTTCCACACAGGAAGCTTTAAATCTTACACAAATGGATACAAATCTACAAACATGTTTAAGAGGTGTCTACATGTACATACATATTTAACTTTATATACAGTGGTGGCACGCTAATTAGCACACCCTCCTGATTGGTACTGTCGAGGGAAAATCAGGGCACGGGGAGCATCTAGTTAAGCAAGGCTGTAATTAAGCAGCTCATCTTGGTGAAAGTTGTATTTAATTATTAAATTTTTCTGTGAAAGGTCAGAATTAAAAAAAAACAGTGGCCGCTAGTTGAAAAAAGGTTTTGTTTTCTTTATGTTCCAAGAATATTTACTGCTGATCCCTCGTGCACTTGAAAATTTATTGAATAATGTTTTAAGTCTGTACATATGTATGTATGTATGTATGTATATCTATCCTTCAGTGTTTTTCAAACTTTTTAATGAAACCGAGAATTTTGATTGCAGTTTCCACTTTTTTTTCTGTTTGAAGTAAATGTCGCAATTTTACAACCCTTCAGTTAATTCTGAACAATGTCACGTTATATTTCTCAGAATAGAACCTTCTTGGCAGAAAATTACTGAAAAAAAATGATGTAAATTTCAGATTGATTGCAATTTTTTTCCACAAATTCAAACTATTTCGTGAAAGTCATTATTGATCTAAAAAGTGCAGTATTTTACTTTTGAAAGATATATCAAATCCTAAAATAGTTAAAAAATTTAAAAAAAAGAAAGTTTGTTTTTATTATTATTTTTGGCCTTATATTTATGAATCGACTGTATAATTATAATTTGTAGAGCTTGAGGCCAGTTTTGTATTAGGTAATAATATGAGAAAACAACAATTTTTCAAAGTGGTAGAAGTGATAGCTGCTGTTTCGGAGATCACTCCTCCACAGACTTCTTTCTTTCTACACTTTACGTGGCTTTGAACCACTCAGCTGAGAAAGTTTGTTTTGCTGACGAGGTTATGCCAAATTAATTTTTTATGAATAAGTTGACAATTTGAAAGTGTTTGGAAATCATCAAACACATTTTTGTGAACCACTCGAACAGATCTATCTATAATTGATAACAGTTGTTCAAACGGATTATCGACTTGGAATGAAAATGATTCAAAAATTATTCGAAATCTATTCGAACTCACTCGGAATCCAGAACATCTCCACCAAACAGATTCGGAATTACATCCAATTTTCTTTTCAAACCGAATCGAAATGTTTGTCTGGTAACCTTTGGGTTCAATAAGACAACATAGGAAAATCTGTCTAGTTTCATTATCATTTTTTAATTTACCGTAAACCCCATTGCTATCATATTATTGCTTAGTATTATTGTATTAGGATTATACTAAAAATTAGAATATTGTGATTAGAACTTTTCACCGAAACGGCCTTAAATTGTTCCCATTTTCCCCTCACTTCCAAAATTCCAAACGTTGAGCTAAGCCAGTAGGAAAACGAGCTGTAACTACGTTCATCGCCTTTTCATTATTATAGCGAGCCGCTGTTCTTTGATTACTATTTAGACTCATTTCATGGCATTTTTCCAAGTTTTTTCTTCTGACACTTCTGGTGACAAGTATTGTTATTCCAGCCAGATGTTATATTTACGGGCTTCCAGAGTCTAGAATTTATTCAAACCCATGACAACAAGAATTCCTAAATAAAGAAGTATGGGACGGTTAAAACAATGGCAATCCTCCGATGGCCAAGAAAAAGCTTCTCACCAAATTGTATACCGCTTCGAATACGGTGTTTGACTGAACAAAATGTGATGTGCGCCTTGATATACCAATTTAATATTTTTGTTAAGCTTTGTCATGGCAGAAATACATTCGGAGGTTTGCCATTGCCTGCCGCAGACCAACCGCTTTTAGAAAAAACTTTTCTACAATATAATTTTTGTGGTTACTTGCCCCGGTCGAGATTTGAACCCGGAACCCAATGAATGAAGCCCGCACACGCTGCACACTCGGCTGATGCTTTGATAAATTTCTACTCATTGTGGCGCGAAACCTGATCAAAAATTTTTGTGACACTAAAACCCTTTCAAAGTAAATTTTCAAACTAGGAAAGGAGAGCTTCTATGAAAAACAGTCCGCTATAATGTATAGCCTAATTCACAATCCCGTCTGCAGATCCACGAATTTATCCCACATGATAAGGCCGAGTGCAAATGCTTTTAAATAATATTCAAAGTTCTATTTGCGAATTTATCACACTTTAGTGGTAAAAATATTTGCATTTCATAAGAGTACATATGTACATATGTACATACATTTGTATACATACATATGTATATGCGCATATGTATGGATTTGCAAATAAATCCATGTTGTTGGCGATAATGAGGAGTAGCAAGCGAATAGTTTATCAATTTCGTGACCTTAAATCCGCGTTATGTGTAATTGCGGTTTAAAATATTCCCAGACTGGATGTGACTGAATGTGGGTGATTATCGCTTAGTGACAGTTGTTGAGACTCAAAACGGAAGCAGAAGACTTGCATATGTTTGTATTTACATATGTATGTATGTATGTATGTATGCTTGATAAAATGAATGAAATTTTTGGTGGGTAATAAGAGGATATTTTATTGCTGATGCAAAAAAATTTAGAACGTTTGTTGTCTTCCGCTGTGCCGAAATCCGAATAAACATTTGTACATAATTATGTATGAAAATATGAATACTTTGCATAGACCCTTCTTAATTTAAAGCTCTCAAGACATACAACATCACTTATCTTGCTTGACGTTAAACAGATGAACTTACCATGTACATACGTACATATGTACATACATATGTATGTATGTATATTAGGCTAATGTTTTTGTACTCGAGCTTGGGCTTGAGAACACTTGATAGAATAGCGGTTTGCTTCTAAACCAAACGTAAAAATTCAGAAAAATATACATATGAGTTGATAAATAAAACAAATTACATATTTTAATTATTTGACCATTAAGTTTTAAAAAAAGGCACACTAATTTTGATAAAAGTCTTTTGATAATAGTCGTGAGGCAGACAAATTTTATAAGCAATCGATAACTTTTATTTCGCAACTTATTATATCATAAGAGACTTTTCATAATAATTATAGAAATGTTTTCATGATGAGTACAACTTTTTTCTAAATCTTGAAAGACGGAACTATGTCGGGACCCAAAATAGAACCGAAATAGTTGACAAGCGATCCGAACTAATCCCGAAATGGACCGAAAAAGTCCCTTCCTTCAAGACTTAAAAAATTTGTTCTCCCTCATAACTATTACGAGAAGACTTTTATAATATTTAAGTATATACAGAGAAACCTCTCCTAACGGACACCTCTATTGGACGGACACCTCCTTTGGCCGGACAGTTTTTCATGCACCAAGTTGTAAGTACATTTTTTAGAACAAATTACCCTCCCTTGGGCGGACACTCTCTTGGCCGGACGCGGACAGTTATTTGCTTTAAAATTGGACAAAAAACCTCTACTGAGCGGCCACAAGCCTCTTATCAACGGACACTGAGATCAGTTTTCATAAGAAATCAATCAAAAACCTCTCTTGAGCGGACGCGAACCCCTCTTAAGCGGACAAAATATATACATATAAACATATTTTTGTACATATGTATTTACCAAATGAAAACTGGGGATTCCCCAAATAAAACCAAATGGACGTTAGAAAAACACTCAAATTTAAAAAACGTCACATTGGAGGTTTAATTACATAACGCAGTGTTCGTTAGCTAAATTTTCAGGGTTGAACGTTTACTAGTGACAGTGAGTTAATTGTGTTCAGTCATATCGTAAACATTTGATGTGTTATGAGATGGCGAGGTCAATCCTGAGCTTAAAGGAAAAAATGGAAATAATTAACGCTAGTGAGGAAAATAATTTGCCTGTTCGTGCATTAGCCGAAAGGTAAGTTTTAATAATAAAATCGTACAAAACCTATTTTTATTTATCTGTTCGTTATTTCAAATGTTATTGATTTTTCGATCAGATTCAAAATTGGAAAAACGCAGACTACGTTGATAATAAAAAAGAAAGAAGAAATTCGAGTAAAATGGCTGTCTGACAGCAATGTGGAATCCAAAAGGTCTTTTATGAAAACCGATGGGAAAAAAATAGATGAAATGTGTTTTGACTGGTTTAGTGGGGCAAGAAACCAGAACATTCCCATATCTGGGCCAATCATTCAAGAAAAGGCAAAAGAAATTGCCCAACAACTGGGGGTCAATGGCTTTGTGGCTTCTAACGGTTGGCTACAAAAAATGAAAGTTCAGACTTCGAGTTAGATGTTGTTATTGACGACAACATAGAAACAATTGATGATAATAGCACCGATGCTGAGAGTGATACCGATGAAGTTAATGAAATTTCCACAAGCGAAACCGCCTTGACTGCTGTTTCCAATTTAAAAAGATTTTGCAGCGACGACCTTATTGCGTTCGAATTGTTGCAAAAATTGGAAAGCCATTTGCAAAATAGTTTTCTTTTAAAAAAACAAAAAAACCTTAAGCAATCGACAATTCAGCAATTTTTCATATAATGAGTCTGATATTTATGGATTTATATTACTTATTATCTGAAGTATGATTTATATTTATTTTTATTTATGTTATTACTTTATCTGAAGGTATGTGAATGAGTTATGCATTTTTTGATATGAATTTTTCAAGCAATATACATGTATATTTTTTTCGCAATGTAATATCAATATTTTTTATTTAATTTGAAATGTGGTGAGTATTTATTCCTTTAAAAATTGAAAAATGTCTAAAATAGCCATCCACTCCTTTGAGCGGACACCTCTCTTGGGCGGACAAAAGTTGGCCGACGGTGAGTGTCCGCCCAAGGGAGGTTTCTCTGTACATACATACATGATATATGACGATTTAAAAATCTCAACGATAATTTTTATGAGAAGACTTTTAGAACATATAACATAAGCATTTGACTAATGGTTATGGATTATTAGAAACATTTGTGTTCCGTGATCTCGAACTAATTCCGAATTGGTCCTAAAAAAGTCTCCTTCTTCGAGACTTAAAAAGTTTTTTCCAACTCATAATTATTATAAAAATACTTTTAGAACATAAGTCCTGAAATGAAAGTATTTGAAAACTTAAAACCATTTATTTCGCTATTAACAATTATGAAAATATTATTATAATATAAGTCTTTGAATAATACAAAAAAAAAATTTGGTGGGACTGAGTTGGCAAGGAATATCCTATATACCAAATTTTTAAGCTAAACTGTACATATTGTATGTAAATTCGATAAATTCGACAATCGTAATCAAATGATGTTTAGTTCTTTTCTAGCAAAGGAATTAAGAAATAGGAGCAAAAGTTACGCAATTTTTTTAAGGATTCAAATAACACAAGTTTACACAATTTAGAAAAATGCCTGATTTAAAACTTTGAATTATATAATTTATTTTATAAAAGGGACCTAAAAATTTTCCCAAAATAAAATCCGTGTAAAAAAAGCCCGTGGCTCACAGGTTTCACAATATTTTTCGTGCTACATTTCTTCGAAATTTTTTATAAAAATGTATGTATGTAGATCATTTCATTGTCATAAAGCATAAATATCACAATTTTATTTTTGTAAAAATTGTATGACAATTTAATAAACTTGAAAAATCATTAAAATTTTAATTTTTTTTAGATTTTTTAGCATTTTTAGCCTATTAAATTTTAGTATAATAAAATGCAAGTTTCAGGTTCAAAAAAATTTCTATTGATTTATGATAGTTTTCCTTGTGGACGGTATTGCGTACTTTCTTCCGTATACTCTATCATTTCGTGCACGCGTGTTATACATAGTACAATTTGTACAAAAAGACGAAAATTTAAATTTTTGATTTTAAAATGAACTATTTTTCTCCCTACAAAAATGTGGTTCATGCGTTATATGGAGGAAAATGCCCAACACCCTCTGAAAAAAAAAATATCAAAAACCAACCAGAATTTTTAGCCACTTGAAACCTGAACTTTATAATAACAAAATTAAACGGGCTACAAAAGTGCATACCCATAAAATTTCTGATTTAAAAGTTTTAAAGTTTTATAAAAATTGTTTGAAGTTCGATGAATTTTTGTGAATTCCGTAAATTGGTTGAAACCTTTATTTATATATGTATGTATGTAGTTTATGTTATACAATGAATTATACCTTTGTAAAAATGTATTAAAAATAAATTCGTAAACATAAGTGACCAACTGCATTATATTGAATTTCGTTGCTTAAGATATGTACATACATATGTACGAACAATGCTGTATTTATAGACACAAACGTACATACATAGTATGTATGTACATACATACATATGTATATATGTATGTTTGTAGGTATGTACACAGTGACCCATTCTTTTGCCCACATAATGTCCTTCAATTGCGCGTCTTTATCTTCACTTGCTGCTCTATCAGTCGAGTCAAGGCTACAGGACAGTCATTGTAAGAGTAGGAACGCCGCATCGTCTGCCCATTCGTAAAGCAATTGTGCTCTGGGCCACATTTTCAAGTTCTTCAAATTTTTTACAATTGTATTATTGTTCAAGGCTTTTGCGATCCTTACGAACCTGCAAATATTCGTCGAAATATTGAACCTCCAACACAGCCAGTGAATATGCCTACATCCATACATACAAACAAAGATGCATACCTGCATACATACATACATACATACATACAACTCGCACATAAACCAAATCACCAACAATTTGGTAAACCACCCTTGCTGTCAACCTCTATCAAAATCCGGTGTAGATATTAGTGGCCTTGAGGTGGAGATGGTGTCATTGCACCCATCCTTCCTACGGAAAATTGTAACCATCCTCATACATACATACCTATGTACATAAGTATGTAGATAGGCACACCCATACATACATACATACATATGTATGTACGTACATACATCTACATTTACACCATGACCTTTCTCTGACCAACAAATCTCTACCCCTCCATTCCTTTTACACACCAACGCCAAAAACAGCAACCACTATTTTTTCCGAACCGCGCACACACTCGTCTATCTAACAAAGCTTGTCGGCTTTTACTGCTGCCCTTCCCCAAATGAAAATTCCTTGTCCCACACACAACAGACCCCGCCAGCTTTGGTATGCTGGCGCCGGTAACGCCACTTCCCTTGATGCGTGTGAAACATTCCTGCATATCCTTGCAGGTTTTATTGTTGATATGTATGTAGGTTTGTGCGTATGTACATACATACATACATATTGTATGTATTTATGTACTCATGTTGTACGTTCACTCACTCTTCTAAGAAAATTTTTCTCACAACAACCCTGCCTGGTTTCGCTTCGCGCCAAATTTATACATTTATCGTTTTCTCACTAAACTTGCCGGCGTAAGCAACGCCGCGCAGCCAACGTAGTCGCCATAGCAACACGAGTATTGGTATCTGTCGCTTAATTACTTTGCTTTTGTTTTCTTTGTTTTTTTTTCTTCTGTTTTGCTTGATTTCGATTTCTGGCATTGCAATTTTTCTTCACTTTGGTATTCGTTTATGCTTTGCGTTGTTTTTGTAACTGTACCTTGGTTTGCGCTTTTGCAAACGCAATTTAAGCTCGCTCAACGGGGTTTCCGCGCTCTGTCTCTCTATGTTCTGAAATTTGTTAAATGATTTCATATTCTTTTCAGCTTTCGGTCGTTTGCAAATTGGGCGTTTTCCGATGTTGATGTCATACACTCTCCGTTTAACGAAGAGCTGCAAAATTTAAGTAAATCCACTCAATATTTTCTACATCTGACTCATGCTCTTTTTCTAAAAAAATACTCAAATACCGTTTTGATTTTGAGTTGTTTTCGTTTGAGATTATTTTTATAAAACTTTGAATAGTTTTACTCTTATACGAAAGAGAAAATTCTATATTTTAGTTTAGTCAGTTCGCGAGAGTTATTATAATCAATTAGGATTGTCGTTGTGGTTTTGAATAGGTTAAAAAAGGTACTAAAAAAGGGTGTTAACTTTCGCAAATACCGTTACTGTGTTTATATACACTACCCCCTCGGGTTTTGCGATTGATTAAAATCTACTTAAAATCTACTACTATAACCGATTTTGGCGCCATTAGCTATTATATTTTTAATCAAAAAATTACGTAAAAATAGTAAAATTACCGTCATACATAGCGATTGATTGTATCGGGTGTTTTTTTTAGGTATAGAACTTCGAATTGAAATAAAACACAAGAAAATCGTTTTAAGGTCCATCAATTTGGCTTTATTGGAAGGATAATTTTATGCCATTAATGTTTAAATATGATTTCGGGCATGTGGCCGCCGCGGCTGGCTCGAATAAAGCCAATTCTACAGGTCCAATTTTCAACCACTTTTTCGAGCATATGGGGCCGTATGTCGGCAATAACGCCACGAATGTTGGCTTCCAATTCCCCTAACGTTTCTGGTTTGTTGGCGTAGACGAGCGACTTCACATATCCCCAAAGAAAATAATCCAATGGTGTCAAATCACACGATCTTGGTGGCCAATTTACAGGTCCATTCCGCGAAATTATGCGCTCATCGAATGTTTCCTTCAATAAATCGATTGTGACGTGCGCTGTGTGGCATGTAGCGCCGTCTTGTTGGAACCACAACTCATCCACATTCATGCCATCCAATTCGGGAACAAAATAGTCGGTTATCATGGCTCTATACCGGTCTCCATTAACGGTAACTGCCTCTCCAGCATTATTGCGGAAGAAGTATGGCCCAATGACTCCACCAGCCCATAGAGCACACCAAACAGTCAGTTTTTGTGGATGTAATGGCGTTTCAAGGGTCTCATGTGGATTCTCTTCACTCCAAATGCGGCAATTTTGCTTGTTGACGTAGCCATTCAACCAAAAATGAGCCTCATCACTGAACAAAATTTTGCGATGAAAATCAGCATCGAGATCAATCTCATTTTCGGCCCATACACCAAAATCACGACGCATTGCATGGTCTCGCGGCTTTAATTCTTGCACAAGCTGGATCTTGTAAGGTCGCAAGCCAAGATCTTTGCGCAAAATCTTCCATAAAGTTGATGGACAAAGCTCCAATTGCTGTGCACGGTGGCGAATCGATTCATTCGGGTCCTCTTCAACACTTTGCTCTACAGCGGCAATTGTTTCTTCGGTGCGCACTGTTCGACGTCTCTGCGGATGCGTATTATCACATAGAGTAAACGTAGTGCGAAAACGATCCATGGTTAACCGAATTAATTGCTCTGATGGACGATTATGTCGACCATAAAATTGACGGAGCTCGCGGTAAACTTCGCGAACTGAACCATTATTTTCGAAATAAATTTGCACGATTTGCAAGCGTTGTTCTTTTGTCAACCTGTTCATGATGAAATGGCAAACCAAACTGAACATAAATGACATTAGAGTTGCCAGATTTGACCACAAAATGCCAGTTTTATCTCTATTCGAAAAACAAACCTGTAAAAAAAAACACCCGATATAAATTCGCATTCAATTTCTTATGTGTACATATTTTCAAAAGTTTATACTTATTCATTGTAATAATTTGATTCAACTTGACATGTCCGGATTTTACTTCTTTTTAATTGTAGATTTTGTTTGGATCTAAATTTCTTTTTTTTTGTGTTTTTGTTATCAAAGACTTTTAGTTTGGGGCTTATGTTATAAAAGTCTTCTCATAATAATTATCAGCGAAATACACTTTTTTAAGTCTTCAAAGACTTTTGTTTTAAGATTTTTATAATAAAAGTATTCTCGTAACTATTATGAGACTTAAAGGACGGGCTGTTTTATTATTTATTTCGGGATCAGTTCGGTATCGCGTCTGGACTAGTTCAGTCTTTCAAAACTAAAAAAAACTAGTTCCGTCTTTCAAAACTTAAAAAAAGTTCTCTTAGTTTTAATTATTATGCAAAGACTTGTATAATATAAATTTCAAAACAAACCTCTTTGAAAGACGTATAGCTATGGTCGATTTAAAAAATTGTTTTCACTCATAATTTTTATGGAAAGTCGTTTTTTAGACATATGGTTTCCAAGAACAAATAAAACGCATTTAATTTAATGTTATGACCAAGAATTTAGATTTATTATAAAGACAAGAGTTTGCCATTACGTTCTAAAAATGATTGCGGGCATGTGCCTGCCGCGGTGGGCTCAAACAAATTCCAGCCGAGAGGTCTAATTTACCACCACTTTTTGCAGCCCAATATTATTTTCCAAGGCGTCAATTGTCTCGAGCTTATCTCCATAGACAAGTGACCTCACTTAACTTCACAAAACATAGTCCACCGGTGTTAAATCGCACGATCTTGGAGGCCACGTTACAGGCCTACGACGGGGGATAATGCGCTCACCAAAAGTTTGCTACAATAAATTTATTGTTTCGTTGGATGTATGGCATATAGCGCCGTGTTGTTGGAATAAAAGCTCGTCCACATCAACATTTTCCACTTCAGGCTCGAAGAAGTCATTAATCAGGGCTCTATACCGTTCCCCATTGACTGTAACACTATGGCCGGCTTGATTTTAGAGGAAATATAGACCAATGATTCTCTCTGCCCATAGAGTCCACCAAATAGGGACTTTTTGAGGATCTAACGGCGTCTCAACAATGGTTTGTGGATTATCAACACTCCAAATACGACAATTTTCTTTATTAACATACCCATTCAACCAAAAGTGAGCTTCATCCAAACCGACCGAATATTGGACGCAGTGCGAAATGCGTCGCGCAAACCTAACCATTATTTTATTAATAAATTTGCACGATTTGCAAACTTTGTTCCGTAGTAAGTCTGTTCATTTTAAATGGCTAACCAAACTGAGTATAAATCAAGTATCAGCTGTCAAAAAGGCCAACTCCGAAAAAAGTATTGCCTCATTGAAAACCACACGTCTAAAAAACACCCTTTAATTATGTCTCTGCTGAACCCCATTCTACTCACTTCCATTGTGTTGAAAATAACAAGAATAATACTAATAATAATATGAGAACTGCTGCATAAGTTTAACGCCTCATACTTTTGCACTTTTGCATTTGCGGAAACTATAATACGATTAACGTGCTTCTAAAACATAAAGCTTTAACTTTTAAAGAGCTTCTTCTGGTGTCGAAAACCAGTGACCGCTTAATTTTTTATATGTACATAAGTACATATGTATGTGGCTATAATAAAATCAATCTATTTATTGGCTGGCAATTCAGGGCTATGCGGCAGATGTCCCATTAGTTTAATGTTTTCGCTTATCAAATGCGTAAAAGGTAGCATTGTCATGGCGAAAAGTCGTTCATACCTTCTTGGCCTTTCTTTGAGATTTCATCAAAACTTCTGACCAACAAATTGTTCTGTAACATTCAGAATACAAAATAGGCGTTTGTTTTTCGCTCTGTTCGTTTCATTTGTTATTGCCTTCGATTTCATGTTCGCTTAGCACACAGAGCGTCTGACACCAACTTTTTATGAATGACCTAAATTTTTTTTATAATTATACAGGGTTTCTCAATAGGAACGCTACAAAAGTTTTTTTTTTAAATAAAACAAAAACGGTTTGGGATATGAATTAAATTCTTTATTCCTGTGAAAGCACATTCGATGCCATTATTTGTGGAATTCGATTTCTTTTGCATGGGCACCACGTTCACGCTTGCAGAAGTCCAGACTCTGAACCCAATTTTCGACGGTTTTCAAGCATAAATCGGCCGATACTGCTGCAATTCCACGTTCGATATTCAAACGAAGTTATTCAATCGTCACTGGCTTGTTGGCATAGACCATAGACTTGACGTAGCCCCACAGGAAATAGTCTAACGGCGTCAAATCGCACGACCGAGACGGCCAATTGACTGGGCCATTTCGTGAGATAACACGGTTATCATTGAGCAGTAGCGATTCCCATTCACAGTAACGTACCGGTCTTGATCATCACGAAAGGAGTACGGCCCAATGGCGCCGCCCGCCCATAAACCGCACCAAACCGTAATTTTTTCGGGATGCAATGTTGACTCATGGAGTACGTGTGGATTGCTGCCTGTTCAATAACTCATATTTTGCTTATTGACGAAGCCATTCAGCCAGAAATGACGAAGACCATAAATTGGGCGTAGCGCTCTTAAAGTTGAGGCCATTGACTCCGAAATTCGGTAGTATATTTTAATAATTTCGACTCGTTGTTGGATCGTATATCTTTCCATGATAAAATGGCGAACCTTACTGAAGAGAAATGTCAAAAGAGCGGGAAAAAATATGGCGTCGTTTGCTGTCACTATCGGTCTACTTTTGTAGCGTCCCTATTGCAAGACCCTATATTTAAGAAGGCTTCTCAAAATATAACTTTTCGTTGTCATTTTCGCCTTCAGCAGTCCTTGATGCATTTTGGTTGGTTACAAGGATTTTCTGACAACCATAGGGCGGGAAAATGTGGGGTTTCAATGGGAAAAATTTGAAGAAAGTTAATCGGTGCACCTCTTTTGGGTTATCATCATCATCGTCATCGGTTCCTGTTTCTCCTATTGGAGCATAGGGCCTCGTAGCATTTTTTGAGGTTTCAGCTATATTTGAATTAACGTTGAGAACACATGCATTTCGCACCTCCAAATCCATTGTACGTGCTGCCGAAGCAGGATTCATCAGAGTCTGAGTAACCCTCGGAGACAAATTTTCCGTAACGTTGTAGTTCATGTTTGCTAACGTATGTATATTCGATTGGTAGTTTCTTAGCGATGGTTATAAGCTCAAAACATGAGTTAGTGGGATATACCGCCCCTTTCTGACTAGCACAGTTTTATTGGTTAGATGAGCCGCTTGCTGCAAGACAGACGCCCGTTTGCAGCCGCACCTTACCTGGTTAACATACTCTCTTTGCCATGACCTAAAGATCCATACGAGTTGGGTACTTCTCTCTGAAGGTTGCTCACGTTGCCAAGGGAGCACGACAAGGGGGCGAGAGTAGGAATTGAATGTTGTAGTCTGGCTGTAGCTGTATACCCAGCTGTGAATACAACACCCGGATGCTCCCCTCTTTTGGGTTAAACCACGCCGAATGTATTAATGTATACATTTTTTTTCGTTTCATGCTCCCTAGGATTGTTCTATATCGAAAACACAATAACCCCTTGAGTCTCTTAAATCAATAAATACAGGTCGCTCAAAAGTTTCCTTTGTATTTTAAATTGGGAAATACATTTTTGGTGCAAGTCCTCGAATGCTCACGTAGGCTGACAAAGCCCATTCTAATACCGCTTGTCGGAGCCCTGCGTTTACCCGGTTATTACCCCAACCATTATTCTGAAAGAAGGTCGATAAATGTGAATGGATCGCTTTACGCTAACTTTTGGTCAAATTTGTCAGGTAATCCGACAGGTGGGTTCCATGGCCCAGCTTATATTCACCTCTTCGATGAGTTTTGTCTTTAAACTGTGTTTGTAGGGTGTTAGAGGCAAGCCCGCTTTTAGAGCAGAATTTATCATAGGTAATTCCGTCCCTTTTCTAGTCAACTCATCTGCCGCACAGTTGCCGGGAATGCCCCTCTGCCCAGGGGCCCATGTCACAGTCATGGAAGGCATAGACGTGAGCAGATTGAGAGAACTTCTGCATTTTATGGCCACTTCGGAGGTTGTATTGTGAGAATTAAGTGAGAGATGATTAACTGTCGGAGTATATAGAAACAGGTCTCTCTGTAGGAGCGGGCACTGTCAGGCACCGAGCAGCCTCCATTATGCCATCTAGCTCTATCTGAAAAACGCTGCAGTGATCTTGTAAGCGAAAGCTGAGGTCCAGCGCTAATTCATTGGTGTGAATCCCGCTGCCCACTCTTCCGTTGAGTTTAGAACCATCTGTAAAGATAGCCGTCGACTCTGGGTCTAGGTCTATGGCATCTTCCCATTCATTCCTCTCTGGGATTCTATTGGAGAACTTATTGTCCAGAGGAAGAGCTTTCAGGACCTTTGCATTCCCGTATCTTAGCTCTTTCCACGGCTGGATGGCATTAAGTCTGGCAGCACTACAGCCTTGCCAGAAATTTACCGGTGGAAGATTTAAATTACCCGCTCCACCTTGGCTATAGACAAGATTTTGCTTAGCGCTGGCCACCAGATGCTAACCCCATAGAAGAGAATAGATCTTATCACTGCCATGTACATCCAGTGTACTAAGTATGTGTGGTTTTATTCCCCATTTGATGAAACAACTTATACTCGTACATATGACTTTAAATTTTTTTATTTCCAACTAATATACCCCGACTTTTTATACAAAATAAATACTCATGCTCTAAGGAATTCTCTAACTCATATCATTTATCGGCATGCATACATTTGCACCTACGTATGTAAGTATTATATATGTATTTACATACATACCATATCTGTATGTATGTAGATATATTTTGAACGAGCAACAGGCAAGCAAGTGGACACAAATGAACATCGCACACCGTAAACTATCTGCAAACAAAAAAAAAACAAAACAAAAAACAAGAAGTTAAGTGGTTAAATCCGGGCGAAGCGGAACTTCACATACCCGGTGCAGGTTTTTCATTAAGGTATTAGTGTCAGTTTCAATTATTTTAATGAACATATTTTTTCCTCGTTTCAATAATTTTAAGAATCAGACCTAGTAGATCAGAAGACAGTATGCGTATCAAATTAGGTGGAGTTTGATAAATTCATCAAGAATGGCTAATGCCGCGCCCATTTCCGAAAAGCTTGAAATATCTTTAACTGGTTTGTTTTACATTTTTGCTATTTTTAAAATGATGTTCTGCTTAATAAGTTCAACACCGACGTGTATAATTAAATTGCGTGGAAATTGGCACAGTTGCTCAAAAGTGGCAGTTCCTTTTCCTGAAGCCTTTGTCTAAATGTTTAAAATTAGCGTGTTTTCCCCACAATACTGTCCTTTATACTAAATTGGCTTTTACAGCTACTAAAATTTCGTTTTTCTGGATTTTTGAGAAATATATGGAAGGTGCCAAAGTTAGAACCTTCTAGGCTTTTTGATGAATTAATAAAAAAAACTTAGTTGCATGTTTAAATTCCTTTCTAGTTTTCTTTTTTTTTGTTTGTATAATATTAATTAATTTTTTGGAAAATACTATTGCTTATTTAACAACGAAAATCATATACTACATACATACATAAATAAACTCAAACTTCAAAAGTCTCATACAAATCATGTTTGAAAACTTTTTGAAATTCTAATTAACAAGTTTGGTACACTACCACAAATTTTGTCATCGTTCGTAAGGGAATTCTATCGAATTTCGGCACCCAGAATACCATTGGAAAGTTATTTTTCTATAGATGAAGGCATTTTTTATAGTTTCAAAATTGGGTGAAAATTACAGGGTTTACACCTAGTACAAATTTTAGTATATAAGCGGTGTGTGGTTAGTAAAATATAGTGATGAGCGCTTGAAATCAAAGCTTACAGAGAATATTTTGGTCAGACAGGGTTGCCACCTATTTCTAAAGTTAAAAAATTATAAATTTTTTAAGTAAAGCACACGAAAGGTTATTGAGAATTCGTTAGCCAAGATGTATTTTTCAACAGTTTCAACAGTGTTGCCTCCCTCAAAAAAAGTTAAAGGGTCAAATTACCCCTTTAGTCGCACAACGACAACACTGGTCATGGATTTTTTGGATTTGGATTTTAAATAATTACAGATATTTTTTATTTCGAAATCAATTCCATAAGAACTTTAAGAAATTGTAAGTTATTCCACATGCTAAGTTTATACAAATGTTCATAGCCGCTAAAAAGCTAGAAAAATGTTAGAATTTCGACATTAACTGGAACTCTTAGTTTCGATAAAACTGCTGGTTTTTCTAATAATTTCAAACAATAATTTTTATGAGCTCAAGGCCAGTTCTAATAGGAAAAATTATAGAAAAAAGCGAGTGGTTAAGAAGTGGGTGCGATCCCCAGAAGAAGTCTGATGAGGAGAAGTGGTGTTGTTTTTTCTATAATTTTTCCTATTAAAAATGGCCTTGAGGTCATAAAAACTATTGTTAGATATAAATAAATAGGCCGAAAAATTAATATATGTCAGTGTTTTCTAATTATTTTTAAAAAGTTTGATATTTGGATTTCTATGGGTTTAGTTTATAAAATGGTGGTGGGGAAAAACTATCGATAGAGAATAAAAAAATATGGATGGTTATAGAAATATTAAAAATTATCGATAGCGCCGTCGATCACTCTACAAAAAAATAACCGTTATGCAAGTGCACTTGGGCATAAAAAGAAGCGAAAAGAAAACTGAATCGAAATAGTAAACGAAGACTGGGCATTTAAAAAAAACCATGCTATGGCATAGTAACTGGTCGATTTTCTATCGCATAGCGAACAGTAAAAGCTTTAATGAATAACTGCTGCGATCAAGCGAAAACTGCCTACCACTATATAAATACTATGTATTAGCAAAACATATATTCACATGTGCATACAAATGTCTGTGTGTTGTATGTGCAATTATTTGTGTACTTGGAATTTTGGATACCTGTTGTTGAATGAAGCCGCAAACCAGACTTAACAATCAGAAAACAATTCACAGAACCCAACTACATACATATTTTATATACATATACATACGTACATACATATGTGGGTATGTGTGTATATCTATGCTTGTATTCATATGGAGTGACAATGGCTTGTAAAGAAGTTGTGGAGCTGTGAAACTGCGAAGCTGAAGCTGCGCATGCGCCATCACTTATCACGTTCGGTTTGCCGGCTTATGAGTTGTGTGGTTGGCGGTTGGCGGTGGTTAGCGGTTAGCGGTTAGCGGCTAGCATGCATGGCCAACCTTTTGCCTTTTGTTGTATTGAAGTTTTATTGAATGAATACGAGCTGCGAAATTCGGCGATCACGTTTTGCCCTTAAAAGCGGATATGTGCCGACAAAAAAAAACTTTTTTGCTTTCTACCTTCGTTTTCGAGTGTGGTGTTTTGTTTTGGTTTTTTTTTTCTTCTAAATATTTATTTTGCGCATACTACATACATACATGCATACATGTTTATTTCATTGGAAATTGCATACTTCAGCGAATAGCTATGAATACAAAAAAAAAAATACTGCGATGCCTACTGCATGCTTTGATTTTAAATGTTAAAGTTTTTTTTTTGGTGTGGGCAGAAGATGCTCTGCTTAGTTATTTAGTTCGGCGAGATCGTTTGAGCTCCTTGTGGTACAGAGGAGGTATGTACATATGTACATACTTACATACAATGTGCATATTTGGCAATGCTCATAGTTTTTCTGGTCAGATTTGTGTGTCTTTTGAACGCGCCAATGTTTTAGTACTACATTCCGAATCAAAAGGCATCAAAAATAATGAAGTTTAAACCGAAGAATATCAAATTGGAAAAGCAATGTTTCGTCTTCATTTCGCTTTCTAACGTTTGGCGCACTAGTGTCCAGTAGAGCTGGGAAGCTATCGATAGTCGTGCCATACTTTTCGATGTTTAAAAAAAACTATCGATAATATCGATCATACTATCGAATTCTAACAATAAACGTGTGCATACGCAATTTTATTTTTCAACGCATTTTATTAGTAAAAGCGGATAAATTTATGGTATGCATTAGATTTTTTAAATTAAACCTTGAGATGATAGCAACCATTTTTTTTTTTAGTTTTTATTGTGTAAGCATTTCGTTATATGAAAAAAAGTACTTAATATCGTCCTTAAAAAAGTTCAAACTTACACTGAACGGTGAACATTCAATGAAACTTTGCTAATGTTTGTAAGAAGTTTGATATTTTGATTAGTCGGGTTTTTGTTTAACAACGCGCTTGTTTTTATGAAAACTAGCTATTTAAAAATTAGTCTGAGTAAATTAAATTTAAAAAATAGCCTAAAATGTGTTGTCTGGTGTGGTATGACTTTTGTTATATTTTGGCAACTTTTTTTGATTTGAAAAGTTTTGCCTTTGAGTAGTCAAGTTGAAAAATAATTGGCAAATTAAATCTAAATATGTACTATTGTTGTTTGCGATTCAAATCTATTATATCTGTGGCGTTTTGCCATAACATCTTAAGTCTTAAAATTGAGTTGTGAGATATTGGCGATTTTCTCTCAAATCTATTGTGTTGAAATTTAATGAGTTATTTTTAATCAAGGAAAAAGTAAAACTATTCCTTAAGACATTATAGGCAGATTTTGAAAAAATATTTAGTAAGAAATATGTTTTATTCGTTGGTTTGTACATTAGATATTTTAAAAAACGGAAAGTTAAGAAAAATCAAATGTTTTAATGTATGTCATATTTTCAAAAATAAAGATAAGAAAAATGCAAAAGGCGATAACTTTCTTTAAAATTGGAATTTTTTAAATCGGATTGGACACAAATATGGATTATGAGTAGGAGAACTAGAATATGACCTTAACTCGATTTTGACTTAAGTCGACTTAAGATGTTTTGGTAAATTGCCACAGATATTTTCATAATGTTGGGAAGATTTATAAGTTCTTATTGCTCTAATCTACATTCAATTAGTTTGATAAATCTGTATCAGAAAATTAGTATTTAAAAAACACTAAGATAAAAAGAGCAAAAATATTCGAAATGAAACCGACCTACGAGTATTCTTCATTTCGATTCAGCACATGCGCGATACTCATCGAAAAGGTCCATATTGAAGTGAATACGCTTATTATGAGTTTCGTCCGAAATAAATTCCACTTCGAAACAGGTGGTAAAATTTGAACAAGGAAATTACAAACTCGTGTTTTGTTTATAAAGTGTAAAATTGTGAACAGTCGAATATAATAATTGGTAACATGAACTCTATAGAAATGAGACTTTTGTGTGAGAAAAGAGACCATGCAGATCAAAGGGTAACTAGGAGACCCTTGGGATACAGTCCAATCCCTTAGAGCTATCTGAAGCTTTGAAATTTATTAGAACATTTTTGTAAACAATAGACTAAACAAAGAAGCGTTTACATATTTCTAGATGTGCTAACCAATGGCGGAAGGTGGCTATGAAAACAGTATTGGTAAACACTTTGAAGTTGATCTCGCGTTGGTTTAGCTCCAAGTTGCTTCGACATTCTCTCTATTCTCCCTTGCAAACCCCCTAGCCATGTCCGGCCAGGATATAACTCTGATTCTTATTTGTCGTTTTAATCCTAGAAAAAATTAAATTTTGATGTTTTTTGTTGTAATTTTATCCATAAAACCATTACTTACATTTAGCATCGGTATGTTCGCCTCTCAAATTTAAGTGAACAAATCCAGTGAAAATGACTACTGGCGGGAAGCCTCCCGAAATTAGTGTTACCGATAAGCGGAAAGAATGTTCGAAAGCGAAAAATTTCCTACGATACTACCATGAGAATACAGAAGGTGGCGCAAATTGTAGTACCACTAACCCTCTTTTGAATATTTTGACAGAATTTCTACGCCACAACAGATTTTCTTTACAAAAACGGTGTATGTCCAATTTATACTCGCACACATGTGTATTATTTCCAGTGTATATAACAACGTGTTTCCTCTCAGTTCTCACCACCGGTAAATCTGGTCTGACGTCACAGCCCAGTTACTCTCCCGAATTTCAGATCAATCAGCGCAATCTCGTATTCTATCATTTTTGATTGAGACCGGCTTATTTTATTTGCAAACAAACCTCGTTAATTAACAAACCAAGGCAATTAAGAAGGTTTTATAATGTAGATTTATTTGAAGTGCAAATTTGCTTGGGCCAATTTAATTTAAAAAAATTTAATAAATTTGAATATAGTACTACCGTTTTATGATTTTGGTAGGGAGCATTTAATGCGAGAAAAAAATGCACAAAAATCAAAATTCTGAAAAATGGGCGTGACCATTTCGAGGTTCGAAAACCAGCGAAAATTGAAGATCGAATGCAGCTCATAATCATAGCCAAAGGCGTTTTAGATATATTTCGACTCCAGCGCGAACTATCGGCTGTTTTTGCCCTATGTACAATAGCAATCATTGCAAATATATCCTGTGAATGTGAGCTAAATCGGCTCAGTAGTTTTCGGGTCTATAAGCCGCACATTAATATTCACGGCATTTTTTATATATAAGAAGAAGAATACAACTTTCATAAAAATTTGTCAAAAATTTCAGTTGTTAATGCTTCTATTAAACTAAATTAACACTCTGAATCGATAAAACATTTAGTACTATTTATTTCGCAAAACGGTCTCCTTTTCTTCCCCCTCTCTCTCTCTCTCTTGTGCCTCGTTGGCTAAAAGAATTTTTATTCAAATAATTCTCCATCCTTGAATGAAATACCCCATTGATTCTCATTAGTTCGCATTAACTATCCTACACATTTTTGACATGTTCTTTGGTGTAGGTAATCGGGTTTTCTTTAATTTAAAATTTACAATTGCAGTCTCATTGGGTAACAACCGCCGAATTTAAACGTCATTCAAAAAAAAAGCCGTCGATTTTAAACTCTCTAAATCCTAATCAATAAACTCTTTGTTAATAAAGGGTGGTTAAATTTTAAGGGCCGATGTTCATTTTGAATAAAACACAAATTATTATGGAAATTATTGTAATTTCTTTTTATTATGATAATATGGTGTGGTTCAATTATGTATGGAACAAAATATCGGCCAAATGTCCGCCGCGACCTCGGCGGCACACCTCCATCCGATGGTCCAAATTTTCGATGACGCTGAGGCATAATTGAGGTTCTATGCCGTTAATGTGCCGAATTATCTCATCCTTTAGCTCTTGAATTGTTGCTGGCTTATCGACGTACACCTTTTCTTTCAAATAACCTCAAAGAAAGTAGTCCAACGGTGTCAAATCACATGATCTTGGTGGCCAATTGACATCGCCACCACGTGAGATAACACAGCCATTGAATTTGTCGCGCAAAGGAGCCATTGTTTCGTTGGCTGTGTGGCAAGTGGCACCATCCTGTTGGAACCACATATCGCCCACATCCATATGTTCCAATTCGGGCCATAAAAAGTTCGTTATCATCTCACGATAGCGAACACCATTCACAGTAACTGCCTGACCGGCCTCATTTTGGAAAAAATACGGCCCAATGATGCCGCCAGCCCATAAATCGCACCAAACAGTCACTCTTTGTGGGTGCATTGGTTTTTCGACAATCACTCTTGGATTATCATTCGCCCAAATGCGGCAATTCTGCTTATTGACGAATCCACTGAGGTGAAAATGTGTGTCACCACTGAAGATGATTTTCTTCGAAAATTGATCATCCACTGTTGCCATTTCTTGTCAACATTGCCAACGTTGCTCGATTGTGTTTCTTTCCATGTTCAAATTGAGTTAATCTGAAATTGAGAAATGTCAAATGAAATGCAGAAAAAAACTTGACGTTTAGGTGTGGTTCACATTCAACATCGGCCCTTAAAATTTAACCACCCTTTACAAGACGTTCGATTTATGAAATCAGCACCTCCTAAATAACCATAGTTGTAATAGAGTTTCATCGTAATATATCAACCTACGCGTGCTAATTTCTTACACACATAAGCATCATATACATATATACATATGTACTTGGATTAACACGATTAATTGTAGTAAGAAGATGCCAAAAATCTCTTTCGATTAGTGTGAAAAACAAATTTAAATTGTATTTATTTGGTACATCACAAAAGCACTTTGGGCGCTATTCAAATTCCAACAAAACTATTTAAGCTGGAAAGTAACTTCATTGGCACCAAAACACGTGACTCTCCTTGAGCTGACGCTGCCTCCAAGTAGTTTTGAGGCCAAACACCTTTGTCGGCTGTCGTCATCGGTAAATTCACAGATTTCAGTATTTCTCATAATGCTTTAAATTAAGGTTGTTATATAAGTATGAAATTCAAATTGGACCTTTATTTGCGCATACAAAGATATGTACTTATGTACATATGTATGTATATATTTATTTATGATATTCGCAAAATTTCTTTGAGCAGATGAAGGAACTACGAACTAGGTTAAAAGCCTTAATAAACTCCGACGTATGTATGTACATATGTGTGTATGTTTATACATAAGAGCTAAGTTGATTCAAAAAATATATCTGCATATATCTTATATATAAAACTCTCGTGGCACGGTGTTTGTGATCTAACTCCTTCGAAACGGTTATGCCGATTCTTATGAAATTTTGTTTGTATAATTGGTAGATATTACAATAGTTCGTAAAGTATATTTTAATCTTGGGAAAGGGTTGCCACCTATTAAAAAGCAAATTTAATTTAAAAATACATAAGTTATATGAAATATTAAAATATATGTATGTGCTACATAGGATTCGTCTTGAAGAGAAGGTTCCTAGCTAACTTTTATGAGAGTTGCCAACTGTTTGAAAAATCGAAACTAATTAAATTATATACAAGAAACAGCAACTTTTTGACAGTTCCTCTCAGTGATGAGAAGGCTCATAAATACATTTTGGAGGGGGATGCCACCTGTTTGATATGTCAAATTTTATTAAATTATACACAAGTATATGAAATATACTGAAATATGAGTACAAAGCGGCTTGGTTCGCCGAGCAAAAGGCTTAAAGTTAGCTATATTTTGTATTTTGAAAAGGGCTGTCACCCGCTTGGAAAGTCGATTTAATTAAATTATACTCGAGTTATATAAAATATTTAAATATAGGCGTCAAAAGGTTCGTCTCAGCAAGAAGGTCCATAGCTAACTGTATGAAGGTTGCCATCTGTTTAAAAAGTCGAATTCAATTAAATTATACACAAGTTATATGAAATATGAAAATATGGGTGCCAAACTGTTCGATTCGCTGAGGGGAAGGCTTATAGCACTTTGGTGAATTCCGTTAAAAGTTTTAAACTTTTATTTATATGGTTTATATTATAAATTGAACTATATTTTTTATTAAAAATTATTAAAAATAAACAAATAAAATATTAAAAACATAAGTGGCAAACTATATTATATTGAATTTTGTCCAATATAACATGCCCAATACTGTATGCGAAGAAATATTGTTTTTACGGATTTAATTTATCTGTGATTTTGTGATTTCAATTTCCTTGTCGGTTTTGTGGTCTTCCAATGTCTACTGCAGGAACTTTCTGATTTGAAGGCGTGCCTTTATAAACTACATGTAGTTTCTCGTCCCATCGCACAATGCGCATCCTGGATTCAGCGCTTCCAAGCCGATATTCTGATTTAACCATCTCAGACTTCTTTCTCTATTATTTTTTTGAAGTCACGACTTTATGTGAATAATCCCAGAACTCTGAATGCCCTTAAGAAGAGCAGTCGTCAACAAAGTCAGAACTTATCGCCAAAACCCAGAAAATATGTACCATAAAATGGGTCCAGATTTTAATTAAAAGGAGACGGTCATTTAATGATATTCAAAATATTTGTAATAAAATCGAAAGGCTCAAATAAATTTTAAAACAAGCAAAAAATGGTACAAAATTACTTTAAAAACTTCCCATATGCGAAAAAACCGATTTCTAATTTCAATACCACTTAAATTACAATTTTGGTAAAATAAATAAAATGTAATAAATAGTGGAGTATCGCATTTCACTCGTAGTTTCAACTGCAGTCTTAGAATTCTGCAACAACATATGAAAAAGCATTTCAAAACGAAATAATAATTAAAAAAATCGGTTCAAGTTTCAAAGCTTCTTAGCTTAGCTTATTTTTTATATCATAAGAAAAATTGTATATTGTTTTGAGCGTTTCAGAAAATCAATTTAGAAATGTAGAGGTTAGGGGAGAAAAGACTATAAGGCCCCCGAAAAATCGGGGTTCCAGACTTGGAGGGAGGTTTTGGATTTTTGAGTTTACACTTGTCCACAACATGTGCTACGCAATATTTCTATTTTTGTTACGCAGTGTTATTATTAAAGTCATTGATAACTACATATAATTTTGAGACTAATGAGGGCATCCTAGCGCAATCAAGGAATTGCGTCAGCTGATTGGCCGTGTGTGTGCTTGCGATATAAAATCAAAATGAGTTTGATAAAATTTTATGATTGTGTAAGCATACTGGTGTCGTGTATGGTAAAATTAGTTCAGTTTATTAAAATTGTTAATGAGTAAACAATGCGGACCTATGAATCCAAAAAAAAAACAACCATTTTTCCTTTCAATCTCTTTTCGTTTCCATTTCAAAGCAATATAAATAATAATTGCCGCACAAAATCTTCAATTATTCATTTCGATCTTTTCCGTAAAAAATTTGTAAAGAAATGAAGATTATACCAGCATGCTGGTGTCGCGTATTCCTCTTATTCTGCATATAATAAGTACATATATCCGTAAAAATTATGAGTGACAAAAATTTCGTTAACCCTTGAAAGACGGAACTATTTTGGGGAATGGTTGAAAATTACTTCATGCAGGGAAAGAAGTTTTATTTCAAAAATTGCACCATTTTTTTCCCATTCCTTCGAAAGGTATAAGCCAAAAACGTTGCGTCGTTTTGGATCACCTTGTACATACAACGGCACATACACAAACTTACATACTCTACATAGGTTTGACGGCGTTTTGTTATTGGCGCCAAATGTTGTGTACCACAATGTTGCACCAAAGTTTGATTTGAATATAATTTTTTACCTATTATCAACATAAGTATGTATACACCAAAAATTGTGCCAGAATAAGGCGGCCGATATATATACATAGGTGCGATACATTTACCACCTACACATCCATCCATATATGTATGTAGGTAAATAAACTTATGTAAATAATAAAAGCTACCTATTGCGGGCTTTGTTTTGCGCCTCACCTTCGTAATATTTCCGTTCTGGGTACAATCATAGGTGCCGGTACATTCACACACCACATAAATTTGTGTGTAGTAGATATTTATGTATTTGTACTTTGCCGTGCATGCCTTAGTTTTTATTAGTCTTTTATTTCTTTACATATGCTTCTAAATATTTACTTTTGAATTTTGTTTACGGAAAATTACATGCGCGTCGCATAACCCACCCAAAGCGCCAACCTACTTTTATAAAATGCAAAAATCATAGAAATGCGCCGGCATAGTGTACTCACCAATGTTGCCATTTTAGCCTTTTTCCGATTAGATTTTGCTTGTTTTTATTTTATTTTTGCCGGAAAATTTTAGTTTATCATTTCTAATTTCTAATTTAGCCTTTCTTAGTTTTTCTTTAAAATAAGCTTATGAACATTGTCAAAACAAGACAAAGAAATATAATTATCGCCCTATTCTAATGACCTGGCAAACCTTATCAACCTGACTTAATGTTAAAATGTTAAATGTAATTTTAAGTGTTTGATATAGCTTGAAAAAGGAGGAAAGTGTTGTCGTGATTTCGCATTTGAAAAAGATCTCGTTCAAATGATGATATACATCTAAATTTTTC
The DNA here is from genome assembly GCA_951828415.1 of Anomoia purmunda. NCBI lineage: Eukaryota > Metazoa > Arthropoda > Insecta > Diptera > Tephritidae > Anomoia > Anomoia purmunda. The sequence continues at coordinate 23,835,651 of OX639995.1, forward strand.
TGATGATGAAGATAATTTATTATATGTGACATATAAATATAAGAATTAAATTTATGCAAACTACCTCATATCTTAAAATAAATTCTTTTGGAAGCTTATAAAGCCAATAAGCTAGAACTCTACATCAGTCTTTCTAGGCATTGTGGTTTACAATGTTGTTCAGGTTTTACTGACGTTAGAATTTGACAACCCCATACCTAAATTTTAAGGCATCGTATTTCTTCACAATGTTTACATTTTACAAAAGGTTTGTTCGATGAATGTATTAGTTGAGTGGGACGAGAATGCACAAGAAGAACTAGAAAATAAGTTTAAAAAATATGGAACTTTCTTCATCAACAGGAAGATTTGATTAATTCTTGAATGATATAGGTAAACTTATTTGAGCTCGATCCTACGGTGCTCTGCACTGCTCTATACTTCCCGACCATTCATCGAACAGACCTAAACGTATACCCAAATGTGTAGAACAGAATTTTCAGCCAAGTAATTTATCGATTAAAAAAATATGAATTCGATGAGAATAAATCTTCTTATTTCACACATTGTTAATTAGTTTAATGTATTGTAGTCCGACTTGAAGGACTATTAACATATTGTCAAACATTTCTGATAATTTTATTTTCAAAATTGTATGCAAAATTGGTATAAGACGTTGAAAGAGTTATCGATTGCTTCTCTACCAGAACTAAGTTCGAATTAAGTTCGAAACAGATGTTTGTCACTACACCTTTTCATATTTAGCTTCGAAAGTTGCAATTCAAATTCAGAAAGTTACAATTCAAATTCAGAAATTTCTAATTTAAATTCAGAAATGCCCAATTCAAATTCAGAAAGTTACCACCCAAACTCCGAATTTCCATTTCAAATTAAGGAAGTGGCAATTTTAGTTCAGAATAAACAATTTAAATTGAGAAAACTACAATTCAAATTCCGAAATTCCATTTCAAATTCAGAAAGCTGCAATTCAAATTCAAAATGTCCAATTTAAATTCAGAAAGTTAACATTGAAACTCAGAATTTCCATTTGAAATTCAGAAAATAGCAATTCAAATTCAGAAATTTATAATTTAGGTTGAAAATAAAATTTTTGAAATTTGAAGTGAAAATTCTGAAATTGAAATTGAACTTCTGAACTTAAATTGTAACTTTCTGAAATTGAATTGGAGCTTTCTGAATTTGAAATGGAAATTTTGAATTTAAATTGAAATTTTCTGAATTTAAATTCGTCTTCAGTATTTTCATTTTGCCTAATTAGCCGTTCTTTCAGAAAGATCTGGCAACACTAATACTCACATACAACAAACAAAAGGCAAACATAGAAGCAGAAGTAGTTCAAAGAACAGCTGCGCTTGTGATATTCCATTTTAATTGAGGTGAAGTGTGAAGGCAATGGAAAAGGCGTCATTGTTTTGACGTTCTTGTGGTGCAGTGTCCCGTTTACAATTTAATGATGTGCGACTATTGCATTTGCAGGGCAAACAACAACAGCAACAACAACAACATATGCAAATGTGAAATGCTGTCGTCGGTAACGCGTCAATAATCATCGAAAAATGATGGCATCTTGGTTTTTTTGTTTTTTTTTGTTCCTCTACACCTACCACATTTGCAATTGCAATCACTATGCAGACATATCTTGCATGTTTTTTTTGTTTGTTTGTTTTTATTAAAGATTTCAAATTTTTCATTTCCTTGACTTTCCTTGCATTTTTGTTTTCTCATTTTTACTTTCACTGATTGACTTTCCTCAATGGAAGCTGGGCCCTGTCATGAATGGTGAATGACTACGTCAAAATTCATTGAGCTTTTCGTCCATGGCGTTGAAATTATGCTGTGTATAGGTACATATGCACATTAGGGTGCATTACAACACATACAAAAAAAAATCGGTATAGTTTTTCCACCTGAATTATAAAATTCTTTATATTTTAAGACAGCGCTCAAAATATTTCGCAAACTATTAATATTGGGCCCGTTTTAATGTAACCGAGTTGCAAATTTCCTTTAGTTGCAAAAGCAACCCTGTTTTTTCTATGGGAATTGATGCACCCTAATGCATGTACACAGATTGTATAGTATGTATGTATATGTTGGTACGCGCCTCTGTTTTATTAATCATTTACATTCGAATATAATTATGGGCTTGTTGTTCATAATTGTAATGCAGCTTATACCAACAACTATTGGAAATATATATAAAAACTTATAAACATACATACATAAATATCTAGATATGTAGTATGTGCTACAATCATCAATTAAATCAAACAATGTGCCTAGTCTTCTGTACTTAGATACACACATACATATGTATATGCTATGCTTAAATAGATAACCAAACACTTTATGAACACCGCCAATTAAAAGGTGTGTCTCCATTGCTTTTTGCTTGAGATGAAACAGGTTTGACGCTTGTTTTTTATTTATAAGTTTGCACTCTAAGCATAGTAATTCAAATACTTACATAACAAAATTAGCGAGTATTGATTGCTCTTCATCCGGCAACTACGATAGTATCGAGTCATACATATATACGATATGTAGGTAATTCGAGCTAGCGATTAAAAGACCATTTCAAATCAAAAAGATCAGCCCTTTCGCTAAATCCATCTTAAATACAAGCGCCCTGGGTATTTAGCTTTGTTCGTCTAATATTTGTTTGTAATTGCATAAAGCAAAAGAGATAAATATAGACTTACGTACATATATAAAAAATAGAAAGTGATTAAAAGCCCGGATGATAATCGAAAAATATATTGTTTACTGTTCCTCCTATCACAATAAATCTAAAATATATTAAAAATGTCCACCATCTCTCGCATTTTTTGATATCGCTATTTTTTGATCAAAGAACTAAGCAACCTTGGGGCTGCAGAGCTGTCAAGATAAATTAGGAAAAACACCTTGGTTTATGAAGGCATTTGGACGAAAAAAAGTAATTTACGTTGTAATGTGAACATGATTTAAGATATGACTGTCTGACAGTCCGTTCATCAGATTCATCAGAAAACTAGGGTAAATATTGAGGTTTCTCAACGAATCATAACGGTGTTTTATGGAAATCAAAAGAACCCGGTATTTAAGTAACTAAATATAAGGGCTAATACACTACAATTCGATATAAAGGATTGGGTTGGATAAGGGGATCGGTGGGTAATTTTTTGTTTGGAAAATATGTGTGGTACCGCCTATATAGGTGCTATATCTCCAAAGCTATTGTATAAATCTCTATCAAATTTTGACTCAGTAAGCACCATTTCGAAAATTATATATCATTCGGGGAAATATTCACGCGTACCTCTCATATTACAAAATCTTTAAGTATTCGACATTTTATTAAATCATGTAGCGAAGAAAACAAAAATTTCAAAGCAGAGACCGAAAATAATCGTTATTTTGAATTTTTCCGATAAAAAAATCAATGGGAAGAAATCGTTCAAAACAAACCCGTAATATATCAATATAATCCTTATGTTATATGCTATTATTTTCTGTCGAAAATTAAAAATCACAAAATAACGATTAAATCATGATTTCTTAAATCAAAATGAGAACCGTTACGGTCCCTTGATAAAATCATACCTATAGTCATGCCCGTATGACTTTTGCTTTATTTGCAATGAAAAGGTTTAAAGCAACTTACTCCTTGTAACAAAGACTACCTTACACGACGTTGATTTTTATTGTTTTTTAGTTTTATTTAAAAATTTTTTATTAAACCGTTATTTTTTGAGTTTAATTTTTTACTCAGAAAATAAAACTTAATTTGTAGGGCTCTTTTACACTAATTAAGTTCTTTGTTTTCTGAGCGATACAACTCAAGAAATAACTATTAAAAAGCAATTATTTTAATAAAAGTTATAACCGTTATGGCCTTTGCTTTTTAGGGTAAATTCAAAAAAAATTATTCGTATATTATTTTTTGCCTAATTTTATTAAAACAACAATATTAATTTTTGAGCTCAAGGCCAGTATGTATAAGGAAAGACTGTTGTTGTATTTTTTCCAAAATACTTTCCTTATACTGGCCTTGAGCACAAAAATTAATATTTTCGTTCGACTAAAATTATTAAAAATATAGTGGAGGGGGTGGATAGTGGCGGCCCAGAGTGTAGATATGAAATATTTAGCTTTTTATAAGGCATAACATTTCCTTCGGCATGAAAGCTGCAATTCTACAATTTACTGTACTTGCGGTACAACGACCTATTGTAACCTCCTTAACCTTTAGGTGAAAATTTAAAACCCAGAGATGTTGAATTATAGGTTTGTTAAGCAAAAGTAATCTGTTAGTTGTCCCCTTTCAGCAAAATGTAAAGGGTTACTCTGTTGCTAAACTGCTGTTGTACAGTGTAATTATTATGACTATTAAAGCAAATAGAAATATTTATGCTAAGGCTTACCAATCCAAACGATCGTTTATTTAATAATATTTCTTCGATATGATTATAAGGTAGCATAGGGTATTAATTACACATTTTTTTGGAACTGACTTTATATTAAATATATGTAGGCAAATGCCAACGCGTGAGGCTCCTGAAACCAAATGTATCTTATACATATGTACATACAATAGATACTTATGTATACACATACCTTATGTATATATGTATATACATAGATACATATGTAGGCATTCAGCAGCTCAAAACATTCACCCAACTATTCGTGCGGTTAATTTACTATTGTATTTTAAAACAAGACACACGCAATAACTACAAAAAATTGATTTTATGAATGAAATTCAATTTATGTACATACGTGTTATAATGCCGGTATTGACTGACTGCATTTATGTATAGCGTTGTTGTTGTTATATATTTACTATTTATTGTTGTTGCCAGAGTGATACATTTGTACCAAAAGTGGTTCATTATTTTCCACTGCGGACATTGGTGCGTGCAAATTTGATACAACTTCGTTAGGTTAAATGATTTGCTGATTAAAGAAAACTTTTTCAACTATTTTTTTGACCAACAAATTAAAGTTAATGCTTTTAAATACTATTCAGCTAAATGTAGTATTTGAATTTAAAGTGTCTAGTAAGCCCAATTTTCAGTCTAATGATAAGTTCAAAAAAAAAAAAATCATGTACTGTTTACATTCTTAAACTGTTCATCCATAGCGATATTTTACCTCCAACATCGATATTCCTTAGATATATAATTTTGAGGGCAGAACTCTCAACATAAATCTCAAAGAATATATTAGCAATTCGTATAACATAAGAGAGAAGGAGAATATCCTAACTAATATCGACTATCCAGCTGTTCGACTAATTTACTAGTCAATTAGCAACTTTTTTGATGGTTGATAATCGGATAGCAACTAAACAACTAACCGTTCACTTTCGACTAGTCGCAATAAATTCATAAACACTTCATTATATAGTAGAAAATGAGTTTTGCCAATAAGCACAAGCACTTGAAGGCATATGAAAAACAAATATTCATTGAAAAAAAAACAACTAGTCGAAAACTCGAAAATTAACGGTTGAACGGTCAGTCGGCTAGTTGTTTATGGTCGGTTAGTCAAAAAAAAAAGTGGAAAAGAAACGGTTTGTCGATTATGTGACTATTTTTTTAAACAAACTTTTTCTAATCGATTAACCGGTTAGTTGATTAGACGATTAACAATAGCTCTAATCACAACGCTTGCAATAATTCTTTTAAAATATTGTTGCTCGCTGAGAAGTTTCGTGCCAACCAATTTTTCTCAGCAGCTGGTCGTACCATGGATGATAGGGCTCGTTTAACGCCGCAGCATTTATCCAGAGTACTATTCCTTAAATCCCTTGACTTATGTCGAATGGCAGTTAGATTGAGGAATTTTGCATATGCTATTTTTCTAAATATTAAGTGAACCCACAATTTGTATTGGAACATCAAGATCCTGACCACAAATTGTAAAAGAAGTTCGGCCAAACATGGAGCCAAATTGTTACTATTATTATTGAGTGATATGGTACATAGGATGTAGTAGTAGCTTATTGGAGAAACCGATAGCGGTTGTTTGAATATGAAAAAATCGCGACGTGTTTTAAGACGTTTCTATATACTATACATACATATATTAATGTTTCAAATGTCTAGTCTATAACCATTATAATAATATTATTATTGAATTATTAAGAATAATTATATTTTTCTAATTTAATCTATTCATATTTATCCAATGATAGTGATATATTATTACTTTTCTTCCAAATACAAAAAGTGTGGATCATTCAATATAGGAGAAGAAAAATCCATTCTGCTTGGAAAGTTTTTTAATGATATTTAATATATGGCTTTTTTTGCTCTAGAAAGAACCATATTTGTATAAAAAGTTAACGAAAAATGTTTAACTTTAGAAACTTTGTCCCACTTTATACTTTAGAACACTTTATACTAACTTTTGTTAGATAGGCTAATATAAAAATATTACATATTATATCCTTAGATCATGTTACAGTTTGTCACCATGGAGTTTATAAATGCAAGCGATTTTTTCGAATTTAATTCATAAAATATTTTTTTGGATGGATTTTTCTCATTATTTATTTTTGAAAGTTGAAGCCATCGCAATTCGCTGGGCGAAAATGTCGAGCACGATAGACAGTCTCATTTTGTATCAGATGATTTTAATCTCAGAATGTGAACCGTGGCGACCAAGGCGAATTCATATAATGTGATGCCACGATGCAGAGAAAAGAAGGTGACGACAAAAGTACTTACATTACTTCGTACTTGCCTCATTCGAAGGATTGCCGTCACACATGGTTCTTAAAAAGTTGATTTTCTGAGTTTTGCGTGATTTTTAGAAAAAGTTAAACACAGAATAATAAAAGTGAAGTGTCGAGCTTTATATTGTAGCAGTCATCGCTGTGGTATGAACATCTGTGACGTGTACGCTGACGGCGTTGTCGTAATCTGGGTTTCTATCATTCTTGAGGTGATGGCATAACGCACACACACGAATTTTTCAATTTTAGGATGTCACCATAAAATAGAAAAGAAGAATGGATGCCATTTGTTTTCGTTTTTAGGATGTCATGGGTAAAGGAAAAATACAAATGACTTCCACTTATATGAATTCGCCTTGGTGGCGACGAATAACTTTACATTTTTCAAAGCCCAATTGTGGCAATCGCAGCATGCGTAATATTGCAATTTTTGTTCATTTTGTTTTTTATGCCATTACTGTGAACAATAAACAAAATTGTAAAAAAAAATGCAAAAAAAAAACAAAAAAATTTGCAAAAAAACAACGGTGAAGGACTAGAAATTAATTATTGAGAATAAGAGAAAATAAGTGAAAAATAAGAATACTATATTTGATACTATTCTGATAGTTGCCAACTAATCAAAGTAAATCATGCAAAATATAAATTAATTTTGTTAGAATCATTTGGAATTTTGCTACAAAACCGAAATTGTGTCTGGCAACCTTGCTACAGGTAGTTATTATAGACAAAAAACAAACTGCCAACATATGTAAGTACAACATTCAGACAGTCGTACATGTTCATAATAGTAAATATCCATTGCAACTCGCCGCTTGCTGTAATTTTCAATTTTTTTTCACCACCTTACTACTAGCACATTATTTTTATGAAATACAATTTTCCACTATGTAACTTTATTTATTTGCTTATGTGCCTGCGGCTCTACTGTGCATACATATATTCCTACATATACAACATACATACATGCGTACATACATACATATAATGCATGTGGCAAATAGTCTGTGATTTAATTGTGGGTTTACATTGATTTTTATCAATGAAGTTGCATGCATTGTCTAAGTGTATTTATTTATTTATTGATGATGGCGAGTTCAAATCCACTTATATATTTACGAACGTACATATGTACATACATACGTACATCTGAATGTGCATAGGCATTCGATAAACTCAAGTTTGTTTTTTTATGTAATTATTGTAGTAATTTGTTGTTGTCGCAATGACAATCGGCATTCGAGTTATTTTGCTGCTATTAAATGCAATTTTGTTGCAAGTGCATTTTTATAATTGACTCGCGACTCGCAATTCCATTGGAATTCAGTTAACAGAACGTTTGTTACAAAAAAAAAACAAGAAACAGCACACATAATTTGATAAAACCGATATGTTGTAATTATATTACCAGCATAAAATACATAATTAGCTGATTCACAAGATGTCATAATGCGCCTTAAATCATAAAATTTAAAATATCAAAAGTTATGGTTTGATTGCATAGCAAAAAATAATTAAAATGCTGCAAATTTGAGTTTTTGAAGCTTTATGACTTTATCACTTATGACACATTGGAACACATTAGGAAATAAATAAAAAACCTGAAAACCTTTTTGGGGACACTTTGCGTAAAAAGTTCTGTGGAATCCAAAGTTGACCTCGTTTTTCCGCTCACCATTTTGAATGGGTTTTATGCAAATTATGACAACTATTTTAGTCGATCGCTATGTAGATATATAAATTGGTCTACTTGCACGGGATAGGATATTAGTTTTTGCCCTTATTAGTTTTTGTAGTTTTGATCTTTCAGTTGTAAGCGCACTATTTTTCATCCATAGTTACGAGTTTATACTTATGTTGTTCTATACATATCTCATTCAAAATTTTTACCAAAATCTGTCATTTACGAAACTATAGAATTTTTCAAATTAATATAATTTTTTTTTGAGTAGTTATTGAGATATCGCGCAATAAAGATGTTTGTCAAAATCAAATGAGTCGTTATATATGTACAATTAATGAATAAATATTGGAATTTATCCCAATTAATTTGTTCTTAAAAACAGAAAAAAGTATGATGTAACATTCGTTTAGCGCTCAAATGCCGGTAGTGCACTCCTGACTGTTCTTGTCTTTTTTCGAAAATAATTTCCTTATACTGGCCTTGAGCTCAACAAATATTAATTATAATAATTCATTGTCGTTATTTTTACATTTTTATTCTTCGATCAATGGCCATTCTTGAATTAAAAATTTTCCGATCACATTTGTGGTTAAAATTGTATTCCAATTTTCGACAATGACAATAAAAGTAACAACTTCAAATATATGATTTATATTTCGTGTTGTTCGCTGATTGAAAAACTTTCGATCATATCATTTTTTATCGAAAAAAAATACCGATAAAACATAATCAGAAAACAACAAAAATTGTAAAATAATGAGTATGCAAATAATTTTAAGAACGATTTCATAGCTTTCTAAATTGTGCTCTACTTAGCAATTTTATTTTGTAACCAAAAAAATGTTCACTCATTTTTATAAATATTGGAAATCTTAAAAAAAATATTTTTAGCAAATACTCAAACTTTAAGTTCAGTTTTGTGTTTCTATTTTATAAATTACTTCTTTTAGTACATTTTGCCAGCTTTTGACGGAGGCAGTGGAGGAAATTTTAAATATTTTCAAGAATTAACTTGAAAAAAATTTAATTTTCCGAACATTTGGTCTCCAAAATTGCGTTTTAGATATACATAGGTTGTTCACAAAATGAGATATTTGTATAAGCATATTTGAAACATTTCCACAAAAATAATTAACGAAATACACAGATCGAATAAATCAAAAAAATATCGATTTATAAGACAAATTTTACGTAGACGAAAACCCCCATAGTGACCTGAAATTCGAAATATACCAACAACTTTCAAAAATCCAAAAAGGGTCTGGCTATTGGGTGGGTATATTTTCACAAAAAAATACGATATTTAATTTCGATAGCCCTAAAAGTTTTATATGTATATCGAGGTTTTGCTTTTATGAAAAGCAGTTATTTGGCGATATCTCAAAAATTACAAAATAGAAAAAATGAGATACTGACTAAAGCAAAAACCCACAGTGCATTATTTGTAAACTAAAATGTCATCAGTAACGTAAGACTTCCGCTTTATAGTTTTTCATTCTCCTACGCATTTACACCCAACTGCTCCTCGATACAATTATGCAATTTAATTGAAAAAGTGAAAATAGTAAATACAGTATCGAATTGAAAGTAAAAGTGGGCGCGCGCATGCGCCATCTCGGCGTAGACACTCATCTAACAATCGACAAAAGTGCGAACAAAAAATGTATCAGCAATAAAACCAATGAGAATTGAAAATAAAAACAAAAAAACAAAAACAAAAAACTTGAATGACGGCATAGAATTGAAAATGCAGTTACACTGTGGCGTCACAGCGGTAACAACTGCTCTCGATTTAAGGCCAATCATGGCAATTTGCAACAAAAAACGGACGCAAAAATATTGAAGTATGCGGGCACTGCTGCTACGTACTCGTACGAATAATGTGCATTGTGCTATTTCACCAGCTCCAATGGAGATTGTGCAGATAAAATAATAGGCAATTAGCTATAGATGTGGCTATTTTGTTTGTATGTATACAGCAAGTACAATATGTGTACAATACATAACACAGATGACCAACTGGCCGATTAACCCACATCTGTGCTTGCCTTGCCGCCAATTCGTTTACTGACTTGCTGTGTCACAGAAATAATTGAAAACTATAGAGCATATAAGTACTATATATGTATGTACGTATTTTGTACATTTATTTACTTAGTATATACAGAGAACTTAGACTTCTCTGGTATATACTTGTAGTACGTGTACGATGTCATTGGAAGAGTTGAACTTCATACATAAATATACTTTTACTTTTCTATTACGTTATACAGTGAAACTTCGATAAGTCGTAACCTCGATAAGCGGAAAACCTTGATATTTCATAGTATTTCTTCGGTCCCTAGAAAAATTCGCGAAAAATGCATGTATTTCGGTCCCTTTGATAACTCGTATTTTTCTTGAGCCAAAAATTGAAAAATGTATATCAAAAGCCTCTACAACTCGTATTTTTTTTTTCACAAAAAACCGTACGTGACGAAAACATAGTACGTTTTTTAACCGTTATTATTTTACAGTTACGCTTATTCATAAGTTTTGCTTTGTTTTCTACAACTAGCGTAGATTAGTATCAATTAGGACGCAAGATGTCAAGTTCTCGTAAGTGCAAAATATTGCCAATTAAAAAAAAAAGAAGAAATTATTCTTGCAGTAAAAAATGGTGAAAAACAAGTAGAAATTGCGAAAAGGTTCGGTATTGCGCCATCTACTATCACATCAATTTTGAAAAAAAGTGATCTGTATTTGGGTTTGCCCTCAAACACCAAACGTAAGCGCCAAAAATTACCAGAATACCCGGAATTAGAAAAGAGAGTACTCACTTGGTTTTTGCAATGCCGAGAATCTAATACTATTCCAGTTGGAGGACATTTACTAAAAGAAAAAGCAAAGGTGTATGCCGCAAAATTGGGCTTAACACAATTCAACGCAAGTAATGGCTGGTTGGACAATTTCAAGAAGAGAAATAATGTAAGTTTCAAAAAAGTTTGCGGTGAAAGCGCGGCCGTTGATGATGAAGTGTGCGTTCAATGGAGAGAAAACATTCAAAAGTTAATAGAGAATTATGAGCCCAAGAATATTTTCAACCCGGATGAAACGGGTCTTTTTTACAAGTGTCTTCCTGAACGCACTTTGTCTTTAAAAGGCCAAAGTTGTCATGGTGGCAAATTGAGCAAGGATCGTCTTACTCTGTTGCTTGCTGCAAATATGGATGGGTCAGAAAAACACCACCACCTAACACCACTTCAGTTTTGCAACCACTCGACAAAGGCATAATCAAAAGTTTCAAAACATTGTACCGTAAAGAAGTTGTTGTTAAACTGCTTGAAAGCATCGAGGAAAAAAAGGATTATTCCATTTCGATTTATGATGCAATGAATATTGATCATAAAGCCTGGACAAATATCAGTAAATCGACTATTAAAAACTGTTTTCGAGCTTGCGGTTTTGTTAAGGATCAAAATGTAGTCGTAATCAGCGAAGATGTACTTCACATAGCAGAGTGGGCTCGTGTTCCACAAAATGCAGAAACACGTGTAAACTTTGATGACTACATTCATGTTGATGATGAGTTGGTGATTACTGGAAGCCTCAATGATGATGAAATTCTGGGTTTCGATAACATCGACGATGAAAACGATGAAACATTTGAAATTCCCTCAGTTTCCACAAAGGTTGCGAAAGCTTCAATTGAAAATTTGCGTCTTTTTTTCATGGCATCAAATGTTGAAGACACTATTTTTAATGACATTGTAAACATTGATAATGCCATAGATAAAATACGCCAAAATAATGTCCATTCAAAAACATATTACGGATTTCTTTTAAAATGAACACTTTTCTTAATTTTTTTGTACAATTTTTCAAAATACATACATACATATATTGATTGAATAACATATGTACTTTATATTTTAAAATTTAAATATGTACAATCATTTCTTGTTTTTTATGTAAAACTGAAAAAATAAATAAAAAAACTCTATAATTCGTATATTCTGTATGTTGCCTCTATAAGTTGTATAACTTGATAACTTGAAAAACTCCATAACTCGTATTTAAATTGTGGTCCCTTGCAAATACGAGTTATCGAAGTTTCACTGTACATATATTTAATACTCGCTTGTCGCGTGCGTCTTGAAAGTCCGTTCAGATCGATTTTGTGATGCACCTTTCCAATTGTGACCCCGTATCCCAAATTCTAGTTAAAAAAAGTTTAAGTTTTTTTTTTACAAATAAGTAATGCGCTGGTAGTAAAAAACTGCATGATGTTTTCGATCTGGAATGGGGAGATCGAAGCCTAGGACAAGCTGCCGTTAAATCAGCCGCTAATATAAACAACTTCTGTTTTCAAATTTGAATTTAATTAACACCCACCACTATCAGTCAGCAACGGCTTATGTACTCGAAGTCTTATGTGGATTTGCAAAATAATAAATTTACTGGCGTACTGATGGGTAGTAGGGTAGGTCCAATTTGTTTCAGGTAAATCGTTTGTAATATTTTGTAATATATTGTAAATATAATTTACCTCCTTAGTTCTAAGACTGTAACAAATAAATAAAATGAAATTATACCATTTGTCTTTTATGATTCTTTATGATGCGCTTTGATGAATTACTTTTTTATGGTATCCATCTTAATATCCTTATAAATAAATACACTACTAAATAAAGTGCTTTTAAATTTTCTCTCTCATTTTTCTATTTGTTGCAGTGGCAGCAAAAAGCTTATAAGTAGATATGGATTTTGGCTTTAAGAATTTAAAAATTGTTGTTAGTTTATCGTAAAATAAATTGTGTTGGGGGAGAAAGGTAAATCGTATGAAATCGAATTTTACAAATGGTTCTAAAGGAAAGTGTAGAAAAATCTATTGCTAGGGAATGAGTTTCAAGCCTTCGTATTTTTAAAAGAAAAATTAAGCTGCGTTAATTTTTATTTGTGTAAGTTAAATTAAAAAACTCAATTATAAAAATAATTTTTTAACTCTTATTTTTTGCTTAGTAAATAATCTTTGAGTTTTATTTTTTTTTTTTTAGAAATGAAAATTTTTGTTTTTTAGTTAATTTTTTTTTTAAGTTTGTTTTAGTTTTCGAGCTTATAACCTGATTGAATAAAACCACTGTTTAGTTATCCGACCAGTCACGGTTAAGAGTTCCTGAAGATGACCTCAAATTGATATCGAAATATCGACGAATAAAAAAAATTAGAAACACAGTATCTATCTGGAGGGCAAAAAATTATTTTCATCAGGTTAAAAAAAAAAATTTCGAGTTTAAAATAAAATTCAAAAAGTAAATATTCTTTTCTAAGCAAAAAATAAAACTAAAAAAATTATACTATTGTATTATATGCATTATGCCAATAAATAAAACTTAACAAATACTTATTAAAAAGTATTTTTTAATTATAACTTACACAATTTTCTAACTTTTAAATAAATGTTTTAGAACTCCTTCGGGTGTTCACTTTTGTAACTAATTCAATTTTAGTACATATAATAAAAAGGTATTTGTTACAATGTAATGCCTGATTAAATAGTATTTTTATAAGGAAGAAAATGTCCATAAAAATCTCGTGAAAAATTTAATTTTTAATTAATGTTTTTCAAATGCTAAAGCTCGAAACCAATTTCCGATCGTTTCTCTTAGAGTTGTCTATAGAGTTCGAAAATAGCATACGATTTATCGAACAAATTTCGTTCGAACAATTTGACCCACCCTAATGAACGTAAATTCAATGGCGAGTTGCAAGCACATGAAGCCCTATAAATGCAAAAAAAACAAACAAGAAGTGTGAAGGAAAATGCAACAACATAAACGTGACTTCCGGGAAATAGATGCAGACAGAGATACAAACGAAATGGTCGAATGGAAATGGAAATGGAATGGAAAGCATGTAAGCATATAAGCATGTGAATAGATACGTACTAGGGTATACGCAATTTTAATATATATAATATATAACATAATATATTTTTTGTATATTGTAAAAATAAAAAAAAAATTTTTGGTAGAATAAGCTAAGTAACTATTGGTGGCTGTAAATAGTTAAATTTTGTTCGTCAGAAAGTTATAGGAAGCGAAAGTGATGTCCAAGACGCGTAAACGAATTCTGAGCAAAACTTGATATGAAATTAAGCAAATCGGTGTCTTGCCGCGGTAGCTAAAAGCAACCCTGGTTAGGGATCGTGGCAGTTTTGGGAATATCTTTTCAATACTTTTGACGATAAGGATCATCCAAGACAATTTTTTTGCTTCACTAAAAATGATAGATTACCATTCACCCTTGCAAAACTTTTGGTTCTCGCCGATTACGAGTCGAGCCACATTGCGGAGTAAGATTTTGGTATTTTACATTCAAATTTTAATTTTGCTTTCAGGGTTGGGGCTGTTCAGGGATGATACTATTTTTAAAGACCGTCACTCGTCTTATCACTCAATCATAGACTTTGAACCAGTTCTCTAAATTTTCCGCAAGCCTTCGGAATTGAGCCATGATTTTGGAAATAAATTAACAGAATTTGCAGAATAACATACATACCAAACTAAGCAGAATTGATAATAAAGTTGCCAGATCTGACCAATTTCTGGTCTTTTAATTCTTATTGCAAAATGAAATCTCTAAACGAACATCCTTTATGTGTTATATTTCGATTTAAATTTATCGATAAAAAATAATCGCTATTTTTTTAATTTAAAATATTCCGATCATAATAAACGCAAAATTTGTCGGCGTTGATATATTATAATTTCTGTTTTATGATTGAAAAAAATAAAATATCCATGAAATAAGATCGGAAAAATTTAAATCGAAGTATAAAAATTATTTTTTATCGAAAAGAAAATTTTAATCCAATAATAACGATTATATTTCATTGAAAAAATAAAAATCGCAAAATATCGATTAAATGTTTTCAAAAAATAAAAATAACAAAATGTTCCTGGTTTCTACAGATACTCTCAGTTTTTGCTAATTTTGAGGTCAGTAATCTCTTGGAAATTAAAAAAAAAACCAAAATTTATTTTATTCAGGCATTCTTTGGGCATTTCCCGTTTACTTACAAATGAAGTCTAACTATACGTGACGGCATAAGTTTGCTGGTGAATAATTTTGTGGATATGTTAATACATTGCAATGCATCAATCGTTTGTATTTGATATGTAAACCAGATTACAATTTCCATACATACATAGATTAAAAATCAATTATATGTAAATGTATATTATATTGTATGTTATTTATTTATATTTCTCTCACTTTTAGTGCTATTGAGGTGTATCAAGAAACGGGGGAGACTTTAAGTGCCAAATGGCAGGAGCAACGTGAACAGCCCGGAGGTAATCGACTTGGTGGCCCGCTACGATATCCGCATACTGTGTTATTTTGGCTGCGCTGCAACCAGGTATATACTTAGTTTTAAGTATACATATGTATAGATGTACATACATACATATGTATATGCGTGTGCATTCCCTCATTTTTTCGTTTTGTATATTATTATCAAATACCAAGTACGTTGCTACGCCTTAAAAGTGTTTGAATGTATGTATCTGCTTTAGATTTTAAAAACTTAAGATGGATGTTGGACAAGTTATCTCATATATGAAAAAAACGTCAAATAGTTTCAAAAACTGATATATACAGCAAATATTAATATGTATATGGAAATATATGTGCACTAGTTGATATCTTACTGTTTTTCAATTCACTTCTAAAACTAATTTCCCATAATTTTTAATGGAATATATATCTAACAAAAAATAACTGTAACTAATTAACAAATCAGCTTTATATCGACTATGAGTAATGTACATAGTTTTGAGCTGCACTAAGCTTGTCGAACTGTTAATATGGATTTTCAGATGGCATCGACTACAGAGCTATCTAACGAATTTATTTTTGATAAGTGTAATTCTCATCATACTATCTCAGTATGTATTCTCAATATCTCTTTTTTTTATTTTTTATTTTAGCAATTTAGTAAACGTATGCAATAACTATTAGCGTCATCAATATCGGGCCGTAAATAAAAATTTTCAGAATATCTTTATTCCAGCACCATCTAGCCGACCCAATTTGTGTCAAATTATTTATGTTTGCACCTCTACTCGTATTACACATTTCTAATTTATTTAAATTGAATCGTTAATAGAGATTTTCTGAATACTACGCCTCTAGCGCCAGAAATTTTTCTATAACCAGATAATGAAAACAATCGTTATTTTGATTTTTTTCGGATAAAAAAATCATTTGGAAAAATTCGTTTAAAACAAAATTCGAATATATCGATCTACTCCTAATGCCATATGCTATGCAAATCTGACCTTATTTTTTAGACGATTTTTTTAAATCATTGCATAATCGTTATTTTGTGATTTTTATTTTTTGTTAAAAAACTAAACGTAATTTTTTGGATTTAAATTTTTTCAATAATATTTGATCGTAATTTTTTGATTTTTATACCATAAAAATAATTGTCCTTATTATGTTCGAAAGCTTTTTAAACCAAGATTAAACAATTATTTTTGATCCAAAAAATAAAAAACTCAAAATATCGATTCGAACGGAAAAATAAAAATTAGAAAATAATAATCAAACTTTTGATCGAAAAAATTAAGATCACAAATGTGATCGAAAAAATAAAAGTCACAAATTAGCGAATAAATTATCGTTTTATTATTAGATTTATTTTTAAAAACTCCACTGTAGCATCACCTACTGGATTCATTCTTTGTCAAAGAATTTCTTGTCGCGCCCCCATCATGTCTTTGCAATTTCATCAAAATCGAATCATAAATCGATCGACTTTTTAGTATTTCTGAAAATAAATGCCAACAAATTCGGCGGACTCGAAATTCATTTTAGAGGTGTAGTTCCTTGTTACGATCCATAGTACCAGAATCGTGAAGATGCTTTGAACTTTAGTTGACCCACCCTAATATATATGTACATATGTCCACGTGAAATATCCTTATTTTTATGTACCTTTCAAACAGTTAGCAACCTGTCAGAATTTTTTCGAGACTAAGTTTCCTAAACCTCTGGCGGCTCAAAACAGTATTGTAACGCTTAATTTCTCTTTTGAATTTAGTTGAACTTAAATTGTGTTAACAGATTGCAACCCCCTACATTTCACGAAAAGGACTTCCTTAAACAATTTTTCGTTTGACGCCAAGGTGGCAACCCTCAAGAAACATATTTTCCTATGAACTCTCTCGTTTCAGATTAATACTGTAATATTTCAGAAGCTTTCAAATAGCATTAAATCAGTGTTTTTAAACTTGTGGCAACACTCCTTAGATCCATTTTCATAATTAAGTTTTTTAAACATACTTCCTAACTTCCTAATAATTTTATTTAATTTACTATTTTAATCAGGTGGCAACCCTCTATGAAAGATTTTCAAAATAAAACTTTCTTAAAATTCTTTCGTTTGAGACACATATTTAAATATTTGATTTAATCAATTACAATTTCAATTATTTTCTTAAACATGTAGCAATCCTCTCCAAAAGTATTTGAGAAATTAAGCTTTCTTAACACTTTTAGTTTGGCACTCGTATTTTTAAATGTTGTTTATTGTTTTATTTAATTGAATTTGCATTGCACAGATGGCAACTCCCTTTGAAAAATTGATTATATGGTAAATTGTATAACGGACTATATATGTGCAAAATCTTATCCAGTCCTTATACCGCAATATGTGATTTAATTTATTTATTTAATTGACTATAACTTTTTAAACAGGCGGCAAGTCTAATTTGACACCCATATTGTAGTATAGAAGTTTCACTCGTTAAAAATCATCGATTTCAGGGTTCTATGATACTTAATTTTGTATAAGCGACACAAATTTTCAGAAACGAATCATTCGTTCCAGAGATTACCCGGAATGTATAAACAAACAAACCCTCCTCATTCTACAATAAAACAGATAGCAGCCGCCAAATTAGCGAGAAAAATATTAAAAAATACTTTCCACATATTTATGTATGTATATTTAATATTCTATATGTATAAACCAAAACATAAAACAGGCCTTCCAGCATAAATATTTAAAAATAATTAAGCACCGCAGATTACCAAAAAATTCGAAATATTTACACAAAATCAATTAAATAAATCACATTATTTATACCTATAATATGTGTCATCAATATTCAATAATAGCCAAATTGGGTGTGTTCACACTATCTCAGAACTGCACACTGTTATCACGCCGGTAGCACTACTGTTCGACTTACGCTGTTAGCTGTCGTCGAAAAAATAGTTTGTCACCTCTAAACCATTATATTTATTTATGTTCGCTATATATGTAACACTAAATTTTCGTGATACGCATCGTGAAGCATTGTTCCTCAGTTTCCTCGTTACGCATTCAAACTAAGAAAACGGTTTTTTTTTATTTTGAAAATAGCATGCCTTTCTGGGTTTTCCTGTATTTAAAGCCCACAAATGACATTCGCAGAAAGACAAAATAATCAGAATAGATTGACGAAGCAAACTAGGAAGTTTACAGCAACAAAAAAAAATTAAAAAACCAAAAACATTTGAAACACCAATTATTTCGTACGACATCTCGAAAATTCGATTAGGTGCGACAGCTACATATACAATTTATGTTTTTAAATAGGCAGACGACAGCTGATAGTTGGTGACGCGTCAACTTCGCGCCCTCCGCCACAATCATCGCCTGCCACTAGTGTTAAATCTACTCAAAAATTTCACTTTGCTTTTTATTTTTTCTTTTTCTCTTATCTACATCCAAAAATTTTCCATAGATTTATAAATAGAAAGTTGTCCCTAGTGCTCACGCTGAAATAGAGAAAATCTATGATATTATACATATGTATGTACATACATATGTATGTGAGCATGTAGTTTTTGTTACTAATCCCCTTTTTTTTTGGCTTTTTACATGTCTTGACTTACTGATTCCTGTAAACTTTACATAGATTTGTCTTTTCTTTTATTTTGCATACGAATTAAATTGCAATATCCATTCATTTGTTCAAAAACTATATCAAAATAGAATAATCGTCGTCTAAGAAGTTTGTTGGATTATAGTTTGGGAAGTTTTCATCCGGAGTTTAAAATTTGTTCTAATGAGTAGCTGGAGTTCCCTTCGTTAACATATCAACATGTTTTCTGTTGAATTTCTCCTGCGTTAATCACACAAAATAGTTAAGTGATGTTTTTACAAAGAAGTGCAAAAGTCTGCAAAATGTGTCATGTTGTTTTAGATATATCGGTAAATAATTTTTTTTTTTGATAAAAACAATAAAGGTTAACGATATTTGCATGGTTAACTCATCTTAAGTAAAATTTTAACGATTTTACTGTCCAGTAGCCATTTTTAACGATATTCGCTACCACCCGATACGCTGTTCTCGTTAAGTAGGCGATTATCAAAAACTCAACAACAAATTTGATGTTGCTAACTTGTTGCTTTGATATGCTGGTTAGAATTAACGACCTTAAGATGAACAATAGGCAGTATACATGAGCGTAAGACGTAGATTTCCCCAAGAGCTGAGTAGAGCTTATGGTAAGTTTCCTTATTTAATTGAAAATTACTACAATAAATAAAAACCATTTAATTTAAAACTATTCCCAAACTATTTGCAGGTGATTCCAGATATGAGGCATTGCAATATATAAAAATAAACATAAATATTTGTAGTTTGAATTAAACAAAAAAATAAAATAAAAACACTCTCAAAATTATATTCAACGGCATAAAATTAATTGTTTTTTTCTATTCCTCTTTGTGTTTTTAGCCCATTTTGACATTTAGTTTGACCAAGATGCCACTCTTTAGTACCTTGAATAAATACAACGAGACAGCTGTTAAGTATCGTTAAGAATAAGTTAGTGGATCGCACAATCGTTAGTGCAAACGACAAATGTTGGGAATAAAAATTGCGATTGTCGGATCGTTTAAAGTTAGTGGATCGCACTAGAGTACTCGTGAGTTTATTACAACAAAAAAATACGAATTACATACCATACCAAGTCATCCAATACACAAAAAAATAATATCGGCTTCTCTGTCTCATCAGATACATAATTTGTATATCATAAAGATTATAATTTTGATCCGATGTTTGTAGGTATAAGAAGAAAAAGATATATACCCATACACAGGTATACCAAGATAACCAGGACGACCAACTTCAGTCAATTGGAGTATGTTCTTATGTCCGTCTGTCTGTCTGTCGGTTTGAAAGCAAACTACTTTCTCATCTTTGAAGATGCCAGACTATAATTTGGTAAGCAGAACTATTTCAATAATGTTTTAATCATTTGTCGGAAAAGATAACTCCTACACTAAAGCAACTAGGTACAGCATTTTAGTATTTTAAAATGGAATAGTTTTGTACAAAAACGCAGTAATAAATTAACGAAAAATTGTGTTACATTGAGGAAAGGTATGAAGGCTTTGCCAAGGCGAAGATAGCACTTTACGTGTTTTTTTAACATCAGAGCCAAATCAAGGCATTTGGACGCCCTAGTCTTATCCCCCCTTTTGTGATCGCTCCCGAGCCCCTCAAAGCCCGGACACACTATCGTAATTTATGGTTTAATTCTTAATTCTCAATTTATGACAAAATTACGATGAAGCTAAGTAATTTCGCCTTGTATAATCCGTCAACAAATGATAAAATGAAATGAAGTATTTTATCATAAATCAAGAACGAACAAATCAGCGTCGGCTCTAAATCGATAATGATCGAAAAATTTGCTCTGCCATAACCAAACTGGACGATGGATTTTGAAATATTAGCATTCCACTCAACTGTTCCTTGATTTTTACTGCCTCTAGAAACTTCCTTCCATGATCTAAATTTAAAAAAAAGAAGATATTAGGGGGATTCATCTAAACGTATATTGACACTGGGACGCACTTGATTTATGTGAAGTAATTTGGACGAAAATAATTTATTTATGTTAATAGTGTGTCCCTTGCTACGGCTCTGTTTACCAATAGGATACATAAACATGTTAATTTATAATAAATTTTTTTACAACAGTATGTACATATATATTACATATGTCTGAAAAGGTTCACCCCATATCTTCTTAAGCCTGATCCACATTAGATAGCGACGACACGTCGCGTTCGTATCGCAATGGATCAAAAAAGTCCAGGTCAAAATATTATTATATTATCGTAGAAGAAAGTTTTTGATGTTCGATCCTCGGGGCTCCTCTAGAAATATACTATAGTTGCGGAATCCGGACTTCTATTTTTCTAGTCTGATTATAATACAATAGTTCAACTCAAATATGTAATTATTTGTTAGGCCAAAATAAATGCCAAAACAAACTTTGTTCATTCATATTAGCAGATTGTTAATAATTTTTACTTTAGCTAATTTGAAAATACAATGTATGGAGAAATAGTGAAATATATATTTTTTTAAATAAGTTTTTGAAGTATATTTTTTGCTTTTTTTATACAGCAACAACTCGTACAGTGATTTGTTTAAATACTCACAATGTTTATCTTCAAATTTTTTTATAACTAATTTTGTATAAAAATATTATTGTTTTTATAATAAAATTTATATATGTAAGTACTAAATTTCAAACTTTGTAAAATTTTTGGTCAGAATTTTGAGACAAATTTTGGGTATGCATTTTTATAGCCAATTTTATTTGAGTGCAATAATGTGCAAGTTTCAAGATTTTCACTGCCGTTGATTTTTAATATTTTTTTTGCAGATGCTGTTCCGCATCGTATACATATAACGCGCAAATAAAATTTATTTTAAAAGAATGAAAAGAGGTGACACTACCACCGAAAAAAAAAATCCAAAATCCTCGAGATTTTTTAGTCACTTGCTCTTCGTTATGCTAAAATTGAATGAGCTAGAAAACTGCTTACACAAAATTTTTCTAAAAATTCTGATGACAAATTTTGAAATTTTACTGGCAATTTTTTTTTAATTTGCGGAATTTTTGTGAATTTACTATATTATTTATTTATATTATAAAATAAACAATTTTTTTTACAAAATTAATTTTAAAAAATTTAAGATAAAACTTGTATGTATTAAAAAAAAATCACTCTACGAGTATCGCTTTGAGCGACTGTACCTATGGAACTACATATGTACATAAGATAGGAAATTTAAAAACTTTCAAACGTTTGGAAAACTTGCTTTCCTTGTTAAAGAACAGCACCTCTTTTTTATCTTACGTTTTTCCGACAGGTTGAAAAGTTGACATATATGGGAACAATTTGGTTTGGAGACAAACCGGTTTCGCCGTTGTGCGAAGTTCAGTGTCATTTTTCGTTCGAAAAAAAGTAAATTAACGTTCGTTGTTGACTCAAATTTAAAGAACGATTATGGTTTCAATCTTTTTAGATTCCATAGTATTTCCGGTGTTTTCAAAGCTGCTATTAAGGAATGAATTTAAGCATCTCCCATATAGTACCGGCTTCGCCACAGCTACTATTATTTGATCTCTGAATTGAAATCCGATTTGCTAGAACACTCCTTTTACACTGGCGATGAAGTGAAGTCATCTGTTTTAGAGGATTTTAAATTCAGACTATATGTTTAAGGGTATAGAAATGTTAGAAAAACACTGTGACAAAGTATATTGATATTAATAGGAAGGTTATATTGAAAACAAAATAATAACGATTTGAGTACCATTCATTTTATCGTTCAGGCCAGACACTTTTAGATCTGTCTACGTGCATACCAACATTGATAAGTCTAAATAATTTTACGTTGGTACTTTTGTTGGTATCTATGTATATCAGTACGTATGCACAAATGAAATACCAACAATGTTTTCTATCAATTCTTTTGTAATTCTTCACGCAGATTTTCGCTCATAACCTCCACGCTCCTACAATGGATAATCGTCTGCCTTCCTGCGCTCCGCATCTTTCTTAATTGTACTCCCTGATCTCCACAAAACCACAAACCATGATGTATATTTTACATACATACATACAGAGATATTCCATCATTTAGAATCATGATGGCACGCATTTGCCAAAACTTTAAGTTGCAAAGCGACTGTAAATTCACAATGGTTAAAGAACCTGTGGAACTCCTTTCACTTTACATTCCAATACATTCGACATTCTTCTTCAATGGTACATTCTATGCCACTATTTTGTCCATCATTCCGCCACTCGTTGGTCATTCTTTCACTTCCAGCTGTTAGCCACATTGCGTACTTCACCGTTTATTGAATTTGTTGTTCTGCCATTATTAATTCGCCTACTCAAGAGCGTCGTCTTGGCCAAAAGCCAAATGAGTCGTAAACCACAGTACAAGCCCCAGAACGTCTTCGTCTTCTCATTATTTTTCTTTTTTTCTTTAATTTTGATTTGGTTTAAGTAAGCTGAAGAAATGTCGGCTGGTTATCGCATCTGCATGCTAATTTCACATTTGACGCAATCGCTTATTCCATTGTAATGCGTCGCTATCGTTAGGTTGAGTGAATGTTAAGGAATGCATACTGGCATAACTGATTGTACAAATTCTTACATATTAGAGATGCCAATGTCTGCGATAATTTTAATACCGGTATTCATTCCGAGATCTCAAATTCCGTTAAAGTCAATAATTTTTTAATGAAAACTACATACAAGCTACTTATCGTAACATTTTGTGATATTGAGTAACATTACTAAATACTAGAGCACTTATTAATCGACTAGTCGACTATTCTATTAATCGATTAGCAAAAGTTCTTTTAAAAATTAGTCGACTTCACCTAATCGACTAGCCGTTTCCTTCCGACTTTTTCGACTACCAGCTCTTACAGCTCGTAGTCGACGAATCGGTTTAGTAACTATTTAAAAATATTAAAAGACGGTTGGGTCGTTCGTTTTTAAACATAAGAGACGCTTCCTTAGATTTGTATAACTTTAAATTGAAATAAAATAGGGAGTTTATATAATTTAAAATTTTAAGATTATTTTATTAGATAATTGTATGCCATTAGTGATTGACAATCATTTCGGAGGTCGGAAGAAATCGAGACTGTATCTAGGCATTGGTTCCCATAATTATGTGTTTCAATCTCGTTCATTTTTCAATTAGTTTTCGTTTTTTAGAATGTCATGGGGAATGGAAAAATACAAATATAATGGAAGAAGAAGACATCAGCTGCTTTAATAACATCACCAAAGCGAACTCATATTAGGTGAAGATGATCAAGCAGCTGATTGAATTCGCTTGGTGAACGTATATTTTATTAGTGTAAATTTTTGTTTTTTTTTACTTATAACACCACCTCATACGAATTCGCCTTGGGCGATGTCTAAATATATCGTGAATGGTTATTCAAAATTATTTGAATGGTGCATGGAAATTTATTCGCCCCTCAAAATTATTTGAGTACTGAATGGAAATTTTACTTCATCCAAAAATATAAAATTTGTGAAAGACGACCATCCCTGTCATGTGATGCCGCCATGCTGGAAAAACATATCTTCAATCAAGGCGAATTCATACCAGGCGATGTTGAGCTTACAATAAAGAATGTATTACTGTACAACAAACAAATTGTACGCACAATGACAAAATGACAATGAAAATCGGTGAGAATTACAACAAACACATAGTTTTGACATACATCTTGCAAGCGAATTCACCCAGCTGCTTTCGTAACACCATCTTATAAGAACAACCCGTTAAATTTTTGTATGATATCATCGGCATTTATATACATACTTTACGTTTCCAATACACATTCGCCTAATCGGCAATCAAAACAGGATCATCGGCTTTAATAGCCGATTAGCGAAATTCATCGACGAAAAAAACATCTAGCAATTTTTACATCTTTCTCGTATTCTGTACACAATTATTACGGGCGAATTTTGTTACCAACAACGTGGTAATAGCGACAAAAATATGTCTATTTTCTTTTTGGAAACAAAATGCAATTAGGAAGGCATATTTCGCGTAGATAAAAAAAAATAATAAAAAGTTTTAATAATGCAAATTCAATCCTCTTTATAATTTTCCATAAATTGCAAAATATTCGGTATTTTATTCAGCCAAATATTGGCAGCATTACCATTTGGACCAGATCTGAGATAACTACTAGAAGCGGTTACAACTTCCGAGAATAAGTTTGCTATAAGCAAAATTGTCGGTAATATGCAGAATATACTTTATTCTTATTATAAAACTTAAACAAATTGTGGTACATTATACTTGAAGCTATGAGGTTAGAAATTATATTAATCAGTTTTTGGGCAAAGAGTCCTTATAATGGCTTGGTTATAACAACACTTTATATATCTATGCAAACTTTAGTTTTTCAACCATTTTAATTCTATTTCAAATCACTGGAAATTATAAAAAAATAAGAATTTATGTTTCGGGATCCCGAATTTCCGATATTGACATCCCTAATGCGTACGTATCTACTTGCAAATGACGAGCGTAGTTTTGTCTTAGCAATTAAACTGGTTGTGTTGTTGAGTTATGGCTAAAAAACAAACCACTATAGGTCACTGCAGTGCAGAATGTTGCAGAATTTTAATTTTCGTATCGATAAATAATTGTGGCAAATTCAATGGAAATCGCTAACGCGAAAGAACCCGCTAAAATGGGTACTTGTGTGTACGTTTTATGTGATGATTCAACAATTTTTTGAAATTAAAATGATTTTTTTCTCTAGTGTGAAGTGATCAGGAAAATATTTCTATATCTACCGTAAAAAAGTGGTTCTTTTTAATACATTTCTTTTTTAGTATAGTACATATTTGTGGTGTGAAGTATATTTTTGAGAAATTAACTTTTAACCGAGTTGCGTTTTAGTTATGAATTTAACTTATTCCCTTTTGTTTAATTCTCGAAATAGAATTCCGCTACTATTTAGTTATTATTTTTAATTTAATAGGATCAAAGTGTGGCTTTGCAGCGTTTTCAATATTTATTGAGTTGGGGTTATATATGGCTATAAAAACCCCCTTTAGACATTTGAGAAAACATCCATAATTTTAGAAATAAACTTTTGTGCTACTAAATATCAATTGATAGGCGATTAGTAAATTTTCTGTTGCTATGCTTCAAAATCACTAATCCAAATTTTTATATAACCATATTTAGAATTATTGCTAGATACTCACGTATGTGTATATGTATGTACACACACATATACATATAGTAAAAGTGAAAAATAATAATGACAAACCAAATTATCCTACAAATCGAATTCTTATCAAAATCTTTAAGTGTTTCGGAAACGTTTTCCGAATTATGCAATCACTTCTTCTGAGTTCTTAAGAATATTCCAATGGAGTAGAGTATGAGGAATTGTGCAGTGTCATTATTGTCACCGATATGCTTTTGGAATTTCGTTAATTAATCCGAGAGTGGGTAGACAATTTCACCGTGCAAATCGCGGTAAAAAAATCATGAAAACTTCGAGTACAGATGATATCTTTACGAATTCTTTCAAAGTTCTTTAGCATCCATATAATACAAATGAACATATGTATGTGCATGTATGTATGATAAGAATATACATACATACATACATACATACATTTACTTCAAATTTCAATTAGACAGTGGCATACACTTTACTTTTAAATCTAGATATGAAAATTAGAACAAACTGATAAGATATTTGTTAGCGGCAAGCAATCACTAAAATTAACAACAACAACATTGAAGAAACAATAAATTTCACAAATATAAAAGTGATAGCGTTGCTCAGTTGTAAAGTGATAAACAAAGAGCCGTTTCTTCACTCTTGGCCATTTATCACCTTAATTATCAAATAAAAAGTCTAATGCCAATGGCCAACCGAATAGAAGCACTTTTTGTTTGTTTATAATCTTTGTTTTTTTGTTTTTTTTTTGGGTAAAGGCAATGCTTAGGAATGGAATTAGTTATTGTGTTTTATTTTTATGATATGCGTAATATATATGTACGTATAATTTAATAAATAAACCAGCTGTACGCGTCACCAACAAGCAAAGTAGGTCAAGTATTTTTTTAGATAGGTGATATAATTTGAGTACTACAAGGGAGAGCGAAGAAACCCAACGCACAACTTTTTTATGCAATGAGTTTCAAAACATAACCAGGTATTAAGCAAACTTTATAGGATAATAATAAATCGACAATGCACAGCTTTACCTTTAAGATCTGTATCATTTACTCGCGCCTCTATCACCCACAAAGTCTAAGAGCCTGTGCGAAAAATCAACTAGACATATTCCTATAAACATCAGGCCTTACTTCGACCAATTTACATAGCAATTTATAGAAAGGAAGTTTGTGGTATTTTTGCAATTAAGCTACAGCCTTTGAGAGCGGTACAAATATTAGGCACCCTAGTAAAATATCAGAAATTTGAAATGTAGATTACGAAGTGAACATTGTGCTTTTTGCAAAAATTTCGCGTTATGTGTTTAAAATTTTATGACAACAATAAATTTTATTCAATTTCATTTGGCAAGAAGTACCTACTTAAGATATTTTGGCAATCTTAATCTGGTAATCAAAGTGTGAAAAACCTTTTGAATGGAAGTAGAAAGTTTTTTAATCGAATAGCCTAAAACATAATTTTATTTTTATTACAACAAAAGCGTTAAAATCCAGGAAAAGAAATCTCAGGTTGAGATTAGCAAATTGGTGGGAAATTCGCAGTCGCATCACAATAAAACAAAAAGTGGAAGAATACAACCAAATAATGAACGGGACGACCGAAAGCTCATCTGAGAGTATCCCGAGGATAATAAAAAATCATCGTCTACACCCGCTGATGTCTTAATAGAAGAAACTGCTAGAAGTAGGTTGCTGATTTGACAGGTTAAAAATCTTTGGCTTTCAGAGAAAAATCCTACAAAAGGGTTTGGAGTGGGCTCTTTGGCTCAAAAATTTTACAGATACAAAATTAATCGAATGTTTTGTGGTCTGATGAATCGAAATTCGAGATGAGCTTAGTTGAAATCAAGAGGTGCCAAATACCTATGCCGAAGTTTCTATGTACAACTAAATCTTTCAGCAAGAGGTGTCAACAGTTTTTTTTAATGAAACTGATGCGGCCGACATTTTTTCGAAGCTACATTAAATATTCGTTCTCGAAGTACAGCTACAATTGTGAGGAAATGTGAGGAGAGATTTCATTAAAAGAAAACATAATATAAGAGAAGACGAGGTGGGCATTTGGCAAATATAATATAATAATTATCGCCATGAAGGTAGTCTTTGGGTTCTGTAGGCAATTCAATAGTCGAGCCTTATCTCGACAGGCAAATATCTCGCTATATAAATTTCTCGTCTTTCTCGAACATTAAATGATATGAAAAAGTGGGCAATATCGAACAACGATGAGAATGTTTTCGAGAGAATTATTTTATGCAGGGTCGACGGGTGCCGAAGATGATAACGAACGAGTGTAACGGAATACTGAATTGAGATTGATACTGCCAAACGTTTAAAATTTCAACACTGATGTGGACGATGACGCTCCGAAGCAATTTTTGAATTTTTCGACCCAGCCCAAACCGGCAAACGATTGTTGCGCCAAATTCGATGAGAAAATGACATTAAATTATATTAAACATAAGCAATTAACCAAACTACTTATACCATTTAAATAAAATGGAAAAAAATTTTGTAGGCAAGACCAAAATATTTATTATTAATCCTCAAATGTAAATTGAGTTATCTTCAAAGGCAATTTTTTTGAGGTTGTCAAAATAAGAAAAAGAAAATTGAATTAAATAAAACAAAACATAATAAATATTAACCAAGAAAATATGATTCATTTAATAGATTCTTTTTGTTCGTAATACAAAGATTTTATTTCAAGTCAAAAAACTGAAAATTTCTGAAGTACAAGCTTTCAATTTCTCAAAGGAAAACTATGCTAGTTTTAATAAGCTAATTGAGCTGTTTAAATAATTAAATTTTTTACAAACTTTCACTCAACTCAAGAAGATTTAAAAACTAATAATTTAACTTTAACGCTTGACAATACTTCTTATGTTTTTATCGAGTTAAATAAATCAGCAACGTTCTCCTGATGTTTGAACGTATTCGATAGAAATCTCCTTGGACTCAAATTTTTCTCGTACGTAGTTGGGTCAGAATTTTTTTTAAATGGATCACCTGAATGCGTTTGAGAAATTCTGACCCAGTTATACTTAGTGTCAATTTGTTAGCTTCGCTTATGTGTTATTGGATTCTTGACACCTTGATTATCGCAACGAATCAATGTAGGTTTATAACATAAATTTTCCAATCCTATTTCACGCCATAGATTTCTTATAAATGTCACCTCTCTTGTACCATGACACGTTGCAATATAATCGGCCTCCATGGAACTCAGAGTTATTAAATTTTCTTTTTTTGCTTCCCGTAACAGAATCCCACGACAAATGAAAATTACGTAGCCGCTATATGGATTTCATTCTCAATCTGCAACTGCAAAACTTAAATATTATTTTTCATTTATTTTATATTATATTTGCTTCTAGTAAAATTTTAATGTAATGAAGTAAATAAACCAGAATACAGCAACAAAATACAAAGAAGACAAGACTACATACAAAAATATTTATTTTTAATCTACTTATATAAAAACATTGAGTTGTGTTATAATAGATGCTGCTAATTTTTTGCCAAAGCTCTTGCCAAACAAAAAACGATAAATAAGATGAAGAAAATTATATATGATAAAATAAAGTAAATCAAAACGTAATAAACCAAAATAGAACAATACTAAATCTTGTTAAAAGGAAACAATTCAGAAGACGATACCACTTTTTACCCTAGATTGGCAATAACTTAAATTGTTTTGAAATTTTATAATGCACATTTACTTTATTTGCTTTTAATTTTAATCGATCACTTAGACCCGCTTGCGAGAAAGCAGGTTATCTATTTAGCTCGGAGTTTACTGGTTAAAATGAAAAACACAAACATTAAGTCATTAATAAAATATGTGTTCAATTCTTTTTCTTAATAAACAAAAAATTAGAAACGAATCGCTTTTTTCCGACAATTATGAGGAAGCCAGTTGTGCAAGAATTTGCGAAAATTATTTTGATTTAAAATTTCACTAAATTCAAAAAATTCAAAGAAAATGAAAACATAGCCTGGGTTCTAGGTACATTAAATAGGTAGCTGCAACAGGGTTGAATTTTCAATTTTTTTCATTCGAAGTTAGCCATAACTTGTCAACCTTTGTTTACATTTCTTCGATTCACAACAAACCACAAACTGTGTGTTAATTTTTGAAAACAAGAGAATTTTTATTAGAATTTTGTGAAATAATGCAATGCTATTTGTGCAATAAGCAAAGGAAAAACGGCGTGGGAAACTTGAAAATTTTTAAAGTTTCGCCAGATGCAAGGAAGATGCACAATTGGGACAATGCTTAAGATTTTTTATTTATTTTGGCATGACTTTTGTATACATTTTGAATTGTCTAACTTACCAAATTTAGCACTTTTCTTTGGACGGGGCATGGACTTCCTGCAACAACAAAATACATTGCAGGGATGTATTTTATCTCATGCTCTGGACTTTCCGCATGAGGGTCTTACGAGTAGCAAACGGCATGTATATGGTTACCGCTACTTTAGTACAAAACTAGTTACAAAATCTCCCGTTATGGCACTAGACATTTATTGACTAATCCAAACTTACACTGCTGGGTACCATCTAGTAGTGCTCAAGGTATTCATACTTATAAAACTTTCTACCTAAAATAAGTTAAATATATAAATCCATGTCTACAAAGTAATCTTCAATTGGTTATAGCGACAAGGGATCAATGGGGCTTTAGGAAAAATGGTTGATGTGCGTGTATTTAAAACATTCCATTTACTGAATTGAACTCATTAATTTTCTGAAGGTATGAAAAGAATTTAATTTTGGATTACTTAGCAGTCACGCCGGCTTAAATCAGTAATCAATATAAATAAATAGTGTTGGGGTTCGATGGCTTTTAAAGCCATAAAAAAATATAACAAGTGTCATAGTTAAAATTGTTTGTTAGAGCTAATTATCGACAGAATGCTGTTATGTAAATAACAATACTGATAACGGGCTGTTAAAAGGTGGGTTCATTACAATTACACAGTTGTCGTGAATTAGTTGCTGAGGGTTAGTTGTAGACGTATTTTATATAATTTACATATGTATGTAATAGTGTGTATACATATGTACATAATTTGCATAACCTGAATAATACTCATATATATATATTTATCTTTTAGGATGTACTTAACGAGCGCTTGGATACACGTATTGACGCTATGCTAAATCAGGGTTTGCTCCGTGAGATTCGGGCCTTTCACGACGAACACAACATTAATAAAAGGTAAGCTGAAGAAAATCATAATTTTTTCTTACACAAATACATATTGCATATGTTTATACGTTAGGGTATGTCGCCAAAAAAGGTGCGGTTTTCTTTTTTAAATAGTCTAATAGCGTTTTCTTTTCTCGAAATAAATAGCACCTCATTCTAGGACAACATAACGAAAATGTTGCCAATGGACCTTGCGAAAATGCTGCATTTTTCATATGAGAAATGAAAGAGCTGATAGAAAATGTTGCACTTTTGTCCTCAGTTCCTCAATTTGAAGAAATCCTATATAAAGGGGGCAATTGAATTTTTATTTTATTTATATTTTTACTTATAATTGAATTCTTATAAGTAGGTGGTGTTACACGTACAAAAACAAAAATTTACACTAATAAATTGTATGCACAATGACAGTATGATCTACAATAAACACATCGTTTTGACTTAACGTTCACCAAGCGAATTCAATCAGCTGCTTGATCAGCTTCACCTTATATGAATTGTCCTTGATTTTGTTGTAAACAAATATTTATTTTGACAACATCAACACAAAGGCAAGGTGAATTTAAATAAAAAAATCAAATCAGCTGTTCTTTTGACACCAACTTCTATAAATTCGCCTTGATATTAAGTAAATTTACTTTCTCAAATTAATGACACAATGTTTTCAGCATGAACCTGATTTAAGAGAAAAGTTCTCATACTGGGGAAATTTTTCCTATTCTTAATGAAAAAAACACTAGATAACTCTAAAATAAGGAAATGGATTTCTTGTTTAAAGGAAATACTTTTTTTTTTGAGTGAATACCAAAAACTTTTAGGATATTCAAAAGTAAGATGGCTTGCTCTAGTAACAATTGTCGTACTTGGGCAAATCAAATGCAGGTGTATTGTAAATGGTATCAAAGGCAGGAATTTTACCAAACATTTTTGGAATATTTTGAAGAATGATCTGAAGCAAAAACATCGGTAATTAATTGTTTTCAGGGTATTTACTTCATCGCAAGCAAATTGGACAAAAATTGAATCTTGCATTAACTTTTTAACTGAAGAAATAACATATAATAAAATATATCGCAATTGTCTGTTTGAAGAAATGAGCTCATATTTAAACCCTTAAAAATTGTTACGATGTTAAAATCAAAATGTTGAAATTGAGTAGAACCAGACAACGAGGAACCAAATTAATTCCTTTTTAATGCATCGATTTGATTGGCGAGGTTTTTGGTATCGATCAAGAGCGACAAAAGGTTTTAGTGAAATATAAGAAGAATAAAATATAGATTGAATGTTGAATCTCTAGCTGCAGAACTGAACGTAAAATACAATAAGAAGGCTATATCTAGCTGAAATATTACCAATAGGCCCGTTTCATTGTAACCGACTTGCAAAAGAACGCTCCAGCTTCCTTTAGTTACAAAAGCAAATCCGTTAGCATCTTTCATGAAGCATGCGACTTTTTAGTATTAGTTTTTTGAAAAAATATTTTACAAAAAAAAACTCATTTTTGGAGGTGTTCTCAACTCGGGTTAACACACGTAAATCTTAAAATGTTTCCAAATTCTCTTAGTTGATGCTTAAAATATGAAGTCATTATCTCCATATTTTCCATGGAAAAACAGTACCGATTTTTCTTTTACGGGGAGTGATCCACTCTACCCCACTTATGGAAAGCAAACAGCACCTAAAACGATAAATCATTTCAGTCTTGCTATAATCTCAGTATAACTTGCTTCAAGCTAAATGTCGAAGAACTTTTCCTATTTTTTTTAAAGACATATGTACATACATACATATGTATGTATAGTTTATATATATACATATACATAGTTTATTTTTATTTAAACATATTTTAAATATTTCTCTTTCAGCAAGTAAATTGCCTTATGCATAAACGAAATCCATATGTACATTTGCACTAATACTAAATTGACGATTTTTTTGGTATTATTTCAAGCGAAACCGACAATTCGACAGCGTATACCCGTGGCGTACTCCAAACCATAGGCTTTAAAGAATTTATATCCTACTTGGAGCAGTTTGGGGCGACGAATGATCAAGAAATTGAAGAATACTTACGTTTGAATGCGTTTAAAATGCCAACAGAAGGTAATATACATATATAGTGCATAATATTTCGTTATTTTAGGTTCACTTTATTTATGGTAATACTGTCAGTTTCTGATACTGAATAAGTTCTCTCATATTTTTAGTCTTTATTTAAATACTCATATTATTTTAGTGTGCATATTTAGTACGAAAGAATTAATTGCGCACTTCATTAAATGTGTAAGGTGTACCAATCAGATGGAGAAAGTGAGATATGTTTTTTGAGGTTATGGTTGTGGTTCATGTAAATCAAGCGATTCACTCAAACGATTGATACACATCACAAATTCTTCAAGAATACCTGTCTTTCTTTTATTAACCATTACAGTTTGTTAAAGAAAGTGAATTTTAAAGAAACCACTTCACAATAGACAAAGGAATAATCATAATTGTAGGTAACGTTAGGTTAACGAAGTAGGATTTCTGATGGGTCGGAATTCTTCTACAAAGTCTCTTACAGGAAAGTGTCAATTAGTAAGCATGGAAATAGATTCAGTCTCGGCTAATTTCGACTGTTGGCTTAACTTTAGTTAAAAAAGCATATGGATTTTATTCTTCTGGGGCGAGACTCTATTGCGCTTTGTTGAACACAGAATCCGAAAATTTAATCAAATCGAGGCAAGGGAAATTTAGAGTGCAAAGTAACTTTTCATAATTGTTTTCTATAAAAATTAAAAAATCGTCTTCGTAAAGGATTGAGAATAGTTAAAACAAACATTTACTTTAATTTAAAGCTGAAAAAGTAAGTGAATAATATTTTATAATGTATATTGGAACGGGTTTTTATCATCCCTTGTCAAATTTGGTTTCGAGACAAACCGTTTTCGGCATTGTGCCATCTTCAGTGTCATTATTCGTGTGATCAAGGGATGACGGGAAATCGTTTCAATATACATCATATTGTCATCCTGTCGGAAAACAGAAGATCAAAAAGAAACAAATATTTTTATAAGATTCTTTACGGAATACTTTAAGCCCGTTTTTCTAATATTATTTCATATTACATATATTTGTTTTCAATAATTAACAAATTGCCACTTTTTTTATTGGGCGTCATTGGGTTGAACCCAGGTATTTGTTTGTTCGGCTTTTTAGTAAAACCGGTTTTTGTGTTATTCGAAAAGTGGCTATTTTAACAATGTCGGTTCAATCAGCTCAACATTTAAGGCTTTACTTCGCATTTATGAAATGAAAATGTTCTTTAAAAACTTCAAAATCGTCCTTTGGGCTCAATGCAACCGTTTTATGTATACTTATAGAGTAGGAGAATTTAATGCCATGAAAATAATTATTAATTAAATTTTTTTCATTATTTAATAAAGTACGATATAAATTTCGCGATTTGAAACGCATTTATTCACCTTTTCCTTGCTTTTTTTATTTTGACGATTTTATTTTGCAACTTTTATAATTTCTTATTTGCTAAAAACCTGCCCCCTGGTCATTAGAGGGTTTCAATCATTGGTGTTGCATGAAATAAGGCTTAAATTATTTATTGGAAACTCAAACCCCAATATTTCGTTCAATATCATTAGCCATTTTTATTTATTTAATTGTCAATAGAATTCGATTTCGGATATAAAGCAGAAGATTAATGTATATCTAAAAAAAAAACATATCGTTGTTAACAACAAAATTTTGCCGGCCTATTTAAACATAAACCACCGTTATGCAAACTTTCAATACTTAGTGTGTTGCCAACCTCTGTGTTAATTACAGCCAACAGACGATGGTGGGTAGTAAAAACCAAACTTTGTTGAGGTGTTTCCAGGTATTTTGCAATTTATAAAAGAATTCTGTTTTGTTTGAGTACAGAGTCGATCGAAAGTTTTTTTTCTGAAAATTGTCATAAATGCTGAATAGGTTTTTGAGCGAAGGACTCCTTTTCCACGCGACTACTTAGTATGCTTGGGGGCATTATGTTGTATATAAAATTATTTCCAATAGCCATTTTTCACGCTGAGTACTCTAAGTGTGTATTCAATATAAGGACGTAAGGCTGCCCTGCCATTTTACCCTCAATATATACGAGATCTGATAAATCATTATAGCCAAAGCAGCCCAAGATCAACAAACTTACAACTCCAAACGGAATTGTGCTTTGCACGCACTTCTTTCGCCATACTTGTTGTCTTCTTTTTGTATTTCTTACTTCCATCGTTCCAAATTATTTTTTCCCCAAAAACTTAATGGCATCTTGTGATGTTTTCTGGTAAACTCTAGTCGTGTTTTCATGTTTTTATTGCTGTAAATATAAACATAGTTAGTTTGTAACTCGCAGTAAAATATACAAATGAAAAAAAAACAAGAACATTTTTTGTACCTGTAGGATATCGTTACTTAAATTATTTACTACTTTAAATATAATTAAATACGGTTTTAGTATTAAACGGAAATTTCCCATAATTTTTGTCTCAGATAAAATTCAGAATAGCGCAGTTTTGTTTGCTTATAACTCTGCGTTTGAGACCGGTTATGATTTCAACTAACTTCTCCATCACTGTCATATTGAAAAATGATCAGTATAGTCATCAATAAACAATTTGTGCTAAATTTTTCGCCTTAATGTAGAGATATAGAGATATCAGTAGTGCGATTCACTAACTTATTTTAACGGTATTCGCATGGTTAACATCTTAACGAAAATTTTAACGATGCAGCTATTCAGCAGCTATTTTTTAACGATTTTCGCATTTTCCGAATCAGCTGTTGTCGTTAGCTAGTCTATTACCGAAAACTAAACGAACAAAAACAAATTTGATGTTGTCAACTCAATCGAGAAAAGGAAAATTCGTGATAAAGATAAATTCAAAATTCTGTGATTTGTTTCCTTGTAATTAAAACAGGACTCCAGGTTAACTCCAGACCTGGTTGAATACCTAATTTTTCAGCTTTACAAGCAAATAAGACGCTCCAGAATAACATTAATATCGACTGGGAAACTGGCACCTCGTGTAATCTTTAAGCCTGTATGCAATTTTAAATTTTACTTTTATATTGCTAGGTTCCAGTGGCTTTGAGAATCTTCGCAACTGGTGGGAGGAGGCTATGTCAGCCATAATATCTATTATTCAATTAATGTGCAAATGGTAATAGCAAACTTTTATCAAGGATCCAAGTATAAAAACAGAAATATAGTTTAGTGTTAATATATATTCCTTGGAGTCGAGTTGATGATTATTTTTTGTACTTTTCTAAATTTTGTATAGCCTTATTTTTTAGTATAAAATGAACTATGTATATTTTTATAAAAATCCATACTCAAAATATTTCTGAAAATTCTGATTAAAATATTTGACATTTTGATTAAAATTTGGTAAATTTTTCTAAATTTGGTTTAGACCTACTATATTAAGGGAAACTAAAAAAATAGTCAGAATCGGTCAAAACATCGTATAACAATTATTTTATCCATGAGTGTATTCGGATCGAAAGTGATACATATTTCAAGAAATTGTGAAGAGATAACAAGCTTTTTAGTCCTGTATAAGAATAGATAAGGATAATATTCATATCTTTCATTTGATCATTTTTAAATCTTTTTTTGTGGCAACTCATGCACGTTGTTGTTTTTCGCGGCAGGCACTTCCAATTTCGTACTTATCATCAAAATTGTGCGAGAGTTTTTAAAATGTCTCGCTTTATGTTTCATTAGTTTCTTTGAAAAGTACTTGAAACTAAACAAAATTATATATGTACATGTTTGGCCCATTTTAGAATATTTCAGATACATCACTTTTTCTTTCATTATTTTTTACTTAATTCCTACCTTTCAAATTTGCAATGATTTATAAATAAAAAAATTTCATGCAGAACACTTCAAAGCTCAAAAGCCGAGATCAGCACATGCTCAAAAATTACAAAAACGACAAGCTGAATTAGAATTAGAATCAGCGGCAAATCCCCCCATCACAACTACAAACTCGCCTTTGCCTGCTGGCCTCGATGTGCTAAACATTTGTTTGAATGAGCTAAAATTAGTGACACGACGTTATTCCAGAAAGCAAATCAAATGGATTAATAATCGTTTTTTGGCTAGCAAAGATCGCATGGTGCCCGATTTGTATGAGCTCGATACTAGCGATGTAAAACTGTGGCAAGCCAATGTGTATGAGCGTGCGGTGGCGGTGATAGAAAGTTATCGGAAAGGCGAGATCTGTGAAATACAACCAATGCCGAAGCGACAGCATCCGAGTGCGGGACTAAACGAAGAGGTACGTTAAATTTTTAAGAATATTAATTTAAGCCGTATGAATTAGGTAAGGCTTACTGACGTTTTTTTAATGTCTTTTTAATATTAGCCATGGCATAATTTTTAATGGAAATAAAACCTTTGATTAAGTTCTGATCAAATGCATAATCGGACATTGAACAAGCGACCCTTAGAATAAGGAAGAGTTCACTGTGAATATTTTATACCAAAAAATTTAGTAACCTTGAGGGTACAAATTTCCCTTTTTTGTATTTTACGACATACTCAAAAAAAAAACTAATTGGGTGATTCACAAGGTGTTATAATGTGTCTTAAGTCATAAATTCATAAAGTTTAAAAAATACAAAAGTTTTAATTATTTGTTTCAATGCAATCCAAAAACTTATCTTTTGAAATCTACAATTTTATTTTTATGTTATGATCGATGACACATTGTGACAACTTGTAAATCACTCAAATATTTATTAGAAATTTGGTAATTTAACAGCCACTGTCAGAGTCGTGACTTAAGTTATTTCTTTGTACAGATATAAGGACCTTAAATGAATACCTCATTTAATTTTACATGGTTGATTATTGTTTACTTTTATTGGTGCACAATTTTCGGGTAATACTATTTTGTTTAATAAGTATCCAAAAAATAAGCAAAAATATAGAAAATACAAGGGAAAGTGAGCACTTTCTAAATTCAGTTTGCAAAATTTTAAATTTATGGAAAATAACTCCTCTAAGGCGAATCTTTGATTTTGTAATTTTTTGTTTGTTTTTTTGTTAGAAACTTTAAGTAAACTTAAAAAAATATGCGTACTTATTCTTTGTTTTTTTTTATTTCTATTTTAAAAGCCTTTATTCACTTTCACCTTTATGTAATTTCCGTTAGATTTTGCAATCCATATGTCACCCGTGCAGTTGCTATTTCATCGCAAAAGTAAAGAAAATGAACGTTTCCAAGTTTAAAATTGAAATTTGTAAAGGTTTTTTTCAAAATAACCCACTTCTAAATTGTTTTAATAATTAATTGGTTTTTTTACGTAAAACTTCTTTAGCGGCAGCGATTTCTTACATCGCGTAACGACAGCAGACTCAGAATCGCTTTACTAATTTCTACCCAATATATGTGCCAATTTCTACCCCTATTTTTACTAATGCTACTACTAATTACCACCACCATTTCCACTAATTTCTTCTGATATTTTTATTAATTTCTTCCTCTATTTTTATTAATGCTACTACTAATTTCTACAACTATTTTTTACTAATTTTTACCACTATTTCTACTAATTTCTACCATGATTTTTAATAGTTTTACCACTTTTTTTTTTACTAATTTCTTCCACTATTTTTACTAGTTTCTACCACTATTTTTACTAATGATACTAATAATTTTTACCACTATTTTCACTAATTTTTACCACTATTTGTGCGAATTTTCACCACTGTTTTTACTATTGCTACTACTAATTATTTTATTAAAGAAGATTCATCTCTGGCTCGCATACTTAGGTGCACCCGTTTTGTTTTTTTCTTTTACGCGAACATTAAAAAAAAAAATTTGCTTTCAAACTTTTGTAATAAAACCGTAAATGAAAAAGTATGTTAAGTGTTAAAATCTTTTGTGAAAAATGATAAATTAGTAAAAAAAATTTTTTCAATCATCTACTTGCTTAGTCATAATTAGTTTTGTCAAAAAATTTGTCAAACTCCCCTTAGTGCCTTGGAAATATTTCTGATTACTTCGTGGAAATGAAGATACTCTAACGTACCTTCTATCTGTGGCTATAATATGCATCTGGCCGAAGATTTGATAGCAATGGTGCATTCACTACCAAGCACAGTAGAAATATTATTGTGCTTCGAAGTTGTACTCCACATCTGTCCTAGCCAGGAGAATGTTCAAAATGTCCACAGGAACTTGCTATTAATGAAAATTCCGAAGTAATAAATTCTTGTGTCTAGTATACAACTAGATTTATTTAAGCCCTCAGTGGTCAGGGATATTTCGACTAATAGTAGGTTTTCACTAGGTACCGATTTGGAAGATTTTTTTGACTTAAATACACAAGAAGATCGATGTCATCATTCTACAATTGATTAACTAGGCCCTAGACCACCCTTTAAACATTACGCTGGTGTGAACCAGCTTCCAATTTTGAAGACGGCACTTAAAATTTTCATTAACTAATGAACGGGCAAGAGTAATAATTTACATTAGTTAATGGACAACAAAGCTAATTTAAAGAACGTTGAATGCGATTAATAAGTAAATATGTCTACTATTTCAATTTTTTTGTTTTATTTTTCATTTGCTTTTAGACCTCCAACTTTTGTGAAACCTGCCAACGACACTTCATAGGCGAATATCAATGGCAGTTACATTTGAAGTCCAATAAACACAAAAGAAAAAGAAATAGTATCAGAAAGCAGGAAATGGCGAAAGAATTGGAATTGGAAATCGATGCTGGAGATATAGAAAAGTCCTGAATCTGTTTTTGTACTAAATCAAATGTAATAACTATAGTTTTGAAATAAAAGTACACGGAACGACCAGATAAAAAAACATTGAGTATATGTATCTATGAATATAATTTTTTCAGGTACCCAAGTTAAATTCTTTTAGTTAAATAGGAAAAATTGCAATCTCCAAATATTCATTTAATCCTCAAACTCTTGACCTGTAAGGACATATGTACATATTTGGTTAATGTGATTCGAAACATAACAATGGTAAAAGAAATCTCACTTAGCATGTCCAAAAAATTAGACCGTATCATAATAAAAAGTTAAAAGATAAGTCTAGACTTTTCAGAAGAAAAAAAACCAATACAATTTCAGTGCTGGATTTGTCATATTGGACAAAATTTAATATACTACAGTTTGCCACTTATGTTTATTAATTTATTACTTTTTTTAAATATAGCTCATTCTATAACATAACTCATAAATAAAAGTTTCAAACAAAAATTAAAAAAAAATTGTCATCAATTTTAAAAAAAGTATTCAGAGCTTTTGGAAATTTTTTGAAATGCAGTTTTGTAGCTCGTTAAATTCTACTATAATAAAGTGCAAGTTTTAAGTGACCAAAAGTTTCAGCTGATTTGTGAAGAAGACTCATCCATCCCTTGTCATCACCTATTGCAGAGGAAGACCCCGATATAGTATGTGAAAAGTACCACTCTGACACCAACCACTTGATCAGAAGCTCCCTGTCGGAGGAACCAAAAAGAAAAGATCAAAAAGAAACAAAAAATATAACTTCAGCGATTTCGTCTTGGTCTGCGCGGCATGTCGCAGTCACATACGCTAAACTTAAACGTTGAATACGACATATTGAAGGGGAATTTTATGAAATTTTCGTATGATGATTTAAAACAAAATCATAAGAACTAAAAACATTTAAACTAATAAATATAAAATAATTTCCAGCCATACATGCATCAGCTGATAAAGCATTTCCCAAGGAGAGCAATATCTGTGAATCAATAACACTGCGTAACAAAAATTTAAAAAAAACCTGCGGTCATGAT
Organism: Anomoia purmunda; assembly: GCA_951828415.1. NCBI lineage: Eukaryota > Metazoa > Arthropoda > Insecta > Diptera > Tephritidae > Anomoia > Anomoia purmunda. The sequence continues at coordinate 23,877,230 of OX639995.1, forward strand.
TTTGTTAATAGTTTTTATTAGCATTAGTAGCAGGCTTACGAACTGTGTTTTTACTTTTTTTGGATTGGCTCTAGTTCTTGAGATAAACGAAACTTAAGAAATTAATGAAAAACATTTTTCTGGACTCTTGAGTGCTATGGCCATTCCCGAATATAATCCCGAACATTGGAGGCTTTTTATAGATAGCTCAAAAAGAAGTCTGAAATGTGTGTTGCTACACAATTGGAAATAAACTTGCTGCGGTTCCAATCGGTCATAGTACCAAACTAAAAGAAGAATACGAAAATGTAAAAATTGTTTTAGCAAAGATGTTGTATGTACAACATAAGTGGTCAGTATGCGTGGACTTGAAGATGGTGATTTTTTTATTGGGCCAACAAAGTGGGTATATTAAATACCCCTGTTTTATATGTTCATGGGACAGTCGTGCAAGAAATGAACATTGGATTAGAAAGGACTGGCCGGTGAGAGAAAATATGGAGGTAGGAACAGCAACTGTGGTTCATGACCAACTGATAACCCGAGAAAAAATCATTCTTCCACCACTTCACATCAAGTTTGGGCTAATGAAACAGTTCATCAAAGCCCTTGATAAGACAGGTGACTGTTTAGAATATGTGTGGAAAAAATTTCCAGTCCTTAGTATGGAAAAATTAAAAGCAGGAGTCTTCGATGGTCCTCAAATTCGTACCCTTCTAAAAAACACTGAATTCTTAAACCATATGTCACAAATTAATGTAGTCAAAAATTTGTTGAGAAATACAAAAACTAGTTCAATTTTCGCAAACTAGGAGCTAAAATGAGCATTAAATTACATTATTTACATAGTCATTTGGACAAATTCCCGGACAACCTAGGCGATTACAGTGAGGGACAAGGTGAACGGTTCCACCAGGACATAAAAATAATGAAAGAAAGATACCAAGGTCGATGGCACGGCCACATGATGGCAGGCTACTGCTGGAACTTAATACGGGATTGTCCTGAGCAACGACATCATAGGAGGTCCTACAGAAAAAGTTTTTTGTAATTTTTTTTAAATTAATTAATGAAAAGAATATATTTTTTTGTATTATTTTTATACAGGCGTGCAATAAAAATATAATTTAAATCCATATTGGTATTTTAAATTAGGTTTTTTCGTGAAATATTTAAAAGTCTTTATCTGAAAAACTAGAGCCAACTCGACAAAACTGATATTATTTTCGTTATCAGCGCCACCAAATTACCCTAAATCGACTTAAAAATCTCCGATCGCAAAATTTTGTTCCGCAGTGTAATTAACCAGCAATTGGTTATTCCCATAGTTAGTGTCTTCGCTGAGTTTATATTAGTTCAGCGCCATCTGCCATTCAATAATCGAAATAAAGTAATAAAACTTTTCATCTCCTTTGCTAGCTTTCTTTTCTACGTAAAAAAACACTTAACACCCTTTTTCGCTTTAGTCCAATTCTGTTGAAACTGAACTTGGGACTTCTATGAGATTATCTCGATTACAAAGTCGCTACAATAACGACAACAGAGAAAACGTTCGAAAATATTATCGTCGATAACTAGCGATAAGTTAAAAGGGATATGAATTTCGATATCGATATTTTTTACTCTAGACTTTTAAAAGGATATTTTATGGAAACGAGTGCTTGAATATTTGAATATGACAACCCAGCGGAATGAAAATAACATGAAGGAACCCAAGGTCCTCTGTAAGCTAATCCGTTTCCATATTGGAGATGGAAAAGTGGCAAAATTATTCAAATCAAAATTAAAAACGATAGACTGGAAAAGATTTCTATTTTACAAAACTGGCGCCTAACCTTCATATTGGGAATGGTAAGCAAACTTTTTCTAAAGGACACAAAATTTTCTCTGAACTTAATGTTTTTTTTTTAACTTAGTAACGATGTTTTCGGTATCGTGTCAGCGAAACTTTAATTATATGTTCTTTTAATGAAAATTGAATTATTTGTATTGCTTAATTAAAAAAATAAATAAATAAGAAATATTCTATTACAGACGTTCACACGAAAAAATTACTTAATTAAAAAAGTGTTTCCAGACTAATTTTGTGTCGCTGAACACGAAAATGAGTTACATTTATTTTTCCAAAGAAGCGTTTTGGACATATAGACAAAACCCCTGTTTTTGAGGTCGGTTTGTAGTTATTTCCGAAAAACTCCAGAATAGCAAATAAACCGGATATCGTTTTAAATATACATATCTTTATGCTGATACATCTGGAATTACTGGCGTCCTACGTACTTATTAGCCACCATGACCACTTAAGGGATTTTGGCCGAACTTCTCCTACTATTTGTGGTGTCCGTTTTGATGTTGAGAGACGTACGGTCTTACGCCGACTCCGAACGGCGAATGTATTCTTGTGAGAAGTTTTTTTATTGCAGAAATATACCCGGAGGTTGACCACTGCCTGCCGAGGGTTGACCGATATTAGAAAAAACTGTTCTATAATTTTTGATGTTAGTTGCCCCGGGCAGAATTCGAATCATCAGATGAAGCGCGCACACGTTACACACTCGGTTACGGCGGCCGCCATCTAAATGTAAAAAACAATAAATAAATAAATAAAAATAAATTCTTAAATTTTTTCACTCTTTTAGTAAATAAACTTTAAAAAAGAATACTTAAAACTCGAAAAACTCGAAAGAAAATTTCATTACAAAAATGTGAAAGTTATTACAAATTAAATAATAAACAAATTATCATCTCGCGGTGCAACAGCCAGAATGTTCGTTAGATAAAATATCACATTTTATATGGAATTTGGCACGTTGATTCTGAAAATGCCACACAATTTGTTCATCCCATCTAGATTTTGAAATACTGGGTGCTGGAGGTATTTCATAGATTTATAATACCAACATAGATTGACTTTTTCTCAGTGTTTTACAACCCTGTTTTGGGAATCGCAATTCTAAAAACTGGTCTGAGTTTAGCATACAATTATGCAAATTTTGATATCCAAAACATTTGAATTTTTATTAAATTAAATTTTATATTTTTTCTAACTGTTAGTCAGTAAGGTTTATTTGCTATTCTGAAGCTTTTTGGACTTCGAAAACAGGGGTTTTACTTATATCTCGAAAAATAAGTACACGCACATTTTCGAATTCAGCTACACAAAATTAGTCTAAAAAATATTTTTTAAACGAGGTACCAGTCATTTATTAAATATTTGTAAACTAGTGTTATAAGTTTGGGAGCGAATTTCGGCCATCGCCTAAACAAAAAAAAAAAAAACACCCAGTTTTTTATTAATTACTTATGTCCTTTTATTAGTTCTGTAATTTCGTTTTATATTATTGTCCTCAGTACATATTTTAATATTTGTTTTTTTTCTTTATTGTTCTTTACTTATAGATTTAATAGATACATTTTCATTATGCTTTCAATTGCTTTCATTTTAAATCATGCATGTATGTATGTGTGTATGCATATGTTTATTCATAAGTATATGTATGTATGTATTTTATTTTATTGTATACGCTATGTACTATACAAGGAGTTAGGATTAATTGTTTCGTATAGTTTTGTGGATTTCAACAACAAAAGAATTTTTAACTAAGCTTTCAACACAACAATTTAAGTATTTTGATAAATTAAGTACGCACGTTACGAGTATAACTGTTGTATATTAATATTCATTAAAATACTAACAATTCAATATATTTTCTTTATATGTATATATATAAAAGCAATTAACACTTTTAACACATTTTGTAAATTGATCAGCTACATAAATATTCATACGTATGTATGTGTATAATACTTAGTATGGGTGTTTGTACGAGTATGTATGTGTGGGAGAGTAAACTTTTAATCGCAACATCAATAACCATTAATAATATTTAAATAGGCGTTTTATTTTTTATAAACACTATAATTATAATACAATATATTATCTAATATTTAGTGTACAAGATATCTATTTATATCGATTTCACTTTGTTTACATTTTCCTCAATAACCTAAACTTGTATTATCTTCTTTAATATTATTATCATTTTAACACATTTATAGTACATATGCACTTATGTAAAATACATATGTATGTATGTATGTGTATCAATGTTGAAAGAGCTTTGCTTGTATGTATAGCTACTAAAAACATACATATGAATTTTTGTGGTACTTTTTTTTACGCGAACATCGAGAATATGCGGATGTAATAATGTAATAAATACAATATATAAAAGCACACAGGTAGATGAAATATAATAAATATATACTCTTGGTAAATATTCGAGCACCCAGAGCAGGAGTACTTTGCTTACAATTAATTGGAAATAACTGAACGATTTACATATATTTTTAGGTTGATGTAAAAGGTTATTAATTGCAATTATTAATTTTTTTGGCAGAAATATAACAAATGCGAATAATTAACTTTAAGAATTTGATGTTTGAAGCCCATTTATTGTCATAAGTTCATGCATGTATTTTGAGTATTACTGAAAAACTTTCGTTTTCTAAGATTTACTTTAAGTGCGACACAGTCGCGCAACCTGACTAGATATGCTGTATGACTTTGTAAATAAATTGGTGCTATATAAAAATTTTATACATTAAATTTTTCCCCAAGTCACACAATACTATTTCACGGAGTTTATGTTCTATTCGACTTAGGGCGCGGTATCGCAAAGAACAGAAACGGTAATAGGTATAGAATCTGATCGATTCTGTCGCTGTTTGCTTTCGGGTTGGTGCAAAGAACGTACATAGATTACAAAGAAGTTACATGGCGTTTCGCTTCCTGTGCCAAGAACTCTTGTCCGATTTCACCAAACTAGAAACCAATTAAATCGAATCAGATTCTAATATCAATCAGACAATATTCAAATTAGTTCTGGTATGGTGAAATCGGACGAGACTTTCTGTTAGAGGAACGATGTAATCTACTTTCTTTGGTTGGTGCAACATGGTACAGAAACAGAAAAGCAAACAGTACTCATATTGTTTGGTGTTTTAATTCGACGTGCAGGTTATTCTTCATAATATTATTGGAAAATTATTCAACAAAACCGATAGCAGCAAACAATGCACACGAAGCTAAAAAGTTCATCTGTAATCAAAGGGATCAAAGTCTAAAAAAAAGTTTGATGGCCAAGGAGTGCGAGAGAGAGAAAGAGCTTATATAAACGGTGTGATATTTATTTTCAGAAAATAATCTTTGTACTCGTATGTCAAAAAATTTGGTTCCAATAGTTTTAAATTGATAAGATCTTCGGCTTATTAAAATTGAAAACTAATGAACCTAACTAATGAAAAGCCAAGATGCCCTTCTTAATTATATTGATGGGGTTTTCGTCTTAATTTTATAGGTTATCTTCTTGATTTTATTGAAAAGACATATCCAGGCGTAATAAGAACGGCTTCTTATTGGAAGAAAAATCATAGAGAAATCCACTATATTTTGTTCTGATTAATAGAGCATGTTAGGTGGTATTTTCGCTCTGTGCAGTAAAATATTGGTTTGGTGAAGATTTAGTCAAATATTTCACATTTCTTCTGTCATCAGCAACAGAAACAAGAGAAAAGTACTTCTTTCTGTTCCTGTTGCTAGTAGCACAGGGATCGCAAAATTCTGTTGTCGTTTTTATTGCTTTCAAAAATGTACTGTGCGTGTTTCTATTCTTTGCGACACCGCGCCTTTATGCTACGAACAGAGACTGCTAGAGATGGCAATATTAGCGGAAAATGTTGATCCCAATATTTCGGGATATCTTAAAAGTATTATTAATATTATTACTTATTTATAACAATTAAAATCAATATTCACTGTGGGACATAACTTTTTTAAACTAAGTAAAAATTCGTTGGCTACAATCTTTTAAACATATAATAAAATTAAAAGTCATTTCGAATATAAGTTAAACTAATTTTAAAAATCAAATCTTAAAATTAGTCGTTTTCTAAGCTTTTTAAACTTTGTGACTCACACGTACACATTACAATTCAAAGTGCATATACAGGGTACTTTTGAAGGCAATAAGTAATATAAAAAGCCACATGTAACAAAAACTAAAAACAAAAACAAATATATACAATATCAAAACTTCTAAACATAGTTATTCTACTCCATAAAATATACATAATATTTATATAACTAAAGTCACATTGTAAAACCAGTGCTTTTATTATTGCAATTAAAATTGTAGGAAAGAACAGCAGAGCCGGTTACATACAAAACTTGCTAATGAAAAACATCTCTCATCCTCAACAATTGCCTGCTAAACTTTCTATCTCCACCATTACAATAAAGTTTTTATTTCCTTCAATTCGATTTTTCAAATTTTTTCCGGAATCCCGAGAATAATACAGATTAATTATGGGATTTCCGGGATCCTGGAATAAGCATCTCTAGTATCTGTGAGTAATTGTTACTATTCGAATAATTTCGGTTAGTTGATTTTCAGACTATTCTATGGTGGGCGATTAGTCGAAAGTGAATAGTTAGTCAAACACATGCTACTAGTATACTAGTCGAATAGCTGGATAGTCGATTTTAAGCAAGAGCTTTACTATTTTATAATTTGGAGGGTCTCATGATTGCTTCCGCCACGGCCCTCGGGTCTCCCTGATCCGCCTCTACGTTAATGGGTAAAACTGTATTGGCCGTGTTATTTTTTTATATGCATCCAAATTGTTACTTCGCTCAGATACGCGGCTTTGGATATACATACGTAAAGGGTCTTGCAATAGGGACGCTACAAAAGTATACCGATAGTGACAGCAAACGACGCCATATTTTTCCCGCTCTTTTGACATTTCCCTTCAGTAAGGTTTGCCATTTCATCATGGAAAGATATACGATCCAACAACGAGTCGAAATTATTAAAATATACTGCCGAAATTCGGAGTCAATGGCCTCAACTTTAAGAGCGCTACGTCCAATTTATGGTCGTCGTCATTTCTGGCTGAATGGCTTCGTCAATAAGTAAAATATGCGTTATTGAGCAGGCAGCAATCCACACGTACTCCATGAGTCAACATTGCATCCCGAAAAAATTACGGTTTGGTGCGGTTTATGGGCCGGCGGCGTCATTGGGCCGTACTTCTTCCATGATGATCAAGACCGGCAGGTTACTCTGAATGGGAATCGCTACCGCTCAATGATAACCGAATATTTTTGGACCGAATTGGATGATATGGACTTGGACAATATTTGTTATCTCTCGAAATGGCCCAGTCAATTGGCGGTCGTGCGATTTGACACCGTTAGACTATTTCCTATGAGGCTACGTCAAGTCTATGGTCTATGCCAACAAGCCAGCGACGATTAATGAACTTCGTACAAATATCGAACGTAAAATTGCAGCCGTATCGGCCGATTTATGCTTGAAAACCGTCGAAAATTGAGTTCAGCAAGCGTGCCCGTGGTGTCCATGCAAAAGAAATTGAGTTCCATACATAATGGCATCGAATGTACTTTCACAGGAATAAAGAATTTAATTCATATCCCAAACCGGTTTTGTTGTATTTAAAACAACTTTTGTAGCGTTCCTATTGCAAGACCCGATATTTTTTGTATGAATTACTATTCTCATCCTGAATTTCCCATCTAAGATTCTAAAAATATTGCTCAGCATTATTTCGATATAAAACTCATAACTACAAAAGTAACATATGTATTTTAAATAACATTTTTCTTTAAAGTTATTAGTTAGTAGCTCAAGAGCAGAATGTCAGATTTAACATAAAATGTGTATAGTCAATTGACAATTAATTAGTATTTGGAATACAAATCAAGTTTTTTTACGTAAATAAATTGTGTAAGATTTTTCTATTTGGCGTTTAAATTTTACATGACTTGAGTTTGTTTTTCATTACCGTCATATATGTAGGTAGATGTAAAAGTACAAAACAAAAATGAAGAAAGCATTTCAGTTTATTTAATATGATTTTCTGCAATTCAAATATCACATTTCACTATTACAGAACACAACCCAGTTTTGAACAAATATTTATGTGTATAATATAAAGATTGTATAAAATATTTAACTAATTGGATTGCAAAACGTACTGATTATATTAATGAACTTAAAAAAACGCTTAGTAGTCGGATTCATAGCATTGATTGCTATAAACAAAACAAAAACAAAAAAAAACGAATATATTCGAAAGCAAGTTCATAATATGTCATCTTAGAATAAAACTTAGATGGTTTCTAAAAGTGTTTATATTATCATATACCACATTTATTTAAATATATGTATCTATAGATATTTTTATGCAAAGATACAACAGATCAACAGAACGGAGGTTCATACCTGTAGATTTGCATAACAAATTTAAGTATGTATGTATGTATGCCTTGATATATGTTTGTTAGATTAAATGTTGTAAATATATATATATGTATATGTGTATACATATGTATATGAAATGAGTAGTTAATTGTGCCTATACATACATATGTATACATTCTTTAAGACAACACTCAGCGAACAACCAAGAATTACAAAAAATATTCGTCAAAAATCGTCGAATATCAAAATTTGATTTATATTTATTTACTTAGTTGAGTTGTGGGCAAAAGCGATGATACGAGTATGATATGCATGCATAACGATTATAAATATGTATATATTTATGTACTATATGTTTATTAGGGTTATGACCTTTTCGGCTTTTTCTTTAGTTTTGAAGTATTGTGGCTGCAAGCGATGCATTTTTGTTTACAGCTCGATAAAAAGGACATTTATTTTGTGAAACCATAAAAATGTATGAAACAAAATCCAGTTTCAGAGTAAACTATTAACTTATTTAGTGTTTAGAGCTATGAAAGTCTGGATTCAGAGAGGATTCTATCCCCGCTGCTGTGGTCTCTCCAAGTGGATGAACTTCGTTAGGTGACTACATTAGGTAACTATAGTTGCGATGCAAAAGCTGGCAAACCTGGTAATTGTCGCTACGGAAATATTTGGCAGTACTATCTCTAACCGGTGTTCCCACTTTACTGCTATTGTAAATTTACTGCACTTTTGCCGAAAAAGCAAAAACCGACCGCCCTACTGTGAAAATTTTGCATCTAAATCAATTTTCAACTTCTTCCAATGCAACTTTTTTTATTATTTAAATAATAAGAAACTTAATGTTGAATGAGTCAATATGTAATCATAGTGAAAAGGCCAGTTGTAGTAATTATTTAAAAAGTTGTGTGCACTATTTTAAAACTGGAACTTCCTAACCCTGTTATATCACCCTACAACTTCACCAAGAAACATTTAACAGGTAGCAGCATTAAAGAAAATACAATGCTGACGTGCATATTGTTGTGGCTAGTGGCGCATCAAACGTCAAAAATGCTGTGTGTGAAGTTAATGAAAAAGAAGACAATTTTGTCAGCCTTTGTCGTTTGACCAATCAAGGATTTCATTCGAAGGAAAAAATCTTCAGTGTTGCCTTGATTGTGAATATCTTTTTTTTTGCTAAAAATTAAATAAATAAAATAATCGCTTCTATTTAAAACGTATTTGACGTGATTTTTGTTATTGTCTGTCGCGCTACTGCTCTTTGACCCTAAGAGGGAGGCAACACTGTCTCTGACGTAATGAGTTCAACAATAACGTGATTTCTAGTTGGTGTGCCAAAGAGGACTTCAGCACAAACACGCAGATGGCCTTCCTTGTTTCATTAACTAGATATATGAAGCTGCAGAAGATACTTAAAGTTGATATGGACCCACCACGATCATTCGCTCGATTGTAACTTATTCATCCTTAGTGTGGCGGCAAAAAATACTTCAAAAGACTGCCATTCTTCGGCATTTTGAGGTAAATTTCCAAGTTGGAAAGCTGTAGATTCTTTGACTCATACACCAAAGAAATCTGCTTTGGCAGAAAATTCACTGTTAAGTTACTAGAATATAATAGTTGGACTAATGTAACTCCAAACTTGGACCTCAAAGTTGTACATTGGTACACAACAGATGGATCAAACACTTAGGAGAGGTTGAATTCAGGTATATATGGACCTGACACTAAACGCTCTATAGCGATGGGAATTTGACCTACTGTATTTCAAGCTGATATGTTAGCAATCTCCATCTGTGGGATTATAAATCCTGAGAAAGGTATAAAGGGGGCATTTACTGCTACATTTGAAAATAGCCAAGCGGTCATTAAGGCTCCAGCTACTCCTCGCCAAAGCACCTGTACCTGGTCAATGCGGAATTGAAGGCGAGCTGAGAATGAAAAAAAATTGGCATCCAAAATGCTAAAAGTGGACTTTGTACACTCAGTGCGAGACGATAGGGTGGACTTATGACTGATCCTGGGTTACCTCAGCGACCACAATGAATTGCGTTCGCACACACGCAACAAAAAGGTCTGTCTACAGAGACCGAATGCCGAATAAGTTTGGACGACAACGAAACATCTCAATGCATCATAACCGAAATTAGACTGATATTCCTAGCTACATATGTGGCTGATCCATCACCTGAGTGTGACTACCATGGATCTTACTCCCTAGAAGGGAGTCGCACAGGCGCCTTTCCTTTGTCAATAGGGGTACCCAAATAGATACATAAGATATTTTAGTTCGCAGTTTCCTGATTTATGGGACTAAATATATTAAAGTTTGAGGCAGGGTATATTTGCTCATTTCATCAAAAGTTTTACATTTTCTCTCCGATTTGGGTTTCATATTTTGTTGACACAAATCCATTTCGGTTTTAAGCTTTACGTTTTGTTATATCAAAGCGTTTAAATTTTACTTTGCCTGATAAGAGTTATTTCTCAAAGTTTACTTTTTATGTTGTCGGATAAACGTTATTAGATAGGGAAATTGATGAAGGTGGAGATGGAGAAGAACATAAAGATTATAAAGTTGAAAATAAAGATAAAAATAAATACGCTGATGAGGTTAAAGATAAAATAACTCTTATTAGACAACGTAAAAATAAACGTTGTATAATAAATGATATCAAGCAACGGGAAAAATATTTCTCATCTAATAACTGTTATAAAACTACTTTTTTAAGAAATTTCAGAAATCGAAAACAACGTCGTATCAACGTAGCTGCTTTAGTTAAGTGCAATAAGTATATTTTTAAACTACTATTTTTTCATGGTACATGGTAATAATTTCAAAGCACACCTGGACCTCTAAGTAGACCCATTGAATTCACATAGATAATTTTGTTCAAGTTAACAAAGATGAGAGACACCATTGGATGGGCAAGGTTTGTTTTATATAATAAATGATGATACTTTTCTGCAGCTTTACACAAAAGTCGATCGTGTGCTACCACGGCTTTTCAAAACCGAAAAAAGTCATAACCCTAATGTACATACATACATATGTACATATGTATACGCTTATATAGTATATGTTTTGCGAATATGCAATATGTACAAGTTGAATGAAATAGGATATGTCATTTCCAGTGGTATCATATAATTAAAATATTCGCACACGTACGCATTAATAATTTATGTAAGCTTTCCTGTGTACAAACATACGAGTACATGGAGTATACGATGAAAAAAATATAATAACGAAAGCAGTATTATCAAAATAAGTCTGCACATTTAATACTGTTTTTTTTTTTGTTTTGATATTTTGACGGTGGTGTGTATGTATTTAGTATATGTTGTGGGCAAATTTATTATTTTAGACATACTTTGGTGAAACCTGCGTAGATTTATGAAAATAGTCTGCTATTACGAGTACAATTATACAAAATATGCAACAACATACCAATTGTCAAATAATTCTAGACATGACTGCATATTATATATTATATATAGTTGATTTATCTTCATGCAACTATATATACGATCCTAAAATTTAGTTTAGTTAATGACAAATTATAATAATTCTCAGTGAATTTTCCCACCAAGCATATAAAAGATGGAGGATTAACAAAAAATTAGATATTATGGAGTAAGGTTGTCATGTTGATGTTTTTTATTTGTATTAAGAATTCGAAATTAAAAATTTTTAATTTATGTACGTATGAGAATATGAAGTTACAAACATTATTATATTTACCTACAATGCTGAAAATTACTGTAACTTTCATACAATAATAAACTGCAATTAAATACAAAAATAAAACACTTGTGCTTTGCGCAATTTTTAGTCAAAACAAAGCCGACCCTAAATCTGGTTTAATTTTTTTTTTGACGCATGTTTTATAAAAATTATATAAACCAGCTGACAGTAGCGATTATATTATGACGACGCGCCACAATGTTTTTGGTAAAGTGCAAAGACTTGACATATATGAGTACGCATTAGGATGGTCCTTAAATGTAGGAAGAACATTTCCTAAACCTCCACTCCTACGTCGATATTGCTATAGTCGAAGATATCACTTATAAATTTTAGTCCCGATTGGAGACGTGTGAGATCCTATGAGGATTTAAAAAAAACTATTATTTTTTTTCTTTCTTTTAATACCCAAAATCAATACTATATATTATTTTTTTTATAAGTTATAATAGGGTAGTCTGTATTTTGGCACCTGTGTGACATGCCTTAACCGCCCCTAAACGGTACAAAAATTTACATGTCCTATCCTTGTAATACCGATTGAGGGGTGAGACTGAAAAAATGTTCATTTTATTTTAAAGACCACCCCAATGTACATATGTATGTACATACATTGATATGGTGGATTTCACATCAAGTGCCAAGCAAAAAATTAAAATGTCTCCAATGTTATGTTACAATTTTTTTCGCGATTTGTGCTTTACACATAACAAATTCAATACCAATCATATGCTGAAAATTTTTCTATCATTCCATCTGAAGCAATAAATAACTCAAAACCAAATAAGTCAATAATTTTGCATCTCCGCTAATTTTTATAAAATCCAAAAGTATTTGACTCATTTTTATTTTTGCAAACTTGACCTGAAATCCAGCATATTCTATAAATTTAACAAATTAAAAGTTTAAATTATTGGAAAATAACGCTGGATCTCAAATAATTAACTTTTTGTTTTGCTCACTACTTTTCACTATACAATTCCTATGCAGTATGGCTCTTTAATTGCGAAAATCGCCCTAATTTTTTTCTATGTACAAGTTTTCGAGATATTCGTCGTTTACTGTTATTTCTTCTTAAAAAAAAGTAGTTCCGCTCAATTATATGTATCTGACGAACCAGTTGGATAATCAATACCAGATTTTTATTAACAATAATTTTTTTTATTACATTTTTATATTTTTTTTGCCTAAGGTGCTGTGCATATTCTTCCATATAATTCCATATAACGATGAGTAAAATTTTTTTTTGCCCAAAAAGTGATCAAAACTCAATAGAAATCTTTAGCTACTGAAAACTTGCACTTTACTATAATGAAATTGAGTACAAAACTGCAAGCGCAAAAAGTTTCTAAAAATTCTGTTTAAAATTTTTGAAAATGTGATGACTTTTTTTGTTCAAGGCAAATCGACCAAAGTATGTGCAAAGTATTAAGAAATTGTAAAATAATTCATGAAGAGAAACAAAGTTTGCCGAATGAAAACTATTGATTTTCACAAATATTTTTTTCCGTTTATAAAATACATGGAAAACTTTAAGCGCTTTGAGTGAACTCTACATATGTTTTTGCTTAAAAAAAATAGGGGTGTTTTTTGTCAGATGTAAAAAATACCTAGGGGGAGAGCAATAAAATTCCGACTTTACAATAAACTCCCGAAAAATATTTGTATGCATACCTTTTAAACTTAAACAATATCAAAATCTGAGGTGATTTTTTTTTTTTAATTTTGTTTAAAACAATTTTTATTTATAAAATAAAACATACAATTTTTGAAGAAATTTTCAAATAGATAGAATTACGTGATCTTCATATTTTTCCGATATACTTTCGGAATCAGCTGCCGCAGTGTGCAATAGTTAATTATTTGTGATCTACTATTTTTTAAGCTGAATAACTGTAAACTGAAAATATGTCGAAAACTTGTCTATAGAAAAGAAATTAACTCGATTTTTGGAAACGTGGAGCGATTTTAATGTCAGCGATAATTTGAAAAAATGGCTACCATTTCGAAAATATTCATGGAAAGGAATAAAATTATGCTAAATAAGAATCACTTGAAAATATTTAAGGTTATAAATTTTAACGGTAAATAATAAATATGTATGCATATATTTTTGCTTTCTAATTTAGATGTCTATAAAAACGGTTTCGATTTTCGATGTTGTATTTATTTACGATATTTTAAGTACTCGTATCACTTCAAGTCTTCACGTTTGGGTAGACAACAGGTGTATGTATGTATGTATGTGGATTGGATATAAGTACAATGAAGATAACTAGTTTGTCTAAAACTTAAAACCAAACACAGAACATCGGCACCATTTATCATATAAATACATATAGAATTATATTCGGTGGCTAATTTTAGAGTACCTATATTTTTTTTTGTATTTGTTTGTTCTTTGAATTCTCTTTTTCATTTTGTATGCTTATAGTAAGGTATTTAGTGGCATATAATTTTATATGTATTAGTTTATCTTTTTTAACTCACATTATCTTTAGTTGCTATATTTTCGTTTCAGTGGCAAAGTTGGATTAACTACTCGCATCATAATTATTGTCATTTAATTTCTCTTTTTATATTTACAAAAAGATGTTGCTCCTTAAAGTTATAAACAACACTGGTTTCTTTTTTTTTCATTTAAATTATTGTCATTTAGTCAGTAATGCTACAGAATTAGCTTACAGATTAGATTTATGTATGTATAGATATATGCATGGATGTATATATAATATATTTAGTACTTAACATATTTATGTTGTTGTTTTATTATTGTATAGTTGAGTCTGTCACCGAACCACTCCATCCACCAAAACATATAAGATGCAATTTTCTTTTTAACTTAAAAAAATTCGCTAGCCACTTATTGTTTTGCAAATTTCTCTAAAGTTCCGTTTTTTTTAAATTGTCATTAAAATTACTTTTACTAGTGGCTCTATTTTACTTTTCTTGTTTCATTTCACTTTTTGCTTTACCTTCTTTGACGGTTTCTTGCTATATTTCTAAATATATGTATCTTTAAAATTTGTCTTGTTTTCAGCATTTACATGTTGTTTTTTTTGTTTGTAACACCCGTGTAGTCGTTTTTAATTTTTGCTTTACTCCTCTTCTTCGAGCGATTTCTCTGGTAAGCCATATTTTGGACAACACATGCCCTCTGTGCCGTCCATATTAAAACAAAATATAGTACGTTCGATTTCTGTGGGCTCATGTGGCACAATCCCATGCACTTCTTTCAGCTCTGCTTCCGGGAACCATGCCGGGTCTGCGTCCTCTACCACTTTTATGCCACAAAGCCTGAGAAAAAATTGAATCAAGTTATTTTTGTGTTCAAACCAAGGCAAGAATGTTAGAAAATAAAATTGTGCCTTTCGCGCTGGGAGCAACTGATGGTGACGTAATAAAAGTCGAAAAAGGGAGAGTAAAAAAAGACATTCTAAATAGAAGCGCAGAGGAAATGGACAAACGACAGTACGATTGAAAGTTTTGCTAGCATAGTTTGCGTAAAATAAAAGCCAAATACTTTTATTTCCTCAAAGAATGGGCGGATGCTGTCAAATCGACAAAGAGAGGACTAGCGGTGCACGGAAAGCGGAATCTTATAATCTATCATTCTTGAGCCCTAGGAATATTGAACAGGCAGTATTAATAGAGGAAGTATAACAAAATAACATGTATTTTGTGTTTGCCAAAAGAAGCTGAAATGTTAATAAAATCAAGAAACACAATCTATCGAATCGCACCAAAAAATAACAAATGAAAAATGTAAATAAGGTTTGACAGTTCAGCAGCAGCTTAGAATGAAAATAAAATCGAATTAGCTCATGATTCAATAATGAAAGGTTTAATACATAAAAATCTTTGCTCCTCACTCTTCACATGTTGTCTCCTTTAGCTAAAACAGTGTAACTTCATTTGAAATGTATGTATGAGTCTTATCAAATATTTTTAAATAGTAGTAAAATTAAAAAAAAAAAATGTTCCAGTTGGTCAATTGGCTGATATTTTTCCTGAAAATTGTGAAAATTTGAGTAAATATTTTATGGAACGTAAATATGTAGTTTTATTTGCAATTCATTAGTAATTTGTAGATCGAGATCGTGATTGGGATACTGAGTGGCGGTTTCCCTGCTTCTTGACCGGTTAAGCTCGGCGTCCTAGTTCATTTTTATCTCCACCCATGTGCGAGCGTGAGTTAGCAAAACCTTTGCTATTCCCTATTTTTTTGCCAAGCGTAAGTATGTACTTGCAATCACACTGTGAAAACTTCTTTTTATAGAAATTCTTCGCTATAGCCGCTTCAGCGATTTTGGCCGAACTTCTCCCTACAATTTGTGGTGCGCGTCTCGACGAAATTCACTCGGACGTTTGCCGTTGCCTGCCGAGAGGCGACCGCTATTAGAAAAAACTTTTTTATTTTTTTTTATTTTTTGGATGTTGCTTGCCCCGAGCTGGATTCGAACCTGGGACCCACCGAATGAAGCGCGCAAATGCTACACACTCGGCTACGGCGGCCATCAATTCATATGGCTCAGAATATTACACAAAGTTCCAACGAATTCGTGTTGCTTGGTTTTTATAAGAACAAACAATTTAAATCACATTTTGTTTTAATTGTGAACTACAAAAATTTGATTGTACCCACAATTTCATATATCTATCACTCAATGTAGAAAGCATAATTTTAATTACTTATAATACTGATATTAGTTAATTAAAATCAACGTTTGCATGACGAAAGAGTTTCCAATCAGAATAATGCATCAAATATTTCGTATACTGCAAAACATATTTGGATTTTGTGCAACTTACATTCTACCACTAATTACATGCTTTGCGTGCTTGTTAAAAACTTTTTTACAAAAAGGGATTACATTCTTTCGCTTTTCTACCTCCTTCGTAAATGTAACCTTTTGTGCGGCAGAACTAGAAATGAGCTTGCATTATGTATCAAACCTTCAATAATTGAATCATGGAATTAGCTACTCTGTCATGATTCAATTATTAAAGGTTTGCTCACTAGTGGCATTCCCTTACAAAAGGTTATTTTCATGTTGCCTAAGCAAAATCTATAGTGCAATTTTAAATTTTTATTCAAAGAAAGAAAACATCCTGCTAAGGGAGCCGATTTTGTCAAGGAGAAGCTTTACTTAGCAAAGCTTTGATTATTGAAACGTGCTACTCTGCTGCTACTACATCTCCAATGTGCCATAGTTCAAATAAAAAAAACCAAAAATTCAAAATACTTACCGCAATATCGCTACGATCGGTATCCATAATATTGACGAGAGTATCAGAAAAAATGCAATGACAACACACCAATGTGGCCACTCGAGTTGTTCGGTTAGCCCTTTGGCAGCTATCCATGCCGGATAACTACTGCCTTCGGTAAGCATTTGGTAGAAGGAGGCTATTAATATCGTTATCATAGCGCTGGGTGAAAGATATTTCCAGCATATCATCCAATATAAGCCTGGACGTGAACCTGTCATCATTTCAATATCATCGGAAAATCTACCAAAGGAGACAAAAAAAAATGAATAAAATATTTAGTTTTGGAGGGCATTTTACGAACCTTCTAACACCGTAGATATAGCTGATCGACAGACATTCAAAAAGTGCAATGATCAGAAGCGGAAAGTTGCCCGCGAAACTATCCATCAGTTGAAAAATATAGCTGCCGGCGCCATTCGCAAAACACATAGATATCAAGCAACAGGAAAAACATAGGCCCTAGAATTGTAGAATTTGATTAAAGTATAATATTTACGAAGGGGGGTTCTTCGACAACAACAACACAAATTCAACTTACTTACCCCCACAATCCATTCCTTTGGCAGATTCGGAAACAGTTTCATATCTACCAGCGATGTTACGACACCCTCCAGTGTGCCAAATTGTGAATCAATGCCTAGCGTGAAAAGCATTAAAAAGAAAAGCACCGCCCATATTTGAGCACCGGGAAATTGATTGATCGCTTCGGTGAATATAATGAATGCCAAGCCGGTACCAGAAGCGCTCTGTCGCAAAAAAAAATGAATAATTTTATAAAATTTTAATTTAAAGGAATTTTTCTATCAATTTTTAAACTCACATTCGCCAATTCCTTTTGTAGGTCACAAACTGGTAGATTTGTCGTTTTATTTTGTGCAATTAGACTTTGCCGTTCCTCATTGCAACGATCGAATGTGGAGGTGGCCTTGAAGCCGATAACCGAAAATACCACAACACCAGCAAACAGTGAAGTGCCACAATTAGTGAGTGAAACCAAAATAGCATCACGATAACAATTGTTGTTAGCGGGATTGTAAGAACTAAATGCGATCAACCCTCCAAAAGCCAAACCCAAAGAAAAGAAAATCTGTGTGCCAGCCTCCAACCAAACAACAGGATCAAGTAATGTTTCCCAACGTGGCGTAAAGAGATGAGCAACGCCCTCCGAAGCGCCTGTAAAAAAATTGAAGATAGAAATGAAATTTAATGAAGGCAAAATTTTCCAGTCAAAATATCTTTCATCAGCCGAGTACCAGAAGTTTGGCACTCAGTAGTTGGGGTTTTGCTTAGGTTGGTGTAGAGTTTTCATATTAGAAATCTGCACTTTTAAAGATAGAATTTATGTTGTATATTTTTCCAATTTTTTCTTTTCATTTTCTAAATGTTTAGTTTTTTTTTTACACGGCAGCGAGTTTATCGAATTATCTAGCGGTGCAGTTCAACTACAAGCAAGTAGTTAGTTCGGTATATTTTAATTTATATTAGCAAAAAAAGAGGTGCAACTCTCAGTATAGCACCACATAGTGTGAAAAATACAGCAACAAATGTATTTAAATATTCATTTATGAAGTTTTTTTATAACTTAAAGTCAGTGTTCTGTAATTCAGGCTCATCTCAAGTCATTAAATTTCTGACTTTCAATTAGAGACATTTTTTGTGACTTGGAATGATTTCGGTATTCAGTAAGTAACAGTCTCAAAAAATTTCACTTTGGTGAAAAGTAATAGTGAGCTGGTTATCAGCTAGAGAAGCAAAATCAACTTTAATAAATTAAGCGGTAGTTTTTACAGTCTTAAGCAAAATATAGCGTACGACGTATGTACATACATACTTTCATCAATTTCTTTGCTTTGTTTATGATCTGCTCACGACCAGCTGACATTATTTTGAGACTAGAGACTTGAGGCGACTTATTAAATAGTCTCCAAACCAATCTCACCACCGAAAAGTCACTTACAAAAGTATTTCATCATTTAAAGAATTCACCTCGTTTATAATTATTATTGAACTACTTTTATGAATTAATTCAAAACGAATTCTTATAAGGTGATAGCATCCCATGAGGTGAATGGTTGTTTCCAATTCGTTGGGTTGTTTTGTTTACACAAAAAATATGTGTGCAATACTGGCGAATTCAGATTATGACATTTCATTCGCAAAATTACACAAACGAAATACATAATGGATTCGCCTTGGTATCTTGCTATTACCTTCTGTGGATCCACCTTGTATTAATCCTTAAAAAAACAGACTTAAGAAATTATCTCGTTAAGTACTATTACGAAAAACACAAAAAAAAACTTTTCAATACTTAAAATATATTATTATGAAGACTTTAGAATTTGAATTTTCGAAATAAAAATCTTTCTAGGTATAAACCTAATGTATCTCGCTTAGGTATAATTATTAGGAATATACTTTTATAATTTAAATAACGTAAAAAGTCTTGGAATACTTTTAAAAAATATGTACCTCCCTGATAACACTGTCCGACAGTGATTTTATACTTTTGAAGCGACCTAGTAGAAATTGTTTATCTAGTCGAATAGTACACGAAACCACGTTCCAAAGATTTCTAACACCCCCAAAATCTTTTTTTAGAGTCGAAAAACCGTTTTTCTAGTTTTTTCATCTTACGTGTGTGGCTTATTTGTGGACAAGTCACATCGCTGGGAGTTAAAAGAATTTCAGAATATGGAGTTATCTGCATTAATAGCCAACGATGTATTGATATGTTTTACCTTGTAATTCTTCTTACATTCAGCAAATTTCTTCATTTACACCCGGTACCTCTGGAGGTTAGATTTTGGATTATGCTGCATAACTTGAAAACTTGAAGTCCTTTTTGAAAGAAATCAATTGGTATCTTTAAGTAGTGATAGCCTGTCGATGATATATAACCAAAAATTATCATTCTTTTCCAATTAGTGCCGAAAAAATTACATCAAAATCGAAATAACAGGCAAATTGGGCGGAAAATTCAACTTCTAGCATAAAAAACACGTTATACTCTTTTCAAATTAACAAAACACTATACATATTTCGAAAGTGTAAACACTCACCTATCCAAAACCGTTGAGTATTTTCAATTCGATTGAAAAAAGAAGAAGTATGAAGTTTTTAAGACGAAAAAACTAAAAAAAACGGTTTTTTGACTTTAAAAAAAGATTTTGGGGGTGTTAGAAATAATTTGAGCGTGGTTTCATGTACTATTCGACCAGATGAATAATCTCTACTAGGTCGCTTCAAAAGTATATTCACTTTTTTTTTTGTCGGACAGTGTATTTAAGTCGCAAAATTTTCAAAACTCAAAATAATTATCTCACTGATAATTATAATGAAAAGTTTTTTATAATTTAAGTTTCAAAATAAGCCATTCAAGACTTAATGAATAGCGTCGCTGATAATTGTTATGAAAATATTTTAAGTTAAGTGCAAAGATCTTTCTGGACTCAACAAATTTTCCATTTATAATTATTATTAAAGTACTTTTATTATTGAAATCTAAAATATTATTTTTTCCCCCTGATATTCAATTCACGTGTAATAGTCTTTGAAGGCATACAAAATTTATCTCGCTCCTCAAATTTCAGTCTCAGAATAAAAATTACTCAATACTTAAATAAATGAATTCGTGGATAATTAATATAAAAATATTTCCATAACCTAACTAAATAATTAAGTTAGCATAAAAGCCTTTGAGTATTTCAAAAATTTACCTCGTTAATAATTATTACTTTTATAATTTAACACAAAAAAAAAATGTTTCGCTGATAATTATTATAAACAACGAATACACAAAATAAAAGCTTTTCAAGGCGGCAAAAATGTACCTTGTCGATAATTTTTAATAATAAACTTTTAAAATTTAAGTAAGATCCTTAAATACTTAAAAAATGTACCTCCTTAATAATTATTACAAAAGGCTTTTATATATTAAGTCACAAAAGAAAAGACTTTCGAGACCGAAAAAGATTATATCGCTGATAATTATTATGAAAAAATAGTTGTTTTAAATGTCGTTCAAGACTTTCAAAATTTATCTTGCTGATAATTATTATTTAGACTTTTAAAAATTTCAATATCAGAATAAAAGTATTTCCATACTTTAACAAATGAATTCGAGGAAAATTAATATGAAAATACTTTTATAAATTATAAATAGCCTTTAAAAACTTCAAAGAAATGCTTTATTAATAATTATTATACAAAGACTTTTATAATTTAATTTTTTAAAAATTTAGTTCGCTGATAATTATTATAAGAAGACTTATACCTTAAGTCAAAAGATGAAAGACTGTAAAAGGAGTATATCGTTGATAATTATTATAAACAGATTTATAATTTTAGTCTCAAAATAAAGAGGTTTCAATACTTAGAAAGAATAGTTCGAGATAATTATTTTTAAAAATCTTTTAAGACTTAAACATATTTTTTAATTCATAATTATTATGAGAACCTTTTATTATATATGTAAGGCTCAAATAAAAGTCTTAGAATTAAATTTTAGTCTCAAAATAGTAGTTATCGATTACTAATAAAAAAAGTTGTACACTTTTATAATTATTCATATATAATTATTATTATAATTTTTAGAATCAAGCAACAAGGAGTAATAATTCATGGTTCCTTGATTAAAATTTGTTTCAATTTCTAACTAAACGTAAAGAAAAAAAAATTAATATATGTATATTTTTTAAATATTTATTGTAAGCTGAAGAAATAGGGGTATATCCCGATAACCTGGATGCTGTGAATAATCTCACTCACCTTTTAGCGTAATTCCACGGAAGAAAAATATAATAAGCACCACATATGGAAATATGGCTGTCATATAGACGATTTTACCCGACGACGTAATACCCTGTACCATACAGATGTAGACGAGGAACCATGACACGAGTAACGCTATAGCCATGTGAAAATTAAAATTTGCCGGCTCATTGACACTTTCGGAGCATTGAAGTGTGGTGCGGTACCAGTAGAATTGTGTGGGCGAAGAGGCCTACGAGAGAAAAAAGGAAAAAAAAAGTAAGATATGTAAAATTTTAACAAAACAATTGTAATTACAAAAAAAAAAGTTAGAAACAGTATTTTGCCGTGAATGTTTGAACAAATTTTAAACAGACAAAAGCCGAATTAGGGTTGCCACTTTTCGAAGAAATTCCAAATACCCTATTTAAATAAACTATTTGTATATGCAATACAATAGTAGGGGTATTGAAACGAAAAGTTTTAAGTTAAGGAAAAATGGTGTTGCCATGGCTAGGATATACAAAAAACTGTTTTTACATGAAACCCGATGACGTCATTTTACTGAGAATGTATGAACAAATTTATATATCATTCGGAAAAATTATAAAAAATAAAGTAAATAAAACATATACAATATAAAAGGGTATGGATATTAAACGTAAAGTCGAACTTAATTTAATTACACACAAGTTATATTAAATAATAATAAATATTTGTAATATTAAAATATGGGTGTCAACGGGTTCGTTTTGCTGAAAAGATGATTTATATTTTGAGGAGAGTTACCACCAGTTTGGAATAATACGCAATGAATTGAATGGAAAAATACATTTTAAATTTGGTTTTTTTTAAATAACTTTGGGTTTCGGTTACAGAAAAATGTATGAGTCCGATATTAGCTAACTCTGCGAATAGGACGGTCTTAGATTATACGAATTTATCGACTTGTCAAGCATTTCCGCTCAAATTCGACGTCCTATGCTATTATGAGAAACTTGATAGAACTGCTTTCCGAAACTCTAGGAAAAAGTTCCTTCAGTTTTTCGAGCTTTTTCGGATCCAGAAAAAAAATTAATAAACTTAATGAATTTTGTAAATTTTTTTATAAATTTCCTATCAGCACAATTTTGAAATAAATTATTTCTATTTATGTATATGTCTATATTTATTTATGTCTATAGAACTTTGTCTGAGTTTAACTTTTTTTTAGATTTAGATTTAGATTTATATAATACAAAATTGGTACTTAAATTCAAATTTAAAGCATATGTTTTGAGTTATAATTTAATCTGTTTATGGTATTTAATTCTCAACTGTCTGTGTACAATTACAACAATTACAACTAATAGAAATAACTCGACTCCAGCGCCACCTATCCTCCTAACAATTTGAGCTCAATCGGTTCATTAGTTTTCGAGTCTATGCACTGAACACCGACAGACACACATGGCTTTTATAAAAAAAATAAGAATAATCTATTTTTACCCAAGATTTATTATCTTTACAGTAGCCCCTCCTTTCCATGTCCATTAAATTTGCTCATTTCCACTTTGACATATTTTTCTGAATACATTTTCACGCTGTAAAAAAAGCTCAAAACAATTTAACAAATCTGGATTTAGAGACTATCTGATAAAAAATTAAATATATTTTCTTGATATTTTTAAAATGATATCCATTCTAAATATAACAAGACTTTTTTCTTGAACAAAGGACGTATACATATCTTCTTATTTTTGTTCTATTTTATTAAGTAGTTTTCTCTGTGTGTGTGTATGTACAAAAATGTCTGCACATTCACAAATCATTTATTTATAAACTCGCGCCCCTTAAAGCCATATTTATTGTATTTATGCTCGAATGAAGAATATTGTACGTTTTCAATCTTCCACTAGTTCACTAGTATTTACTTTTATGCCATAATACAGAGTGATGCAAATATTGTAATTTTGTGAATGCATGTTTGTTTGTATGCATGTATGTATGTATGTTTCTTACCACACATTCTGGCTCATGGTCATAGGTGTAATTGGCATATAGGCGTGTGGGGCAATCGGCCCAAGGCAAAGGCGACTCAAAACTATGCAACAAGTAGATGAGGCACCAGGCAATTATGGTATTATAATACAAAGCGACAATATAACTGACAACTGCAGATGAGATGCCAATGCCGCCCAAATATGGAGATACCTGTAAGGGATGGATAATAGAAGTAATGAATAAAAAAGGGCTTAGGCTATAGGATAGTTTTTATTTTTTTATTTTGTTCTTTACCTGACTCCACACACCAATCGCACCTTTGCGCAGTCGTTGGCCTACAGCCAATTCCAGATAGAATATCGGCAAACCCTGTATACACAACATTATGAAATAGGGCACAAGAAAGGCACCACCACCATTCTTTTGCGCCAAATAGGGAAAACGCCAGACGTTACCCAAGCCAACGGCGTAGCTGAAAAGGATATATACATATAATAGAAAAATATTTCTTATAAATAAAATAGAATTAATTTAATATGTAAATCGATACTATTTAACTTTTTTGCTACAAGCAGGTTTTAGTCAAATGAAACTTTTGTCATCAAATGGATAAGATGCAGTTTGCTAATACTATTTTCAAGCTCCACAAGGTACTGAGGAATGAGAATTTGTGAATATTATTAAAAAGTTATAGGTTTTCTAGTGTATGTATGAAGAATTTATGATTGTGGCCCCTTTTAACACTCAATTAACAAAATACTCAATTCTTTAGATATGCAATAATTTTAGAAGTTACAGGCAGTAGATGAAAAGATTTTCAAAATGACGTATGCGACGCGACATACAAATCTATCCTCTCTCTGCTCTCATCTATTCAGAACACTCCTTCTAAACTCAACACAGACATATTCGTCTTCTTTCTGTCTAGCTTATCTGATACTCTCTTTAGGCCGAGATATAGATTACATTCTGCAATTAAATATCGACTTTCAATATGAAATACATATGTTAATATATATAGATTAAAAATATATCCACCTCAAAATATAATTAAAAGTGCCAGTAATATTCACTATATTTCTCTTGCCAGAGAAGGCATGGGAGCGAATAATGAAATTTCCCATGACGCTCACGCTCACTTTTACTTTTCCGCTGTTTTCAAAGTATTCGCACGTATTAATTTATTACTTTCTAAGAATGAAAACGGCGACCTGATGACCGACATCCAGAGTACTTAAAAATTATATATAGAGCACTTCTCCACGCTGCCAGATGTTGGTGACCGGTAAATGTGATGATCCGAACCTCCGATCAATGAAAATGTAACCGAATTTTCCTCCACGACTTGGACGAAAGACGAATAACAATAAATTATAAAGCGCGTGTGCGCGCTTCATTCGGTGGGACCCTGGTTGAAATCCATACCAGGCAAGTAACATGAAAAATTATAGAAAAAGTTTTTTCTAATAGCGGTCTCAAAAATCACAAAAATCATTTGCCGTTCGGAGTCGGCGTAAAACTGTAGGCCCCTCAATTTATGTTACAACATCAAGCCGCACATCACAGATTGTGGGAGAAATTCGGCCAAAATCGCTTAAGCGGTTATAGCGCCAATTAAGTAAGTGAGTAAGTAAGACTAAAGCCCAGCAAAGCCTGTGGCGCTATTCAAGTGCGGCGGCGAGCAGCTGGAGGTTGAACGCATACTTGCATGCTGATTGGAATTTAAGTGTATTCTGTCTAATTCACAAAAAAATGCGATCCTGTAAGTACGATATGCGCCAATTACTGCAGGATCACAGCAGCATGGACGCTGTCAACATCGGATGAGATAAATAAAGGGTGGTTAAATTTTAAGGGCCGATGTTGATATTGAATAAAACACAAATTATTTTGGAAATTATTGTAATTTCTTTTTATTATGATAATATGGTGTGGTTCAATTATGTATGGAACAAAATATCGGCCAAATGTCCACCGCGAACTCCGGCACACCTCCGTCCGATGGTCCAAATTTTCGATGACGCTGAGGCATAATTGAGGTTCTATACCGTTAATGTGCCGAATTATCTCATCCTTTAGCTCTTGAATTGTTGCTGGCTTATCGACGTACACCTTTTCTTTCAAATAATCCCAAAGAAAGTAGTCCAACGGTGTCAAATCACATGATCTTGGTGGCCAATTGACATCGCCACCATGTGAGATAACACGGCCATTGAATTTGTTGCGCAAAAGAGCCACTGTTGGAACCACATTCATATGTTCTAATTCGGGCCATAAAAAGTTCGTTATCATCTCACGGTAGCGAACACCAGTCACAGTAACTGCCTGACCGGCCTCATTTTGGAAAAAACGGCCCGATAATGCCGCCAGTCCATAAACCGCACCAAACAGTCACTCTTTGTGGGTGCATTAGTTTTTCGACAATTACTCTAGGATTATCATTCGCCCAAATGCGGCAATCCTGATTTGATTGATGATTGATCATCATCATTTTGATTTGAACGCCCATTTTCATAAAAAGCCTGCATAACTTTAACACGTTGCTCGATTGTGTATCTTTCCATGCTCGAATTTAGTTAGTCTGAAATTGAGAAATGTCAAATGAAATGCAGAAAAAAACTTGACGTTTAGGTGCGGTTCACTTTCAACACCGGCCCTTAAAATTTAACCACCCTTTATATTACCCTTAGAGTATTCGAGCGACCTTTGCGTTTGTACGAATGGAAAGAAGTGGCCCAGTCCTGAAAGTATTCAACGGGGCAGAGGAAGAGGAAAGATCAGGTGGAAAATGATTTCGCTTCACTTGGCTTTTCGAATTGGCGTCAGTCATTAGCGTTTAAGTTTAGAGTTTAATTTCTCTACGCAATCTAAGGCTAAGAAGAATTTTTAACCTCTTGGGATGAAAGAGCTTGAAGTATCGTTAACTGTCACTCGACTTTTTGCGTCGGAAGTTTAGCTCTATACTCGGACTTCCGTCTGACACCGATTGGCACCGACAATTTATCCTGTGTCAGAAGACCCCTGCTTCAAGGCCGTCTGCGCTTTCCAATAGATCTAAGAAAAATATGCCTCTCTAGTTTGGAAGCACTACAGATTGCTTTCTTAGCTAGTTCTATTCGGGACATTTTCTCAAATTGGAGAGTAGTGAAGAGAGTGTGTACATCTTTTTGGATGAAAAGATCTTTGCTGGAGGCAAGTTTGCTGTATCTTAATGTTTATAATTTATTACTGCGCTGTAAATAGTATGATTTGGAAGAGGTAGGATTTCTAAATTATTTTCAAATTTCTTCAGAATGGTACGATTTTCAGCGCATGCCTGTGTATTTTTCGTCGCATAAACTGATCGGAACAACTTTAACTGAGAAATAATATTATAATTTTTTTTTAGGATAGAAATATGTTGCAAGTAACTGTTTATAATTTTTAGAATTTTTTTTGTTGCTAAAATCGTATCTTCGTTTTTATTTGAATTTTGTGATTATATATATAATAAATACTACCCAAAAATTAATATAATGCAAGCCAGAAAAATCTAAACATCCTTCTTAAGTAGAAGTATCCAATGATACACATCACAATACCTTGCACTTGATTTGCTTTTAGCGCACGCGACTCCTCAATTCACTCACCCTATAGTTGCGAGCAAAAACATAATTTTGTTATCCCAACTTTCACGTTCATCGCCCTCTTTTTCGCCCTCGACAATGTCTTCTTGTTGTGCATCGACTGTCGCCGCTACAGCTGCGGCCAATTCAATTTTTGATTTACTAGTACTCGCCTCTGCGCCAAAACCGTCCGGTTCTAGTTCGGTCGATTCATCAAAAGCATCGCCTAGGAATGCTTGATTGGTCGCACCATACATAGGTTGGGTGTGATGGTGATGATGATGGTGATGTGTCCCGCTGGCATGGTGTTCTTTGGGTACAAGACGCCCACGCATTTCCTAAAAGCGGAAAATAACGGAAGGGAATCGATGAAATATATTTTGGTAAAATTAAGAAGGTGGGTAAAGTTATTCTAGAACTAAATTGAAAAAATACGAAAAATTAAACAATTTCATTAAATTGATATATGTACATAGCACTTGTATTTTCGTTTAAAGAAAGAAGTCCTCGGGTTCAGATAAAAACAAACGAAACTTTACACTAAGGATGGCACAATGTCACAGTTGTTTACAAAAAAGGAGAAAATAAAGTGAAATGAAAGTAAAATTTCTAACCTAAAGTAACGTTTTGACCCTCACTTCAAGAAACCCTAGAAACGCAGAAACTAAAAAAATACCAACATTTATTTATACTATCTTTCTTTAACATCAACATTGCATGTTAATGGAGGATGCAAAGGAGACCGCGAGAAATAAAGTCGCAATCAAAAAATTAAATAAGACCGCGCGCTGTTAATTCATTTTTGAAAACCCGCAACCAAAAAAATACTTTGAATGGCATAGCCGGTTTTGGACCGACCAGGGTTAAATTTTTAAGCGCGCCCCAAAGCCGCCTACGTAAAAAGGAGTTCTCCCTTAATTCACGAAGCCCGTGTAAGAGACGCGTGAAATAAGGTCATTAGCAAAAAAAAATCAAATTAGCCCGCAGTTTCCAAATGACATTAGCTTTAAATGCACGCAGGTTTTTCTCTGCAATATTCAGCCCTCTAGCTCATTCCCACATTTGATTTTTGAGGGGTTTCTTGCAGTAAGGTTCAAAACGACGCTTTCAGCTGAGAGCTAATTGTTTATAATGTTCTGTTGTTGCTCTTTGCGCATCGGCAGCGAAATATGAAGTTTGTTTTGCATTAGTGTAAAGTTTAAATTTTTCCATAGGTCTAAATATTATTTGTACTACCATTTTGTACTTATACATTTCAGTTACTCACCCGTAGTTCCAATTGGTCGATGCTCTTCTGACTTTTCAAAATGATGTCACGGGAGCTTTGTCGCCGCAAAAGTTGTGCTGTGTTCGCCATTTTTAATATATGTATATTTTTTAGTCTGGTTTTTTTATATGGTAGTTAAATTAGCTTTCCGTTATCTTTATTTATTTATATGCGTTGTTTTTGCGTTTCTCAGTGTCTTTGGTTTTATTAGCTTA
The DNA here is from genome assembly GCA_951828415.1 of Anomoia purmunda. Classification (NCBI taxonomy): domain Eukaryota; kingdom Metazoa; phylum Arthropoda; class Insecta; order Diptera; family Tephritidae; genus Anomoia; species Anomoia purmunda. The sequence continues at coordinate 23,906,347 of OX639995.1, forward strand.
TTCCTTTTAATAACAATAAGTAATCTCTATTGGTGTATGAGTAGTATATTTCGCTTTGTCTGGTCGTTTGAGTGCTGCGCTCTTTTTTTCTAATCGTATTAATTGCGAGTGTTAGTAGCTGAATTGCAAGGTCGAGGATTGATGATTAAGTTTTCAGTAGTTACTTGTGCGATAAAATGTTGATGTTTTTTAATAAGCATATCGCCTTTTAACTGTTTAATAGCGAGAGGTAACCAAATTGTCCAGTTTAATATAAAAAATAAATAAAAATGCTATTAAATTTTTTTAAAATTACAGATTAGAAATGGTTCACCCTTTCAATATATGTAATATTTTCATTATTTCGAGTTATTCTTTTATTCGGTTTTATAAAAATTTTCTACTTATTTCATTATAAAATATAAATATTATCCGCATTAAACCTCATATATTAACACGTTCACGCCGGCGCATACCACTGGTGGCCCGCGCTAGATTGTCTCGTTGGGCGGCGCGTACCACTGGTGGTACGCATTCGATTGTGCTATTAGAAATAATGAAAATTTAACGTATATTTATTAAAAATATTTATTTTTATAAAATTATAGTTAATAACGTGTCATATAAATAAGTTTTGTTCAATAACATAAACATAATAATACAGTATTATAAATGTAACTCAATAATGTAACTAATAATGTAAGCGCCGCCTAGCAGCAAAAAACATTAAAGTCGGCCCCGGCGTTAACGTGTTAATGAAGAATATCCATCAACAGCGAAGCGATCGTATTAAGAATTAGCTAAAAACGTATCTAGTACATGGCTTTCAAATGAGACAAGTAAAGGAGAGTCAAATTGGCGGTTATAACAATTTTCGAAATTATGGTTTAAGTTAAAATTCCAAGTGTACACCAATTTGGTAGAGTTTAATATAGTAGTTTCGGAGATATTTCTAGATAGATAGATTGCTTCGTTTTTCGTGACAGTTTCGCCTTGACAACTAAGATGAACACAAAAGGGGTATTCTCGATCCGTTGCATGCTATGTATCATGGTGCATATATAACATAAATAGCATGATTGGATATCCCTGTTGTGGTTTCATTTGTTCGAATATTATGCAATCTTTTCATGCTCAGGCTGCTATGAACTCGGTGTGTTTGCAACCCCGGGTCAGCTGTTATTTAATTTGTAAGCAAACCAAAAGTTGGAGCATTTGTAAGCATTTGACACATGCATTGTGAAAGAATACAAGTGAGAAATCTTAACCCATAGACGTCAAAATTTGGCACAGCTGAGATCACCTGATGTAGCAACTCTCAGCATTCTTGTGTCATTCACTGAGGGAATTTCTATGTATGACAATTAATATTGGCTATTTATGACATTTAATACCAGCCGCCGTCATCTTTAATTTAGCAGCCTTCTCATTTGTATTCATTCACAATGGGCACATTCATGCTATGAACGAATAAAATGAATTCTCCATTTGGGCCATACCATGGTATTGCAAGTATGATATTCATGTTCATGCAATAAATCGAGAATACCTCTATACAATTATACTGAGTACTCCACACAACCAACGCCGACGCCAAAGCGAAGCTGAGAGTTCGCCAATTGTCACCTTTTTGCGCGCTTTGACAATCAACTGATTTTCATATTTCTTTTATCACCCGCATTCGCTTAGAAACAGACCAATTTTCTACGAAATAACAATGTAAATTAAATGATTAACCGAAATGAATGCTCAGCATTATACTTTTTTACCATTCACAATAAAAAAATTAGTGTTGTCAAAGCGTTAATTGTGGCATTGCAAATGTCACGTAAAGTTAAAGCTTTTTATGTGGACTCGCTTTTTATGCTTTAAAGCAAGCTTATTTGCAAATTTTCATATCAAGATTGTGAGAGATGTTACAGCGTTTTTATTAAAGCAACGAGTTTTCTAAATTTTTTTACTCAAGTTACCCTTGTATGGAAATATTTTTACGATTTCTATATTTTTGAAATAAGCTTTCCATAAATATTGGGTTTTTTCATTTGCCATTATATGACAAAGAGGCGGTAGTGGTTTTAGTCCAGTTTTTCAATTTTTGAAATTATGCTGAAATATCGCATATTTTTTATTTTAAATACCGTTACATAGTAAATACCGTTATGTGGTACCTTGGATTTGTGTACCAAGTTTCGTTGAGATATCTTAATATTTACTCGAGTTATCGGACGAACGAACAAAACCATATAGTCGAAGTTTCATATTTTCTAGAAAATACATGAAAAATCAAGATATCAAAAAAATGTCATCAAACTTTTAAATCTGAGATTTTAAGTATGCAGTTTTGTAGCCCATTAAATTTTATAATATAACAAAGAGTGAGTTTCAACTGGCTTGAAATTCGCGTTAATTTTCCATAATTTAATTTTTTTGCTGATGGTGCTCAGAATTTTCTTGCATGTAAAAGCAAATTTTTGATCAGAAAAAAATATCAAAATTCCCAACAAGAATGTTTAGCTACTTGAAACTTGCACTTTATGAATGGGAATCGGAATAAAAAGTTAGCATTATGGATGACAATTTTTTTTTTAAATTGTTAAAGTTATTAATTATATAGAAAGTTTGAAACCTCAACTTATGTATAAGGTTTTTGTCTTAGAACTATCTAAAATAATTAAAATTAAATAAACAGATACGCAATTTTTTCAAATTTTTATTTATGACCAGAGACCACAAACTGGCCAAAAAATGCCATCAAAATGTTTCTATTTTCAGAAAAGGTTGTAAACTATGTAATTTATTTTTTATAACCGCATTACAAACCATCGCATTATTTAATATCTATGGGACTATTAGAAAACCTACAGGCGATGCCCCTATATGTCTGAATCATAATTGACGAATAAATACAATAGCCAAGCGATTCATTTACTCCAATTACTTAGGCGCAATATTTACCATCCATTATGTTATAATGACCGGCCGCACATTGCTCATACGCCGTGGTGAATGAGGGCAACAACATTAACTAAATATGTGCATACATAGTTATGCCGCCAATATCAATAGCTTACTTCATTATATCTAGATAGGTAAGTATGGCATTGTATGTGCCCTTTGGTATATTTGTAGAAATTTTGTTATCGTCAAATAAATTCAATACCGTCTCCCTCTAAGGCTAGGCGCTCCCTATGCTCTGACAATAAAATTTGTGTATTAACACAAACTCTGCAGAATGATGGCAAGTGTGCACGCTTCTATAAAGTTTAATAATAGATATGACATGCCAGCGCGTTGCCTTTATTCCAATTTCAGATATGCTATGCGTGAAATTGGCCAACAGCGAAGTTATGATAGTATTTGGATCGAAATGAATTATTGCTAGCAGTAATTTGAGTAGAAATATCAATATCAATTAAAGGTTAAAACGCAGTCAAGTTTGGCAAATTGTAAGGGGCACATGCACTCAAAAAAAAAATATGAAGAAAAACAACTATCAAAAGAAAAAAGTCTGGATATGTAATGGCGCTTAAGAAATATTTAATATTTTCAGAGTAAAAAGATTTCGTTGAATGTAGGGTTTTATTCAGTTTGAAGAAACCTTTAATTGTTCTAACATACATCAACTTTTCGCACTGTCGCAAAAACAGAAGATCAAAAAGAAACCTTTAATCCATCCTGGGAAAGTATGGCAATTTGAAGAAAAACGTATATCAATATATATTATAAAGGAATATAGGTAGAACTAAAATAAAAGTTGGTGCAAAGGCTTTATAACTTTTATTTTAGTTCTACCTATATTCCTTTAATAATATGTAAAATAGTTTCTAATTTTTTTTATTATATAAAAAATATTTTTTGTGTTGAAGGCCAGCTTTTTATTTGTTTTTTGGGAAAGGATCGGAAAAAATTATCAAGAGTCACCACATCTCCTTATCAGATGCCTTTCTAGACTGTACCCGGGTATGAATTCACAGCGTCAGTGTTGTCAGGCAAGTATGCTGCCAGTGGCCCAAGCGGATATGCGAACTGTTGTTACCCTTCCACTATTCCTATTTCCTATATCCATACACAAATTAAGTACGGTGGTCATCCACTATTGTAATGAATGTGTATGCGGTTGTTTTTGGTTATAACAAATCTTTTTATTATTTTTAGAATTCAATACATTTGGTGTTCTCATCTATTATAGACATACATGTATGAATCGTTAAATAGTAATAAGGCTTCGAAAGTTTTCCTCCTCGCTTGGACTTTCACTGTTCAAAGTTTTGGTCACCATGGCCGATGAAGCTCATTAGGGTCTCATTTCATTCAGTCATGTAGCGTGATGTTATTTTGTATGCCATATTAAGCAAGGTGTAATTTTTTTCCTAAAATAATATAGTAATATAATAAGTTGACGCAAATCGAGGGTTATATGGTTTTACTGCGACTTCGAAAGGCAAATAATTTTTGTGAGAAGCTTTTTCCATGGCAAAAATACATTTGGAGGTTTGCCATTGGCTGATGAGTGGCGGCCGCTATTAGAAAGAATGTTTCTATGATGTTTAATGCAGTTCAAGATATCGAAGATTTGACGCCAATAGCAAAATAGTTTTCTAAATTTTGTATTGTTCTAAAGAGCAGGGAGGCAGCTGGCCAAGCACTCGATCAATAATATTATACACAACGACAAAGAATATATATAAAGTGACAGATGAGATGGCAACAAGGCGGGCACTGGTTAGGGTGGGTTGCTTTCACCTGCAATACTCCAAAAGTCATATGCAAATTGTACGAGAGAATGGGAGCTGCCTTAATATTATAACTCTCATGAAGAGGTTCCAGAATTATGATAGGTATCCTGACAGAACACAGCGCATGCGACCAAGATGGGATTAATTGCAAGCGATAGATGCAGGAAGTTTTGGGAGACAGAAACAAAAGATACATTGGAGCAATGGCTATGCCTATGTTCTGCGATATAAAGAACGCGGTTAAAGAACTTAGAAGCCACGCAATCCAGCAAGCTATAAGGCGTAGCAGTACTGGACCCTCGAGTTCTTTTCAAAATAGCCAAAATCGTTGGCATCCTAGGTGATGTCAACTATAGATCTGCGCGGTTCAAGCTTTAATGTTGAGCTGTAGATGTATTGGGAATCCTTTAAAGGGAGTTCTAATGCACATATTTAGACTTATTTTTTTAATAAAATCTGAACTCTAGTAAACACCTCAATCGGGTCTATCACAGAGTACGAAAAAACTATCGCCGACTTCACGTTAGTACGAACGTAGCATATACTTTGAAGGTATTCGTTCATAGCTATTCAGATTTAGCGATGGGCATTATCGTACGCGTAAAATTCCCGATAATCGCGCTACGATGAACTCAGCGATAGCGATTTGTCAATTTCAATTTCTATACCTGAGCGCACTAGTGTCCAGGATGTTCACATAACCGTGTGTGATTGCCTAAATCCATGGGTACAGATATAGACATATATTTATGTACCAAAATGTTCATTAAATAGAAAAATCTATTAAGCCATGTTTGTCCGTCCGTCCGTGGACCGCCACCGCTACTTGACCAAACTCTTCCAAATTTGGTATACGTCTTACATTTCCACTCAGTCAAAAAATGCGTGGGTTAAATTTTGTTTGCAAAATCTGCGTAGCCCCGCCTACTTTTCACTAAATAAGTGTACATATATACATACATACATAGTATATACGAAACTATTTTATAAAACTCTACCAAATTCGGTACACACTATGCATTTCAATTCAGTAAGCATAATAACAATAATAAAAGTAATTAAGCGCTTACACCATAGCTTGATGTTTGGCCGAACTTCTCCTACAATTTGTTGTGTGCGCCTTGATCTTGTAACACAAACGGCATAATTTCCGAAATTATATAAGAAATCAAAATACTCGATGCTTTATCATGAAGCAAATTCGCTCAAATTTGGAAGGAAGAATTTAATTAGGTGAGAAGTGTATAAAAATCAAATTGTTGGAATAAGGAGCATGGTTCATTAAAAGCAAAATAATTTCTGTCTTATTTATATTTAAATATATAACAGTAGTTTAAATGTTCAAAATGAAATGTATTATATTAAGTGGTTTTATTGCATGCAACAAGAACTATTTATTTTAAAGTAAAACCATGCACCTGGTGTTTAAATTTCGATTTAATCCGAATTTAGACTATTTTTTACTTGTATTGTACTACTGTTATTTCTAGTTAATTTATGAAATCCTACAACATTTGCATGCCGTCTCCAAATTCTTAATCAAGGCCGAAGCCGAACCGAACATTTTCAAGGTCTAAAGTAATAAATTTATGAATTTTTTAACATTCCAGATATTTATTATTATTATAAAAAAAAGTCACATAAATTTAAATCACATCCACAATATAAAAATAATTGTGCTTTTAAAAATAACAATAAACGACTTATATTTTTAATCATCGAAATTTAATAATTTTATATTGCAATGTAAAAATTATAGCCTATCGGCATTTTCACATTGTAGTCGATTGCGTATATCGGATAAAGCTGTTACTGTAGACACATTTTTTTCAACAGAAAAAATGAGATTCATAATGTATTCGAAAATGTCACAATTTCTTTTCAGCTGATATTGAATGAGAACTCGGTATGTAATGAATTATTTTCTTCAGTATTATTACTGCAAATCATATCGGTATCATGTAAATCCGAAGGGTTTTTTACCTTTTTTCCAAAGAGAAATATATATTGAAAGTGAAATTTTATAAAATTTTGTTTAAAGAAGAAAAAGTGATAATGTTCGGCGCTAAGGCTTGACTTTTTTTGAGCGAAGCCAAGCCGAACTTTAGTGACCAAAGCCGAAGTTCGATCGTTCTCTAGTGGCGACTTTTATAGTAAGGGAAGATTTGGAACAAAGAGGCGATCTGGAAATTTTCGTGTGAAAATACAATTTTGTACGACGCAGGGAGCCAAAATAGCTGTTCCAATGTATTTCAAAAATTAAAAAGTCAAGGCCTGGCCATTTTCCTAGGTTTTTCGAAGCTTTTCTTATAAAAGTCGGAACTGATTGGATCCCTGGTAAGAACTTTAGATGGAAAGTATTGAACAAAGCCCACGATGTAGGATTAAACAAAATAATGGTGAATTTATTCTCGCAAAAAATCATTAGACTACTTGAAAGCGAAATAAAGGAAAAGCAGACATAAATGTCAATAATGTAAATTTTAGACTACTTACATTCGTATATTCTTATAAACCACAGCATTTGTGAACTTGTTCACAAGTTTAAGTCATACGCCTTCTTAAACGTCTGCAATGTATACTCTTATATTCTGATAAATTTGCAAACATATCTAACCATCCCATAAAACCCATTGACTGCTCTTTACCACTTAATGGGACTTTACTTAATTATATTTACCTTTAATTGTAATACTCTATCTATCCCTTTATTCTGTGCGTGCATTACATGTACATAAATATGTATGTACATATATGTGTGCTGGCTCTATTAGGGGCGGATCCAGCAGGGGGCAATGGGGGACATTTACCCGCAACCCCCTCCCTCCCCCAGGATCTCGAAGTCTGATAGATTACTTGTATACCGTAAAAGTATTGTATGAGATAATTCAGAAATTTGCTTTGGAATCATTCAGGAATAAGCCATATAAAAATGTCACTAAAATGCAAATTGTAATTTTAGTTGCATTTTTTAGTGCCATTTAGTACCAAAATTGTTTTGTAAGAAACATATTTCTGGGAAATAGGGGAAAAAGGGTATTGTGGATACAGCGGCCATTGTGGACTAACTATTTAAAAAAGCGAGTATCATTTGAAATTTTGATTATAGCCAAAATGATATATCGGAAAGGACAATTATAAAATATAGTCAAATAATGCGTTTTAAAAGATTTTACAGTATGAGTAATCCATTGAACTTCACACCGACTATCATTCCGAATAACACTTACTCAAGATTTGAGGTATGAAATTATTCGCACCCCCCTAAGAATCGTTTCTGGATCCGCCCCTGGCTCTATTCACTTGTATTACAATACCAAAGGTGGAAAGTGTGTGAGAATCTATTTTCACGAGCGAAAAAGAAACACGGCAACCGAGAATGGTAAGAATGTGGTGTACATTAGACCGCATCACGAAGTATGAAGTTAAATAAAGTTGAAAATCACTACCCTGCAAATTGTTTAAATTTAATTTATTTAATTATAATTTATCTATTTTTATGAATATATCAATTTATCGCCCTATTTATTTATATTAACAATAATTTTTAAATTTAAATTTCGTAAGACTTCTTCCTGGTATCGAACTACCCTACCTCAAGCTCAACCTCGTACTCGTAGCCCTTAAGGCATCGCATTAACCCCTTGACTAAGTAAGCCGTGTACACAGTGGGTATTTTTTGAATTATATCTACTTGTAAAGATATTAACCAAAGGCACATTTCGGCTATAGAAACCATTAACCTACCATGTCGAACTAAGTTTTTATGTAAGCTTTTTTAAAAAACTTACTTACTATCTAATTGACGCAATAACCTCTTAAGAGACGACATTTTAAAAAACCCCATCCTAGTTTTAAGACACATTAACACAAAAATAAGCTTCATGGAAAATTACACATTTAATTTCGAGAATATTTGTTTACCGCACTATTGATCGTTTTTCCCAAACGTCTACGGTTGATGACAGAAAATTATGTCAAGGAAAATGGATATATCGACCAAATCAATGCTAATACTTATTTGAGGTGATCTCCACATGAAAGCCTACCCTCGGTCAACTGGTCATCTTCTGGCAACAAGCTTGAAGCAAATCAGGTTCAACAGATGCAACCGGCTTCTTCAGTGGCGCGGGGTTAACGGCCATGAAATGATCCTTTTTGCAGATGGGAAATTTTTCACTGTTGAATAAGTTTTTAATAAGCAAAACAACGAAATCGACGCAGAAATTTCCAAAGAGCAAAAAATGTTATTCCAAGGGTTCAACGTGGTCACCATCCAACTGCTGCGGTGGCTTGGTGGGAAGACTACCGTAAAGGCGTTACACTTCTTCACTTCTGTGTTTTAGAAGGCTTGGAAAAGCAGTCTCTTCGGTGGAGAACTTTGAATCTTCCAGCAATTTTCTGCTCCAGTACACAAGGCAAAAACCACCCAGCAGTTGCCTAAAAGCAATATTATATATATATATAATGATATGGAAGTCCATTGAATCCATTGGACTACAGTTTGTGGTAAAAGTTGGAGAACATGGTCTGTCGAGTATCCCACATAAATTTTGGAGAGTCTCAAAAAATCTTTGGTTCGAGCAGCGTCGTTAATACCAATAGAAACTGTGCGTGCGGCTATTGATCAATGGCCGAATAGTTTGCGGTCCTGTATGAAATCAAAAGATGACCATTTTAAATAAATTTTTGTACATTGCTCATATAATGTATGCAATATTAAATAAAATTAAATTTATTAAAAAATGCATTACAGTTTCATTTTTATAACGGTCTTAACTTGTAAAAGAAATTATGGCAGGACTAAGTATATCAATATAAATTTTAGGAAAAAGCCAATTTGGCTGTTTTACAGGTTGCCGAAAAGAAAAGCTCTATAAATTATACAGTCGATTCATAAATATAAGGCCAAAAATAATGAAAACTGTTTTCATTTTTGAAATCCTCACAGGAAAGGTGTCCACACCCGAGGGGCACATTTTCAACTTTTTTATGATACGGTCTAATGTGCATGCATACTTGAATATGTCCCTAATGCGTTTGCTTATATTTACTTGAATATGTCCCTAATGCGTTTGCTTATATTTACTATGTACACATACACTAAAAAAATATGTATATATGAGTATATCTGTGCCTTTACAATTCGTGAGCTTGATATGAAAATAATTGAATCAACAATTGAGTGAATCGTTACTTTTGTTTATTCACATTGCGTTGAGTTCATTGCTTTTTTGTAGGCTGGGTCGTATACGTAACTTTTACGATAAAGCAATTGTATTTCAAATACACATTTTGTTGTCAATCAAAATGACTTTTGCAAATCTTGGTATAAGCGGCAAGGCGAATCGCAATACAAGCTTAAACTTACGCTCAAACCCTTTTAATTGAAGAAATTGGGAGGTGCGATATTTATGTTGGTGTCTTAGAATCGCAGAAATATATTTGTTGCGCCTTGTATGGAAAAAGTTTATATGTAGGTACAAGTGCCCAACTCTGCATATGTATTATATTTTGGTAAGTTGGTCACTTATGTTTGTTAATTTATTGTTAATCATTTTTGTAAAGTATAGCTCGTTCTGTAAAACAAACCATTAACGAAATTGATTTTACGTAGTTCACAAAAATTCATCAAATTTCTCAAAATTGAATGAGAATTTTTGGAAAACTTTCGGGTATGCAGTTTTGCAGCCAATTCAATTTCATTAGAGTGCAAATTTTAAATGACTAAAAATACGTGTTAATTTTTTATACATTTTTTTGCTGACGAAGTCGGACATTATCACAAAATTTTGAACATTCGTTATGTGGGGGAAAATGCCCAACACCGAGAGCAAATAAAATTATCAAAAATCTACGCGTGCCGCTTGAAATTTGTACTCTTCTTTAAAATTAAAAACACAAATATCGGATTAAAAAGTTAAAAATTTTGATGCCCATTTTTTAAATTTGTTTAATTTCTTAAATTTCTATACATTTTCTAAACAATTTGAAACTTTTATTTACATATACATATATCCCTAAAAAGCCAGTTTTTTGAGTGTTTGAAAACTTACTTTGGAATTCATATCTCACTGCCATTTAAAATGACAAATTTTCAAATTCCCAAAGATTTCTTTTTAGCATATATGAAATGTATTTAATTTTTTTATATCATGAGGTTCCTTTAGACTTTAATTTGAGAAAGTATTTTGAAATTTTCAAAGATTCCTTAAAAATTAAAAAAAAGTATATATCTACTGCCGCGTGAGGTCTAAAATCAAATTCATTGAGAACTTACTTTTTTATGTCTTCTATACGAGAAAACTGGAATTTTATGCTCTTATTAATACATTTATTTTTTAATAAAACGAGATAATAAAATTACATATTCACATACTATGAATTTTATACTCTATAAGTAAAGGGAATACACTCAGCTGAAGGTATTATCACAAATTAAGCTTAAAAAAGGGCTGTTATTTTGTGATGCTCAAAAGCATAAATAACTCTCTTTGCTTTAAATTACGAATTACGAGTGTGGACCCAAATTTGTGGAAATTTTTGCGAATCAACGCACGCGATCTTTTCAAGGGACCAATTATCGCAACTCCACTATGTATACCAAACTTCAATTGTTGTATTGAATAAAAAATTCAAAAAACCCGTGAGCCATTTTATGGAAGTCAGAAATGCACATAGAGGTTTCCATTCTTTGTCGGGGAACGACCGAAATTTGCTTAAACTAGGTATAAAGTCAAGGAATAAAAATTTTTAGACATAAAAGTCATAAAAAGTCGCAAATTATTTCAACTTTTAAGTGAAACTTTTAAGCGTTCGCTAGGCTGTAATGTATACCTGCCCTTAAACATAAAAATATGGAATTTAGTGAACACATTTTTTTTTACTGAACTTTCAAAAACAACCGTTCTTAGAATCTTATATCAATATTTGCGCTGGGCTCAGTTATTATATCTTGGTGAAAGCAGCCAGAAAGAAGTTGTGTATTCAATTGTTAGCAGACAAAACAAACCCCAAGACGGATTCAACCTAAAAAAAGGGGATGGCTATTATTTTTGAGATACTATTTAAAAAAAACGGCAAAGAAAACTGTTGCGGTAAGTTTTGTTTCTTCATGCTCGGTTCACACAGCGGGTGTTTCTAAGGCTGCGAATAAGCAATGCGTTTTCACTCAAATCGACCACCCCCTATTTAGTTTCGACTATTAGTTATTCTCTACATCGAAATTCGACTTGCGAGGAAAAAATGCAATGTGTCCTTACCCTGTTTTGGTGGCATAATGATGCCCAAAATTTGATGAAATTTGATAGAGATGTCAGTGAAAATTTTATTGAAATATAGGGATATTTATTATATTGATTACATATATACAAATGTAGTGCGTGTCAATAAGAACTTTTTACCAAGTTTCAACAGTTTCTTTATTACTTAATCATTTTTCATTCATCTTTTGTAAAAATACAGTTCATTCTACAACAAGAACCGCATAAATTCAATCTTGAAACTTTAATGAAATCGAGCAAAGTTTCAGAAAAAATGCAAACAGTTTTAGACAGTTTTAGTATAAAATGGTGCAAGTTGGAAGTGGCTTAAAATTTGCGTTGATGGTTGATAATTCGTTTTTTCTGCTGACGATGTGGTAGGTAATTTTCTTCAAAAAAAAAACAAAATAAAACAATAATATGGAGAACATGAGCAATACCGTAAGCAAAAAAAAAATATCAAAAAGTATTAAGTAACAAATAAAGGATCAAAACTTGTGAAAAATCCCCTATCGTATAGTTATGATAAGCACTATGGTGGTATGAGATTTGCCCTTAAATTTATAGTATAGGCCAGCAACTTTCTGGCCGAGCGATATGGTTAATATGTAAAACTCAAAACATTTTGGGGCACTTAATTATTAATTCATACGCATGTATGTATGTATTTATATCTACTAAGGTGCGGTATGAAACGCTACTGAATTAGGATAGTAAATATATTCATCAGGGTGGTACTTAAATGTAGGGAGAGAAGTTTTTATATCAGATTTCCTAAAACCCTAGGGGAAAAGTTAAGATTCTTCATTTAATACCTACTCAAATTAATGGGGCTAAATAAAGTAGTTATTAATTGCGCATCGACATTGATACCGTCGATAAGCTGATTTAACCACAAAGTAAAACTTTTGTGTCGTCAAATTTGTTTAATATTATTTAAAATATGTGTAAAAATTAGAACTATCAACAATCGATAAATACAGCCTCTCATCCATATGCACAACCGATCGAAATGGCAAAACAAGATATGTACATAAACAAATGTAAACAAAGAGTTTTTTTTTATTATGCATTATTCTTAAATCACAATACCGACGAACGGCGAACTTTCGCTGAGTAGAGCGACGACGTCAGCAACGTTCGCCCAAAAATTTCGCCCAGTAAAACACAATTACGGCGACAACAAAAACAGCCAAATATGATGACGCAATTCAAATTTTGATTTTCAATTAGTAAAAGTATGAATAATATTTTGTGCTGAAATTTAAATATTTCGATTTAAACCCCCTCAGTATATTAAACATATGGATTGTATTTTGCCGCTGCCGCCAGCGACGGTAATAGCGATAAGTCTATCGCAACGAATATTCGTCGGACGAAAGTCGTTATTCGCTTTGGCTGTGCGCATTCTCATATACGTTCGCGACGAATTTGTTCGACATTCCCGGTATTGTGTTTTAAGCATTATGAAGCTTAAGTGTTATTGTTTTTTTTACAGATTTAAGCCAAATGTAGCGTACGCCCAATAGGCAGATCGAGTACTACCGTATTTTTGCGTTTGTTCAATACTTTCTTCAATTTCATTGTTTTTTGACCTGCTCAGGATCAGCTGACAAATTAGTGTCTTTATTTTGACACTACAGACTTGTGGCGACTTACTGAATACCGAATAGTCTCAAAATCAATCTCCCCAATTAGTGACTAGAGACTTCTTACAGAATACCAGCATTATTGTCGATACGAGTTCATTTATTCCGTCGCAATGTTTGCGGATCGATATCGACAAATTTTTCGATCGCCTCGAGTTCAATGATTAGACCCAACATGTGATATCTTCGACTATAGAAATTTAGTTTTTGGGTATCAAATGAAAAAAATTAATTTTAAATTTTTGAGTCTTCGTATGGTAATCTTAATTTTGACCCCGTGTGACACGCTTTAGCCGTCTCCAATCGGGAGCAACATTTACATGTGACACCTTTGACCATAGTATTACCGATTGAAAGGATGAGACCGGAAAAAAATTTAAATTTGATTTTTAAGGACCCCCCTAACATGCATACATACGTATGTATATGTAAATTTTGGTGGGACACAATATGATATATATGTAGATATTTCTGAAATATATAAATTACTACCCCACTCATTAAAGACTTTCACGTTCTTTCGTGCTGCGTGCTGAAGTTTACACTTTTAACTTTTTCGTTTCCGTTTAGTTCGTTCGTTGGTTTTTCCATTCACTTTTACTTTTACTACTCCTCTTCTCGCTTCCGCTTTGATAAAAACTTTCACGAATCCTTCACTGAATGCTTATATAACATCACACAAAATTCAATTGGGCACAAGCTAATTAGCCTACCATGAAACAGGCATGCACGACTGAAACGATAGCGGATCGACTGTATCGAAAAATTACCGAAATCTGTGACGTCGAATAAATGGTGGGGACGACAAAGCAACGATACAACTGAATACTGCCGAAGAAAAAGGCTAACGTTGATTAGGTGGACGGGATGCTTCTTTTTAAGTGGTGTTGTTGCAGAACGGAGTTGGCGATGCAACACATTTTGTTACGTACATATGTAGGTATGTATGTATGTATTTATTTCATTGTGGACACTTTCACTGAACGCTAATTGAGTGGGCGGTGTTGCGCGCTTTTTGGAAGCGTAACGTTGAACAAATAAAACGGTAAGTAACGGTATATGTCTGAGAATGTATGACGCGTATTGCTGCTACTTTAACTTGTAGATTTGGACGATATGTTTGTAGTGAATTTACTAGAGGAACATAGCACGATAATTGATTTTCAACGCACAAAAAAGGACACAACCAACCGACGCACCAGCCACGGCCACAGTTACACATACATATTTAGCTGTATATATGTGTGTATGTATGTAAATATAAGCACAACGTTTGCGTAACAACGAAGAAAATTTAATTTTTCATCCAAGAAAATTGTGAATTGAATTTGGCACTACTAATTCGTAAATCCTTTTTTTCTGTGGCTCATACACTACGCAACCGAAAGAAAATTCCGTTTTTATTATGTGTATAATACTATCATATTATGTCGATAGGTGGATAAACTGCGTGGCGTTATTGGCGAGGACCAACGGCGGAGACAAGTGAGTGTCACAAAGTAAAAAGCGAGACTGTTAAATGGTCTGTCTGTTTTTCTGCGAGTCAGCAATGGTATCGCAGGATATGGGAAATGGTCGAGTCAAATGATAGAAACGAGCAACGAGAAACGAGCTGTACGTAAAATGCGTACAAGAGCGCGAAAGTTTCAAAGTAACGAGTAATTGATAAAAGAGATTGTTTGCGTTGGTGGTTGAATGTCAAAAACCAGGTGGCAGTTGAAACAAACAATGACAGTGACACCAATGGTACACCAACAGTAAGGGACAGAATAGGCTAATATCGCGGTGAACTGAATACAGAACGTGACGCCGTCAGTAGTACCGCAACTTTGATTTTGCCTATTTTGACAATTCTCAATTATCCGTAGACCAAGGATTATTCACAAATGGGCGGCAAAGTGTCACTTTTTTTTTGTAGATTTATTTACTAACAGGCCTTTTCGGGCAAAGATAGTTTAAAGATAGTTTACAGTTTTACGAAAGAGAATTGTACCGACAGTTGGAAAGACTTTTTGTATTCTGGTACACATTCATGTTGAAAAGCTATAGTTATCATGCTGCATATTTTTAGGCTCATTTTTTAGCTTAAAAATTCTTAAACATCTGCAGTCTACTGATGATGCACAACAAGCAAACAAAGGGCTCCGTCCATTCCAGTCAAGTTGGTTGACTGCCATTCCGGTAATCCATGGTTCGATGCCTTGGGCATGCAAAATCAAAATATGTATGTATATATTTATTTTATTTTTTTAACTTACCGGCGTTTTTTGCACATTTTGCTTAAAATTTCCATTCTTGAAAATTTATGGAAAATGTGTATACCACAGATTTTCTGATTTTAGCGGCTATTTTAATATTTTTTATTCTAAAACTTACGTCATTTAACCCTGAATAATTGCTATGTTAAATATTTACGTTTTTAACTTTGGGTTGATGCCTAACATTCTGATGTGCAAGCAACGTTATCGATTTAACCGGTAAACTCTGAGTTAAATAGATAACTTGCTTTGTCGCAAGTAGGCCAAAGACCTGTTCCTTAGCATATCTTTCAATTCTCTTCCAAAAGAGAGAAAAGAGCTTTCTAGCTAGTTAGCAGAATAGACATTTGTCTTCCGATAGACTGTGGAGAATTGAAAAACAGTTGCCAGAATGGCCCTGTAAATCTCTGCCTATAAATCATATCTTTACACTTTTGCAAAATTAAAACGCATTTCCCACTGAATTATTGGAAGTTATTCATTCTCCCTTATTCTCTGTTTGCTAAATTTGCGATCTGTCACTTCGCCGTGGTATGGCGAAATCTTATATTCTATCATTCTAGACAATTGTAAAGCAATAAATTTGCAATATCATTACGCGAAATAAAAATGGTAATATTATATTGCTGGTTTTGTTTTTATGTTATTACTTTTAGGTAAAAATCTGACCAAAATCATAATGAAAGTTTTTACTCACACTTTTTGCACAGAAAGCCTGTTTACGTTCTTGACTTGACGTCACCAAGCTGTGAAAGGAAGCAGGCACGAAGTAACTGTAAGTACTGTACTTTTAGCGTCACCTCTAAGTCTTACTCTACATCGTGGGTTCACAATAAATTAAGGTGAACGAATGTGCGTCAGCATATTGAATAATATTTGTAGATAAATGTATTAACAGTTGATTAAAACTCAAGAATTTAAGAACATTTGTTATACTACAGTTATGTTTTCCAAAAAAAAAAATAATCTGAAATTTTCCATTAAAGAATGAAGGTGAAATTTTAATAGAAAACATTTGAATCATTTCTAAAATGTTTGTCTGTCTGTTTATCTGTTTAAACCCCGAAACCCCCGAAATTACTGAATATACATATATCCATGGGAGCTTAACTGGTGACCTCGGACATTTTATTTTTATTTGTCCTATAACAAGCAAACTACTTCCGAGGCATGATGAACTTTCCCCCTGATTTTTTACGAGATTTTTACACTTTTACTTTTTCCTTTTCTGGGTCGCTCGATATCCGATTGAAATAATATTTTCTGAGAGAAAATAGCCACTTATATTATCAAAAAATACGTCATTATGGAAGAGAGTACAAGTGTTATGGGATCATTCAGGTTTGGAGATCAAGTATTTCTTTTTTAATGTTTGTTTTCACCTAAACCCTGTTCAAATTTTTCTGGTTTTTTTTTTTTGTTGAACAAATAGGATTTTACTGAGGAATAGGTTTATGATATATTTCATGCAAACATATGCTACAAAATTATACAAATATCATTTAATTATTTTTGTTAGAAAAAACCACAGAAACCACGAGAAACAATAGAATTTTTATAAAACAATTTGCTTTTTACATAAAAAAAAATATTTTTTATTAAAAAATTCATGAAAAAATGGGTAAAAAAAATTATAACAATAGTGAAGTGAAGTGAAGTCACTGTATGGAGTACCATAAGATACGTTTTACAATCAAACCGATAACAATAAATTAAGTTACCACCGTTAAAACCAGTAAAAATGCTACGCTTTCAATGAGAAGCGATCTTTTCCTTCTTAATTGGCGCTATAACCGCCTTTGGTTCGTCGAGAGAGGGCTTTACTGCACAGTTGCCCAAATTAGCACCTGGGGAAAGAGAGATTCCTTGTGGGATTTCGCGACTGGCATTTTTATCGGTGTTGACGCTGGTTCGAAGATAAAAAAAAACCCCTCCTTTTTCGAAATTGTAATTGCCAACAGTGAGGTTAGAGCCAAGAGGCACATGCGCTGACTGTTTATTTGATGACAGGAGGTATTTTGTTTCACCCTCAATCACCTCCAGACCCATTTTCTTTGCTTCTTTAACCAGCGATGTTGCACACTATTAAAAAAGATTGTGAAATACCGCTAAAGTTCCGCAGCACGAATTATTTTTTCAAACATAAGGTTAAAGAAGTCGCAAGATAGACACCCGGTCCTTCCTAATTCTGACACGAGCAGGTGTCATTTTACACGGGTCTTTTCTAATATTTGGCGTATCATGAATATCTGGATCAAAATGAGCTGGTGCATGCAGCTTACGAGCTCTTCGCCACCACTCTTGAATAGCTCAGCTGGTAATCCATCAGCGCCCGCGGATTTGTTGTTCCTTAGCCGCGCTATTGCTATTCGAACTTCATCGAGGTCAGATGACGGAATGTTAATGTCAGGAGTTTTATTTTCTACAGCAACGCTTTCGCTGTCACCATTTAGCAAAAAGGAGAAATATTCCCTTCACAATTTTTTTTTTACAGAAATTTGTCCCGATCTTAAAACCTTCCGTAGATCGGACACTTCACCTCTGAGCAAGCATCTCAAACTCTTCGCACTCAGGTTTTTCGTTTTTTCTCTTCTTTCTTGTGAATCCTTTAATTTTTTCTTATTAATGCTAGGCGATGATTGACCAATTAGTTTTTTATTTCAAACAATTAAATTTACATACGGGTAAATATGTATATTTTTTTTTAACAAATTGTTCGGCCAAAGGTCGGTTTTTTTGTGCCGCAGCGGAACGAACTTTGGTATCCGAAGTTCGGTGATTCTCTAATGTTACTTAAAAATTCCATTGTATCTGTTGATCGTAAATTTTTTCGCAGCACAATCGCAACGATAGAGCAGTCATAGCAGGTGACTGTGCCGGAATGTAGTATGGTTGCCCAAATGTACTGCATTAACGAACGGACTCCTTGTTTCTTATAAAATACTAACTAACCAAGCGACTCTGCCTCCAATTGATTTTTTGAAAATTGCAACAAACGGTAGCAAACTCCCAATTGTCAAATCCGTTCGTGTGGACATCCGAGAGCTCGAAAAAACATTTTGTTGTCATTTCTTGGACAATAATTTATGTTTCTCGCTTGCCCGAAAACTGTCAAATTGTAGGCTATGTTACCATGTAGGTAGAAGAAGCAAATTTGAATATGAAATTTATGTTAGTTAGAGAGATTTTGTAGCAAATAAAAATATGGAGATAATTTAAGTAATTATTGCCATAACTCAACAATCTATTTATCTATATACATATGTATGTTTCATGCAAAAATGTTGCAGCTTCTGCACATAGAAATTTGGCAGTTAATGCCCGCGTAGTGACAGAATTTAACATCAAGAATATTTATACTGAATGCAAAGCAAACAAAATTTATATACTTTGTCTAATTTAGGTTAAGTATCAGCAGATTATCTGCAACATAGTTGCTGATAAGTAGCGAAACTATAGTATTACGGTCTCGAATAAGTCCATAGTTAAATTTTATTGTAAAAGGGGACGTTATGCCCTTTGTATTGCTTTATAATTAACACTTGTTGACACTTCTGCTCCATTCTTTTTTCAGTTTTTTTTCAGGTTAGAAATTTAGTTTTTTTCAGTTTACGTGCCGCTCTGTTGAAGAGGATTTTGACTTACATTAATTTTCTCTAAAATGGAAAGAACAGATTCATCTATAGTGTGTGTGTTATATGGCGATTTTACTAAGGCAACTATTTGCTGTATTTTAGATCACAAAAATGAAAAAAGAAAACATTTACAAATATATAACTAGTATAGTCTATATATGTATGAATATAAAATAAATTCCCATTTTTGCATGAATTTGCACGCATATATAATATATAAAATGAACATTTGTTTTTAACATAAGTAACATAGCAATCTTAAAAAATTACTTTTTTGCGTTTGATAATACTAAGCTTGTTATTAAACTATTTCAAAACAATGTAAACTGATTCGCTATAAAAAGAATTTTGCAGTTATTGTTGTAACAGCATACAACATGTTACTGAAGTGAGTTATCGTAGAATCGACTGTCTTGGCATTTGCTATAAAAAGCTTCGCTGCAGAGAGGTCCAAAGTTAAGCTACACCAAACGCTTCTTAAGAAATTTAACAGATTAACAAAACTTATCTTTGTTATTAAATGTCAAAACAAAAACTTAATTGAAAAAGGACGCATTCTGCAAAACTTAATATCATAGAGTTATTTGTAATATTTAAGTATTAAACAATGTCCTCTTCTCTTCCGAAAATCGCTAAACACAACCTATTGTAGAATGCTGAATACTTAAAAAAATGGTACTTATTCTTTTAAAACCCCTTAACATATTTTGCTTTCTTTTTAGCCGATTTCGGTTTTGGTTTTAAAGATATAAATTCCTCCTGCTCAGTTGGTGAGTCAGGTATATTATTTATTGTATCAAGCAGTTGTGTTGAATGCTCCTGTGGCATAAATTCTCTTGAAAATGAATTATTTGGATCAGCAAAGTCATCTTCGATGTGCATAGAGGTTTCCATTTTAAAGGTTTCACTTACATTGGCGCATGGAACATGTACCATGGAAACAACAGTGGAATCTAACTGTTCGAAATGCGCTCTTATAGATAAACTTGTAGCTTGTGGTATTATTTCTAGCTGCGAGATTTGTGGCTTTTCCTCTGCTTTATTGTTCGCATCTAACCAAGAACTAACAATGCTTTCCGGATCGGGTTTAACACCAAACCCTTTTTTGATACGTGAAAATGATATATCTTTTTTATCGTCGACGAAATCTATATCCCAAATGTTGAGTAAATCTTGTACCAAAGCATCTTTATAAGAATGTAATGTTTGTATTGATTTTTGCCAACGTCCAAAGCCACGCTTTTTTGCTGGTGTTGTTGCCTTGGCTGTTGCTTTATCACTATCTTCCAAATTGATTGGGGTGTTAAGAGCGTTGCAGTGAAAAACTTTACGCATAGCTGCAAAAAAGGTTTAAGATTATTTTGATCTTATGTACATATGTATATATATATATATTGTGTAATCGTTTTACCTTTTAAATTTACCACTTCTGTACAATTTAATTTTGGTTGCACAAGTTCACAAACGCGATTTGCATAAATATGCATTGTATCTTCACATGCGGTTTTAGTTTTTAAACGAGCCTCGGGCTCCGGTTTATCCCCGGGGATTAAGCGTCTCGCATACACTTCACCAATCGAATTTGATGTGAGTAACAAAGCAAAAGTGTTGCAGTCTTCCTCGCCAATACATTCCGAAAACGTTGTAGTGTCGTAGTAGGCCAATCCCGTGGTGCAACGTTGTATACGCGAAGGCAAGTCAGCGTTGGGCTGCAAACATTTGCCTGCAACACGCGCATCTTGGTAAGCCTGCTGCAGCGTTGGCGGCTGGTATGGCAAACAATAAGATTTATACACACTCTTTTTTAATGATCTCCTTTTAGGCGGCGATTCATCGATGATGGAATCTGACCCATTGTTAATTCGCCCTGAATTCTCACGTGTCAACTCACAAATGCAAATATCATCTGCTAATGCACTGCTAAGAGCAATAAGTTCCACACCGCCAAAACGAAAGTTCTCTACAAAGGCAGGCGCATATTGTAGTTGATGTGTCCAGCGACATACCGCAGCAGTACTTGATTCAATATCACCTCCTAAATAACGCAAGTCTACGCAATGCAATTTATGGTTTGTCGCTACATATGCTAAGTCCCGAAATTCACTTTTGGCTATCGATGATATAAAATCACATTTATAATCTTGTGTTTCGTTACCACAACTACTTTTCAACCAATGTTTCGGTGAGGTTCTTGTATCTATTACGAATAATTTCTTTTCATTGGCATACAAAAATGTCTGACCCTGCCAAGGTCTGACCATATTCCAACTTATTCTCGTGGTATCATCCTTTGCACATACGTCATGTGTGGCCGAAAGTATTGGAGAAGAAGCGTTTAGATCATATACCCGAACGCATTGCTTCATTGTTGTAATAATGAATGTACTCGAATGGATGGGAGACTGAGCGAAGCTAATGAATGGTGTGGAACTGGTCTCAAAGCAGGACAGCGCTTCAGTTTTTCCTGAGGGAAGCAATGTATGTAGGGTGATGCAGTTACGTTGTCGTGTAGCAAATGAATTGGGGCAATCGTCGCGTATATTTTTTATGACGCGAACCTCAAATACTTCTCCACCAGTTTGCATTAGATGCGAACTTATAGGATTCAGAAAACTGTTGGCTAAACTTTTAAATTTAGGCAAAACTCCAACATCTGCGGAAAAAATATATTTCTATTTTACATATGAATTTTATTGGATTTTTTATACCCACTTAAGTTATCTAAATCATTGTTATCTACGTGTAGCACATGTTCACCATCATCCAGTATACAAAGATTCCCACCAGTATAATAGTAATCGTAGCTGCCATGAAAATATGGATCTGGATCACACTCTAAACGTTTAGCCAAATCAAAGAGTGAAGTATGATAACTTCCTTCTTTTTCATTCGTTTTCAATTTTTTAACTATAAGTAGAACAAGTAGTTTGGTAATAAAAAAGTACTAATATTTCTTAACTCACTTTTCTGAACTGTTTGGTAACGTGTCCGTGATGTATTTATACGTTTCCGATAAATATCTCGAGCCATTGTACGTCGATGGCATATATCCACACGATCACAGTGTTTTTTAGCTATATAAATAGGGCATGGCATCGAAATTGTGCATTTCGGATACAAGCACACTTCGTCGAGGCTATTCAATGGCATATGCCCCACATTGAAAGCAGGAAATATAGAATGTTTTTCACGTAGCTTAAGTTCATTCGAATTATGTAGAAGGAGCCGATCCAGCGCATTCAATGCTACATTTGAACGCGCTTCACCATCATTAGTTGAACTCTCATCGTTCTAAAATATGATGATTTTAAGATAAGTATGTTAAATTCTGTATTTGTTTATATGTATTTACCTTTGTTTGGATCTTTTGTTTATAGGGCCGGGTGGGCATTTATAATATTTGTTTTTTGACCAACCTTAGGACTAAACAACCCTCTTCTTATAAATTTATTGAGCACAAACTAATAATACACGTTTCTAAACAAAAGTCCAGTTGAAGCAGCTGTTTCTCAGAAAATGTCACTCAAGGCGAATTCATAGCTGAGTTCACGGCGAATTCAAAGAATATGGTGCCAAAAGAACAGCTGATTTGCTTTTGTGTAGGAATTGTCAAAATAAATATTTGTTTACAATGAAACTCGACTTTGTAATAACAAATTTTTTACACTGGCGAGCAAAACCGGTCGAATGGTGACCTTTTTTAAATTTGATACATTTTTTGCGCTAATTTTGTATAAATCAATAGCTCATACTATTAGCAAAAACCATGTTAATTAATGCTTCAATTTCATACACAATTTATAAAAACTCAACAAACTTTTATCAAAACTTTGCAATGTTCTGGAAGGATGTTTAGACATTTTTAGAATATGCAGTTTTATAGCATATTTTATTAAATTATATAAAAGGATATTTTGTAGTGGCTAGAAACTTAATTAATTAACGTTAATTTTGTATTATTATTATATTATTAAATTTGCCCTTGGACACGAAACTTTATGCTAAAATTAAATATGCTATAAAACTGCATACTCGAAACATTTGTAAAAACTATTCTAAAATAATTTAAAATTTTGATGAAAACTTGTTGAGGTAAGCCGGTACGTAGAACCGACTGTAGTGGGAATGGTTTTGCTCGCCACTGTATATTTGTTTGTTGCCTATTTTCCAAATTCGCCTTAGACTCAGAATTGCCACATCAAAATACGCCCCGCCTTGTATATATTAGAATTCGCCTTAATGTGACTTATTTTCCTTTCAAACCCACCTTTCCTAGTTATCGACAGCATTTGCTCATATCTAATTGCTAACCTAAAAGGTAATCAGCTGTTACGTCGCGAAAAAAATAAAGAGTAATCATTTATTGGAATGCAATTTCAATCAAACCGTAATTAATTAAAAAAAATGCGTGTAATCTCGCTAAGTAATCCTTTCAAGAATTTACGAACACGTATCAGTGATAAGTTCACATTGCCTGAACGATTTAAGGGTACTGTGGTTGAGAAATGGGCGCAGTACTGGCGAGGTCTTGCTACTGATTATACAGATGTGGTAATTGATGTGGCCAAGAGTGCTCGTGCAAAGCCAAGAAAAGCGCTGGCAATTGCGGCTACAGGTTATGGCTTGTACCAATGTGCAGTGCATAATCCAGACGAGGAAGCATTTATGCACTCATTGCGGAGTTGGAGTAATCAAATGGTAATGGTGCCAAAGACTTTGCAAAACCCTTTATCAGAAGCTTACCTCCGCGATTTAGAAAAAGCCCTCAACGAAAACAAACTACGCACATTTTCATTGGGTATATTTACAATATTGTGGATGGATTTGTATGATAAAGACGACTGCACTTATCCAGCGATATGCAAATATACACAAGTCGATTATACGAACTTTTGGGAGCGGATTGTCGACGTGGGTTTTTGGGATCACTACTGGCGACTTGAGGGGAAAATGCGAAATTTCGATATAAACTACTTATAGTTTTAACGTGTTCTACATCATTTTAAAACTAATCTAGTGTTAAGAATTATTTAGTTTCGAAACTGATGTACAGCTTTAATATGAAAATCGCAAAGTTGTACTAAATAAACAACAGCTTTATTTAATAAACTCAAGGTTAGGATAACTTCTTTATATGCAAGCTTTTTTTTGGTTGCTTTCCTTTTTTACTTTACACGCTTATTGCTTATTGCCGTTAAAATGTTTTTCTAATAAGGCGTTACATTCTGGAATTTTGCTTCCATTACTAAATTTACCTTGAAAATTTGTTTCACGACCACTGCCTTTGCCTTGCAACAGTTCCAAAAATATTGGTCCAAACATTTGTACGTCTTCTTGCTGGCCTCTTAAGACCATAAGCCCCTTGCCATTATTCGTGGCATTTTCCGATACGGTGAGAAAATAGAAAATATTCTCAGGTGCATTTCGTAAAAACGTATTTATGAAATCCGGTTCAATACCATCCTTCCGATGTAGACAGTAATATTTTGGATATGGCCGAGGAGTATTCTCCAACTTTTCAGCTTCAGAAATCGCTACATCCTTTAAGAGTTTTTGAAACGCCTTTGCAGAGGATTTTAAATTAAGTTGCAATTTCTGGATCAAATCCAAATGTTGAGCTGGACCTCCTCTGAATACAAAAATATATTAGTTATGCTAAATGTTCAAGTTAGTTATGTTATAAAAATACTACTTTAACGCTAGATTCATTTGTTGTTCGCGTTGAAAGATCTCTCCAAGTTTTCGCAGCACTCGCTCTCCTATCACAAAGTGCACGTAAACTGAACTTTTAACCTTTTCGGCATACAATATTTTCACGCACTGCAACTGTGATAGATTGCTAACATGAGTACCACAGCACATATTGCTCTCGATTCCTTCTATGCGTACAACACGTGCCAATCCAACGTGATCTTTGGGTAAACCCCGTGGTGCGCGAGCATCTTGAAACTTTCAATATCAAACCAAGGGAAAATAAATTGCAATTTATAAATAATTATGCTATTTTACCTCCATTGCAACCTCCGGATCAACTAGCTGTACAGTGACTTCTCGGCCCTCACGTATAAGCTCATTGGCCTTGTACTCAACGGTATCTAGTGATTCACGACTAATTAAATGTGATGTGTCTAACTCGATGTAAGAAGTGTCAGACCCCAGCCACCAGGACACAGTATCATATTTAAATTCGCGATCAAATAGTGCCGTTATCAGATGTTGGCCCGAATGTTGTTGCATATGATCTAAACGACGGGTCCAATCAACTGATTGTTTTACAATCACACCTTCTTCAAATCCTGTTGAACTTTCAACAAAGTGTATAGCCTCGGTTCCTTTTCGAACTACACTCCGAACGTATTGGCCATTAATTTGTCCATAATCACATGGTTGGCCTCCACCTTCGGGGAAAAGAATAGTATCTTCGCATATAATATTGAAACCTTGAAGCTTTCGGACACTAATATCTCCAGGAGGTGTCCATTCTAAGGTTGCCGGTTCACAGGATACCACCTTCGATGTGAACTAAAAACTAAAATTGTTAACTTGTACAAAGCAGAAGAAAATTTTGAACTTACCTGTCTCAGAAAGCTGTCCTCTTGGCATTTAAAAACCATTTTCTCGCTCTTACGATCGAGATCTTTTCGCAAGATTGGTTAATTATGCAAAAATAGTTGGCAGCAGCAGTGCTAAACAAGAACGTCCTTCTTGGCAAAACAGCTGATGATAAACAAAATTGTTGTTGCGGTGCTGACGGTTGAACCAAGGTAGGCGGAATTTTAGTAATCAAACAATTTGATATTTCGATTATTTTTTAGACAAATTTCGATGAAAGAAAACACATATCGATAATTGTTTTACACAAATTTCGATGTAAGAACAACCAATTTTGATATATGTATGTACACATCTTTCAAAGTTTAAAATTTTTGTTAGACATATGAAAATAATTTTAATAAATTTAGAAAACTTATATCGCTAATGTATTTTTATTATAAATAAATTTAATTTTTCATAAATAATTTCATCAACTTAAATCATGGCATGCAACGAGGGAAAAACATTCAAATCTCAAGCCCCAGAATGTGATAAACTGGATTGTTGGTGTTTTCCGGATCCATATATCGAGCAAAAGGTTAAGATACGAAACAAAAAATATTGCTGGCTGTACCCTGAACGCGAGGCGAAAAATCTGACCAAGTTGTTACCAAATTTTGATCATTGCAAAACTCTATATACGAAATGTGATTATAGACTTGAAAATAATATTTCTAAAGAACTCCTTTTGATTGAGGAATTGATTCGCAAACACAAAAACCAATTAGATAATGAAATTTCTCTGCAACGGAAAGTTATAGATCAAATGTGGAAGTTGTCGCAAAGGTTTTTGCTATTAAATCAGTAAGTTGGTTTGTTAGTACAAATATAAATATAAATGGACCTTTGATAAAAAAAATAGCGTATTTGACTTGAACAATTTTGTTTTTAAATCAATAAATTACAGGCCTCCATATAAAAAAACAATTATTAATAAAACGTTTACTAAGATGATGACCCGAATTACTAATTAATTGTTTAAATACTTCATAAACAGCAATTTGAAGGTTTAATAGAAAAATAATAAATAAATAATTAAAAATTCCAGATTTCATGGCTGCGTTAAACCATATCCTGAGATTATTTCTGTACCAGCAGAACACAAAGCTCGTTGCAAATTTCAAAAAAAGTTCAAAGCAATAAATTATTCCAAGTAATTTGTGCTTAGTTTGGTATGGATATTAAAAGATGTGCTAAGTGTAAATATTTTATATTTTAGTTGCCATTTGAGTTCGTCGCTAGATTCAGTAAGATTCTCGATTCGGAAATTGAATCATTTATGTGCACAATTGGATATGACGGTGGAAAGCCCTTTGATTATAGGGGACTACAGAATACAACCATTATCGTATTACCGCAAGTTAATTGATGATGCATTTGACTATTTCACCGATGTATTACGCAAATTGAAAAGTTGGGCTCAGTTGCTCGATATAGGTGATGCAAGTGCGATAGAAGAATATAAAACCCTGTTAGATCCAACAAAGACGTATGAGGAATTCATGAGAATTGGCAAAGTGGAATGCAGCTGTATGCGAACTAAAAATCCGGAGTGCATTGATGATTTTGTCAACAAATGTCACTAATTAAAAAAAAAAAAACTTTACACTGAACACTTGCACTTTAAACGTAAAAAAACAAAGAATTACACAAATTTAAAAATATACGCGCAATGATTTACATACATATATCCAATAAACATGTTTTGATTGACTGAAATTTTATTTGAATAAAATCATTCATACAAGACGCTGAACGTATGTATATTCTTCGAAGCTGAGGAAATTTGATTCCAAATGTGCTATCACATTTATTGTTACGTATTCTAGTAACATCAACTTATATGAATTCAACTCTTTGCATTTGTCGTATCGGTAACGGATCGTACGTTCGGGACGAAAAGAGGAATACAGAATCATGCTATGTTATTAGAATGATAGAATACAAGATTGTGCCTTTTCGTGTCAAAGTGGCATACACAAAATTCAGTAAGCAAAAGATATGGTGGAAAGAAGATTCAATAACTTCCAGCATTTCAATGAGAAACGTGTTTTAATTTTGTTAAAAGCTAAAAAATTATTGTTATGCAGACAGTTAATAAATAAATCCACAAATTACTAAGAAAATTGATGCCACCCATTTGCGAAAAAAATTACCATTTAAGAAGCGAGACTTGAGAACTGACAAGTTCGGAAAAACCAAAGTAGCGGTATCACTAATGGCATCATCTTCTGCATTCAGTCCACCGTGTAGTAAACTGTTGGGTATTTGGCTAATTTTTCGGAAAATTACTCCGTTAATTGTTCGATTAATTGAAAGGAAATAGTTGGTTCATTTTAATCGATAGCATAAAGAAAATAGCCGATTATAACCGGATTTTCGACTTATCTTGCCATCACTACGTCCGATTGTTTTGCTTAGCGGATTCGCCGTGAAAGTTCGTTTCCCACTGGTCTGAAGGTGCTTCTATCTTGATTTCTTTATACACCAATAAATTTTGGTTACATTTAATATCAGTTTGGTTTAAGCAAGCGCATCTTGCGCGGATATTCGTGCACAATAAAGGCATAGCCAAAAGGTTCTGGCCGCACGTTGCGGTTTTTAATATGGGTTGTTTACGAGTCTGGCAGCACCCATAATAACCTGTAACTCGGCTTCAAAAATATCAAATATCAACGAATTTGGTTTTTGATACAAAATCTATTAAAAATCCTTCAATATATTTGACAACGGTCACACTTACGCTTTACAATGGGCTCTACGACTGATGTGGCTGACGTGCACATACGAGCCCACTATCAAAAAGAAGAGGAAACATTGCGCCATCTGCTGAAACTAGAAGAAATGTTCAGAGACCATCTAACACTAACAAAGCGGGAAATGGTGTTACAAAAAGAGATGGTAAATCGTCTATGGGTCCTATCGCAACGTTATGTTATACTTATTAGTACTAACGGCTGCTGCAAATATCCCGAGGTATATTCCGGGCCCACTGAAGATGTATTACTAAGAGAATACTCCGATAAACTTCGGCAATTGCGCTCCTCCAAGTGTGTAATAATGCTTAAATCTATTGTAAATTTATTTTTAAATAAAATCTGCAGTTGCCGTATTTCAGATTCCCTGCAGAAACTTCGTCTGGAATGCATTGTTTTCGAATCATTGCACAAGCTTCTAGATATGACAATGGAAACACCATTCATACTGGGCGACACATTTCACAAACCTATAGCGTTTTTTATTGAATTGGTAGACGATTTGTTTAAATACATGCACGCGCTGAGCTTGAAGTTAAAGTATTTGAGCCATCAATTAGATCCGGTGGACTTGCCGGTTCTTGAGGAATACAAAGTAGCGCTGGAGCCATCAGAAGACTTCGAAGATTACTTACTAACGGGGCTAAGCTACTGCAAGTGCTTGCGTCCAAAAAAACTTTGCCAATAGCAGCTTAAACTTTATTAGCCATTAGTTAAGTTAGAACCTTGGGAGCAGCATAAAATTCGTTGTGATTTATATTTTTAATTGAGACTCAATAAATATTACTTTCTTCTCATATTTATGTTTAAATGTAAATGCAAGTAAAATGCATTCCATACATGTTTTAATGATACACCGCTTTAAAAACAAACAGAACACTTTACTACTCAAGAACCCGGTTTATTCATTGTTTCACTTAGTAATTAGTATCTCATTGTATTGAATTACACGCATGTATCACAAGCATATACCTGCAATTGGAAATTATTGTTTATTAGTACAGCTCAAAAGGGTATTGTATGTTTAAAAGAACTCACCAGAGAAAAAAATGAATAAACGAAGCAATTTTTCGTCACAATTTATCTTCGACTAGCGAAGTCTTCTCGCTTCACGTTCAGATTCGAGCAGGGTCAGAATGTCGCCTTCACGTACGGGTCCCTTGACGTTGCGGATGATTTGACGATTCTGTTCACCGATAAACTCTACTTTCACCTGTGTACACTGACCCTGGGAGCCAGTACGTCCCAAAACTTTCATAACACGAGCCCAAACAACTGGTTTATCCATGTTTATTTGTAAAAATCAAAGATTTTTCGCGAATATTTCACGTGTAGCAACCGTACAAAATGACAGCCGGAAGCAAAAGAAAGATGTGTCGTTAAGTTTCGATAAATTTGACGAATTTATTAACTTGAAGGCTTAGAATCGCAGCTAACTTTAAGGTGGATATAGAGTGTTGGTTAATTCTCTTGCACCATTTGCAATAAGGCACGGTGTACTGAATACTGAAGGTGACGCCTTTAGAAGTACCGCTACTTTGGTTTTGCCGGGTTTGACAATTCTCAACTTCAACTAGACAAAGCTTTTTTCACAAATTAAGAAAAAGAGACACTTTTTTTTAGTATTTTGCGAATTTATTTATTAAATGTCTGCCTATAAATTCATACTTTTACACTTTAGAACAATTAGAACACGTTTTTCAATGAAATATTGGAAGTTGTTCAATTTTCTCTCTCCCGTATTCTTGTTTACTAAAGGCGAGATCTGTCATTTCACCGCGGGAAGGCGCAATCTTGTATTCTATCATTCTTGGCAATAAGGTTGAGGTGTAATTATACCAAATATTAAGTAGGGACATAACATTAGATGCTAAAAATGATAGAAAACCAGATTACTACAATGCCGGCAGCGTACACGTCACAGTGGCTCCTGCCACAGGAAAACGAGAAGAAAAGGAAGGTGATAACTGCACTTGAGCGTTTTATATTCAAAACTCAGACAAATCAAATTCTTAAGAGCCATTTGTGACGTCAATATTTCAAAGAGCTACAACTAACATTAAATACCGACTTAATTTTGACTATGTCTACGCCCTATTGATATTACAAAAGGTTAGTGTATGACATAAAATAAGAAATAAAGAACTTCTTTTTGATATCAACGAAATACAATTTTTAATAATTAACATTTTTTGACAATTATTGAACCGATATGATTTCTGAGAATAAAAAGATCTGCCTGAGATTATAGTAGATTAATGCAATGAGCGAAACGGTGGAATTCATCTGCTCAAAACATAATATAACCTTCATGTGGCTGAAATTCTCGCTTGCTTTCTGCTTTTTTCTTCTCGCGAGGTTCTGACATACATCGCAAACATACTTGACAGTCCTATTCACATCCCCTAAGAAACCCTAACCCTTCTTTACATATGGTATCGAAACAGCACGTTTCCTGGGACTCGCCTTAGATGAGTTTTAAGGTAACGACCATGGGTAAGCTGATCTAGCAGGGAGTAGCTAGCCCTACGACAACATCAACAACAACTCGACTAAATACAGACTGGTCTTAAACAACTCCACCGAGAGACCCTAGAACTAATTGAAATCAGTCGCAGATCGTTCGCATCAAAACAACTTTTCTACCCGCTGTAAAATGGCATTACTACTTTACGAACGCGTCCATAGATATCTCCAGTGTCATATATTTAGTGTAGACCTTCGTTGAAAAGTCGCTCCACGTCAAGCTCCGTAGACTTTTGCATTTTGACAAGTGAAAGTTGGCCGATGTTTTTCGTGTGTTGATCGTCGTTGTTCGTTTGGTTGATTGCTTCTCTGCTAAACATTTTCTTTCTGTCAAACGTATTCGCTGCCTGTGTTTGGCTCACGTCCTCGAAATAGTTTTTGAATTGGAGTTTTGCTAAAGATCACAGAAAAATGAAAAGTAATTTACTAATTCTTTTGCTGGTACTGCCAGCATTGATTTGCACATTCAATGCAAGTAAGTATAATACAAAAAAGACTATAAAGCAAATATAGGAATGTTTGTACACGAATTGCGGTGTTGTGAGGTGGGGACGTCATCGACGTGGCAGCTGGCGATTGATAGCCGAAATGAACTTTTTGATGTGTTGACCAATAAAATAAACAGTCAACAGATTTAAATTTAACCAATTAGACGATATATACTAAATACTTGCATTACTATATTCAGACACGTAGTCGCTATGTTTTAAGAGTGTTATAAGCCATATTAATATGATTTTCCTTTTGTAGAACATACATTTTCTGCATATGCCGATGGTTCGACGGAAGATGACCTCGTAGATGTGGAGGGCGAAGATGGTGCTGTAACAGGCGAAGATGTTGAAGCTGAAGACGATTCCGATTCGACAACAACTACGTCTCCTTATGCAGATACCTATTTGCTTTTTACGAAACCCTTATATACGGCTGGACAACAATTGGATTTGCCTGGTGGAAAACCCGTTGAATTTCTTATCGGTTTCACTAATAAGGGCAAAAATGATTTTGTCATCGAGACTGTCGAGGCTTCTTTCCGATACCCTATGGACTTTAACTACCACATACAAAACTTCTCGGCTGTTGCTTACAATCGTGAAGTGCTGCCTGGATCCGAAGCCACAGTAGCTTATTCTTTCCTGCCATCAGACACTTTCGCTGGCCGTCCTTTTGGCTTAAATATTGCTTTAAATTATCGCGATTCTGTAGGAGCCCAATTCAGCGAAGCTGTCTTCAATGAAACCGTTTTGATATCTGAAATCGATGAAGGTTTGGATGGTGAAACTTTCTTCCTGTACGTGCTGCTAGCTGGTATTGTTGTATTGCTGCTGGTTATCGGCCAACAGTACCTTCTAGGCTCTTCTGGAAAGAGAAAGCGTGCCGCCGCTAAAAAGACAATAGAAACTGGTACTTCTAATAACAGCAACATCGAATATGAATGGCTGCCTCAAGAAACATTGCGTGTGTTGCGTAAGTTGTTATAAGTGTATGTTTTGTTTTTGGTATAATTTAATATATATGGTTTCAATTGCAGAACAATCACCACCTAAATCAAAGACGCCAAAAACTTCGCCAAAACCAGGCAAACAAAGCAGTCCAAAGCAGGGACAGAGCCCCAAGCAGCGAAAAGTCAAACGTTCTGCCGGTGACGATTAGATTTAGTCTGTGAGCGATCGCAGTTACAAACAAAAAACAATCACCTCAAATGAAAACGCATAATCGCCTTATACCACGCGTTTTGAAATCATTTTTATTATTTGTTTAATATTGTTTTTCCTATCTTTATGTGCGACATTTGAGAATTATTAGTTTTCGATGAATACAAGTTATTTTTAAGTCTGAATAGTACTCTAAAATTTTTCCATTACCATCTGTTATTTCATGTGCGACGCTGTGAGGTGTTGGTGATATATTTGTTTTATATTTTTTTAAAACGTACCAGCGCTTCTACTGCCCCACCTTCATATTCAATTTAACCTATAAATTCATGCGGCAGAACGTCTATTTCAGTTTCAATAAGCAATAAACTCCATATAGTTACCATTTTTGTTTTTACAAATGTGTATACAGTAACTAAATTCAGCTCTTTTCATTTCGTATTACATATTTGTTTAAAATATTTAGTCTTTCGTAATTCCATCTGAATTTCTAAGTTAAATTGAATGTTATTATTTCATATGGTAAAAAAATAACTAATGTCTGAATTTTTCTATTTGTGATTAGAAAATGTTCATAAACGAAACTAATTTATAAAACAATAAAGAAAACCATTTCTAAAATACTGGATTTGAAACTAAAGTAGGTCCTCTGTAAAAGCAACAATAGATAAAAATAAAACATCGGTTAGAGTAACACCCAATTGTTTGCAATTAATGATTCAGTAATTGCGATTAAAAAATGCGTCTAAGTAAATGCAACTTGCCCCCCCCCACGATCTCTTAAGTTTTATTGTAGCTGAGCATATTGTCATAGAATTTAGTATATCTTTTTCAATATCTCAATATCAAATCGAAATTAACATTTTCCAATTTTTAAATTCGATTTAATGATATATGTATGTACATATTTGGATTATGAATATGTTTTTTTTTTGAAGTGAATTAAATTCAAGGCGAATCCATACAAGGTGGTGTTATAAATACAACTACAAAGTTCCTACGCATTTTGTTTTTGTTTCTGCGTAAGAGTTGAAAGCTCATACGCAAAAGCAAAAACAAAATACATACATGTAGGTAAATAAAAAAAAATCAAATCAGCTGCTCTTATGCCATCAACTTCTATAAATTCGCCTCGATTAAACTGTTATATTGAATAAAGTAACTTTATTTTTATACTGTGATAGCCTTGAACGATCAGTTAAGGCATCACTTCTTGTAACTCGGGCGGGCATTGCAATAACCTCAATAAGCACAACGCCTCACATTTTTACCAGTTGCTTTTACTCGGCGCGAACTGTTATTTCTTATTGATGCTGAGATAACCACAGTTGAACGGAATCGGTGGCTGAAAGTTCAATCCTAGTTTGGTTAAAACTTTAGTACCGCTATCCCTCTTGTGTTATCCCGTCGAAACTGCACGCCTACTCAGCCTCTTCCTTTGATGAGTTTGACGACAACGACCATGGGTGCATCTGTTCTTTACAGTAGCTAGCCGTTACAACAACAATATTAACATTCACTTCACGAATTTTTTGTTTCACATTTTTTGATTTATCGAAAGTGAGTACAAAGTAAGGCTTTCTCAAATGGCTTTCCTAGTGATAAGTCATATAGATAGATAGATGTAGATGTATAGAGGTTTGCATTTCGACTTTTAAGATCCATTGTGCCCTCTGCTCTTAACACTACCCCGTCTAATCCCAACTCTCTTAGAAAGTCTAATCTGATGGTTGGTGATAGCGAGCGTACGCGTTCCTAGATACCTACCTCTAGATACCTCTGCCGTCTTCTCGAGATAGTGTCACACTCGAAAGGTTGGTATATCGGGGCCTCCGGGAACGAGTCGCAGCAACGGCAGGACTCGTTCGACCATATTGGGAGCTTTCGCAGATGACTTCGCAGCCTGCAGTGACCCGTGAGAAATACGGTCAGCATCCTCAAACTATTCTTTGAGAGGTTCATAAACTGTTTAAGGCGTTTACAATTTTATCCTTCCAAAAACACTTCGCCGGGTCTCTAGCTAATCTATCAGCTGCCTTGGAATTGACTGGAAGATGATTTCGTGCTGCTACAGAGTTGAGTCTGCCTATGCATTCAAGCTCTAATGAGCATTTTACCTCATACGAGATTAGCGCCTATAAAAGAAAATGTTCAGAATGAATAGAGAAGTCGACTAAGCTATGCATCCCTGTCTGTCCGCCCACGTTGCAAATGAGCGAAATGCCAACATAACGGCCTTTTTTGAAAATCAATAGAAGCCGATATTTCATTAACCATCAGAAACAATTTCCTCTAATTTGACTTACATATAGGATTGGGTTGGAAAAAGAAATCCGTCGAAATCATACTAATTTCAAAATATTATATTACCTGATTTAATCACATACAACAATTTTAAAGTTCGGTTTCAGCCGAATTAACTTAAAAAAAAATTGAACACAGTTATATTTGAAAAAAGAAACATTTTTTAAGGATATCGCGTTTATAAGTTAAATAAGTTTTTTACAGAAACATCTATCTAAGTGGAAAATGAGTCGAGATACCCACCACTAACTGATTGCCGCGAACAACCAAATTATTAGATTAAACCGTTCGTCCCGCGTCACTCTGGCTCAATTAAGGTTTGAAGACTCAACCCCTAATTATCCAGATTCGACCCAGACATTCCGAATGAATGTCCGGAATGTGGATAATTTCCGCACGGTACCAATCACCAATTCTCATGTCCCAACAAACCTACTCATCTAACAGCCCTGTCGAAACAGTCTGTTTCTTCTTCCCCTTAGATGAGTTTGAAGGTAACGACCATGGGTAAACTGATAGAGCAGGGTGTAAGTAGCTAGCCGCTGCAACAACAACACTAAACGATATGCTACTAAGTATTTTAAAATTTGCCTACTATATTAAATTTCTGTGTACTTGCCTCATTTTCAGTGAAATTTACGCGAAAGTAACTACGAAAAATTTGCCCTTGAACTACTGAAATTTTATTTGATTTTTAATTCACGTAAAGGTTAAAAACGTTTTGTATAAACGTTCCTAGGAAACTAAAGATCAAATTGTCGCTATTTCCAAATTGTTACGATGGTGACAAAATTTACCGATAATAATTGGATGGAAAAGTTGCCTGCGTTTTTTATTATTTACTGTTAATCAAAGTTTTATTACCGATTCAGAATATATGTACCTTCTAATCGGAGCATATTTACTTTGCAATACAATAAAAATATCACCACTTAATAAAAAAAATATAAATTTTTATTTTTCAATTTATACGTGGACTTTATTAATTTAATTTTACAGTTCCAATATTTGACGAATAAAAAATTTCATCCGGCTGGTTCTACATTTCACTTCCGAGTTAATTTCCTTCAAGTAAGTAAAAATGCAAGAATGAAAAAAGGAAATATTTATGATAAAGTAAAGTCAATTATAAACAATGCAATGGAAAAATATATTGACTATAAGCTAAATATGTAGAAAGCGAAATTAATTTTATCCAAAGCTCTGGTACCTATGACGTTTTTCTTTCGCGTTCCATTTCATGATGAACATGCCGATGACTTAGCTCACTTTTAGTTTTGTCAAGTGCTAGTCCAGGTAAATCAAGTGCATTCTAAAATTCAGTTGGATAGTTGGTATGTTTCAAATTTTTTAATCACTTCCAATTTTGAACGTTAGAATCCACAATGCAACATTTCATCCATCTTCTCAATTTAATATAATTAAATTTTTCAAACAGTTGGCAATCCTCTTCAAATATGTTTTCGAATTTAAAAATTCTTATCCCACTGTAGTTTGATAACCATATTAAAATTCGACATATTGTAATAACTTACTTATCTTATGAATTTAATTAAACTCAACTTTTCAGACAGCTCTCTATATTTTTCTCCTTTTAAACTAAGTTTAAGTGAGACTAACGAATAAGAGATGAGCGCGAGACTGATTTCAAAATGGCTGGTATGGGCGGGATCGGGAAGATCATCAAAATTTTCGAGCGGGAAACAAAATCTTTTTCCGTCACTCCCTATAAAATCGCCATCTTCCAAGAGCTCAGAAAATCTTCCTGAAAAATGTCGTCTGAAATGTTACTTTGAGACCAAAAGGAACAGCAAAGCATAACAACAAACCAGAGAATGCCACATATTTCAGTATGATGAAAATAGAATATTCGAGAAAGTGATAACGTATTGAATTTCTGAAAAAGTTTTTCCAAATATTTGTATGATTCTTCTATAATTTGCAAAGCAAATACTTAACATTCCGCTCTCGTCTGCAACATGTGAGCGAGTCCCCTTCTTATAAAGGGTCTTGCAATAGGGACGCTACAAAAGTAGACCGATAGTGACAGCAAAAAACGCCATATTTTTCCCGCTCTTTTGACATTTCTCTTTAGTAAGGTTTGCCATTTCATCATGGAAAGATATGCGATCCAACAACGAGTCGAAATTATTAAAATATACTATCGAAATTCGGAGTCAATGGCCTCAACTTTATGGTCGTCGTCATTTCTGGCTGAATGGCTTCGTCAATAAGCAAAATATACGTTATTGAACAGGCAGCAATCCAGACGTACTCCATGAGTCAACATTGCATCCCGAAAAAATTACGGTTTGCCGTACTTCTTCCGTGATGATCAAGACCGGCACGAAATGGCCCAGTCAATTGGCCGCCTCGGTCGTGCGATTTGACGCCGTTAGACTATTTCCTGTCGGGCTACGTCAAGTATATGGTCTATGCCAACAAGCCAGCGATGATTGATGAATTTCATACGAATATCGAACGTGAAATTGCAGCAGTATCGGCCGATTTATGCTTGAAAACCGTCGAAAATTGGGTTCAGCATCTGGACTTCTGCAAGCGTGACCGTGGTGCCCATGCAAAAGAAATTGAGTTCCATACATAATGCTATCGAATGTACTTTCACAGGAATAAAGAATTTAATTCATATCGCAAACTGTTTTTGTTTTATTTAAAAAAAAACTTTTGTAGCGTTTATATTGCAAGACCCGATATAAAATTTTAGAATGAAAAACACGTTTACTGGGAAAAAAATCGAATGCAAACCATATCGCTATTTTTAAAAATAAAATCTGCTTTTTTAAAATAAGAATTTAAACAAGTAAACAAAATAAATTATCATAAATATTTTAATTTAAACAAAAGTGCTCAGTATTAAAAAAAAAAACAAATCTATCTAATATACATCTACAGTTAAATATACGAGTACATACTGAGTTTGTTAAATGAAATATATTATTTTAAACAAATTTGAAATTCTAGTGCGTTTTATTCAGTGAAAGATATCCGTACCAAATCGGCTGCTAGTAGGAGTCCATTCGGATGCTGCGGGCGGTGACAAGAAAATGCCTGATGAGTATTATGTTATGCTCCCTCATGGTGTAGATGGGACTCAGAGTATATCAGAAGGCATAGTGTCATGGTCCGAAGTGAAGCGCTCTAGCAGGTCTATAACTTCGTCCACTGTGTCCTACTGTTTCGCGACGACCAAATTGGTGCCGACCGACTGGCCAATCGCCTTGTATGCCGTCATAAGCGTTTCTTAGTTTTTGTCATAAGGACTTCATTGCGGCTTCGTACTTTATTGACTACCGCGGTTGTGTACGCTGAGAAGAAGAGCGGGCTGTTAAAGGTGACCCCTGCTAACGAAATCGATTCATCATCGATTTAATCATATTCAAGTTTTATAACTTCGATTAGTTCAATTTCGGTAGGCCAGCTTTAAGCTTTAACTTTTAAAGCTTACTACTAAATCGACGCTCAACATATTACGCCAGTCGCTCCTTCTCCCTGGTAACTGGTACCAGTTGGATATACCAAAAAATGCCCAGACCTTTTCCACATACAGAGCAAACCTTCCTATTCGTCTGCCACCACCAGCGTTTAATACTTTTAGGGCAGAAACATTTTCTTTAATACGCACAACATAATCAAGCCAGCGCAGCCGCTGTGTTTTAATTCGTTGAACGCTGTCTATGTCTACTCAAACCAAAGTAGCACTTGTTGACTAGATGGGTTTGAGGCTGATATTTCTGTTGGTGTTAATACTGGTTCCGAGATAAACAAAGTCCCCCATTTTTTTCAAAATTCTAATTTTCAACATTAATTCGTGAGCCAAGACGCGATTCGTGAGACAGGATGCAGAGCTAACGACGCGGTTGTTGAGACCGATGATGTCAATGTCATCGGCATACACCATATGAATTGCACACTATTAGTGCCGGAAGGGTTTTGCAACATAAGTTTAAAGAAATCGAACTATAGGTAGTCATCGTGTCTGAAACCTCATTTGGTATCAAACTTCTCGGAATCGTTCCCAATTCTGACGAAGCTGGTGGTGTTGCTCAAAGTCATTTTATATATTTATTTATTTATTAAATGAAAAATAACGATGCAATTATTATTTTACAGTAAAAACAAAAAGAGAACTAGCTGCCAGGGCTTACGGCTCATTTTACATAACCGTATTCATTTTGTGGGAACACCAAACTGAGACATTGTGACATATAGGCAACTTCATCTCGTGCTATTGAAAGCGTATTCAAAGTCGACAAAGATGTGGTGGGTACCGATCCTGTGAATATCTGAGTCCACCATCGAGACTTACCAGGTCTAAAGATACACTGATAAAGTCTCATCAGTTAGTTGTTGGTTGGCTTCTGTCTTTCACGCAACACATTCGACAGAACCTTGTATGCTTTGTTTAGAAGACTGATCCATGGTTGGTTGATGCATATCGCAGGATCACCCTTTTTGTAGATTGGTAAGAGTACACTTAAATTCAAATCAGCAGGCACGCGTTCTTCTGACCAAATTCTGCAAATCCACATTACCAGCTCCTCGTCGTCGTACTTGAATAGGACTGCTCGTCATCTCCAGCGGCTTTGTAGTTCTTTTGCCGCGCTATCGCCCCTCAACAAAATAAATGAACTAAAAGTGTTTAATACAGGCAACTCGAAATTCGCGCGAACTTCATACCATGCCTAGTAATGTGAAAAAATTCATCATCTGTAAAAGGATAATACAAAGGAGCATAAATCAATATACAAATATAAAAAAATCGTGTTGTAATTGTCCTTAAGTTTAAGTGTACTCGTATCGAGACATTCAAGAAACACACAAACTAATATACAAGGCCATAAAGAAATGCTAAGTGCAACGATTAGTGTTATTGATATTCTCGTATGGCTAATGGGCAATGAAGCTAGGAAATGATTACTAAAAGAAAGAAGCAAAATTGGCTTGCAGTAAAGAAGGAACATTTCGACCAGTCTTACTTGGGCTGTTATGTAAAGTACTGGGAAATTAATGTAAACTAACAGCCATGTTTGATTACACAGAAAAAGTCCTTGTGCTCTGGTCCTTGTTTAAAGATACTCTGTTGTTAAGTAGTCCTGTTGCTATTTTATTGCTGTAAGTGGTGAATTTCGGCAAGCACAATATTTTTTATTGTACATACCTATAGACTATGTATTCATAATCGGCTTTAAAGAACTTGAAGGATAACATTTGAGCAGAGTGAGTTCACTTATAATATGTACATACATACGTTCTGTTCTTTATAATAAATGCTATGACTTTAGAAAGCACCAAAAGCATTTTATTGGGTTATAAAACTTTGAAAGCTTTACGAGTAGAGGAAATAACATACATACAAAATTAAATAAACAGCATATAAACGTAAAAGCTAAGGGTAAGCTTAAGCTCAAAATTGAGTGAAAGAGAAAATCGCTCAAGTTCTTTTTACAAAACAAAATCATATACATACATACATACATATACTCACAAATGGGAGTAACTCTAATAATATGGATATGTAGGTTAGTAGCTTGTTCTATATGTATGAGCTGGCATTCACCAAAGTATGTACGTACATATGTATATACACAATATACAAAAAATACATACATATATATGTATGTATACATATTTATCTCACATATACTTTCTGCAGCTATTTATGTAAACACATGAGAATATTAGTAGAGCAACAACAACTTGTTGGTTCTATTTGAGGACACAAGCAATTTAAAATCATTTTTTATACATGAAAATTTTACATGTATTAAGATTGAAAAAAAAAACAAATCGAAACTTTGATACTTCTACTTAAAACGAAGATATGGTGATGAATTTTTACAGCGAAACTAAATATAGTAGACGTATTTTACTTTAAATAACTTTGGCTCACATGTCACTACGGCCAGTTGCAGCTTAAAGTTACATACGAGTAGTTAGGGTAGTTGCACAATTTTGAAATCTCTTATCCTGCTCAAATATAACACGCCTATCATTCCTTTATCTTGCTATGTGATTTTAATCGGAAACACCACTCGAATTCAAGCTCATTTACAGCTGATCTACCTAAGACAGTAGAGATCTTCCTCTTCCCCTGTCATCGCCAGCAGGTACCGCATTGAATACTTTCTTAGGTACATAAACACATATGATAACTTTGATATTTACTATGCCCTTTGAAGTGATTGAGTGTGAAATCTAGGAGGAATACTAGCTAAGTTATGAAATTCGGTAGTGCAGAATTTGAATAAATTATATGAATTAAACATAACCCCCGTACAATTATACACCCAGATATAGGCGAGTAATTTCAGGTTTATAATTCCATCTGCATGCTAAGAGATAGTGAGATAATAGGTCCTTATTATTTGTTAACCACTTAACAGCGTACGAATAAAATAACAGGCCATAATAACCGGTTTTATACATAGCAGT
Organism: Anomoia purmunda; assembly: GCA_951828415.1. Lineage (NCBI taxonomy): Eukaryota > Metazoa > Arthropoda > Insecta > Diptera > Tephritidae > Anomoia > Anomoia purmunda. The sequence continues at coordinate 23,948,154 of OX639995.1, forward strand.
CAAATATTTAGTTGTTGTCGACTTTGCTTGCTTAATTTGTTGTTGCTTTCCTATTAAAATGTTTCGTTAAGCAGGCGAAGAGAACTCAAACGAGCAGAGAAATGGCGAACGAAAACCCACTATTGTTAATTTTATTTTAATAAATTGAAAATTTCTTATAGTTTTATTATAAAAAGTGTGGAAATGAATTAAAGAAGAAAAAACTCAAACTGTTATACTCGTAGTTTTTATCACCGTTTTGAAAAATGCAATTGTTAGAGATATGTACTTGTAGTATAGCAGTTTGTTGCATATATATTGACAATCATCAAAAATAACTTGTTATTTGAATATTAAGGGGGATAATTTGTTTTGCCGAAATATACATATTATGAGTAAAGTATCTGAAGATTTGGTACTCTCAATAATCAAAATGAATTAAAATTACTCATACGCCTTGTATACCTACGTGTATAAGTATGTATGTATGCACATACATTAGTGCGCGCCAATTGTTTTTAACTATGCGGATATAACCCAAAATTACTGTAAATGAAATTCTTAGAGTATACGCTGAAAGAACCATTCGTCTAAAATCAATTTGGAGCTTGTCAAATTACAAAAATAGGTTTCAGTCAAAAATAACAATTTTGTGTAGTGTTGAAAAGTAGTCTTTATATTTTTTTATATTATTATGTTTTGTCACACCTCATGCCAAAGAAAAGACATGTGAATGTTATTTATTGGTTGTAATATTGTATAAAAACATTGTGTGGCATAGGAGATTTATATAATAATGAAAATTAATTTTAAAAAATAAAAATATTATCATAAACCATTAAAACAAAATTAATGGATATTAATATAATAAAGTTTATAAACGCATACACACATATAAATTTATGAACCTATGGGAATCCATTAAGCATGTAAAAAATATAAACACTTCTTTTCGAAACTAAAACCAAATAAAAAGTTGCTAAGAAAAAAGGGGGTTTCGCACTAGTTTCTTCAGTAAAATTTCTTAGAGCTTATTGTAGAATACATCTATACCCGATCCGAACGAAGTCCCTAAGCGCTTGCGCTCCTCTTATATTGTAAGCGCTATGATTTATCACTCGTCTTTCATATAAATAATAATAATGCTTCTATAACACTCCCATATAAATTGACTCGCCCTAATGTACATATTTATATAGATATATGTCTATGGACATACATAGGAGCTCTTGCAACAAGTGGTTTCATTTCGAATTGTGCGCAAGTAACTGTATCATTGACGTATCATTTGAGAAGTAATAACTTGGATATTTTCAGAAATAGATCAATATATGCCTGCAAAATGAATTGAAATAATGAAAGTTCACTTTGTTTAAGGTTTCGCGAAAACGGATTGCAAGCTTCGTATAAAGGGCCGATGTTGAATGTAACCCACACCTAAACGTCAAGTTTTTTTCTGCATTTCATTTGACATTTCTCAATTTCAGACTAACTCAATTTGAACATGGAAAGATACACAATCGAGCAACGTGTTAAAGTTATTCAGGCTTATTATGAAAATGGTTGTTCAAATCAAAATGCATATCGAAGAAAATCATCTTCAGTGATGAGGCACATTTTCACCTCAGTGGATTCGTCAATAAGCAGAATTGCCGCATTTGGGCGAATGATAGTCCAAGAGTGATTATCGAAAAACCAATGCACCCACAAAGAGTGACTGTTTGGTGCGGTTTATGGGGTAGCGGCATCATCGGGCCGTATTTTTTTCAAAATGAGGCCGGTCAGGCAGTTACTGTGAATGGTGTTCGCTATTGTGCGATGATAACGAACTTTTTATGGCTCGAATTGGAACATATGGATATGGACGATATGTGGTTCCAACAGGATGGTGCCACTTGCCACACAGCCTACGAAACAATGGCTCTTTTGGGCGGCAAATTCAATGGCCGTATTATCTCCCGTGGTGGCGATGTCAATTGGCCACCAATATCATGTGATTTGACACCGTTGGACTACTTTCTTTGGGGTTATTTGAAAGAAAAGGTGTACGTCGATAAGCCAGCAACAATTCAAGAGCTAAAGGATGAGATAATTCGGCACATTAACGGCATAGAACCTCAATTATGCCTCAGCGTCATCGAAAATTTGGACCATCGGATGGAGGTGTGCCGCCGAGTTCGCGGCGGACATTTGGCCGATATTTTGTTCCAAACATAATTGAACCACACCATATTATCATAATAAAAAGAAATTACAATAATTTCCAAAATAATTTGTGTTTTATTCAATATCAACATCGGCCCTTAAAATTTAACCACCCTTTACTATAGCACTACTTTTCTAGCTGCAGCTGTCAATTTCGAGACAATCTCAGGAATTTGGCATAACTCAATGAAGCTTGCATTAGAAAAAAACCCTACCAATACCACAGTAAGACCAAAATAATACCAAGTTTTTTAAAGAAATTTTTTTAAAACTTAACTTGTTTTATAGCTAACGTAAATATTATTTTAATAAGTCGGACCTACTCTCGTAATTTAAGGCTCGTTCCTAGTTTATGAATAAATTCTGCTTGCTTTCAACAATCTTTCCGTAAATAAATAAGAAGTTACTTAGTTTGTCCTAAATCGTTATCGTTGTTTTAAGAGTTGTGAAAAGTATATCGCAAATGACGAAATGTTATTATTGTTTAGAAAATGAAATATTTGAAACAATATATATGAAATACTAAAACGTTGTGTTAAAAAGTCGAATTTTTGGGTAATTTTGGTGTTTAATTTTAACGCTTGACACTAAAACCTTAATGTCGAGCTAAAGACGCAATGTGGACGGGGAATAGGTTCGGGTGGAATTGAACTATATTTAAAATAAACTATCATTTTTATATGTCATAAAATCAGTAAATAATACTCTTAATTTTTAAAATTAATTTTAATTTTTGAGCTGTAGCCCAGTTTTTTTATCTGGAAAGTATGAGAAAGACAACAACAGTTAAAGTGGTAGAAGTTATAGCTGCTATTCGAAAGATCACCATCTCATCATCAGATTTCTTTAAACACTTTACAAGGTCTGGATTCCCGGCTTTCAGGCATTCGAGACTAGCACCCAACCGCTGTGCAAAGCCGACGTGACCAAAAAAAAACTGGCTTAAGCTCAGAAATTATTGTTGATATAAATAAAATCAGATCCACAAATTAATATATGTATTTTATTTAATAATTCAATTTATTTAAATAATAACAAAAAAAATTTGTAGGATTTTTATGACTAAATTCTTCGTATCAAATTTGAATGAATTTGCTGCACGATTTACCAAAATATTGAATACTTGAATTTTTTTAAAAGTTAAAGTACAAAGTGTGCACCAAATTTTTTGCAGTTTGATAAGGCCGTTTGGGAGATATACTTATTCGCTTTATATTACGTATTTCTTTCTCCAACCCACGGCCATTTAAAAAATAAAATTTACTCACATGTTTCTATCCTCAAGACTATACTGTGTATCAAATTTGAGCAAGTTTATATTTTATAGTTATGAGGGCTTGGTTATTATCCGATTTCACCCACTTTCAACACCAACCTACCTTCGGCCAATAGTAATGTGTATAAAAATTGTATTTACAGCATTTCTATTTTATTTCTGAAACTAATATTTTCTCTATTGCAATCACCAATATCTCCCCCTCAGAGTATATTTTTGTTGAATAACCACTTTGCTATCACTTGACATCACAAATTTTGAAACATGTATTTTGTTTGCTCAAGAATACTCAAAACTAAAAAATCTTCCCTATATATAATTTTAAGCGTCGTCAACATGATGATTTAAAATTACTCATACGACCTGTTGTCGCACTATGACACCTGTCCGAAGGTCTTTCTTCCTCGGCGTATCCATCAGTATAGTCAGTTTAAGTATGCTGGGTTTAGCGGTGCTAACCTTTTCTCAAGGTTAGCTCATTTAACCTATTTTTTTTTAATTTTAAAATTTTTACATAGAACAATATTTTATCTAATTTTTTTAATACTAAACTAAGTTAATTCACAACAAATTTATAGATAACCATTATTTTAATACAATATTCTAAATGTAATTTTTCATTGCACATCAACAGGTTACTCATACGCCATGACAAACGGTTGATTATTGGCTTTTAAACAAAAAAGTTGATACTCTATCAACGAAACTCATTAAGATAAAGAACTGAATATTGGCGCGACTTCATATCACATTATTATCGAAATAATAGCAAGAAGTGGAAAGAAAAAGGGTGTGATACATCTGATAGAAACTAAAAATGAACCGTTTATATTAAGGATTTAAGACTTGAAATATCTAAATACATATATTTTTATTACAGTACTTATAGCAAAAAGTGGCGTATTTTGGGGAAAGGGACGTGGGGTTTATGACACAATTAAAACTTCTGTAGCATAACTGCTGATTCACTTACTCGAAGCCAATTAAATTTAGTGTAACCGCATAATAAATTTTTAATAATATACTAATAATGATAATTGGGAGGCGTTGCAATTGCATGCTAAGAAATTAAAATATAGCATGACTTACTTTTTGATCAACAGCAAATAAATTTCGGAAAATGGAAGGTATTGAAAAAAGGGCATGTCACTTGTTAAATTTAAATTTTCATATTGTTTACATCAGCAGCTGCTCATGTCAAAAAGTTAAAAAGTTTTAGTAGATAGAAAAAAGTAATGTCAACTAATATCTGCAAATGTATTAAAAACATTGTTAATTGAGATCAACTATTTTTTTTTTATGATTTAATTTAACAAACAAACTCTATTACAATCAACTTTCAAAATGGCTTAAAATTTTGAATAAAAATATAGTCAAATTGATTCGGTTAATAGGCTAGTTATAATTTAATACCAATATTGTGAGATTATTGATTCAAACTTTGTACTTCGGTGAACTTTTTGTTAGTTTCGTTTTAACCTGACTACCAGCAGAAGAGAAAACAATCCAAAGTAATAGCATCACAAAGTTTGGAAACTTATCTGGAAATATGATGATAAATAAAAATTGGACAACTCAAAAAAGGTTTTGCAGTTAAGATGTGGTTTTAAAGTTGCAGGTCACCACGAGGATAATATTAAAAATTGGATATACTAGTCATTAGTCGCATTCCCCTGCAGTTTTTTTTTAGTTATTAGCCCATTAAGTTGTTCATTTTGATTGAGTTAGAAGAAGTATCTTTGCTATTAAACTCATCAACTCAATTTTAGTGTTTGGTACTTAATTTGTTGAAGAACCTCCATGAAATTGTGCGACAAATGATTTGGTTGAGAACCTTGTGAATAGTGAATATTTCCCGGACCAAATTATTATACAAAAATATTCCCAAACAAATTTTACTTAGGGTCACCAAACAAAAGATAATTACACCTCCTAAGCCGAGAACAAAAAATGCAGTAGATAACCCTACGCACATGGGAAATAGAAGACCTATTCTGCTTCAGCTTCCAATTAAATTACTGAGTTTGTGACATAAAGAATTTACTGTTTACGGCTTAGCTAGAATGAAAATAAAAAATGGAAATTTTCATCAACTGGTTCACTACAAATTAAAGAGAGAACAACTGCGCATATATTTACATACATATATACAAATATACATATGTATAAATATATACACATACATACATGAAGGATTTCAGCGAACAAGATGGGAGTACGCGTGACATTGAGGAACGTTATCAAAATGTAAATAAATAACCTGTACTCGTATGTATTGATGCTTATGTACACGTGTTGAATGTATACATATGTATGTATATGTGTGAATGTATGTACATACATATGTATGTATGAATCTATGGTAGCATGTATTTAGTAAAGATGAAAAGAAAGTGAGTGGCAAAACACCGCGCTAAAAATAAATTCTGTAGAAGTTAGTCAGGCGTGCTGCATTGCCACTGTTGAACGAATGAAATAGAAAGTGTGCTGTGGCAAGCCAGTCATCATCATAAAATGGTGTTATATGAAGAGAGACGAGCAGCTCATAGTTTTAAATGACTGTGCGCATCGAAGAGGGGAAAAATGCATAGGGGAAGAATCTGTTTGCTAACAGCGCGACAAAGCTACACGTTTCCCTTCTGTTGTAATAAAATATGAACAGTTTTATGAGAGAGAGTGTTATGTAAAAAAACAACACAATACACATCAGCAAAGTGTAAATTGCACTCTTAAATAGAGACCAAAAGGATAACTGAATTTAATACAAAAACAAAATTTCGAATATTTATACAAAATTTTAACATGTTTTGCACTTTTTAGGCTTTGATGTGTAGCAGAATAACTGTAAAGCGGTATACTTATCTAATGTATCCGTATTCTTGGCGCTATTTGTAAACATCTCAGCCCTCTTTCTTTGTTTATTACCGTAAAATTACAGCTGTAAAAGGTGATTCGTTGTTAATGCCATAGGAACTAACTAACTAACTTTATTGAAATTAAATCAGATACCGTAACGGTTATAGCTTTTATTAAAAAAATATTTGTTTTAATCTATTTTCCTCTAGCTTTATTGTTTGATCCGAAAATAATCGTTATTTATGGAATTTTATTTATTGCTTAAAAAATAATCATTATAATATAAATAAAAAAATAATCGATATTACGCAAGTTATATTTTTTGCTTGGAAAATAATCGTAATTTTCTGAATTTTGTAATGGTTGTTCTTAGCGCTTTCTATTTTGCTCAGAAAATAAAACATAATTTGTGTTCATTTGCTTTGAAAAAAACACCACAAATTAATTTTTCTGAGCGATAAATAAAACTCAAGAAATAAATGTTAATCTTGATTTTTTTAAGCACAAATCTCAAAAAATAAATATTAATGCCGCTCAAAGTAGTCCTTGCAACAAGAAGTTTTACTTCTCATACATGCAACATCTCTCTTTCCGCATGATTTTTTGAGTTGAAATTTTTCAAAATTTAAAACCTGTAAATACTATATCTAAGCCTAAGCAATACTTCTGGATCTTAAGTCATATTGGACTAAGGTCTAAATTAAAAAAAAAAATACTTTGGATTAAATATCTAAGACTGGTTTTGGCTTTTATTCATTTCACTTTTAATTTTAAGGCGTGTTTTGGGGTTTAGAGCTCCACAAATTTTTTAAAGAATGCAGTTTTCCAATTTTCATCATGATTAGCACAAAAAAAAAATGAAAAATACAAGCATTAGTCTAAGCTTAAAACAAGCACTTCTAATCAAATCATGATTAGAAATAAATTTAAGAAATATTAATATCAATAATTTTACAAACGTTTACGTCCATTAGGGCGGTCTAAAAATGCATGGTGAAATATAGAGTCTGATTTTCAATTATCTCGCTCACTAGGATTGCTCTGTATTTCTTGATTAAAAAAATGTTTGAAGTCGCTCAAAGCTTCCTAATATTTCGTAGAAATCCTATAGAATCCTTGAAAATCAACATTTTTCAAACGGAAAATTCTGTTTCTCTACTCTCTCTTCAGGAATCTTCAAAGAATAATACCTAATTTTTTAAATTTAAATTTTGTTTGCGGGTTTTTGGGAACCGTTCAAAATAGTTCTTATTAAAAAATGGTTAAAAAATAATTGGGTATTATTTTTGAAGCCTCCTGATGACAAACAGAGATTACTGAATGAGACTGCGAGTAACTGATTTTATGCCAAATAAAAAACATGAAAAACTTTGAGCACTTTGCGCGACCTCTAGATTTTATTACTTTTTTTATATCTTTTGATGTAAAAAAAAGATGAGGCACTGTGTTTTTTTTCAATATAGAGCAACTTGGGGATGAGAGCATTAAAATTTCGAAACTACTTCTTTTGGACTACGCTTTATCAATTTATGGCCCCGATAAATTAATAAGCATTTGAACAAACGAAAATTATTTGATCGGTACGATATAGTGAACTTCAAATTTCAGTTTATTATCTCTATTGCTCAGACTTTATTTATACGATTTTTATTTTTTCAATCACATTTTATTACCATCTGGTTCTTTTTATTCTATTGACCATATTTGATTATAGATTTGAGTGAAATTTTTCGCTAAACTATGGCTTTGCGTGCGTATGCCAAAATCTTCATATGGCTCGACCCATTGCTGGCCAATATTTTTTCGGTATCAATCACATTTTTTGCTTCAATTTTTTGCCAGATTTTTTTAAGTGCATGCATTTTTTGTGAGTCAAGATCTGCAGTATAATTTTTCACGAAATTTATTTGAATCGTCGCAGTGAATATCGCTGTAAGCGACAAGATTCTAATTTTTATGGTGTACATAAAGTTATTCGGTTTAGTTTTTCAAATTTTTCGTGTAGTAGCCTTCAAGAAAGATGACTTGAAACAAAGATGAATCTGTTGTTCTTGAGATTAGCGAGTTTAAGCAGATAAACAGACGAATAAAAATTCTGAAAATTATTCAAATGCATTTTCTTACATTCCCTGCATCAGTTCGGTCATTCTTTTAAATAAATTATCAATGTACAGACATGACATTTATATAGTTTCATTATAGTAAAGATAGATGTTCGAACCCACCTTTAGGCATTTTAAATACCCACTAGACGCTATCGTTCCTCAGAGGAATTTCTCACCTCTTGACCTTCAATTTGTCGCACCGTGATATTTAACTGATAACAAATTTTAATAGTTAATTAATATAAATATTTTACATGCTGCCATATTTTAAAATATCATCAGTTCGTAAACAATCTAATTGATTGTGAAATAAACTGTTATACCAAATTGTTCTATTATGAAGGGGTAGACTTGCTGTAGTGTAAAAAAGCTTCATATATGTAGCTATATTCTAATATAACTCTTCCTATGAGCTTTTAAATTAAAAGGAGAATATGCTATTGTTAACAGTAATTTTACGGTAAAGGAAAATAAACCGATATGTACTATATACATTTCTGTTTTTTGTTGTTGCTGTAATATTTGTAAATTTAATGCACATGTAGTAGTTGTGCTTATTGCTCATTGCCTACATAGCGACGCATGCAATTATCAAGGGCTTTGAAGGCGCCCCTCAACAATGGAACAGTTGTCGTCAATGACAGCTGATGACATTGTCATCACTTCAAGTGTTTAATATGAACGCCTGGGTGTGTACATGAACGCCTGCTGATAAAAGGTCTGCTATGTGCACTTAGCGTTAATGTTGAATATTAGGTATTTAAATTTAATATTATAGCTTAGATGCCTTTATTTCAATTTCACATATTCATATTTTGTAAGTATGTGAGGCGTTTACATTATGTATTTTAAAATAACTATTCAATCGCCTTATATCGTTCAAATTTTAATTCGAATTACTACTTCGTCAGTTATTTACCTTCCCGCTAAGCGAAATTTTGTTGCAGATAATTTATTATCATTTTCGATAAGCATACGAATGCACCCACCCACTTTCTCGCATAGCCTGCCAGCTGTTAGCTGTTAACAGTCACTGTAACTTTACCAGAATTTGAGAGGTAAATTTTATTTCAGAATTTTCTCCCTTCAATGTTTCCATACAATAAATATTACGTACGCTTCGCACTCTCATTCACAGCAATGTAAAATTTCCATAGTCCACACCATCCCCACTTTCAAAGCCTCCAATGTCTACGAGTATTATTATCTCTCGTTGCTTCAGCTGCTGTCTGTTAACGCCAATGTCACCATATTCATCTCTGCCTCGGCCATTGTTATCACACTTTCATTGCTTTTGTGTTGTTGTTGTCTGCTGTTGATGAAACTCTTTTTTATGGTGACGGTTTATTTGATTCTCAAATCAAATTCATTCGTGTACACGACGTCGAACTCAATTGTTTTTGAATACGGTCGCTTTAAATAAATTGTCAAGATACGCAGTTTTTGGTGTTATCAATTGTTCTTCTGACATATTTGACATAGTGTAATAAAAACAATAACAAAAACAATAAATAAGTGTGTGTGTTTAATTGTGCTCTCTCATTTAAAAGAAACCGTTGGCAAAGTGATAATTTGACTTGATTTTAACGGTAAATAATTTGTAAATTTTGCAATTTACTAATTATTGAATAAATAAATTTTGTAGGCAAACAAATAAAAAGTGAGAAATAAAGTGAGATTAATGGTAAAAAAATTTTGTATCGTAAATTCAGCGAAGCAAAAATTAAGTGACAATCCAGGACTTTATTGAAAGTTTACATAGAAGCTGTCATTGGCAAGGTGATAATTCAGTTTAAATAAAACAGGAATAAAAATTGGTGACTAGGTTGAAATAAAGAAAAGTTTCAGTGCTCTGTTGTTGAAAATGCGATATTGACGCAATGTACTTAATTTTTAAGTTTTTTTGAAATAATATTATTTGTTGATTTTTAGAATTGTTAAACTTTAGAAGTTTGCCATCTTTAAAAAGTGCGTGTTGTTGGATTAAATCTCCTTCAAGACAATAATCTTTTCTTTACTTGTTGTTCTTCGCGCCTAAAAGTTCGATTTATTTACAAAAATTCAAAAGATGTTATAAGCAAACTGAAGATGAATAAACTGTCTTGGTTGGTTAGTTGTAGCGTTGGCACCTGGACACCTAGGACCCAGTTAGCGTATGTAGCACCATTTTGATACGCTGATTCGCCTGAAAACTACTTTATCGCTGTTATGATTCTTAATTTTCAAACGATTAGGATTTGTGGATGCATCTAATGCAGCTAGAGACATTCATCAGTTCGCTCGCCAATAGGAATCCCAGAGTCTGCTGTCTATTGCGCGCCAGGGCTGGACACTCACAGAGCTAGCGCCGAATTTTGTCTACTAATTTTGAGATTTCAGTTCCGACATTGAGTGTAGTTTGGGATACCCATCTTGGCCGCATGCTCGCCAATCGGCTAAAGCCCCTTGATCCTGAGTGTTTGTCTGAGTCTCATGAGAAGTGTAAGTGTAGTTTTCTCTTGATTCTGATTACTCCTAAATGAATCCAAGCTAGGGGATGAGAGTGCTGCGGCAGGAGCATAAGAAACAAGATTCCAGAAAAGTCTTCCAATGGGAATCTATCTAACCAATTCTGTGCCCGTGAATTTCTTCAAAGAAGGACAAATGCGACCAGAATACATATCAGGTCGGATAGTCAGGATGCATATGAAACGATACACATTCGGCTCCACTCAGCTTCTACTCTGCGACATTACTCTCATGCACTATGTGTACTCGTACATTTTGCTAAGGTGTTTTTGGTGTCCACTGTGCGGTTACCCTTAGCTACTATGGTTTTAAGATTGAACTAGCTGAATGAAATGGACTGTAGATTTTGTGAGTTAGTTGACGAAACGCCAGAGTATATACAGCTTGATTGACCACGTGTCATAAGTCAAGGATTCATACCACTCGGAAAGCGTTTATCATCTCCATCAAAAATCTGGAACATGCCACCTGCCAAATTGGTACACTTTTTAAATAACTTAAGATTGCAGAGGCGGTTCAAAAATGTTTGTAATACGTGGTTGTTCAAAGAGGTTATTTGTAAGCCCGGTGTTCTGATCTTAAGCATCAGCAGAATAAAGATATTCTCAGGTCATAGCGCGAGCATATCTCTAGTTAATAATAATAATACAGTTATGACTTTTTGGTGCCAATCGATAAACTTTGATATAAAATTCGTGAAAACAGTCTATACAAAACTTGCCTAGTTAAAGAAAAAAGCTGAGCAAACTGTCAAAATTTTGAAAAAGGCCCATAGAGCTTGAAAAAGGGCAAATATATGTATAGTAAGCTGTGAGTTCATAGCAGCAAACTAAAAATACAGTTTAAAAAATATATCTCGTAAGAAAAGGTATATTTTAGGTTAACATTAGGACGAAGAAAATGAAAATGATTAGCATTTACATATCTAGATTTTATAATTGGTATAATCTTAGCTAACACTGGCTGAAATATATATTTTTTCTTTACGTTGCTATCTTATTTATTGATTATGAGAATAATATACGAATATTTCCGAGTTTGAATTTGATGAAACTTTGAAAAGATGTGAAATTTGGATTTTTTATTAAAAAGGTTTATGGTTTGTTGAGTTTAGTAAAAAACATATCATTATTAAAATATAACGGTAACCATTTCCTAATCGAACGGAAAATATTAAAGTTATGACCACACGCAGGACTATTATGGAAAATCGTTAGGTCCCGAAAGTGGGGGTTTTCAACTTAAATGAGAGTTGTATTTTTTATATGGAGTCATTACATTAATTTTAGCGACTATTTTGGCATTTTGAAAAATAACCACATCAAAAAAAAATAGAACCAAAAAAACGTTCGATGCCAAAGAGTCGACAAATGAACAATTTTTGACAACAGGGAGTATTCCAAGTAAAACAACATGCATTTTAGAATTCTGTTAATCATCCTTATTTCAATGGATGTATTGAATGGATGAGCACACGAACCATAACAATTTCTAACAATAATAAAAATAGATTTGTCATAAGCCACCACAATCACACATTCATTCATTTATGTAATAGACGCAGATTTCAGTATAAGAATATTTTATTTGGAAATAGGAAGATACAAATGCTTTGCACGGCTTAGTTAGTTTAGGCAGTGACGTGCTTGCCTTGTATGCCGTTAAAACCGCGGGTTTGGATTCTGCGGAAGTCTAGTAAGAAGAAATTTAATGATATCTCCTCATGGTGATCTCAGAAATAGCAGCTATAACTTCTACCGCTTTGGTTATTATTGCTTTTCAAATAACCTCCAAATAAAAAAAATTACCTTGAGCTCAAACAAAAAAAAAAGATTATTGTTATAAATATAACCAGCCAAATAATTAGTATATGTATGTACTGCATAATTATTAAATGATTAGTTTTCTTTATTTTCTTTTTTGAGTTTCCTTTTATATTTTTATGCCATTTACAAAAATACTACTTTCACACACTTAAAGAAAATATTGCGTGTACTTGTCGTAAAGTAACTTTTCTGGAAAGTTACAGCCTGATTCTGAGTACTAGTTAAATTTCCGAAATTTTCATTTTACTGTACTAATGTTTATAATTTGCAATTAATTGGTTAAACAAGTATTTATTTTGCTTATTTACAACATACCTTCGTAGCATAGAAGGACCATCACAAATTTATAACCCTACCACATATTGACAACTTTTGAGTATTTATTTTTCTTTACTTAACTGAAACTCATTTTTCATAAAAATATAGCCTAGTCCAAATATAACAAGACTCCGTAAATTTAAGACTCAAACTTTGTGCCAAATTAGAAAAACTAAAAAAAAAGAATTTAATCAAAATTTCAAAGTTTTAAATTAGAAATTCTAAAATATATATTTAGTACAATAAAGTGAAAATTTAAAGTAGCTACAATTTAGCGTAAGTCTTAGAAAATGTTTTTTTTTGGTAACGGGGTTGTGTGGTTTTTTCAAGTACAAAAATTTGGATCATGCATTTTGTGGACAAAATTGCGGATAAATGTTCTGATTAAAATGTTTGGGATTCAGGTGAAAATTTTGTGGATATCTTCAAAACTGCACAAAGTTTGAAATTTGGATGAACTAAATTTTTTTATATATAATGATATAAAGAAAAATAAATAGTCAAAAGTTACCAATATGAGGTGGCGAAAAAATTTTGCGATTATATTTTTATTTTTTTTTTGATTTTTCAGTGAGATTTAATATTAAACGTGAGATATGGTATAGTTTATGGGCCCAAAAATTAAAACTCATAATGGGAAATATAGCCGTTTGGAAATGAGGAAGTCGAACTATTATTTTTTTTGTTCCGAAGTCAGTCAAATTTGTAATGAACATATATATTATAAATAACTCTTCATTTGAAGGGATAATTTTTCGACAGTTTGATACACCACACAAAATACCAATATCTTGATTAATGAAATTTTTGCAGGAAACCCTAATTTTTGGCCAGAATAACACCTTGACTAAAATTTGAGCTAAAATTGGCTATTGGGCGAAATTCACTCTCGTATAATATCTCGATATTCAAAATCGCCTTCTCGTGAGACGGAGCGGAGTATAGAGAAAAAACACTTGAGATGATAAAACAGTGCAAGCTTAAAAGATTTGCTTATTTAAAAATCTGTTCAACGGAATCATAATTAGGAGTAAAGTAAATATTGGAACGTCTGGGGTTGATTTCAAAGAAATAAGGGTGAGAAAATACTTTTCCAATGATGATATATAATTGGTCCGCACCGGTCAAGCTTCTAATAGGTCAACAGGCCCAAAATAGGTCAAAGACAGTAACAAAAATTGCACTATTATAATTCCGTTGTACAAATTTTTAAATATTTTTATGCAGACATTTTAAGCTTAAAATTTTATGTTCTCATGACTCGTCAAACCAATTTTTTTTAAATACCCCCAAAAATTGAGGTAATTTCAAACCCAACCAGCCCACCCAAATCTTAATATTAGTGCGAAATATTTTGGCTGTATTGCATTTTATGATTTAAAAGGAAGATAGTATTTTATTTTTGTGTGGGGGGTTATGTACCTTAATTACCTTAATGTAATTATCCTTAAAAAAATTAACAAAAATAAGTATGTCATTGTTTTTCGCAAATGTTTCCTTTAAAAGGAATAGTAATGAAAATCGGTTCAGTACTTTGAAAGCTAAATCATTACAAGCATTCTCGATATAATAAATTTTATATAAAAAGTATAGATTCAAAGTTATTTGAATGATCAATGAAAATGTATCCGTTAATCCAAATTATTTAAATGATCAGTGAAAATGTATGTATTTAAATGACGAAAAAAAATTATTCTGATTATTATTATTCCGTCAATAAATTTTTTTGATAATCCCCATCCCTGCCCCAAGTTGTTACTCTTCAGAACGCCTTTGTTACATCAACACAGTTCTCTCAACAAAAATTGGAGTTAATCTAATCGAGGAGAGAATGCTAACCTTATTCTCAAATATAATTTCTAACCAGACCTGGGTAATACTGAGTAGTAATTGTACTATTACGTACTTAAATACTTTATATTTTGATCTTGAAGTAATTAGTCCGTACTAAGTACTTTCAGAATTTTCAAGTACAAGTACAAGTAATTGCAAAATACTTGAAGTTTTAGCAAATACTTCAAAGTATTTGAAAATAATTGAAAATACTTGAAAATAATTGAAAAATGTACTTGAATCAATTTTTCAACTATTTTCAAGTACTTTCAATTACTTACAATCTTGAAACCAATATTTAAAAAAAATTACAATGATATTTTTGTATTTCTTACATGTCGCTTGTAGCCCATATTATGTTTATTTAACAAAATTCATTCATCACCTCCTTTCTGTATTATAATAATAATAATAATAAATTTAATTTACAACAAAAATAAGTTAAAAATATTTCAACAAGTTAAAATAATTTAACATAAAAAAATATATAAAGTAGCAGGAATTCAACAAAAAACAAAGTTATAAATTAACAATAATTCAACAAAAAACACTCAAAACCATTTGAAATTGGCTTTCATTAGAACAAACTTTTCACAAGAAAAGTCTGTCAATGAACCTCTCCTTGGGCTATTTATTATCCCCGTAAAAGGAAAGAGACGTTCAACCGGTGCCGATGATGGCAGTGGCGTATTGAATTTAACAAATGCCTCCTTTAGCAATGGATATCGGTCCCAGCTACTATCAGTCACCGATTGGTCATTTCAATAACTGTAGTATTGGTTTGCTATCGCAGCTCTCACATCGACACTTTGTGGAGCTGACGCAGTGGCATTTGTGTCTTGACCATCACCTAAATTATTGGTTTCAAGATTCTAAGTAATTGAAAGTACTTAAAAAGAATTGAAAAATTGATTCAAGTACATTTTTCAATTCTTTTCAAGTACTTTCAATTCTTTTCAAATACTTTTAAGTATTTGCTAAACCTTCAAGTATTTTTCAATTACTTGTACTTTAACTTGTACTTGTACTTGAAAATTCTGGGGATGCCAGTACCATTACCAGTACAATTCCTTTAAAATGTACTTGTCACAAGTCGTACTGGTACTTGATATTACCCAGGTTTGTTTCTAACGTGCATTTAATAATTCATATCACTTAAAAAAAACTGTGCAATGTTACTCTAATCAAACACAAATTGAGCCTTAGTTTTCGAGAAGGATTAGAAAAATACACCAGACATCAAATGGAGAAATCATAAATTTTTTTAATGCTGCAATCTCTACTTTCTAGTTTGCTGATTTTTTTCGCTCGATAATATTCTTCATAAAATTTGTGTATAAAAAAAAAAAGGTATGAAAAAAAAAACAACATAATTGATGTCGCTAGTCAAACTATGCAAAATTACAAATCAAAAATGTTTCAACTTTTTGAAATTTACCCACATCATTACCTAATTCAACGCTGCAAAAATATCCTTTTTCCAGCCCATTACCAATGCACTTCATATTTGCTGAATTAGTTTTCGGCTCTAACGTCAAAATTTACAACACATTCATATGCAAATGCAAATATATACATACAAACGTAAAAGTAATTGTGTTAAATGTAATTATATATATATATATCTATATATATTTACCAGTTCTATGGCATTAATTGCTGCAAATGGTATAACTCAACTACATCTGTGCAGTGTAGAGAGGCAAGCTACTAAATATGAGGAAAATATGTATCGAATGGTGTGCAATGAGTTATATTGGTTCATAGTTATACCCCATAGGAAATACTAAATAAGCTGTTCGAGTTGTAACACATTAAGGGTCTTAATTGCATCAAATTTTGACCCAATCATAAGCAATTAAAGTTGAAACTTGTGTCAAATTGACCCAAAGACCGGATGAAGGTTAACCAATAAGTAAACAAGAACCTCAACCATAACATAGAGTATGTTTTTATCAAATTATTAAATGATAAAAAAAAAAACAATTTTTTGTTGAAGTGCTTTCGAATTTTTTTCATATGAATACATTTTTATTATTTCCATGACATCAACTGCATTCGTGCTTATTTTGTTGTCGTTGTTTTAAATTTTCATATATTTTCACTATTCTATATTTTTCATGTTTTCGTCCACCATGTTCACCATTTTGTTTGTTCTTGTTTTGGTTTGTTATTTATAACGTTGGTTTCATTTCCTGCACGGTAAGCCGCCGCATTTACTTACATCACTCATACGCCCTGTGCGTTATTTGAGTTCGCACATGCTTGGCTAATTGGATTTGGTTATGATGTCGATTATGACAGCCGCTGCAATATAAATCTTTTTGTTATTATTGTAACTGCAATGCTATTGGGCAAATAAAGTGTGTGTGGCGGCTGCACTCAGCGGGTTGCCTTAGAATTCGCTGTTATTGTGAATTGCACTTTTCTATGGCTTTTGTTTGTTAAAATTAAAATTGACGTTATTTGCGCGCACTACCGCAGTAGTTTTAAATTTAGTATTTTTCGTGTACTATCTTATTTATTATTTAACAATTTTTGGAAACCACAAAGCGCTGCGTCCTATAACTCAGGTGGTCCTAGATCAAAACTCCGCTCGGGCATGTAATATGATAAAAGGTTAGAAAAATACTTTTACTAATCGCAGATGCCCTCCTTTGGCAGGCAATCACAGACATTTGAATGTATGTATGTATTTTAGTTAGGAAAAAGCTTTTGACGAGATTCATCTGCCGTTCGGAGTCGGACAGACAGCGCACATTTTATTGCACGCGCCAAATTGTTATTATATCAAATTACCAAATGTGCCGTCATAACTGCTTCTGACTGTTGTTTTTATTGCTTTGTTTGTTTTGGCTTTTATTACATTGCTACCTTTTTGCGTTTAATGCCATATTACTTTATGAGTGTAATAAAATTTCTGCTGAGCACCATTTACTCGTAGTGCTGGAAAAAATCGAAATTATAACTGAGGTACTAGTATAAGTTTTTTAAAGTATATTTGTGCATTAAAATATAAAAAAAAAATCAAATACATAAGCTTTGTAAATTCTTAAATTAATAAATAGAGAAATCTTTTTCCACTCCGAGCTTTTGAAGGGGGAAAGAGTGAACGACAAAAAATATTTGCAGTAGAAATTTTCCAGTGATAGATACAGGGGATAAGTTTTCCGATAATAATTTCTATTACTTCATTTACGACTGTCATTTGCTCAAAAATCAAAATGTCTCCCATTCCTTAATTCAATACTTAGATTTATCTAAGCACTAATAGAATCTTCTGTTTCTTTCTTTTTTAATTTCAATATAATTCAATCCGAAGATATCTTGCAAATCACCAAACACTTGTTCTTGGAGGAACTGCAGAAAACCGTAAATGTAAAAAAAAAATTAAAAATGCCGAAATAAATTTTAAAGTTAGCACTACATATGTATATTAATATATTTCGTGTTTGGCAAAGAAAACCTCATCTCTGAAAAAAATATGAAAACGAGGTTTTTTTGGACTTCTTTTAGCCTTGCCAATGCCCACAACTTATTAAGCTGGTAGTTAAAAGGGATTTCCATTATCGTTAATGTTATTAGTAGAATCATTTTTTTTGCCAATACAACGGCAAAGGTTCATCTGTGAAAAAAATTAAGGATTTCCGTCTCACTCTCTTTTATTCTTAGAGGACCCTATCGCAATAATTTTGCAATAAAATTAACTTAAATTTAATATATATTTCGATAGTTAAGCAGATGGGCATAAATTAACAAATCCGGTAACTAAAAACAAGACCAAATTTTTAAGGCTATCCATTCGTAATAAACTTATGTTATCCATATGTATGTGTTTTTAAAGAAAATGTAAAAAAAAAGTGTTGCCAGCTATAAAAAAAAGCAAAAACCTAAAAATGGCATTCCACTGAGATTATGTGACAAATTTTACAAAGAAACAAATGTGATTAGGGTTGCAATCTTTCGATAAACATTACAAAAATATAACAGTACGGCTATTAAATGAAATATCTTAAATAAGGGTTGTTGCATAACGAAATAAAATTGGAAAAATGGTGTTGCCAGCTAAGCTAAGATATCAAACTAATTTGTTTAAATGAAGTCCAATAAAGGTATTTCACTGAAAATGTATGCACAAATTTAAAATAGCAAAAAGATTTGGATGGGGTTGCCACCTTTCGGGAAAATTATAAAAATTGTATTTAAATAAAAATAACTAAACGAAACGCTGAATCTAATTGAACATGAGAATATATGAACAAATTTAAAATGAAATTAAAATATGTATAGGGCTGCCACCTTTCCGAGAACTTATAAAAGGTGTAAGTATCGGGTCTTGCAATAGGAACGCACAAACGTTTTTTAAACAAAACAAAAACGATTTGGGATATGAATTAAACTCTTTATTCCTGTGAAAGTACATTCGATGCCATTATGTATGGTACTCGATTTCTTTTGAATGGGCACCACGGGAACGCTTGCAGAAGTCCAGACGCTGAAGCCAATTTCCGACGGTTTTCAAGCATAAATTGGCCGATACTGCTGCAATTGCTGCTGTAATGATATTCGTACGAAGTTCATCAATCGTCGCTGGCTTATTGGCATAGACCATAGACTTGACGTAGCCCCACAGGAAATAGTCTAACGGCGTCATTGGGCCATTTCGTGAGATAACGCATTCACCAAACTTGGTTTTCAATAAATCGATTGTGACACTCGCTGTGCGGCTTGTGGCGCCGTCCTGTTGAAATCACCTATTGTCCAAGTCCATATCATCCAATTCGGGCCAAAAATATTCGGTTATCATTGAGCGGTAGCGATTCCCATTCACAGTAACGTGCCGGTCTTGATCATCACGGAAGAAGTACGGCCCAATGACGCCACCGGACCATAAGCCGCACCAAACCGTAATTTTTTCGGGATGCAATGTTGACTCATGGAGTACGTGTGTATTGCTGCTTGTCCAATAACGCATATTTTGCTTATTGACGAAGCCATTGAGCCAGAAATGACGACGACCATAAATTGGACGTAGCGCTCTTAAAGTTGAGGCCATTGACTCCGAATTTCGGTAGTAAATTTTAATAATTTCGACTCGTTGTTGGATCGTATATCTTTCCATGATGAAATGGCAAACCTTACTGAAGAGAAATGTCAAAAGAGCGGGAAAAATATGTCGTCGTTTGCTGTCACAATCGGTCTACTTTTGTAGCGTCCCTATTGAAAAACCCTTTAAATAAAAATCACTATGGATGTCAAATGGAACATATTGGCGAAGAAAAGGCTCATAGCTACATTTGAAAGAGGATTTCCACCTGTCTGAAAACTGGAATTCACTTAAATTCTACGCCAAATATAGATATGTATGTACATATATATTATAAAGGTAAACCGAAGTGTGTTTTATAGCTAAGGAAAGGAAATTAATTAATAAATATAGACAGGATCATGTCTGCTTGGGGGGAAGTTTCTAGTATTTGACAAAAAACGCTTCATCAGGTATGCGTGCAGAATGATGAAGGTCCAGTCCCTGTTTGATCTTGAAGTATTACAATAAATATTTTTACTTTTTCATATGCAAGCATAGCACCAAAACATCGCAGTTTAGTTTTGAAGCTATAATTATAATCACTATTCGTCCGTATTTCATAATTTCTATTTCTATACCTGCTCCTCTGTTCTAAAGACAATGTAAAGCGTCTTAATGCCACCAGCGCTGATTGCGTGACTAAGTGCATTATCCTACTTATAATTTAACAAAGTTTTGATTATCATTAAAAATGAGTACTCACTTTTACATAGCGAAAATACATACATAAATATCCTCTGTTGCATGAGAAAGGGCGTATAATTGAACAGCAGTGATGCGTGAAATGTGTTGCTACACTTTCTACTTTCTTTCGGTTTTTTTTGTTGCGCTTTTACTTACATCACCCAAAAACAATACTGCATACAATTTCCTAATATTTATAAATATCTTATTATATTTTACATTCATAACCATCCTTATTGTCCTCCATTGTCTCACATTCATTCTATGGAGGTTTTTTGTGCATACAAATATTATATTTCCTTTACAAACACTACAAATATGTATTTATATACACACATACTTATGTAGATATGTATGTATGCGTGTACATAGGAGCATACGTAAGGGGCTTTTCCTGAAAAGTGTCAGCCTTGGGAAAAAAAGTTGCGTTATGCTTGAGAAATGTTTATTAACGAATTTCAAGGACCGCAAATTGTATAAGCTTTATTAAAAGAACTAAATTTTTTATAATTAATTTAGAGTTTTATTTTATTTTTTGCACAGAAAATAAAGCTTATTCTAGGAGTTTTATTTCTTGCTAAGAAAATAAAAGTAATTATTTTGAGTTGTATTTTTTGCTTAGTAAATAAAAGTTACTTGTTGAGATTTATCTTTTGATTTTTTGAGTTTGAGTTTGTTTTTTGAGTTTTATCTTTTGATTGAATGATAAAAAAAGACTCAGAAAAAATTGTTTAAACCTGAATATTGTAATTTAATATAATAATATAATAACTGGGCGCTTCCACTATATAACTCAATGTTTGGACGAACTTCTCCCACCTACTTCTCTCACGGGTTAGTACGTGTAAAAAGGATTCTATTGGCATACTCTTTTGCTGGGTGAATTTGAAAACAATTGTTATTTTCGGTCCCTGATAAATACTAGTGTCTTCGATTTCTCAATATTGGAAGAGGTTACACCCCAATAAACCCTGCCCCAATCTCTTGGGTCCCCCAATGACCACCTCCCTGCTTATGAAGATTTCCCATAGGAATGTGCAAGAGGAAGCTAAGACGTAAACAGTTAAATAAATAAACGTACACTTATTACATATTTCCACATTCAACGATCCCTTGCCCTCATTGCATTCTACTAGTTCTCCAAGACAGGCTATACCCCTCCATTTTTATTTCCACCACGAGTTTGTCTATGTTTTTGTTTCTTTCCCATGCCTTATTCTACCCGAATTGCACCAAGGTGAATTCATATAAGATGATGGCAATGACGAAATATCATGGCAAAGGAAATAAGTTGTTGGTGATGTTAAACAAAACAATTCGTCATTCGCCTTTGCTGCTGACATTCTCAGGCAGGTTAATTAAGAACCTGCAATCAGCTGCTCTACTAACATCTTCACATCTAGACAAAATGTCTAGTCGCTTCGCCGAGTTTCCTGTCCAAGATATTAGCGAAAAGGTGCTTCCTATACATAGCTTCAACCAACATCTTTTCTGCGCTTTAATTGAAATGAAATGAAAAGCAATTTTTTTTTATATAAACTCAAGAAATGTGTTTAAATTTTTGAACAAAAATGTATACTTTGTTCAGTGGAAAGAATTTTAACAACCGAACGGGATGTCAGTATAAATTTGCTACCAACAGTTTTTTCGCGTTGTATATTTTTTTTCTTGTTATATAGGCGAAAATTGTAGATACGTATATTTTACGTCAAGTTTTCGAGAAGAAATTTTTTCAAATTCACTTTTCAATTGCCGAGATATGCAAATTTTCACGGGAGATGAACTATGTGATTTTTTCGTAACTTTCAAATGAAGTATAAAATTAAGTTTAATAAATTTCATTTGTCGGAACTGGCCAGTTCAGGTATTATATAGCTACTATACAACTGATTGTTCAGATATGAGGTTTTCCATTATAACTCCTATACTAAAGCAGATAAGAGCATGGAATTTGGCACTCCTTTTATCTTTCATTAACTAAAAGAACACAACACGAATCATCGAGATCGGACAACTATAACTTATAGCTACCATACAACGTATTATTCAGATATGCGGTTTTGCTTTAAGACTCCTATATTTAGAAACTAAAAACCGTGAAATTGTGAAGGTCATTCACTTATCAAATCTTACCCAACCTGATGAGGAAATCAACAAGAATAAAGTCTGGTTGGAGACTTGAACATTTATAGCATTCTTTGGAATGCGATTGAGCCAACTTAGGCTAAATTCATTGCTACAAAACACCAAATTGCGAATTATTGGTTACTGACGAGTTTTCCTGCAGACAGTATAAGGTCGAAAACAGATGAAACCTCCTAATATGACCTTGAGAAGTATATTTTTCAGTTCTAACACTTAATATCATAACATTTCCATATGCATTTTAATCTTTTAATTTTTCTAAAAAAATACAATTTATTTTATCATATTTACATTACTTTATTTTAGTGTATTTCATGTTGTATGAGAAAAAGAAATTGTGTTTTAAAATTTAATATATTTTTACGCTAACGACGCAGTGGTTTAAATTAAATTTTTATATATTTATTCATTAAAGGTTTGAAGGCTTTGGCAAGCCCGAAAGTAGCACTTCTTTAGACGATTGACTTCACATACACACTGCGTTTGGCTGCACATGACAATAAAAATTACACTGAAGAAGAGGTTTTATGATGAAAAAAAATGTCTTCAAATAGCACGTCCCCCCCAACAAAGGAAATGCCCTTAAATGTATATGTGTCTATATTTTATGAGTATTTTCTCACTCCCATTCATTGTAATGTAATAAAAGTTTACTTATTCTATGTAAACAAAGGCGGCATTATAATTTTTTATTCTTAATTAAGTTCTTTTATTTCAATAACAAATATGTATTTATATCCTTGTTGGAAGACATAAATTGAAGTATTTAATTGCTTACAGTGTGAACTCTGTTTAAAATAATTCTCTCCTCCTTTCTCGACTTTGCCAAGTTCCGTCTGAGGGCATAGAATATGCCAATAACTGCGTACAACCATTAAGCAAAAAAGCAAAAAAAAAAAAAACAAAAAACACAACCTATGAGAAACTCAATGCACGTATAATTGGAGTTTTTTTTTCGAAGAGGATACATTTATTCGCTCATAAACCATATGCACACAATGGTCACTTGATTAGGATTCGTTGTTGCCTTTCTCTTCTTCTACGGTGTAGTTGTTTATCTACATACATTCTCGAATTTTGGATTTTCGCATATACATAATATGTATATATGTACATATGTATGTACATATGTATGTACATATGTACATTAGGACGTATCAAATAAACAGAAGTTCAAACTTTTATGACTTTGTGGCCAGTGGCGTACACAGAAAAATATTTTGCGGTGCTTTTACAATTTGTTTAAATTTATTTACTTATTTATTTGTATTTTCATTTAAATACATTTTTGCCACTTTATATGGCACATTTCCCGCCAAATTGGACACAATGTGGCTTTTGCATTTCCGAATTTTTTTCATATTTTTTTATTATAGTGCCAATTGAGAGAGGCCTCCTTGAATTTTTTAATTTGTTTTGTTTAGATATCAACGTTTTTTTTTAATTGCCATAATTTTGCAAAAAATTGTGAGATTTGGATAATTTTTTTTAATTGTTATTTTATCGGAATATCAATAAAAAAAATACATATATGTATATGTATGTATATAATCCAATCTTCTTATAAAATTGAAAAAAAAAAATTAATACAAAATGTTAATTTCCGAAAACACATACTGATCAATTTTCGTTAATTTTTTTTTAAAGCTATCAATTTTTCTGGAACTTTTAAGCCTAGTCCAATAATGGGATAACCATTGCATATATTTTTGCTGAATTTTTAGAATTTCATGTTTTAGTTACAGAGCAAGGCGAATTCAGTTGTTATAAGTACAACTACAAAATTCCCATGTATTTTGTTTTTGCTTTTTGCGTAAAATTAGTCAAAAATTACATACATCGTTTGTTTTGCTTTAACGGCTTTTGAAACCTCATACGCAAAAGCAAAAACAAAATAGATGTACATGATTCAATAATAGAAGGTTGGAGAACCAGGCAGTTGTCTCGCTCTTGCTCGCTGCCTTATCCTGTGTGGTTTTATTTTTTAATTAGCAGAAACTACTAGAAATATACATTTTGACACGAATTTGCACGCTTTAGCAAGTATGGACCGTCGCAATATGTTTTAAGCTGTTTGTACATTTAATTTATATTTTATTCGAAATAACAAATTTCTGTTTTTCAAATGCAACCACACAAGGTAGTCGAAAAGCACAAACGTCAATAATTATCCAACCTTTTATTATTGATTCATGATACAGTAGGTGAATAAAAAAATCAAATCGGCTGCTATACTATCTGCACCTCATCTGAATTCGCCTTGGTTACATAGGTTGAAAAATATTTGAAATTGTTTTTAGACACAAGTTGATAGTGCTTTTTAATTCGAAAAATTTTTTTTTTTAATTTTCAAATATTCATATAAATAGTCTGGCTTTACAACCCGTGAAGTTTATATGTACAATGCAAAATATTGTGAGATGTAATTTGAGCTATACTCCTTTACAAATGTAGACTCATAGAGTAAAGAAAAGTTTTCGACAAGATGCTGTTACAAAAATTTATATAACTTAAGTAAATATGACTTTATCTGCTCATCGTTCAGAAAGGATTACTTACTTACTTACACATTGGGCTCAAGAAATATGACATTTTTGAAAAGCTGAAAAGCTGTTTCATCAATTACATTTTTATTTATTTAGGTGTGATGAATTCACCTAACACACAATAAGTCCGTCGCATTTGCAATTTTAAAACTGTATTGGATGTGGTTAATGACGTCATCCCCTTATTGAATCCATATACAATTGTTAAAAATATCAAAAAGTATGCGACGAGTTAAATACCTCTTTAAAAATATTATCTAAGTCAAAGGACTTTTTGGAAATGCTTAAATAATTAAAACACGGCATTTTAAAAATACGAAAAAATAGATCCCATTGTTATGCCATTATCGGACTAGGCTCAAGAGTCGTGGATTGAATGACAGTTTCTTGAAAAATTTATTTAAATGTTTTTCAAATGTTATTTTCCGAAAGTCTTTTGAAAAATAAGAATTACAAATAAAATCCAAATCAGTACGTTTTTCGTAAAATTATGAGCAAACATCGATATATCAAAAACATCGAGATAAACAAAAAAAATTTAAAAAATTCAGGTATGCCTCTCTCAATCGGTACTATAACATTAAAGATTAACATTAAAGATAAGTCGGAGATGCAATGTAAGCCACATCCACATAACGGTATTTTGCGGAAATCAAAAAATTTCAAGATAAGAAGCTCAAATTTGATACACAGGATTATGTTAGAGAAAGAAATACGCGGGTTAATTTTTTGGAAAATGGGCGCCCATCGACTATTTCTCTGGGATCTCTGGAGCTGCAAATAAGTAAATTTTGCTTCTTTTTTTATTTGTTGAAAACTGCAACTTTTGTCGAAAGGCGTCCGGGAAAATTCGAGACATTTAGCGAAAAAGCTATCGCCTCTCGTATAAAAATTTCGATACCTAGCGGCTAATCTACGAAAAAGCTTTCGCCGAATCTGTCGTAGAACGCACGTCGTATGTACTCGTCCGTAGTTATTCGGATACAGGGATGCCATTTTCGTGAAATCTCCGTAAATCGAGTTGCGATGGATTCAGCGACGGGGTTGATTGTTTTTATTTAAAATTTGGTAAATAATGGCAGTCAAATTTTGGATTGTCTTACAAAAGGTTGCTTTTAGCAAGGAAATTGAAATGGGGCAAAATGTTATTTTTTTTGCGCAAGGATGGCAAAAACCTACATAAACTAGATAATTATTGATAGAATGTAAATAACAATGCCGAAATCGGTTTGCCTCCAAACTAAATTAGATAAGGGGTGACGGAAAATCTTTCCAATAAACCTGTCGGAAAACAGAAGACAAAAAAAAACAATAACAAAATAATTTTTGGATAAATGGGAATATTTTATGTGAAATTTAAGTCCATGAGTTATTTGACAACACCTCCTGATTAAAGCTATTTTCGTTAAGTAAACAAATCCTATTAGTATATGCAACGAAATATGTAGATGTTTACACAACTAGTGGTAAATACGTGATAAAATCTAAATTTTGCAGTTTAAAAATTTAAGCGAACAAAGGATTTCTTTTAATGTCTTTTTTATTAGGAAGTTAACTTTCTAACACTATTTAATCAAACTGTACGATGTGTTTTGAAATATTAGCATTTAACTCATTTGCTCTCTTATTTTTTCTACCTCTAGAAGCGGCCATGTAACGGAAATTTAAAAAAAGATATTATAACAATAAAATTTAAATATAAGTATATTAAAAATTCACACAATCTCTCTAATTTTGTTTATTGTTTTTATCAAAGGGCTAAGCTACCCTGTGGCTACAGAGCTGCCAAGATAAATTAAAAATGTCAAGTGTGGATCTACTTGGCTTATGCGCAGTAGTTTGGACGGAAATAAGTAATTCGCCTTGTGGTGTGACCGGGCATTTAGTTTTCCAATTTTATTTATCAACTTATTCTTAATCTTCATTATCCAGAGTTATGTGTAAGGATATATTTCTACAATTTTGCTGAGAACACAATTTTAGTGAAAGCCAATTAAATGCACAATATAAAAACATGTCACAACCATAAATCTTTGTATTAACAAAAAAAAAAAATAAATCTCAAAGAATTTAAATATGAATTAATTAAAATTTCTACATGATTTTGATGGGCTCAAAATTTTCCCTTTACTTCGTTAGTTCATTCATTTTAATCGACGCAAATAACTATTTTTCAATTTCCGTTTGAAAACACAAGACAATTAATTAAAAAGCGATCAAACCTCTGCATGAGAAAAGTAGATAATCGAAAAGATTTTCTATACTCAATATAATCCACGGTTGATTAAATTCATTCCCTGTTGTCGTTTTTTTTTCTTTAATGGAATTGAAGCTGCCACTGACGTTGCTGTCCTTCCAATATTTATAGTTCTTAACACCTGTCACACTGACAGTTAAATTAATTGAAATGAGTTCAAGTCGAAGACTGATTTATTAAGTAGATACTCAGTGCAAGCCACAGGTGCATGAATGTGAGAATACTTAAATGCGTGCATGCGTTTGAATATCTTGGTATTTGTATATCTGTGCAGCTGGTCTATGAGGAAAATGCAATGCAATGCATACATTTAATTAGTGGCAAACAAGATACTAACTAGCAAACAATAAACAAACAAAAACACTGTTTATGTGTTCAGTATCTAAATTCGTACACACTCAACACACCACACCACATCACACCACACCACATAAACTTGTTGCTCGTGTTCGCATAGTTCGTTGGAAAGTTTCAAGTGTTTGAAAATACGAGTGTGTGCCTGAGTAAACTTATATTATCGTACACATGTACATATGTATTATTTGTAAGTTCTAATAAGCACACTTACTATAAATACCTACCGCTGGAGAATTTCAATCTGGCAAAAATGTTGTGTGTCTATACATAACTTGTATTGTTTTACACATTAGAGTGAGCAAATTTTTGAAGGTCAACATTTTTCTAGACGAAAATATTTACATATGCGTGTTCCGTTTTATAATTTTGTGTATTTGGGTTGCAACAGTTAGGATATCAACTATCAAACACTTTTCGACAAGTTTCAACCCTTTATTTGTCACTTAATGAATTTTAATTAATTTTTTATAAGAAATGCGGTTCTTTCTACAATAAAACCGAGTAAGCTCACTGTTCAAACTTTGTGCAAATTTTAATAAAATTCTTCATCAAGATTTCCAACTTTTTCATTAGAATCTCCAAAAACATTTTGAGTAGGTACGCAGTTTTATAGCGCATTAAATTTTAGTAATACGAAGTGTTAGTTTCAGTTCGCTAAAAATTTTCATTGATTTCTGATAATTTTTTTTTGCTGACGCTACAATTTGTGTGACAACATAAAAAAAAAACCACAAATTGTAGAAGAAGTTCGGCCAAACATCAAACTATAATGTAAGCGCCAAATTATTATTATTAAAGTTCGTATGCCCACCGCTAAGTTGTTTAAAAGAAATAGAAAAATTCAAGGTGAATTCATATAAGGCGGTGTTGAGAAAGTTGCTGGGTGAATTCACTTGCAGGACTAAATGTCAAAACTATGTGTTTGTTATAATTCTTACCAATTCTCACTGTCATTGTGCGAAGAATTTGTTAGTGTACATTTTACTTGTTGTACGCTCAACACCACCTAGTATGAATTCGCCTTGGAAAAATTGTTAAAGTATACGTCTGGGCAAAATGAAAGGTTAAAACGTACACAATAAAATTTATGGGGATATATTTTCATTGAACATTTTAAAAATCCCTCAAAATACCAATATAGAGGATACAAATGTTTCAGAAAAGAAGATTTCGGAAAATTTTACTCCAGGTTTTTAGACAAGTACTCTATATAAATGACGTAAACAGAAAATTAAAATGAAATATACGCATTGATATATCTAACATATATTTATGCCCTCCTTCTCCAAATATTCTAACATTGACCCCGTTTCATTGTACCCGAGTTGCAAAAGAACGCTCCAATAAAACTACCTTAAGTTGCAAAAGCAACCCTATTAGCCTCTTTCATGAAAGATGCGCTGCGCTTTTTTTAGTGCTATTAAAGAACGGAAAATAGTTGTGCAAACAAATTTTAGGTTGACGTAGTTATACATTTGAAAATACTATGCAAATAAAAACGAATTAGGTCTTAAACTGAAATTTCCCAAGTATTTTATTCCGACTCATTCACAATAGCGCAGTTGTTTCACTTTCCAATACTACATCTCAGGTCGGATATCATTTTACCGAGTTGGAACAACGCCCATATTTTTCCGAGTTAGTGTTGTTGCTTTACATGTTATTTCTTATCCTACCTAGTATTCTTTTGCAATTAGGTTACAAGGAAATGGGCCCATTATAAGTAAACTAGAACTAGATAGTTACTAGCGACTTGAAAAATTTGTTAGTCGTTTTCTGAAATTATGGTTAAAATGATACTTTTACGCAGGAGCTAGTATATTAAAATGATCTAAGAAAATATTTCCCGTAATATTTTTCTGTATACGCCTTTACAGTTAATTCCCTCAGACATATATTTTCCATTGCCAGTAAAAGAAGTGGCAAAAATCAACTGAAATTATTAGCTAGTACCAAGGCGAATTCATATCAGGTGGTGTTATACATACGTACAAAAACAAAAATTTCCACTAACAAAATATACGCACATAAACACATCATTTTGACTTAACGTTCACCAAGCGAATTCAATCAGCTGCTTGATCCACTTCACCTTATACGATATGAGAAGCCATGATACAAGAAAGAAGGTATTCAAATTTTTTGATTAAAAACAGTTAAATTGACGTTTTTCTCGATGTAAATATTTGGCAAAGCGTTACCTCATCGGCTATTTGTTGGATATGGTTATTTTCAATCATATATTGAGCATACAAAATGGTGGGTTTTATATAATTCGAAAACTAATCAAAGAAAAAGATTTGTTTTAAAAACTAATACAAATATTTTTCACAAAACTTTTAATCAAGGATCGATTATTAAATAGCGAAGTTCAAGAGTGTTTTGCTGTCTTTTCTGAGTTTTTATATTTCAAGATTAGTTGCAACAGTTTGTTAGTTACAATTTTAATTAGTTAAAATTTACCAATTTTTTAGATGATTTTTAAATAAAGTACTTTAGTTACAACATAAAAATATAAGAGATGCTTTGAGATAATAATAATAAAAACTGAACTCTCTTCCTTTCATTCTGTTGCGCGATAATTTAAAAAAAAGTCTAGATATTTCAAACTTATCTTACCTATTACCTGATCTGGAGCCCTTCCAAAAACCGCTTAAAAACTTTCTCATCTAAATTAAGGTTTGTGTGTGATAATAAATTTTGCATATAATCTGGATCCGCGTATAATAAATAGTTCCCAATTAATTTTAACAAAGTTAATAAAATACATGTTCCAAAACTCCAAATCTCCTGATATCACCGGGCACCTCTTAAAAACAAATTGGTGATTTTTACATTGAACTTCGGCTTAATCGTGCGCGTGAAATAAGTACATACTACTTTGGGCAAGTCACACTCCTTTAACACCTCATGCCAGCAGCGATTTCTCCCGAATATGCGAAATAACTGAGAAGTGAAAAAACTTTGTCATAGATGCTTTATATTTAGGCATGAAATATCATAATCTGTTTAATCGTCAGTTAGTTAATATGGCGTCCAAAAAGCGAAAATGGAATTCTCTTCTTTCTTGTATCCTGGAATTAGCTATAAAACTGTTTATAAATATTTTTTTAGTTCCGATTAAAACTTTGTAAATTTTGATGAGCATTTGTTGGTATTTCTCACATTTGCAAAAAGTTTGAAACTAGGATTTAAATGGGGGGCGTTGTAGAATAAACTATACTTTTAGAAAAAAAAAAATTAAAATTAAGTACAGGATATCTAAATTGATAAAACTTGTCAACATGAGATGGCGTTATAATTGTGACTAAATATGTATTTATAAATAAATAAGTTATGAAGGAGACACACGATTGATGTTGGTTATTTTTAGATCGTGGCTGGTTAAGAACTTCCTATAACGCTAGAAGTTAGCTTGCGGCTTTCGCATTCCAGCTTGTTTATTTTTGATTTATTTACATATTTATTTATCGTTTTTTTATATATCGCTTCCATCTAAGCGAAATGTTTCATAATATCTAATATATATGTATATACTTCCAACCACATAAGCAGATTTGTCGATAGTAGACAAAGTTAACACAATTTTTGTTTTTTTGTTTGTTTTTTTTTTGTTGACATTTTTACGATACATACATGCATGCATGTAAGTGGTTCTAAGACTTAGATTTTTTTATGATTTAAATTTTCTGTATACTTAGCTCTCAATTCGCATTTATGACAACTTCGACATTTATTTCATCGTACAAGTCACGGAAACTCACAGGCGCATTTGGTGGTGCAAGGTATTAGCAATCACCGAACGCTCATAAAATTGCACGCAGCTTGCTGAAATAAAAATTTCCAAAAAGCGGTGAAAGAAAGTAAAAGAAAAAACATACAAAAAGTTAAGTGTAATAGCTCACAAACAACAAGTGTAAAAGTAAAAACGTATTATATACATAAATAAACAATAGCTACGACGGTAAGGACCGCAGCTACGTGCGGATATTTAAGGCAAAGGAAACATCAGGTACGTAATAAATTATTTTGTATATGCTGTATATCTATATTGAATCAAATATGGTATATACAAAAATTTATTGGTGCTCATCACAGCGTGTACAAAGCTGATGTAATTATTTTTAGTTCACCCTGAGGGTTTGATAATTTCGTGGGCAGAGGTACTTAATGAAATAAATGATGTGTTATTTATACTTTTTGTTTTATTAATGTCATTCAAGTGGAATACATACATATGTATATCATTTCGAATATAAGTATATTGATTTAAAAACGTTAAAGAATATTTCTTACCTAGCACTTTAATGTGGCTACTCACGCTTTATACGGCATTCTTAAAAAAATTTTAGATCAGCATCTTCTTTATAATTTTTGAACAGGAAAAAATCACTATGAGCCAGGTATGGAGTAAACGAGTTAGATGATAAAGTGATAAATGCATTATAAATGTGACAGAACGGTAATCGTTGCTGAACAAGGTGCCAAAATTTGTGTGGAAAACCGCTAATACTGACTCGATAAATTTATTCGACAATTTGCTGTGGGAAAGTTACATTAGCGAAAATGCAACTCTGCTTATTGAAAGCTGACTAATTTGCATTTAAATATTTATTTATTTGACAAGATATTTTCCATAAAAAACAAATAAATTTACATATAAACACCGCATATAGTTTTGTGCAAGGCGAATGAAATTATTAAGGCGATGGCAGTAAGCAGCTGATTTTTTCGCCGTGGTAGAATAAATGCCAAAATTATGTCTATGCTCCGTTTTTGTTGTAGTACTAATGGTGATTTCATTTCTACAAAAAATGTCGCATTTTTCATTGCCCTCTCCTTTTTTCGTGTTCGATTCTAAAATAAATGCAAACAGGTGAAAAAATTCTGTGTTTGTTTCTTAAAATGCCACACTCAAAGAAGGCAAAAACTACGCATTTTCTGCCCTGCGAAAGTTTGTCAGGGGAGATGGCTGCCCTGAAAATCTGCTGATAGCTTAAAAAAAATGTTTTATGAAACTTATGTGCTAGATAAGGAAGATACTTTATACTAATACCAATTTCATACGATAACGAAAACCGGTTGTTTGTGGCTCATTCGTGATATTCTGTGGAAACAAGTTGAAGGTGAATGTTTTCGCCTTGCAAAAACTGTCTAACTTTATTACGTACCAATCATGATAATCTCGAAAATATCTAATTTTTCGTTGCGTTTTCATAAGCAACTCTGTGTTCGGTAATTTTTTGCCAAAAAAAAATATATGATTTGCCGTCACTAGTTTAGAAAAAGGAATAAGAACATTAATAAGAAAAAATCTGAAATAAAAAAAAAACTAAAATATTTACAAAAAGCGGCACTGCTAGCGGTGCACATAGCGAAGCTTTTACAATATTTTGAGGGGCATTTCGGTTGGCGGATTTCCTTACAGGTAAATAAATAGATTAATGTCAACGAAAATCAGTTAGTAAAAATGAATGCTGCGTGGACAGTCATGTTTGATATTGAAAACATCTCCTGAATTGTTTTTATTGCCATATGGACATGATATAATATTAATGTGATTATTTAATATTTTGTTTTGACGAAAAGAAAAAGGCAAAAGCAAGAATTTTTACATGGTTAGGCGTAACATTGAACAAATGTTACATCGTGGAAAGGCAACATTTTTAGGTGGAAACTAAATCACCATAACAACAACGTTCTGTTGCAGCTGCGAAGACCCGGGCTCAAGAGAGACAGTCAAACACTGACTGCGCGAGACACTCGGCAGCCGCCTCTCTCTGTTAGACATACAGAAATATGGAATCAAAATGGCAAATTTTTCAATTGCTTGTCTCCAGGGTGACAATCCACTTAGATTAACCAACTTGCTGTCAAACATCGTGTTATCAAAGTTTCATTTCATATAAGGTAGATAGCAATAGTCAGCTGCGTCGTTCTTTTTTCTTTCGCCGTTCGTGTATTTTATTTTTGCTTTCAGAGGGAAAGCTATCAAAGCCGTAAAATCAAAAACAAAGTACAGGCCACTCTGAATATCATCCCACAAAAATGCAAAAAGAAAATACATGGGTCTCTTTTTGCTATCACCTTATGTAAATTTGACTTGGAAAAGTGAGCGAGAAAACGAAAAAATGATTTACAACAAACACATCATTTTGACATTAGGTTCGCCCAGCGAATTCAATCAGCTGCTGGATCAACTTCACCTTATACGAACTCGCCTTTGTATAAAGAATATTTCAAGGCGAATTCATATGAGGTGATGTTGAGAAAGCAGCTGAGTGAATTTGCTTGCTGAAATGAATGTCAAAACTAATTCCCTCCGATTCTCACTGTCATTTTGCGTACAATTTGTTAGTGTACATTTTTATTGTTGTACGCTCAACATAACCTGGTATGAATTCGCCTTATTTTATAATTGAGGCTGGCTTTTATTTTTGGAAGAAGTAGAAAAACAATAGTAGAAGTTAGTATTGCTGCTATTACGGAGATCACCACATCTCCTCATCAGATTTATTTTATTTTTAGGTTGAAAAGTTCGCTTGGAAAAAAATGTATTACCGATACTTTCCAGTGATTTACGATTGTCGCGATTTCGTTGTACTCGCAAATGGATTTACATAATTCATATCATATTTTTACTTGCAGTGTTTAGCATGAAACAAATATTTTTATATATGCATGTATGTACATACATATACATACTTTACATATACTTTATATACTTTAAGTAAATATGTACATACATATATAGTATTTTTCAGTGGGGTTTTAGAAAGGTGTCGTTAAAAGAGAAGGCACAGAGCTGCGTGCTTTGTTTACACTTTCCATTCTCATTTCTTTTTCCCTTCATCTTTATTATAACGTCACATCAAAATTAATATCTGGTATTGGTATCTTGGTGCGGCACTTTAATGCAAATAACTTTTATTTTCTTCTCAAAGTTTTACAATTTCGGAAAATCCAATCTCTAACCCAAAAAACATTTCTGATTTAAATACAATACATTTTGATTGATGTAGCTAAATAACTCCACACTTCTACGAACATAACATATGTACATATTTGTGGTGAGCAGGTGTACTACTGTATAGAGATGGGTGAGGGTGTAAATTTTTCGGCCCAGACACGCATTTGGACTAGACATTCTAGAAGGCATGCGTTACAAGGAAGACAGAAGCACTGTAAGTTTATAAGCAGCGAAAATTATTAACCAATTAAAAACTTGAACTGAAATATAATGGGCTATAAAACCCAAAAAATTTGTCAAAATTCTGATTTTTTTGTAATCTTTGCTTTTGTACAATGTTTGGAACTTGGATTTTTATGCTGTAAAATTAACTACATTTTTAATAAAAAGTTAACAAAAGATATTTAGGAAGAATCTCATTACAAATGCAGCTTCCCCTAGTAGAATATCTATATTTTATATGTAAAAATGTTTATAAAAATAAATTGGCTATATAAAATTAAAAAAAAAATTAAAATAAGAAAAAAACGTAATAACAGTATTTCACTTAGAATATACGAAAAAGGTAATTAAAATAAAATATATATACATATATGGATATTAAACGAATAAAGTTTGAAAGAGCTTTACACCATATTTTACGTTAATGTGGCAACATATCGATAAAAATTGGAAAAATTAGGCTGCCAGGTATCTAAGGTATAAAAAAAAAATTTACTTAAATGAAGCTAGTAATTACATTTTGCTGAGGATGTATGAACAAATTTAAAATATAAAAAAAAATGATAGGCTTACCACCTTTAGGAAAAATTATAAAAAAGGCTATTTAAACAAAATAACAGTACGAATATCAAATGAAAGTTATACTCGTAAGAAATATTAATATGAGGGCGACAAATAGTTCGTTGCGACGAGCTGATGGTCTATAGCAATATTTTAAGGAGAGTTGCCACCTGTTTGAGATGTCATATTTAATTAAACTATATACAAGTGAGAGCAGGAGAAATGCATTTCGAGACTAACAGTTTCTGCGATTTCTGATCACTTTCTTACAGAAATATTCTTTACATTGATTTAAAAAATAAATTTAAAGAAAGCGTACACATCATTTTATATATGCAAAGGCAATTACTAATAAAAAATATGTGCAAAACGTATACCGTGATTTTGTAGTTAACTCTAAAAAGTGATTTCAGTCAAATTACTTCGCCATGAATATAGATAGTGTATAAATGTTTAAAATCTTAATATTATTACAAAATATTTTGGTTGGCGTCTTAAATATAATGAATTGTATAATGTCGATAGGAATACTGTGCAAATTTTTTGTATTAGAGGTGATACATCCTAATATACCTATTCTGAAAAAAAAAATCAAAACCAAATGTATGCCACTCCATTGGGTTTCGTAAATGTTTCATTTAAAAAAAAAATTATTAAAATCGGTTCAGTACTTTGAGAGCCAAAGCGTTACATAATCCATATAATAAATTTTATATAATACAAGAAAGCCCCAGCAGACGTCTCATGCCTATATTTATTTATTATTTGCCCTTTGCATATGTAAACAAGTAATCCATTTCGGTTTCTGTCACATATAACAGTTGGCAACCCTCTCAAACATACAGGCTTGTCCTCGCCGAGCCGAAGAGTTTGACACTCATATTTTGATATAAAACTTGCGTTTAATTTAATTAAATTCGATTTTTCAAACAGGAGGCACCTTTCCCTTAAATATAGAAGCGAACCTACTCCTAGCCGAGATTAACCACTTGTAACCATAATTTAATAATTCAAACAACTCTTGACTATTCAAGCAAGGTAAAATATAGCTTGCTATGAACCTTCTCCTTGTCGAAATGAACCGTTTGATGCCCATATAATAATATTTCATATATTTATGTATAATCTAATAAAATTTGACGTTTCAAACAGGTGGAAACACTCATAAAAGTTAGTTATAACCCTTCTTTCCGTAACAAACCGGTTGACACCCATACTTCAATATTTTATATATCTGGTGTATATTTGAAAAGACTTTGACTTTTCAAACAGATGGCGACCCTCTCCTAAGCATCAACTATACTTTGCGACCTATTCTCAAAGCAACTAAATAAATATACCTACAAAATTTCATAAAAATTAGTCGACCAGTGTCAGAGGAGTTCGACCAAAAACACCAATACTTTTTTCGGTATTGGTCCTTTGACAGCTGTAACTTGATTTATACTCAGTTTGGTTTGCCATTTCATAATGAATAGACTTACTCTGGAGCAACGTTTGCAAAAAGTGCAAATATATTACCAAAGTAATAGTTCTGCTCGCGATGAAGCTCACTTTCGGTTGAATGAGTACGTTAATAAACAAAATTGTCGCACTTGGAGTGTTGATAATTCACAAGCCATTGTTGGGAGGCCGTTACAACCTGAAAAAGTCACTGTCTGTCTTTAAAAATCGTGCCTGAATTGGAGGATATTGATGTGGATGACATTTGATCCCAACAATACGGCGCTACATGCCATACAGCCAACGAAATAAAAAATTTATTGAAGGAACTTTTGATGAGCGCATTATCGCGCGTCAAGCGCCTGTGGCGTGGCCTCCAAGATCGTGGACTATTTTTTGTGGGGTTATGGGAAGTTGTTTTTGTCTACGCATATGAGCCTGAGATGATTGATGTCTTGACATACGGCCCCAATTGCTGCAAAAAGTGGTCGAAAATTGGTCTTCTCGGCTGGAATTTATTCGAGCCAGCCGCGACGATCACTTGCCCGAAATCATTTTTAAAATATAATGGTCAACCCTTATCATTTTAATAAAGCTAAATTCTTGGACATAACATTAAATTATATGCATTTTATTTCTTCTTCAAACTGGCATGTCTAAAAAAAAGTTCAAAAATTATTTTCTTATACTATCGGGATTTTCGTTTTTTTTGAGCGTGCTTAATTTGCTATTTTGATCGAAGCATGTGTACACACGAGCTAAGATGAAATTAGATTTTTCGATCTGTACCCAAGGGAACCTGATGGGCCCCTGACAAAAGGTCCTGCCCACCTCTGTCATTATACGAAACGTATGTATGTAAATACATACAT
Source organism: Anomoia purmunda (assembly GCA_951828415.1). Classification (NCBI taxonomy): domain Eukaryota; kingdom Metazoa; phylum Arthropoda; class Insecta; order Diptera; family Tephritidae; genus Anomoia; species Anomoia purmunda. The sequence continues at coordinate 23,986,206 of OX639995.1, forward strand.
ATTTATAAATGTATGTATGTTTATAATAATATTTTGGGTTGAGCGAGCGCTTCCCTATGAAAACATACTATACACATATGTATGTGTGTGTATATATCGAGATACCAAGTATGCGTCTGTTCAGCCACATGAGAAGGTGCATAAACTTTGCGGTGTGCTTCATGGACGAACACGAGTTTAAATTTTCTATTAAGCATACTACATACTACATATGTACACATTATTTATATATTTATGTATAATGAAAAATCAATATTGTTTATTTTCGAAACGATGACAATGTTACCAACGAAAACAATGAACAATGAAAACAACAACACTAGCGACCGCCTTTGGCCATATTGCAAATTAAATAATAAAGAGTAATAATGCAAAATTTATACTTTTGAGATTTAAACATAAAACTTATAAGCTTAGTGAGGATAATATCCCTACATTTCTACCGAAAACTACCACAAAAGGGCGAAGATATCTGCCTCTTCAACTGTTTTTTTTTTTGCGTACCAACTACTATATGACTTGATTAAACTTTGATTGCATTTTCTCACAAAACATAAATTTTGAATTACTTCACTTTATTATTAAGCGTGCGTCATATGTATCTATGTGTTTATATGTTTTTTGAAACCTTCATACATACACACGTAGCTATTTGTAGAGCAAGGATATCGATATGCAGCAGCCACAAAGGAGCAACACTGTATTTATGTATCTCATAAAAAATGAAGTATCCAATATTGATGCTGTTGGCAATATTTGTGTTGTGTTCTAAGTGTTTGTTTGCTTTTATTATTGCTTAGGATATTATGGTCGCAATGGCGATAATGATGATATCGTTGGTAATAGCTTTCGGTTTCAAGCAGGTTAATAATAGTCAATTGTCTGTCATATATGTATGTAGATGCTGCTTGTTGACCAGGTGGCCAGGTGTTTTTGTAGTTGCTTCGAAAATACATATATGCAACTGATATATTTGGTACACGTACATACATAGGTGAGAATTTGTGTCATTTTCACTTGTTTTCCTGCGGTTGAATTCTGCTACCTCAATGTTTGCTGTTTGTGGTTTTCATGTATTGCGAATTTTATTATTTGCAATTGTTATACTTGTGGTTTTCTGAAATTAATAAAAAAAAATTTATATTTCGCTTTTGAGCATTAAAGTTTCTTAAATGCTTAAGCTACAACAAACAAGCCAAGTGGTATTAATTTCGCTGCAAAGCAGTTAATGCTATTGTAAAAAAAATTTGAAGCAAACAAAATCTACATGGACACAGAGAGGATTGATAGTGCTGCGGCGTAAACGTAGATTAAAGGGAGAAAGCTACAAAAAAAAAAAAAATGGAAAAAGTCATGCCCGTGGCCCTTTAGCGTAGATATCAGTCGATCTTTCTCACTTGCAGCCATGGTACAAATATTTATAAGGTAAAACCGCTGAGAGCCAGTTTGAATACTTTTGAAGTTTGCTAGCAATATACCGGGCGAATTCATATAATTTTTCAATTTTAGAATGACACGATAAAAAAGGAATAGAAAAATTAACGCCATTGGTTTGCGTTTTTAGGATTTCATAGGTAAAGGAAAAACACAAATATAGTGGAAGAAGAAGACATCAGCTGATTTCATAACTTCACCTTATATGAATTCGCCTATATACAAAATTTTCAACCCCGCATTCTCACACATACAATTAAATTTTTCGTCTGAAAGAAAACCCAATTAGAATATTTTTAATTGTTTATTTTTTATTTGACTTTTTCTGGTGTTTGCTTCGCTCTCAATCACGGTGCATTGAATACTGAAGGTGCCGCCTTCAGAGATACCACTACTTTGATTTTGCCGAATTTGACAATTCTCAACTGCAACTAGATAAAGCTTTTTTTTTACAAATGAGAGCAAAGAACGACTTTTTTTTAGTATTTTGCAGATTGATTTATTAAATCTCTGCCTATAAATCATATTTTTATACTTAGGCTAAATTAAAACACGTTTCTCACTGAAATGGCGAGATCTGTCATTTCACCACGGGAATGTATTCTATGACTCTTGGCTCTCAATAGTAACACTTTATAATGTTGGCAAACTTCAAAACAAAATTCGAATTGAGCGATTGGTTTTACCCACGGTGTACTGAATACTGAAGGTGACGCCTTTAGAAGTACCGCTACTTTGGTTTTGCCGGGTTTGACAATTCTCAACTTCAACTAGACAAAGCTTTTTTCACAAATTAAGAAAAAGAGACACTTTTTTTTAGTATTTTGCGAATTTATTTATTAAATGTCTGCCTATAAATTCATACTTTTACACTTTAGAACAATTAGAACACGTTTTTCAATGAAATATTGGAAGTTGCTCAATTTTCTCTCTCCCGTATTCTTGTTTACTAAAGGCGAGATCTGTCATTTCACCGCGGGAAGGCGCAATCTTGTATTCTATCATTCTTGGGTTTTACCTTATAATGTTTGTGTCATGGTGTTATAAATACAACTACAAAATTCTTATGTATTTTGTTTTTGCTTCTGCGTAAGAGTTGTCAATATTTACATACATTTTGTCTTCGCCTTCACGGCTTTTAAAAGCTCATACGCAAAAGCAAATACCAAATACATGTAGGTGTACAAAAAAAAAATCAAATCAAATGGTTTGTATCATGCTTGCAGCTAATAGTGTTGCCATTGAATTGTGTGTACACGAAGGATATAAGTTTTATTTGAATTGAAAAAATATTGTTTTTAAAAATGCATTGTTGCTCCAAAATAAGGAATGGTATAATTTTCGTTAAGCTGAAAATTCGTAATAGCGATTACAAAAGTTGCGCAAGTACCAAGGCTCCCATAGATGAGATAGGAAAAGATCTGAAACTAGAATCCCACAGAGAAGTTTTTAGGATCTGGGACTTTATTTCGAAGAAAAAAATTTGGATTTTCTGGTCTGTGTGCCAACTGCTTCGTGCCGGCAGTGACTTCGACTTTGTCATCTGTATGACATCCGTATCGCTGGCTAAGCAACTCCCAGCATATCTAGATCAACCTCTAATGTATCGAAGTAGCCTGGCATATATAGCAATTATCTTATATTAAAATGAAATTTGCATAAAACGTAGTCAAACATTTAAGTTTTTCGCAAAGTTCATGTAATACCTTGATACGAAAATTGGTAATAAATTTAGCACTATCTCCTCAAATGGCTTTCTCTTCTTCCCCTTTCTATTTTGCTTCGCAAGCTAAGGGAACGTCCAAATAAGTTGTCACTACGTATATCACCTTTTTTTTATTAAAACATGTAATCATGATATAAATATTTATAAGGTAAAACCCAAGGCGAATTCATATAAGGTGCAGTTACTATAGCAGCCGATTTGGTTTTTTATTCAGCTGCATGTATTTTGTTTTTGCTTTTGCGTATGAGCTTTCAAAACCCGTAAAAGCAAAAACAAATTGCATGCAAATTTTTACAACTCTTACGCAAAAGCAAAAACAAAATACATGGAAATTTTGTAATAGTACTAATTGAATTCGCCTTGGTAAAACCGCTGAAAGCCAGTTAGAATATTTTTGAAGTTTGCTAGCAATATAAAAAAAATGCAAGCTCACATTCTTTCATATGTATACTGTTACATTTATCATCTGAAACCAAAACAAATTTGAACATTTTCAATTGTTCATTTTTTATTTTACTTTTGTTTGGCGTTTGCCTGCTCTAAATAACAACAGTTTATAATGGTGGTAAAGTTAAAAAAAATCATGGGCGATGAATTGAGCGAACCATTAGTTCAGAAAACTCATTTTCATTTTTAATGCAAACAACAAAAGCGCAGCAATTAAAAAATTAAAAAATTTTTTTATTTTGTGTAAATATCTTTGGGTGTATTTTGTTTGTGTTTTTGTCAAAATCAGGCGAATGAAAGAAGAAAGTAATGCAAAAATAAATCAAATAATTTCAGTTGTCGCGTCATTCCTCTATCTTATAACACGCATTTGCTCATTTTTTATTTATGTTAATTTGTATCATAAAAATTTTAAATATTACGTTCAAAATTTTCGCTTTCAGTCACAATAGAAATAACTTAAATTAAACAAGTATATTCCATTGCTGCCACTAAGTGCTAATAAATTTCATCTCCTTAGCTGATTTAGTGCTGGGAGTCAGTACGAAAAATCTCATATCTGAACAATGAGTTGTACGCCAACTTTATGAGAACCGATCTTGCCGATGCCGACAAATACTAAGGGAGTAGTTTCCGTTCAAAAAGACACGTGGACAGACAGCACGTCGTTCTGATAATTTTGATATACTTGGGTACGAATCTATGTCTTCTTCTTCTTATATTAACAAACATTGGACGAAAGTTATAATACCATTTCATCTTCGTGCAAGTTATAAAAATCAAATCAGCTATGGTGTGAACACTGCCTTATATGAATTCGCTTTCGTATACAACCGTGGCAATTTTAGTCAAACTATTTTTCAAGTCATTTATTTTAATATTTTCGTAAATAGATATATTCGTAAACAAAAATAAATAAATAATGTAAATATTCGAATACACGACGAAAACCTGTCAAGCGCGAATTCGGGAAATGCAATACTTGCACAAAATTCTTTTAGCGTTACTATGTCTTAATTGTTTTTTCCCAAAATCTATAAGCGGGCAGGAAGAAAAAGACGATGCCGAAATAAATTACGACAAAGCAGATAAATATTTTGATGAAGACTACGAACAGGAAGATAACAAAGATCAACATGAATTAGCAAAGGAATGCATATCACTTAAATCTGTGAAACTAAAACGAATTTGCAAATCGGTTTATCCAGAAAATATGCTAAATATTCACAGTGGTAATTTGGTCGATGCACATGATCCATATGCAGTTTTTCAATTTCCCGATAAAGATAAGAATCGCTACTTTTTAACCTTCCAACTCAGCCCATTGATTCGTTGCGAGCAACTGGAAGTCATTGATGCAATTAGTTTTAAATGTTCGAATGGAACGGGCCATGAACGTAACGTAACAGTAAAAATGGGTACCATGATTTGTATAAATCATCCTTCCGAAATGGTTGATGAACTTTTGTTTACATGCTCGTCGACAGATTTGAAAAATTCGGTGTTTTCAGCATTACATTACGCGGGGTTGCACTCCAAAAAGCGCAGCACAGGTTGCAATGTGAAACTGGCATTAAGCTGGTGGTTAAAGTTAGAATTAGTGATGTTAGGGATCGTCTATTATTGGTGTGCTATTTTCGATACATAATTCAAGGTTGTATAACGTTGGAATCATTTGGAATTTTCTCAATTTTTGATAGAGAGCAAATATCGAGGGTTAATAGCAATTGCGTTTGCTGCTGCGGTGATACTTGTCATAGAACCAGAATGTATTAATGTACCTTTTATGATAAAGAACTTAACGTCAGATGTGATTTATTAAGTGAGAAATCGTAAAACGCACCAACAATATTTATTCAACTACTGAGAAATTTATAGTTTTACTAACATCAATTCGCACATTACAAAATAATATTGAATTAAAATATCTAATTGTTAGGAAAATGTTAAAAACGTATTACAATCTAATTTAAATCAAATCGTGAGAATATACTTAATTTTAATTTATGTAGTGCATTTGTAGCTATTTAATGATTAATTGCTAATGTTGTATCTATAAAGAGAAATAAAAAAGCACGCGAGCACCTAGTGCGCCAGCCAGAAGTAAAACTTCTGTGCCGACTCTAGAATTAAATAAAGAGGAAAGTTTTATAAGACATCCTTTATAGTTTTTTTTTTCAGTTTTAGCATGAGTAAAAATACTAGTTTAAGTTAGTAAAAATAGTAGCAGCATTAATAGAAATAGTAGTAATGAGTAGTAGTATTAACAAAAATAGTAGTAGAAAATAGTAAAAATGGTAGGTGTAATTAGTAGTAGTATTAGTAAAAAATAGTAGCAGAAATAACTAAAAATAGCAGTAGTAATTACTAGTCCCATTAATAAAAATAGCAGTATAATTAAATAAAAATAGTAGTAGTAATTAATAGCTCCATTACTAAAAATAGCAGTTGAATTAGTAATTAGGAATTGTAGTTGCACTAATTATTAGTAGAAGTAGTAGTAGTTGTAGTGGTCAACAAGTCCCAAACTACTGAAAGCTCTTGAAATGGTCCCGAAATATCTAGTCCAAAATAGTGCCGAAACGGTCCAGAACTTGTCTCCCAAATGATCCTGGCCTAGTGCCGAAATGGTCCCAAGCAGGTATTGATGAACATACATAGTACATATGTATGTACATACATATATATTTATACACGTTGATATGTCTGTGCCTCAGTATGTACGTATGTTTTTTTCTCATACAAGCGTCATGTCGTGATTTCTTGACGCGATTCTGACGTGACTTGCCGCTAAAAATGTTTTACTTCAAAAAGGCACACTATTCTTCAAATGGCTAATATCCTTTGGCGACTTTTAACCAATTTATATTCAGTATTTAGGGGCGACCGCTATTAGAAAAAAGATTTTCTGTAATTTTTGATGTTACTCGCCCCGGCCAGGATTCGAACACGTGACACGATGTATGAAGAGCATGGTGTGTAGCGTATACACTCGGCTACGATGGCTACATATTTTTACTTAAGAATATTTTGTGAAGAGATGGTGTTGTTGGTCACATATCGGGTCGCACTCATTTCAGGCTATATTTTTTGTGTAGGCAAATTTGTAGTTCGTCACTTGTGAAAGTTTGTTGAGAAAATTCTTAAGACGCAAATTTATTGTGAATCGAATTAGCGTCAGAAGCAAGGTGATACTGAGTGTATGGTGAGATCAAAAGCGAATCTTCAATTATGAGCGCGATCTCCGTCTTCTTATTAAATGGCGCTATAACCATCTAGGTAATTTCGTCCGATTCCAAAATAGTACGCAAAACGTATTTTTACCGTGCTAACTGGCGTCAACAAATAAAGCCAAGTCCGAAAAGCAGAGTTTCTATTTCTTCCTCTGCAACCGTCAAGGGTACCGCGTTGAATACTTACAGAGCCGGACCATTTTCTTCCATACGTGCAAGAGGACCTAGCCCACGTAGCAACTGAATATTAATTAGCTGAACTATGTCGATGTCGCGATAAAGCGTATGCAGCTCATCATTCCATCGTCTACGACAATCACCGTCGCAGAGACGCCAAGGTCCAAAAATCTTTCTTAGAAATTTTCTCTCGAGCACTACAAGCACCATCTCATCGGAAATTGACGGAGTCAATGTTTCTGCACCAACTAGCCAATTGCTTGCTCAGCCTTTTATTCCGAGGCTGGCATTATTATTTGTATTGAATTTCTGTAAGCGATTGCTGCTTTGTTATGCAATTAATATTCAGCATTAGTATTTCCGTAAACAGATTAAATTTAGGTTTAAGCTATCTTCACTTCCTGCAGGGTTGCTAGGGAATACTAAATACCAGACTAGTAGCGGTAGAGCAAACACGACTATTGCATGTTTTTCCTTATTGCTTTAATATGCCGGACACACTACAACATAAATTACGAATTTTCGTCTAAATTACAATACTTCGCATAAACCAAGTGCGTTTACATTTGTCATTTTATCTTGACAGCTCTGTAGACTCAGGGTTGCTTAGTTCTTTGATCAAAGGAAAAATTTAAGAGATTATGCGTATTTATAATATATTTAAACTTTATTGTCATAATCACGAAAAAAGCTTCTAGAAGCAGTAAAAATTAAGGAACAATTAAGTGAAATGCTAATATTGCAAATTGCATTGGGCGAGCACATTTTTCGATTACTGTTTATAAAATTTAGAGTCAACATTATTTGTATGTAATTTGGTTCGTAATTCATGGTATAAGGTATCTTAGTTTATTGACAGATTTTACTAGACGAAATTACATAGTTTAATAGTGATTTGCTCATAAACTAGGAATGAGCCATAAATTACGATAATATGTCCGGGATTTAAGACACTCAAATGTCAATAAAAAGTTGCATGCACCCAATCAAAACATAGCAGATTAGAATCTATTACGATGCAATTCAAAATATATATAAAATTGTATAGCTACTTAAAATAAAAAAAAAATCCAATTAGCTGCTTTGCTGCTACTGCCTGTGAGATGTGCCTTGACTGAGCACAAATATCAAAAACAATGGTGGAATCGTGACAAGGTGTCGTCAGTAGCGACGTGTTTGTTGTAATTTTGACAAGTTCGTTACGCATATTTCCAATGATTCAGATTTCCATTTTTACACCCCAAAAAATAACGAAAATAGTACTAAATGTACTCCATTTCAGTATATCGTCATAAAAGTATGAACAGGCGTCCTTGTTCTGATATTCGAGTTGAAAACTTAATTATAAATCAGAAAATTGCTCTATAATTTATAATATGTTGATAAATTACATTAAGTAAATTGATTTATATTATAATTAAGCTAAGAAGCTTAGCGCCAGTTTGATAATGCTAATAGCGTTTTTTTGTGTTCATTTTGTTACTAGCTACTGCAACCAGGTGGGAATACGCCAATGTCTAGTTGCAAATTGACAAGAAGGCTTCCTTTAAGCGTGAAAAAAGGACTAGCACATTTTATCCAGTGTATTCATATAAGAACCTAATTTTGGGACGCATTGAATCCAGTATTTTGCTTTGCATGAATCCAGTTATTTTGATGCATGGAATTAACGTATCTTGAACTGCATTCAACTCCGTTGGCTATACACTATGATAGGAATAAAAAACTTGACATGTGCCATTGAAAAAAATTTAATATCGTCTTTTTTCAGGGTTTTAAGGTGATTACGGGAAGAACCCGTATTTTCAGACGCATTAAATGCAGTGGTCTTTAATCAAACAGATGAATGCACCTTGCGCCGTATCAATTCAGAGCATTTGACAGCAATCGCGTTTATTTTTCAGCATAAAAAAGTTCTGCATAAAAATATTTAAAAAATTGTTCAACGGAATCAAAATAATGAAATTTTTGATCCTGTCGTTGAACTTTTTTTTGGAAGATTGGTTGAAGAAAAACTTCTATAACCGAGCCAAAACTTGACCGGTTTAGCCTAATAGCAATATAGCAATAGAATGGCATTTTCTCAAGCTTCTTATTTTCCTCCATTCAAGTCCCACAGTTTTTTTTAAAACCTCAGTGTTATGATTGCCTCGATTTAAATATTTTTAATCAGACATTTCAAAATTACATTGTTTACTCGTTTCAAGTGGTTGTTTTAATATTTAAAGAAACTAAAATTTTGTAGAAATTTTCAAACCGATACAACTCTCGTAAAACTTGATATGTTTCGAAGTCTTAAAAAATAGTAAATAATTCTTGGCTAAGAAATAAAAGTTATTTTTTATTTACTTTTATTTTTAAGCTAAAAAACTATAGTTATTTAGTGAGTTTTATTTTATTTTAGAAAATATTTTAGAAAGACGAATTTAGTATTGCTTATGCTAAAAAGACAAAATAAAAAAATTATTTTATTTCGCCAGCTACAAAGAGAGCATTAACGGTCGGCGGAGTACGCAATTTTATCCACATATTTTCGATATTCATTATTGACTTAACCTAACCTAGCTTTTCAGTTCTTATTGATTCTCCTTCATTTATTTTACATTTGTTCTAACTCTCTCTCATTCGCTCCACACAAAATTTTTACTGAGGAAGGCACAATATTGTATTCACTCATTCTTTTATATTTTCGCTTATATTATTTCATTATATCCACATTCACCTCAAAGGGTTTCGGAATGTAATTATCGTTTTCGCTTAGCGCCTCTTTCATTTTCGCCTCCAGTTCATCATCTGAACATATGTATGTATGTATGTATGTATATACATACATATACTATATTTGTGCTTCTAAACCCAAACCTAAAATTACATATTTCAATGTTATGTTGAAATAGATAAACAAAGTACGGAAGGGCCCTACTTTGCCCCCATTTTCTACTAACTACTTCGAAATGCATCTACGTAATAGAGCTATCGGAAAAGTGAGGTTAAGCTACAGACGCCACTTTGTTATCATTCCACCAAGAACAAAAACCTGTGTTTACTTTTTCAGTTATGCCGCTAAAAAATTCTATACCTCTAAAAAACAACACATTACAATACATATGTATAAGTATTTAGAAACCTCGGGGGGAAAAGCTTAAACAAATTCTTGCCAACATTTTAAAATAAGCTAAGCTACTAAGTAAAAGGATATAAATAGTAAAGGAAATTTGTAGTCTACTATACCAAATATATTTAGTGCAGCAAGCGACAGCAGCGACTACTTGAGCTTTACGCGTATTAAAAACGGATGTCGACTTGCCAAAGTACGCTTGGCAAATTTACGGAAATTAATGTGTCTTTTGTGTTAGCTCGTTCATCCAGCACTTTGCAAAACAACAAACAACAAGTCGTGACAATAACAACAATTGCATGATAGTTAAGCACAGAAAAGTGCACATGAAATCAAGAGCTGAGACAAAACAAAAAAAAAAGAAAACAAAAAAAAAATGAAAATATTTGAATAAAAAAAATGTTAAGCAAAAATTGTCGACTTTGTTGGCATTAATGTTGACGTTGACATGTAGCGATACGTTCGTGTAAATACCGCAGAGTGTGTGAGGGTTTTTGCAACAAAAACAATTTTTTTTGTTGCCTTGCACCTTTTAACAAACAGGCATGCACGACAAACGCGTTAATCTTTGCATTATTGTTTTGGAATTGTTGGCAGAGTAAATGAGTAGTAGCACTTTGAGTAATGGTGACTGGGGTACGTTGGCTGCTGTGGCGGAAATTGTTGTTCTACCACTTTGTAGTGTGTGAGTAATAAACAAGAGTTGTTGCATTTGTTGTTGCATCACCTGTCAGCACCGATGATACTCTGGCATGGCCACCAAGGTAACTGTAGTTTAATGCATTTTGTTGCTTGGTGTGTTTGTGAAAATTTTCAAAACTGAAAATGAAATATATGTATGCTTGCGTGCCATGACTAAAGCTGAAACTTGACGCTGCACTATGGGCCAGAAGTGGCGAAAGTTTGACGAAAATTTAGCGTAATAAAGTTTTGAAATTTATTAAATGTACTCGAATATCTATTTATATATAAATAAAAGCACACTAGACCTAAGTATCAATTGAAATGATTAAATATTTCGTTGCAGATACGCAAGAATTTCAAAGTTTGAGTAAAAGGAACACGTCCCTTCGGTTTTGTACAAAATATATAATTTGAAAAGTAATTAGATACCTATTATTCAGAATACTATACCACAAAAACTAAAAAATTCCAAACCAAACTAAAAAACCACGATTTAAGTTGTTCTTCTTACTTCATGATTTCTTAAAACGAACTTTGAAATTTCAAGGATATGTGTATGTGTATGATGTTCCAAAACCATGCAATTTTTAAAGATAAAATTTTATAAAATTTATGTTTTAAGAAATACGATGAGACGTTGTGAATCAACCAAATATGAATATAGCATAAAAAAGAAAGCTATTTAAAATTTAAAAAAAGTAAAATTGGAAAAATAGCATAAAAGAGAAGGCTATTTATAATTAAAAAAAGTAAAATTAACCAATTTTTATTAAATTTAAAAAAAAGAAAGCTATGTATTTGTAATAACAACAATTAAAATTAAAAAGAAATTAATAAAACTGTAAGTTTTTTAATTATTAACATTTTTTTAATTAAAAAATTTTTTAATGAAAATTTTTTGTTTTTTAAATTAAATATTAAATTATATATAACTTTCTCTTTTATGCTATATTCATAAATTAAAATTAAAATATTTTTTTTAATTATATCTTAGCTTTTTAATTTCATATCTTTTTAATTATATCCTTGAAATTTTCCAATACTCATATTTGAAATAATAGAGGTAAAGGACCAATATTTACACTATCTCCCGTTAAACCAAAGAATATATTTCACACGACGACAAACATAAAATATTTTTTGACAGTAGTGAAAATATGAGTTCTTAACATATATTTTTTCTAAAAATAACTATTGGAAATTCGCACGTATATTCAAGCATACAATTTTTGAAGGACATTTGATCCACGTTAAAAATTATTTTTTATTTTTTTTAATTCTGAAGATCTTCATCGTTTACATATTTGCTACCCATGCTATTGTTCCTAATTGCCTTAAATTTTTTAATAATTTTTTAATTTAATCATAACATTGAAACTTCAAAATCTTTAGAAAAAATGATGAGATCAGATTGCTGAATGATTGATTGATATTGAAAAAAGGTTGAATAAAATCCGAAAATAATGTTTTTGGGGTTATTTATAATAAATCCGAAGTTTGTTTTTAAAATTCAAAATGACGATTCAATACGGCGGATGAGATTAATGCCGGTAAGCAGAGAGGGCTTGCTTAATCTCACCACCGAAAAGTCTCAATTAGTGACCAAAGCTGCCTACGGAATACCGGCATGTTGCTAATTAGAAATCGAATGCCAGTTTTTATTTTACTTTTCGTTTGTTTATAAATATGTTGGAGTTTTTATTTTATTTTTCACATGCCAATTAAAATATATAAATTTATTTTGAATTGTTAATTTCAAGGTAAATTAATGCAACATGGTGTTACTAGAATTAAAACGATATTTTCATGTATTTTGCTTTTGGTTTCTGTGTGTCGGTTATCAAAATCATTTGACTTCTTTTATCATACCCAATTCATACAGCGTGTTGTTTCTTGCATAGGTGATTGGTAGACAAACGTTAAAAATTCTGGTGGATTTTGCTATTTTGCAAACCGAAAGCAACCTATCGAAGCGAATAGCCGAACGGAAATGACCATCCCTAAAATAAGTTGAGGCAAATTGGATTTTGCATTTTATAAAAACCACTTAAAATTCGTAGTCCGAGAACCCAAAACCCCCAAAACCCCCTTATGTGGAGTTTAATAAAAATGAACTAATTTTTTTACCTCTGACCTATAATTTATTTGTTGCAAATAACGCTGGAGTTTATAATGCTATTTTGACTCCCCATATCTTTTGGCTCTATTACGCAAACAAAATAATTTTCTATTAATTTTATTTCATTTTAAAAATACTATTCAAGTTTACTTCATGCATCTCTTTTCAAGGTATGGTCAGCTAGTAACTTCACTCAATTTTTTCTAAAGCAAGTTATAACTTGTGGAATTTAATAATCGAAAAATTCATTTCAAACACCACAGTGCGAAATTGCAGCGAACAAGAGACAACATCTAGCAAAGGATATGCTGCAGTTTGCTGGCATATTGTAGCACTTAAAATATTCAGATGGGAAATCGAATTTCATCATTGTAAATATAAACATTTTGCTACTATCAAATACAAACTTACATCCAGCATTGTAAATCTATGTATATATAAGTAGGTATATATGTACGTGCTCTTTTGTATGCACGACAAGACGGATTTGTTACAGGTAGTCTATATATGCATAGATGAAATAGATATACAAAATTTCTAACAATTCTAATTTATAACAAGTACCTATTGAATAGACGGAAGATGAAAATTCCCCCCTAAAATAAACTGTTACATTGAAAAGCTTTTAAAATATAAAATACTAACAGTTTTGAATGAGGTTATACAATAAATATGATTCGACGTTTAAACAAAGAACATAAAATTATACTCTACAAGTACTTTATTTTATTTGTATAAATCAATTTGTGTTACAAAATTAATACACCACAAATTTTTGGAGAAGTTCGATCAAAAATCGAGTTACATATATAATGGATGCGCCAACATTATTATTTATATTAACCACTCTATGCTGATGATTTGACAAAACTCAATAACCTGACAGTTGTCAGCTTTACTGCGCCTAAAACTATGTCACAGAGTTTAACGTCGATTGCACATATTCAATAGGACATAGCAACAATAACGACTGTTGACATTATTAGAATGTTGAAACTCGTTTTCGCCGCATAGTTTTAGGCGCAGTAAACCTGACGACTGTCAGATTGTTGAGTTTTGTCAGGACATCAGCATAGGGGGAATACATACATGTTTCTCTGGTGCATAATTGTTATTATTATTATTAATATTATTATGTAAATTCCCCTAGAAATACCTTTTGTATATCTCTAATATTATTCTGAGTGGGCTGTGCCACGAATAAGAAAATAATGCTGAGTATCTAAACTCATGTTAATTTCTTGATAGAAAATTTTCCACTTATTGTAGGCAAAACCATTTTCTGCAATACCTTGAAAATAAAAATAGATTAAATCAAAAGCGTGTAATTAATTTGTTGTGTTCATTCAATTATATTCAAATACGCATTGCGGTTTCTGTCACCTTAATAGGCGGTAGCCCTCTCAAGTATATTGGTATGCACTTTATCATCGCCGAGACGAATTGTTTAACACTCATTTTTTAATATTTTGTATACTTGTGTTTAATTTAATTTAATTTCATTTAAAAAAGGTGGCAAACCTCTTCAATATATACCGGCAAACCTTCTCCTCAGCAAACCGTACCATTTAAAACACACATTTTTGACTATTTTATATAATTTGTGTTTAATTTTATAAAATTCAACTTTTCCAGCAAGTGGCAACTCTCTATATGCTGTATGTCTTTTTCTCAGCGAATATATCAATTAGGTATCTATATTTTCATATTTAGTATAACTTGTGTATAATTTAAATATGTTTGGACTTGGTGGCCGCCCTCTCCAAAATATGGATATGAACCTTTTCTTCGCCGAGGCAAACCGTTTGACATCCATATTTGAATAGTTCATATAACTCGTGTATGATTTAGTTAAACTTGACTTTTAAGTGGGTGGCAACACTCACCCAAACATAAAATATACTTTGCGACCAATTCTCATACCTACCAAATATATATAAAACTTTTTTATAAAAATCGGTGGAACCATTTAGGAGGTTGACCACTTTAAATATAAAATTTGATAGGAGAGCTAATTATTTTGAACAAATCGCAAAATTATAAAAATATTTTAATGCACAATTTTAAAAAGTTATGTCGTTAATATGTTATTTCGAACGTAAGGGTACAGAGAATTGGGTAAGCTGTAGAAAGGAATGTTGCGAGAGAGAGGGTTTAATTGGATTGGAGAGGTCATCCCGTATAAGAAACAGCAAAAATGACACAAAATGAATCAATACTTTGTATTTTGCAGCCAAGTGTTTTATGAAAGACGTACATAGAAGAGATTTATTTTTGTTTCAAAATTTGATTAAAATACTTTGCAGCTTTACTCAGGCATAAAATATACAAAATATGCAAGAATAGCAATAAATGGCAAAGAATAAGGTCATCGCAAAGAAAGAAATGGGTTTACATTTTGTGTATCTCAAATTTATTTGTGTGCCATTTTTGTACTCACTTTCCCACTTTCTTGCTAGGCGCCATCAGGCGGTGCCATGCGAGTACATTTTTATATTTATATATGTACTTTTATCAAATACGAACCTAAATATATGTACGTTATTATATGTTATTTTCATTAGTCGACATTTTAACTTAAAGCAAGTTATTTTAATATGCAGATCACGTATACTTATGCCGAAATGTACAATTTAAATAGAATTTTGTATTAAGCATCCCTTTCATGTTTCTAAAAGCCGGAGTGCTGATTTCCATGTTAGTCTTCATTCCAAGAAATTACTGTTCTGAATAAGCTAATTATTATAACCATTGAATGCTCTAAGCATATGCACATTAGGGCGGTCCAAAAATGTGTGAGGTGGGGGGAAAGTAAAGAGTCGGAATTTTAATGCTCTCATCACATAGGATCTTTCTATATATGTATATGCACATTTTTTTAAATCAATCATTTTTTATATTTAGGGGCCCATAAAAATTAGTTTTAAAAAATGGTTAAATAATTATTTTTATTTTTTAAAGTATCCTACTTTAAGGATTCTATACTCGAGGTATTTCTACGAGAAATTATCTTTTAAGCGCTTAAATCAATCACTAATTACACTGTACAGCAGCAATTTTGCAACAAGATAACCATTGTCTGAAGTGAGACATCGTTAATATAATTTTTGCTCGATAAAACTGAGTAACAGACTTACAGAGTCGCACCTAAAAATTAAGGCGTCCACAATGGATACTTTTTACCACAAGTACAAAAACTTGAAGAATTGCAGATTGATGTCTAAGAAAATGATGATCTCTAAAAAGATATAAATATTTCATATCTATCCTTTGACCCTACACTACACATTCTTCTACCATTTTTTCATACTTTTAAAAAGCAGCAATTCTAAGTAAAATATTTGTAACAGCTTTAAAATGCCTTACGGGAAAGTATGAAAAAATGGCGGGAGGTAGTGGATACAAGTGTAGATCCAATATGTAAGGCTTTTTGACAGAAAAAACATTTCTTCTGGCATCAAAGCGGTAACTCTTATAAGTTTATATAATTTTGATGCAAAGACACATAGCCAACCTCTTTAATACAAATAGAAGTAGTAATTAGTAGTAGCATTATTAAAAATAGTAGTAGAAATTAATAAAAATAGTACTAGTTATTATTAGCAATAGTAAAACAAAAAGTAGAAATTAGTAAAAATAGTAGTAGTAATTAGTCGTAGCATTATTAAAAATTGTAGTACAAATTAGTAAAAATAGTAGTAGTAGTAAAAATACTAGTAGCAAAAATAGTATTGGTAATAAGTCGTATCATTAGTAAAAATAGTAGCAGTTATTAGTAAAAATTAGTAGTTTTATTAGTAAAAATAGTAGTAACATTAGTAAAAATTGTAGTAGTAAGTAGTAGTTGCATTAGTAAAAATATTAGCGGAATTGAGTAAAAATGGTAGTGGTAATTAGTAGTAGAATTAGTAAATATAGTAGTAAAAATTCTTGAAAATGGTAGTAGTAGCTGGTAGTAGTATTAATAAAAAAGTAGTGTTAGTAAAAATAGTAATAGTAATTAGTAGTAGTATTAGTAAAAATAGTGCTAGAAATTAGTCAAATAGTAGTAGAAATTAGTAAAATGGTAGTATTAATTAGTAGTAGTAGTATAAGAATTACAGAAATGGTCCTGAAATGGTCCCGAATCTAGTCGGAAAATATTGCCGAAATGGTCCTGAACTTGCCCTCAAATGGTCCTGAACTATGTAGTGCCGAACTGGCCCCAAGATACATCCCTGCAAAAAATGTACTGCTAATATTACACGTCATTTTACCTGGAGCTATGACTGCTACTTTCAGTATATTTCTGATTAAATTTGTTAAAGTGCGGTTTGTGCTAATTTAATCTAAAAAATTAGATAATTTCAAGATAGTACTACAGTTTTAAGGTTTTGACCGCCCTTATGAGCAAAAATATATAAATGAGCAAAGCTTTCTGAGATTTTAGTGCGAGAGCGAATTTCGCTGGTAGTATATTTTAAGCTTTTTACGTGTTACGCAATTTTTAAATAGTATTTTCAAAAAATTAACCTATTCATCATAATTTTATGAAGCTTTGTAGCTACTTTTTAATTGTTTATTTTCTTTGCTAGGGTATTTTTCTTTCATTTAATTCAGTTGAAATATATGTATATATATATTTCTCTTTGTTTTTTTCTGTGGAACTTTGCAAATAAATGTGAGAACGAAAAAACCAACACAGCTGAATGAAGAATAGTATATAACATATATAAATAGATATGTACATAAATACATTACTCGTTCGGCTGTGCTGGTTTCTTCAATGAATGAGCACTTTCGTAATCAAGCTTGAATTCATATATGTACATATGTATGTATGTATATACTGCACATAAATATGGATGTATTTAATTAATATAAATGTTGTCGACATGCGCACGATTAAATTAATTGCCAAAAATACAATTGCACATATCTTACATTAAAGTCATAGCACGGCCCCAGAGTCGACATTTTCGTTCACATGAGGTTATGCGCAAATAAAGCATGCGTGAAATGAGAATGAAAATGAAAATTTCCATTAGCTTTTAAATTTTTAATATAATATAATAACTACATGGCTTAAATATAAATGTCTAGTAAAATGAAATAGGATAAAGTGTAGACAACTTAACACCTGTTTGCTAATGGCGTACTTTGTTATGCAACAGCGCCGTGTTGAGGTTTTCCAGGGCCCTTACACAAAACATACCCAAAGTAACAATATACGGCAAAATCAACTTTTTTTCTGGGTATTGGATGAAGCCAATCGATCTAAGAGATTGTTTTATATATAACTAAAAAAATTATTTTTTCCTCACATTCACAAAGTACATAATTATGCATACCAGAAGAAAGCCTACAACCTTCCTTGCATAAATCGGTTCGTATTTTTTTGAAGTTCTGGCCATTGACCTCTTGTAGTACCTGTTATATATGTAAGTTTGCACAGAAAAAGTCATATGTCACTTTAGTAAGAAGAAAATGCGGACTACGCTCATATTTTAACTGTTTTAGTTCTTTAATCTTTGTAACCAAACCTTAAGAAAAACAAAAAACTCCATATAAAAGTATGCTCCAAAAATGAAAAAGAAGTTTTCTTCTATCGAAATTTCCTAAATCAGTTTGCAGGTCTCAAGAAATAACTGTTCGTATTGAGGCGAATTTTAATTGGTCTGACAGTTAACAGTTGATTTCTTTCGCCGTGGTACAGCAAATGTCCAAATTTTGTGTTTGTTGTAACACTAAATGTCATTGTGCGTACAATTTGTTAGTGTAATTTTTGTTTTCGTACGCTTAACACCGCCGTATATGAATTCGCCTTGGTTCGCATATTTATCTCTTCTAGAAAATTCAACAGAAATAATGAAAGATATTTCTTGTGAGTTTTCTTGAGAGCTAGGTAATTAACTTTACATACAACTAGCTGACTCAATGCGATTCGCTAGAACCAACAAGTTGAAAGAATGCGATACGATTTTAAACCCACCAATCGAGTCAATTTTCAGATGAAATATTTATATTTATGTAGCCAATGTGTGTTTTGAATTTGCATGAAATCGGATTGTAAATACGGTTTTTAGATATATCACGTCTACAGCGACACCTATCGTTCAAATTTAAAAAAAAAATAGTAATATTTACGTGGCTAATTATGCATGTTCTGAATATGCATCAAATTGGACTAAAAATACGGACATATTTCGGCTACAGGGAGAATTAAAAAAACTAAAAATTAGAATTATTTGGCGAATACGTATATTGAATCTGAACCAAACTGAAATGAAAATACGGTTTTTAGAAATAGACTCCATCGCCACAGATTTTGTCTGGCTTATACTTATTTGTTGATTGCCCTTTGCATACGCAATCAGAAAATGAACTTTAATATCTCTCACACAGATATAACTCATGTATACTTAAAATAAATTTGACGTTTCAAAAAAGTGGCAACCCTATTAAAAATATACATATAATAAACGTTTTACTAGTGAAACGAACGGTTTGACATACATACATATATTACTATTTCATATAACTTGTGTATAATTTAATGGAAATAGTTAATTAATTTCAATGTAGTACAACAGTTTTAAGATTTTGATAGGGGTTTGAACTCCAAAGGCCCTCTTGGGTGAACCAATGCCGATACATATGTAAAATATGTCCAAAATTGGACCATTAACACGATTTTAAGTAATAACTCGATTCCAGCGCCACCTATCGGGATAATGCGTTCTCAAGTTATGGGCAGGCATACATACGTACGCAACCTTCATTCATTCATTTTATATATACATATAAGAGATAAGAGTTAATTGAAAATATAATATTAGCAAAGATCTATTTCGAATATCCAAGGCCCATATATCGTTTTCGTAAACTAACTTTTTATGTAATATTGTTTTGATAAGTTAGAGTACAAAGTAATAACTTACTGCAGTTGCTATTTGCTTGCTTTAAACTTTCAAATTGAATACTTAAAAAAATGTAAATTGTCATAATGTCACTGGTTAGGGCATTTAATTGCATCACAGAAAAATTAGAAATCGACGACAAGAATCATTGGCTCAAACCAAATTTAATTTTTTCTTTGGAATACGAATTCAATTACATATGTATATATACATTACAAGTTACGAACCCACGACTTATTTTGATTTTTTATATTACACTCAAAATAAACTAAATAACATTGCTTGAATGAGTCAGCAAGTAGATTTATTTCCATTCTGGGAGAAAATTTGCCCAAATATAACAAAATAAATCATGATGCGTGTGGCATTTTCAAGATTACCCATTAAACAAAAGTACTTATAAAACATTTTTTGGTTATAATACTAGAATATTTTCGGACAGCCCGCATTTTAAAAATCGTACGAACGTAAAACAATTAAAAGCCATATATCTCCGCTTCAGATGCGACATAAAAGTAAAATGTATGAACATTTTTTTTAGTTAACCTTTCTTTAGCGGCAGTGATTTTTTACATCGCGTAATGAAAGTCAGAATATATTGTAGTATAACGAAAGTCGCGTCAGAATCGTTTTATTAATTTTACCGTTATATTTATTAATTTATACTACTTTTTTACTATTGCTATTAAAAATTACTACGACCACTTTTATTAATTTCTGCTGCCACAGAAAAGTTTTACTTCTGTCTCGCGCACTTAGGTGCATGCTTGCCTTTTTTTGTTCATCAATTTCATTACATTATACTATGAATCGTGTGAGATATGTACATATTTTTAGTGCTGACCAGTGTAATCAAGTACTTTTAGTGCCGAGTAGTGTAGTCAAACTTTCTTAATACTTTGCCTACCATCACAACCAAGCATAAACTGTCAAATTTGTTTTGTTTATTTATGTTTTGATTCTACTCTGAGAGAATTATTATCATTTTGGGATATGACGAACATACGACAAATACCATAAATATTACATATATATTGCAGTAAGAAAAGATAAGCAATTTGAAGAATTTCTGGAGAGGATCATAATACAACAGGTTTAAAAAAAAGAGAAAAAAAATAAAGTAAAATGTAAATGGATATGAACGCACCTGCGGCATACGCATAGAAAAGTCTATGAGAAAATTGTTCGCAGTATGGTGACCTTCAATAAACGCTTAGGAAGCGGTCACATTTCAATTGCTGTCAGATTAAGCCGTGCGTGCAGTTAGAGCCACTCGTATTCCCTCGCGTTCAATTCTGAGTTAGCATAAGTTTGGCGGTTACACCTTCAAATTTTATTTATGCACAATGGATGGCAAACAAGGAGAATGGAGTTGATATTCAGTTTACTAAGTGTACCTAGAATGGTTTTAGGTTTCGCAAATTTTGTGGCTTTTCGCTTTGTAGTAGTGTAAGCTGAATTTCCATGAAATCCTTGAGGGATTTATTCACGCTAAATATTTACTAATTGAAAGCTATTTAAATGATAATAATACAAATTTGGTGCTGACGTCATATATGTATGTATGTATGTAGGTCGGTGTTTGTGGTTGAACTTCAAAATTTGGTTGTATTTTGCGTAGTAGTATAAAAGCTGAATTTGGATGTTATCCTTGAAACATTTATTCATTCTAAATATCAAGTGAAAACTATTCATGTGATATGGTGCGAAATTCTGTTTCGTTTACGCTTCGCGGACTTTTTGCGCCCCTGTCCGCTTGGCCCAGTCAACTACATCTATTTAACTATCACATCTGTGGCACAATACTGCTGGGCAAATGCAATACCCTACAAAACATTGCTGAGCAGTTTAGTCAAAAATTCTAACACACTTACACTTTTTTTTTATTAGTTTTTGTAATTCATTTGTGATGACAAAAATGAGAAGTATAGTTATCAGCGCCAACTAAATTATATGATAAGTTGCCTTGTTATGTAGAGCAAATATTTCCCTGCAAGACAGCTGAGTATCATTTAAGTGCGTATATTATCAATAACAACTAATAATAAAAGTGCTCAAAAAAGTACTAATTTTTGTTCAGGCCATGGGCAAAAAATTAGTACTTTGAGACTCTTTTCTACTAACACAATTTTATATTTGCTCTACGTAACAAGGCAATTCATCATTTTGATGCTGATAATTTACTTACTGATAATAACTGATCAGCAACATCTTGTAGGGTTAATTGCCGATAATAGTAAAGAGGTAAAATAGAAAAGAGACACCAATAAATGAAAAGTACTCACTGTTTTCCCATCGCGTGAACAAAAATGTGTACTTTGCTGACCACTTTTGTAATTAGTCATAATGATAATATTTTTTATGATATTCAGCTGTCTTGTAGGGTACATAAATACCTACATACATGGATGCACATATACATATTTAAATGCTATTTATTTATATGATAATAAATGAAAATGTTATTGTGAGAGCTAACATGTCATAAGTGGTATAGTAAATTATTATTACATATTAGAAATAATTAAAAATGTTAAATATTCGCATTATATATTGACGTTCAGTGATGGTGGGAATAAAGAAACAATATTTAATTAAAATATGGAATTCCGAATATGACGCAATTACACCTGTGTTGAAAATAACTCATACGCCACGGGTGTGTATACTCAGGTGCAATGTTAAGTGTAAATAAATAAGTAAATATAAAACATGTTGGTATGCCAATACACACGTCAACACTTACCACTTTTCAATATATCAAAGACTGCAGAATTTTTTAATTTATAAAATACTATTACAGCTTTGCATTTATATAATTACTAGCAAATTCTTGGCGTACTTTGTAACAGCACAAAAACTACAACGTATTAAAATTTATATATTTGTGTATTGAAACAATTAATTTAAAAAAAACTTGGGCTCAACTTAAAAAAGTATACGTACAAATATAGACTTCCGCTAAAATATTTCGAAACATATTAAGATTTACGCAAGCTGGATCTGTTGGAGAATGCCTCCAAAAATTTAAGATTTTATATATATAAAATAGTTTTGTTTTTTTATTTTTTCAATAAAAAAAAAACACTTGTGATGATTAAACATTGTAAGCTTAAACTAACTGCTTGAAAATAAGTAAAATATGTTCAACGAAGTCGTAATAATGAGATTTGCAGAAAAAACTAATTTCCAATTATAAGCCTAAATCGACCAGGTTTCGGCTGAGTTATTCGAGTTCTGCTTAAACCAATCTTCTAAGGAAGGCAAAGAGTGAATCAAACATTTCATTATTAGAATTCCGTTGAACAAATTACACGGTGTTACAGTCAAAAAGTACTTTTTGCGAGACATACCTCATTTTGTAGGTCTAGTCACACTGACTAAAACTGCATACTCAGAATTTCCAATACACCCCCAAAATCTGAAGTTAGGGGCCAAAAACCCCTTTTCCATAGGTGAAGGCATATATTGGCCTATAACTTTATTTTTGGTCGCCCTATGTAAAAGATTTTGGTATTATTGGAAAGAAGACATTTTGACGCTTCTATCGATTTATAAATGTCTTATTTTTTTGACAGAAAATTCAGAGAAAAAATATAAGAAACACACAAAAAATTTCAATTTTTGGAAAAAAATTCCATCTTGAGTCACAGTTTTTTCCACTATTTTGTTCACCAGTGTATATAGCTTGATTTACGTGTAGAGTTTCCTGTCAATTTTGTTTCCAACGAGGTATATTTTTTTAAGATCCGTTGAGGTTTTTCTAATGTAATTCGTTTCTTTATTGAAAAACTAAAAAAAAAACTTTTTTATGGGCATACAAATACATTTTGGTCAATTAAAAATGTTTATGAACTCTTTTTCTCTTATACAAACTATCATCTGTATCCCGTTTAAGAGACCAGCAATACTCCGAGAGCATATTAACAATATTTTTTCCAGAAAACCTTCTTTCTATAGCTTCCATCTCCTGATGCATGCGCTCCCCTTGTTCATCACTGAGCTTACCCAAATTCTCTGGAAAAACGTCCAAATGAGAGTGGAGTAAGTGAATTTTGATGGACATTCTACATCCCATTGCTGAATGCGCATTCAGAAACCCATGAACGACGTCTTTGTAGTCCTCACGCCTTTTGTTGCCTAGAAAATTCGTACATAAAGATTGGAAGCTATTCCAGGCTCTTTGTTCAACCGGACTTAGTTTGAATGAAAATTCAGTATCTTTCATCAGCTTGCGAATCTGAGGCCCAATAAAAACGCCTTAGAATTATAAAAACCAATAAATGAAGCATAAATCATAACATACAGAAATAATATCAGAACTACCTTCTTTTATTTTAGCCTCACTTAATTTTGGAAATGAAGATTTTATATGGAGAAATGCTTCACTGTCTACATTAAGCCTTTTAACAAATTGCTTCATGTAGCCCAGTTTTAAGTGCAGTGGTAGCAAAATTATATTTTCAGGATCCACAAGTGGAGCTCTCAACATATTTTTCTCTCCAATTTGAAAGGTACTTCGCTCTGGCCACTTATCTCTTTCGTACTTAAGCGAAGAACGGCTATCCCACTCGCAAAAATAGCAGGGATACTTTGTGTAACCTCCCTGCATGTCCATCAGTATTGTTAAAACTTTAAGGTCACTAACAATTCGCCATTTGTGCATTGCATAGTTTATTAAGTGAAGAATTTTTTCAATGGAATCGTATGTTTCTTTCATACCAGTGGCGTACGCTGATGGGACCGGGGGCATCTCGTTTTGGTTATGTAGCAATACAGCTTTAAGGCCTAAAGAGAATTCACATAATATTATTAAAAAATTTTTTTTTGTTAGTTATGTACTTTTTATACTTCTACAA
This sequence comes from Anomoia purmunda, assembly GCA_951828415.1. Classification (NCBI taxonomy): domain Eukaryota; kingdom Metazoa; phylum Arthropoda; class Insecta; order Diptera; family Tephritidae; genus Anomoia; species Anomoia purmunda. Next base: position 24,010,902 of record OX639995.1, read on the forward strand.
GATCCATCGATGAAAAGGCGCCAATCTTTTGGTTCGTAGTTGTAACCAAATCGGACGAAGAGTTCAGACACATCCGCACAATAAGTCAAGTTTTTTTCGTCTTTATCAATTTTAAAAACTTGGTAAAACATCAAGCGCTCATTACTTCGCAACAGCGTAATTTTAAAATCTTCTTCCACTATATTCCACTGCTTTAATCTAGAAGCAAGTACTTCCCTTTGCCGAATTGTTATATCTAGATCTCTTACCAGATCTTCCTCTGTCGAAAAGTCTTCAGCTTTGTTGAATTTTTGCTCGACAGTATTTGTGCATTTCACTTGACCTTGATAAGGTATTGCCTTCGAAACACTAGAAACATTGGCATATTTGATATATTTACGAGTTTTATAACTATACCCATATAAATTTGTTTTACAGAAGTAGCAATCGCTTATATTGTGGTATAACTGAGGATGCCATATCATAGGCGCTGAATAAGGGAAATCCCAAGTTTGATCGACTCTTTTTCGTGGACACTTTAGCAGCTTCATCACACAAGAAAAACAAGCATACTCTGGCTCATACCATCGGCTTTTTACAAATGATTTGCCAAACAAGATGTTGTAACTTGTAACCAAACCATTAGAATTTTCTAGTTTTTCGCGTGTTTTTTCGCCTACAAACAAGCCACAAATGTAGCAAAATTTATTCCGATTTTCACACATTTTTTACAACTAAGATCCACAGCTTTTATCACGTTTGTATAGTACTGTAATGTCATATACATAGTACATACACTTTGAAGAAGTTTGGGTTGTAGCTAACATAATCAAAAAAATGTAGCGCGCATATTTCGCTGTAAAAATTGATCAAAGTGGAATAGCTGAGGAACGCCTGCTCGAATAAAAAAAATGTATATATCATTGAAGACAGAATTGATAGGAGATTAATTTTAATTAAAATTACATATACACTGGTTAACAAATTATTCGCAAAATCTGCTATTAAAGATGAAAAAATTAAAAAAAAAACAATTTATACATTGTTGGAAACGGAAAAGTGTCTCCTTTAAAGTAACACTAAATTCGTGTTAATCGGATAAATAATAAAAAAGTTATTGAGCAATATGTGTCTTAACCTATGAAAAAGGGGTTTTTGCCCCCTAACTTCAGATTTTGGGGGTGTCTTGGAAATTCTGAGGATGCAGTTTTTATATGTCTGACCAGACCTACAAAATGAGGTATGTCTCGAAAAAAGTACCATTCATTTTTTTTTTGTCAAACCGTGTTATTAAAGTAAAATTTCTTAGGCGGCGTATCGCAAATGGAGAGTAAAATTTTTGCAGCTGATTTCATTACATAGCTGAGACGAAAGATACAACGTAGTGAATGAGACAATGAAAAAGAAAATACAAATAGGCAATAGAATAATCATTTTCTCTGATGACATACAAATTTATGCATTTTTGTAAGTAGCTACATACATCATTGAAAACTACTATCCGCGCAGGGACAAATCATGTATCAAATTAAAGTGCATGGTCTGAAATTGTGTACACACTTTTTAGAGATTCCGTAAGCCACTTACGAAATATTTTCACACAAGACCTTCAGGCTCATCGCTGAATCCATCGTAGCCCCGGTTTTCTAAGATTTTACGAAAATGGTATCGCCCAGTCCGAATAGCTACGAAGGAATACATTCAAAGTATATGCTACGTTCGTACTTCGATGGAAACACGATGGATTCAGATGGATTCTTCCCATTTAACTCTATTAGTTTTTATTCGGATTTTAATGCATGGTTGTTACAAATGATATGATTTTCTATTACAATTTAAATTAAGCATCGACTTTTCTTAATTAGCTTATGTGTTTGTCAAGCATCGCCAGTTCCCAATTAAAATAGAGTTCGCAATTATAATTAATAAGTCTCACGGTCATACCATAAAAGGAGTTTGCTATTTTTTCTAAGAGGATTTTTTTCCCAGACTGGAAGGAAACACAAAACTGCACTGATCGCTGGAACTAAGTGCATTCACATAGAACAATCCATATATATGTAAATAAAGTCCCAAATTACGCATGAAAAGTCATAACTTAAAAAAATAATGAACGGATTTAACCAAATTTAGATAATATATTCCTTAGACCTATGGTAGCAATATCGGTTATATTTCAGATGGTGTGGCCATAATTCCATTTTTATGCAAACCATATTTGAAAAATTGTTTCAACATACAGCAATTAGAAACATATACCAGGGGTGTGACGAGAAATAGTTTTACGAAAAATGGATCCGCTAGATTGCACTGGTGTCGGGTAATTGAAAAAAATCCGTATTTATACTACGATTTTGATGAACAATATAATGTGCGATAAAAAATAACTTTAAGAAAAATGGATACGCTTAGTAGCGCTAAAGGCGCGATATACAGAAAACCTTAATTTATGATAAAAGATAAAATCCCTATGATTCTCAGGGAAGACTTTAAGGCAAATGTTGCTTCAGATGATTATTTACCACTAACAAACTTTCTGTGCGAAAAATGGTATACATTGTAAATACATATAAAATAAACAGAATTAGGCAATTCACAAGGTCTCTTATTTGATGCCGCTGTTGTGTGCGCTATTTTTTAAAACTGTTTTATTTTGATTACCTTGCATGTGAACCAAAAACTGAGCTAATAAACTAGGCTTAAAACTGCAGCAAATACAACGATAGCACCAAATAAGCGACCTTGTGAATTCCCAAATATTTTTAAGCAAACTTTTGTATTATTGTATACCTTTTGAGATACTATTTCTCTCTGCTTCGCACACTAAATGGCATACATATTTATTTGTAACGTAAGTATTCTGAGGTGATTTTTAACATTTTAAAAGCTATTTATATTAACATATAAAAAACCCTAAAAATAGTGGTTATTTTGGTTGATCTCTTAAAATGTAATGGATTGTATTATTCCGATGGGGAAAAAAGTATGGATTTTTTTGCATTGGCAGAGGTGCACCCTAACGTACATATTCTTCAAAAAGTACTTAAAAGAAATAAGTATGCGGCTCTATAGTTATTCGCAAATGTTTCATTCAAAAAAAGAAAGAAAGAAATATAATCGGTTCAATAGTGTGAGAGTCAAATAGGTAAAAACGTTCCCCATGTAAACAATTTTATATACACATGTGGATACTGAAATAGGTGTGGGATCAAATATTTCTTTCAAGAAATCCAAATAATCGTTAGTAGAATTTATTTGGACACGTAGCAATTTAGTGTGGTCATTAAAATAAGTGTGTATAGCATAATTTTAAAAGTATTAAATTTTTACCCACATATTCTAACCGAAAGTTAAATTTTAATGTTATGCAAACAAATAAATAATATTTCGAGTTATTTGGGACGTGCGGATGATTGCAGCATTGAGGAGACAAGGCTAGTCCAAAATATCCGTAGGAAGGAAAAACTTACAAATTTATTGCTGAAACATTAGGACGTTCACAAAATTTCGTGACAAAGGCTTTAAAATGACAAAACTAGTATTAGATCGTCGCGGAGCTGCCAGAAAAGCATCAATAACAACTGATAATTACATCCTGTCCAAGGTGAAGAAAAATCCTTTTGTATCGCCTAGGATAGTTGCAGGAGAAATTGGTAACATAATATCCAGTAGAACCGTTAGAAGGAGGTTAGCGAATTCAAATCTTCGTGGCAGAATATATCGGAAAGTTTCTCTAATGAGAAATGCCAATTTAAAAAGGAGAAAGGACTTTGTCTTTTTCCCAAACATCATGGTACGGAGCTGAAGTTGAACGAAAGTGGCGTAACATTCTCTGGAGCGATGAAACAAAAATAAATTTCTTCGGGAATGACGCAAATAGGACGGTGCGCAGACCACTAAAAAGTTTCACACAAAGTTTACTTTGTCGGCGGCGGAAATATAATGCTATGGGGATGCTTTCCTTGGTACAGAGTCGGTCCAATTTATCGTATCCAAAATGTCATCGACAGATTCTTTTATCGGAGTATACTAGAGGAGGTCATGCTACTTAAAGAGCATATGCCTATTGTATGGAAGTTTCAACAAGATAACGACCCCAAAGCATTTCTCGAAAACGGTGAAGGGCTGGTTCCGGGGATAAAATGTTCGAGTTATTGATTTTCTTAGTCAATCCCCTGATCTCAATCCAATTGAGAACCTTTGGGGTGAACTCAAGAGAGAAGTTTCAAAACATGAGTGCAAGGTGTATCCATAGAAGGCGATAGCAAGATAAATAAAGCGAATCCGCTGTGTATTTTGTTAGTGTAATTTTGCGAGTGAAATGTCAAAAACGGAAATCGCCCAGTTTGCTTATGTGTTTTGTTTGTGTCAAGGCGCATCCATACAAGGTGATAGCATCCCATGAGCTGAATGATTGTTCTTCTCTCCAAATTCGCTAGGTAGTTTTGTATACACAAACAAAATACATAAGCAAACTGAGCAAATTCAGTTTTTGACATTTTACTCGCAAAATTACACTAACAAAATACATAAGCAAACTGAGCGAATTCTGATTTTGACATTTCACATGCAAAATTACACAAACAAAATACACAGCGGATTCGCTTTGTTTATCTTGCTATCACCTTCTATGGATACACCTTGGTTTGTGTAAACAAAACAACCTAGCGAATTCGGAGAGAAGAACAAGCATTCAGCTCATGGGATGCTATCACCTTGTATGAATTTGCCTGGGCATGAGCTTAGCAACAAAACTCAATTGTGGGAAAATATACCCGTAGAAACATGGCGGAAACTCATCTCATCTATGTCCAGAAGAATAGATGCAGCTCTGAATAGTAGTGGATACACAGGATATTAGTTATATAATTATATTAGTTTTAGATTTTCTGTGAATTACTTGCTATTTCATTTTTATTTAATTTACATCTATTTTAATGTCCAGCTGATATAGGTTGATTTTTCGTTTTTGTTACCTTACAAAATTTTGATAAGTCTTTAAATCCTACAATGAAGATATTTTCAATAACAAATATATATGTAAACTTGAACACGAAAACAAAAAGTAAGTTGAAATAAATTTATAATTTTAATGAAAATCTAACCATTTTCGAAACTAAATATCAAACACTTATTTCAATGTCCATATTTGTAATAGTACTCGTATAGATTTTAACGATTGTGGCTCATTATAGGAAACTTTACCAATACGAATATTAGTTCATTATATTAATTGTATGCAATGTAAATCAAATGAAACGTGGCACCCTCTCTCTCATCCAATTTGAAATACATATAAAAAAATTTCTATATTTGTTTATTAGAAGAAGAAAGCATTTTTTATTCGACGAACGTTTTACCTGCAAACATTAAAAAATGGGCTGAAGATTGATTGTGTGATATAAGTATTTTCGTTTTTTTTTGCACTCAAAATAGTTTCAATTGTGTTAAATTTTACAACAAACGCTTATTACTTCATTTTAAGGTACAAAGTTACATAGCGTTATAAAGGTTATTTTTGCATTTTAAATTTGATACACATTTTTTTAAGTTTTATCAATTTTGTACAAAGTTTGGAATTTTGATTTAAATGTTTGTTTTTATTTTATAGAATAATATAATTCATACAAGGTGTAGTTTGATTGCGCAGCTGATTGAATTCGCTTGGTGAACGTTATGTCAAAATGATGTGTTTGTTGTAAATCATACTGTCATTGTGCGTATAATTTGTTAGTGTAAATTTTTGTTTTTGCACAAATAACACCATCTGATAGATATTAATTCACCTTGCGTTTTGTTTCTGCTTCTGTGTAAGAAATTTCAAAAGCAGTAAAAGCAAAAACTAAATATATGTAAATTTTAACAACTCCTACGCAGAAGCAAAAACAAATTACTTGGAAATTTTGTGGGTGTACTTATAAGACCACCTTATATGTATTCGCTTCAGAATAATCTAAATTTTTATAAAAAATGGAAGAAAAAAATGTTCTCGAAAAACATTGCGAATATTACAAAATAAAGTCACCATGTTGTTAATTGCTTGAGTAACTGTATGTAAATATTTCTACCTGATTACGCAAATGTGTAATATCAAACTTTCTTTCAAAATTCCGTAGAAATTCTTGTGATTTTCAGAGTTTCATTTATTTGCTTTGTAAGCTAAATAGTCGCATGCAAATGAATATTTTAGAAATTTAAATATGAAGTAAAATTAAACGACTTCCTTCTGTTGTTATTTGCTTTAACTTATTCCTTTTTTATTGATGGTTTGAGAAATAAAATATTAATACTACCATAACAAAGTACGCAAACTATACAGGTCTCTTGCAATAAATATATAGTAGATATATGTTTGCAATAGTTTTATCAAATTCTGCAAAGTGGCAGAACTTTTTAGTTATAAATATAAGAAACGCAAAAATTTGAAGAGTACGAGAGCACAGTCATTACAATATTCAATATTTTTCAAATGCCTTCAACAACAGACGTACACCTTCGGCAATCTTGCACGACAGAAAGAGAAATTTTTTTTCAGCCAGCAATCCAATCGTAGTAGAAATCAATTCACAATGTGCTCCTTTTTCCTTTCCATCTACTCAATTTGCTCAATTCATTTAAATGTTTATTCAGAAATGCTATTCCCCAAGTCAAGAACTTAGTGCTTCGTTAACCTCGTCAGTTAGCCAGGCACACATGTACTTATATTTACATACATATGTATATACTAGTTATGTATTTGCATGTGTTTGTATATATTTGCTTGTTTAACTGTTTTGCTTAGCAAGTTATTTAACTCGCCTGAGTAGAATTTTCTTTGCCAAATTGAACTGTTTTGCATATAAATTACACATTTTCTTTCGTAATGTTTTTCTGTAACCATACAATTTTTGGGTGGTTATTTGTGGCAGTATGTATGTCTGTATATGTGTAAGTAAATATGTACACACACACATTTTCATATATCTAACACTTATTTCTACACAAGCAGCTGATTTGGCAATTTATGCCACCATATTCACATTGCCTTTTTCGCATTATTCTCAAATTTTTTTCTGCCTTAAATAAGTATGTACTTGATTCAAATCGGGCTGTTATTATGCGCCAAAGTAATGTTGAAAGTTTAAATTGTGTCTGAATACATATTTGAAATAAATAGACTTGACTTGCTGTCGTTTCTATTTACTTGCGAAAGTTGGAAGTATAAAATAGTACAAATATTTATTTTTTTCCAGCTTCATTACCGTCTCTCATTGTGAGACGGCCTAAAATAAAATTCTCCGCTTTTTTGTCAGTTTGCTTTTTAAGTTTATTTGGGCATAATTAGGCAAGCTCTGAGCTGTCATTAAATTGCCATAAGAGTTAAATAATATTATATTTTTATATCAAACAATAATTTTTATGAGCTCAAGGCCAGTTTTTAATACGAAGAATTATAGAAAAAATAAATATGCCGAAAAATATTAATATACCTCAGAATACCTGAAATCTATTTCGGAAAATGCCAAAAGTGTTTCAGAAAGTCCCAAATTTACTTCAGAGAAGGCCGAATGTATATCAGAAAATCACAAATATAATTCTAAATTTGCTTGCAAGAAGCATAAATTTCAAAAGATCTTAAATGCGCATACTTGGGAAAATGAAAGTATACTTACAGTAAAAAAATGCATTAGCAAATAAAATTCGATAGTGAGTTTAAGTTAAAGAAGGTATATGAGTTATTAATGTCATTAAATGACAATAGCCTGATTTGCTTGAAGGATATGCGCAAAAAGCCAGCTGTTCCCATGTAGAGATTTATTGCATACGAAAAAACACTGAGAAGGATGGAACACATATTGAACACATATGTATATACCGAGAAGTATTGCAAATTGTTGAGGCTGCTATTAAGGAAGAAAATTGATGCAGTTTAGCAGCATCTATATGTATAACATATGAAACTTATTACACATAGGCGCAATCTGGAGAGAAGTATAGAAAAAGAAATTATCTGGCGTCAAAGTAGCTGTAATAGTTTCTTTTTTTTTAAGAAGAAATTTCCCTAATTGTTTTTATGTAAAATATGGCACTTCTTGCAGTGTATGGAGCAAAAGAGACCACTGCTACTGCGAATTGCACTGAATGTTATGACATTTACTTTTTTGTTTCTGTTTATAGTTTTCTGAAATACATTTTCACCTTTCACAAAACACATTTAAGTTTTTCTAAAACTGATTTCTTGTTTTCTGATACACATTTGAGCTTTTCTGAAATAGATTTTTGGTTTTCTGAAATACATTTAAATTTCTATAGTTGGAAAAGGTGTAGTTTTCTCAAAAATTAATTATAATATCGAGCTCTGACCTCGAAACAAATGTAGGCTAATTTATTTTTTCAAAATCTTTTTCATGCAGAAATTCATCGACATGCTCGAGAAACTTTTCTGCAACAAAAAGAAAGTTTTGATAAAAATTTCGCTTCCATTTTTTTCGCAGTGCCTATTTTTACGCGCAGTGCTCAGTTGAGCGTTTCTCTAAGAAATCGATAAAATTGTCAGTTGTAGTCATGACGCATTGCTTCAACATATTTTGATGTGTTAAACAATCTATGGCGCTATCGAAAACTTTTCAAAAATCATCCTGACAGCAGGTTTTACTTTTAGTGCCATAAACAGCGATTTTTTATTAACAAACTTTAGAATCTATGCTTTACTGATATACATACATAGGTTTTCAAACTAGGAATGAAAATAAGTCGATTAACGAAGTTGATTTAGGTTGTTCCATCAAATTTCCATAGATATAAATGTCAATGAATATTAATTTGGTTAACTTCGCTACTGAATACTGAAAAATCATAAATATGAGAAAAATGCAAAGTTTGCTTTGGTTACACATATTCTACAAATTACAGCTTGTATTGAAAAATGAGATAGTTCCATCAAAAGTGTAGGGAAGAAGTGAAAGTCCTCAGTGGTGACTGCACTGTTAGCAGCGACTAGGAATAGCGCTATCGATATTCTTTTAATGAGTATTGAAAGTTTTTCTGAGGCTATCGATAGTTTGTTCCTCTAGTTGTTATCACATCATCGGCAAGAGAGAATAATAGTTGGCAATATTTGATTTCACTTGGTTACAGAAACCCATTCAATTGGATGTAAAATGGCAGTTTACTATCTACACAGAGCGAAAATACCGCCTAAAATGCTCAATATAATGAAAGAGATTATACCTAGAATTAAGATAAAAACGTTTTTAATAAAATTTAGTAGATAACCTGTACAACTAAAATGAAAGCCTCTTCAATATAATTAAGAAAGGAATCTTGGTGCTTATTAGAATATCCTCTAAATTTTAATAAGCCCTGATCTTACCAATTTAAAATAACCGAATGTAGATTATTTTATAAAAATAAATATCGCTCTGTTTTCTAAACTGTTTTTTTAGTTAACTACACAAGTTTTACTTAAGTTTAATTATAATAAGTTTAAATACCTATATATTATTATAACTTATAATTTTTATAATACTTATAAATCTTGTATTTGGAATTCAAATTTTTGTAATTCTTATAATTCTAAAGCGCATGTTTTCCAATATCTTTTCACCCTTATAACTTTAAGGACTGTAATGCACAACTGGCATCTCTAATATAAATGCACAATAAAAACAAGGGAGCGTCTTAATCGAGTAAAGACATTTATTTTTTAAAACAAATACAACTCTATTCATTGAAAACTTCAGAACAATAAATAAGTAAATTAAAAATTTCCATTTTGAAAATGCAAAAATCCAAAGAACAATAATGATAATATTAAACCAAAAACATTATGAAATTGATTATACATAAAGTGTATGTACATATAATTTGAATTTAAAAGGGTTCTTTAAAAAAACGGGTTTCCTTATTAATAAATTCAATAAGATTGAAGTAAAAATTAGAGGATCTTCTTATTAATTTACTTTATATGACTGTTAATATAAAACTTCTTACTTGTTACATATTTTCGGACAAAATTTCATAAAAACTAATAAGCAAGAAATTGTCTCCTTGTTTCAGCCGTTTTCCTTTTAGAAAATTTTGTGAAGAAATTTAAGATAAAACTAAGAAGATTTTCTATCGCAAATTTCTTCTATCTTGTCCCCTTTCGCTCTCATTTCCACCAACCTTTTTTAGATGTCGATCACTTTAATTATAGGTGCACCTTTTAGCAAGGCCGTCGATTAATGCGATTAATTTTGTTTACAAAAACTCAGCAAGAGAGTGTGACGGCTTTTCGAGCTCAGTGGCAAACTTTATGGGTCTCATACCGTGGCATGTTTAGTAAAAATAACAATGACTTATTTGCAAACTATTTTTATTATTATACTAAATTGCCTAGTATTTTTATAAATAGTGTTATATAAAATTCGTATTCTATATGTTAACCTTTTTAGGCTCTATTAAAAATCTTTTCTATCGACCTACAATTTTACAATGTAATTTTACTTGTTCACAATACCCTTTTCCACGGGGAACTCCGAATCGAAATATGCAAATGCGAATTAGTATACTACCCGTAATGTGAAAAGTTCAAATATGACTGTTAATAAAAAAACAGCAATCATAGGCACACTTTATGTAGTAGCTCATTTACAAATGTATGCATGTATTTACATATGTTCATTCAAATACTGAATCTCGAACGAATTATGAACCAACATTTATACATACATATGTATGTATGTAAATAAAAACAAAAAGGGTATGATTTGCATAATTTGTCATGTGGAATGATTTTCTGTTAACAAGTCTTGGGAGAATTTATGTATTACATAATATGGCTCCCATGGCACACTAGTACAAATGCACATATTTATATATATGTATGTATGTATAAGTAGACTGCTACATAAAAAAATATAGTATCTAAATACATACATTTGTATATGTGTGCGTACAAATGTATGTAAGTATTTGGTTGGTATTCGAAGTTGATATTTCAAAAGGGCGAAATTGATCGGAATTCTGGTTACTCTAAGTCAATATGCTGTGACAAGTGAACAAATACATATGAACTTGCAAATAAAGCACAACCACAAACATAAATATTGTATTTATATACATGCCTGTCGGAAGAAAGTAGACAGTATAAAAATATCAGAATTTAAAAAATGTAAATAGTTTTATTAATTTGTATGTAGTAGATAAATAATAGCTACATATTAAGTTTTTTGTTTAAACATTCTGAGTCGAAATGAAACTGTTTTTTTTTGTTTTTGAATTTTGGGTTTAAATCAACAATATAAATTTTTAAGCTCAAGGCCCATATATTTGAGCTCAAAAAAATATATTGTTGATTTAGATAAATTGTGGCAAAAAATAATATATTTTGATTTGCAGGTATTTTTTGTAGAATTTTTCCATTTTTTATTTTATTTATTTTTTAACATAAAATTAAGAAAATTAAAAAAAATCGCAAAAATTCTAAAAAAAATTGAAATCAAGATTACAGCCGAAGAATACCGGCCTTTAGCTCAAAAATTAATATTGTTGATTTAGATAGATTGGGTCAAAAAAGAATATATTTTGACTTTAAAAGTATTTTTTTTTAGAATTTTTTCCATTTTTTTATTTTTTATTTTAGCTATTTTGTAATATAAAGTAAAGAAATTAAAAATAAATCGCAAAAATTCTGGCACCGGCCTTTAGCTCAAAAATTAATGGTGTTGATTTCGATAATTTAGAATTTATTCCATATTTAAAAAAAAAATTTTATTTTGGGTATTTTTTAACATAAAGTTAAAAAATTAAAAAAAATCGCAAAAATTCTGAAAAAACTTTACAACAAAATTACAATCGAAGAATAACGGCCTTGAGCTCAAAAATTAATATTGTTGATTTAAATAAATTAGGCCAAAAAATAAAGTATTTTGATTTTGAAAGTATTTTTTTTTTAGAATTTGTTAAATTTTTTTATTTTTTATCTAAGCGCAAAATTTTGGAAAAAAACTTTAAAACCAAAATTACAACCGAATAATAACCGTCCTTTGTCTCAAAAATTAATATTGTTGATTTAGATAAATTAAGCCAAAAAATAATATATTTTGATTTTAAAGGTATTTTTTTCTAGAATTTTTTCTATTTATTTAAAATTTTTTATTTTAGCTCTTTTTTTACCATAAAGTTAAGAAATTAAAAAAAAAATCGCAAGAATTCTAAAAATAAATTTTAAATCAAAATTACAACCGAAAAATACCGCTCAAAGATTAATGTTGTTGATTTAGATAAATTAGGCTACAAAAAAATATATATTTTGATTTTAAAAGTATTTTTTTTTTAGAAATTGTTCTATTTTTTTATATTTTTTATTTAAGCGGAAAAATTCTGAAAAAAGCTTTAAAACCAAAATTACAACCGAAGAATAACCGACCGGCTAAAGAATAATATATTTTGATTTTAAAGGTATGTTTTTAGAATTTTTCCGTTCGTCTATTTGGATTTCGACCAATCAGAACATTATGACTAAGTCAGGTAGTCAGGTTTGATGAAATAATTATTTCCGTGTATTACTTATGAACAATAAACTTGTTATACGAACAACAATAAGTTCTTTTCCCGAAACCCGTTTACCTTCTTAATTACTTAATTAACTTGGTATACTCTTCCCACCAGCAGAACTACCCACCCGGGCTTAGGACAGTTCGCTGCCCCTGGTAATCTCCTCTGTACCTAATTTGTTTATAGCGGATTTTTCAATAGGGACGCCACAAAAGTTGTTTTAAATAAAACAAAAACCGTTTGGGATATGAAAGCTAAATCCAAAAATGTTTTTAGTATATAGCGAAATGTGATCATACTTTCTGGATTTAATTTATTTTTACTACTATATACCACTTCAAAGTATGATATTTGAGGAACGATAGGGGTATTTACAAGTTTAAGTTTTGTATCGATCGGTAGAGAATAACAAGTGTGCCATAAGTTTCTTATTGTACAAGATATCTTTGATATGGCATAATTAACGCGATCTGTGCAAGTCAAATGTGAGTTTATTTTAAATCCTAGATTAGTGACTACTGATTGAAATTTTATGTCTGTTTTGTTCGGCAAAATTGGCGATAAGATAGGCTGGCCATTAGAGTTATAAGATACAGATAGTGCTAGCGTTTTGGACGCGTTTTGGCCCTCAGCAATGCCAATAGGACGTAAATAGTATATCCGAGTATCGTCAGCGTATAGGTGTATGAGGCATTTTGACAGCAATGGATGATGTCATTCACAAAAGCATAAAATAATATCGGATTGATCCTTGAGGTATCTACACCAGAAGAAATTGTATTGCGTTGGGAAAATATTTAAAACTCCACACTGGACTTGTTGGAACCTATTCGATAGATAGATTTTCATCAATTTAACTGATGTTGCATGAAAGCCGAAATAATATTTCAATTTCAAAAGCAAAATATTATGGTCTACGGTATCAAAAGCTTTAGAGAAGTCAATCGAGTCTTGCAATAGGAACGCTACAAAAGTTTTTTTTGAATAAAACAAAAACGATTTGGGATATGAATTAAACTCTTTATTCCTGTGAAAGCACATTCGATGCCATATGTATGGAAATTGATTTCTTTTGCATGTGAAGAAGTCCAGACGCTGAACCCAATTTTCGACGGTTTTCAAGCATAAACCGCACCAAACCGTAATTTTTTCGGGATGCAATGTTGACTCATGGAGTACGTCAACGAAGCCATTGAGCCAGAAATGACGACGACCATAAATTGGACGTAGCGCTCTTAAAGTTGAGGCCATTGACTCCGAATTTCGGTAGTAAATTTTAATAATTTCGACTCGTTGTTGGATCGTATATCTTTCCATGACGAAATGGCAAACCTTACTGAAGAGAAATGTCAAAAGAGCGGAAAAAATATGGCGTCGTTTGCTGTCACTATCGGTCTACTTTTGTGCGTCCCTAGACCCGATATTTTATACCAACTATAAACCAGATATATTTACGATTTTTAAATAATTGAAAACGGGGAGGGTTTAAGGTAGCAGCTAATTAGACTAGTTTTAAAACAGTTTGAAAACCCGTAATTTCAAAAAGTTGGCAATAAAAACATTTGACTTGTTTCTAGGACATCGCCATGATAATAAAGTTAGTTGCTTACAAGAAAACGGAGAGACTTTCAACCCCTTGTAATTGTAAAAAATGGTACTTTTTAAATTGCTTTCAAAGTAATTCTCTTTCCCACGGGGTTGGTATATTATTTTACATAAGTATGTATGTATGTATGCCCATCCGAAATAAACATATAGTGGTATTTGTGTTTGCCTTGAGGTTTTCCAGACAATTGCAGATAGTAAGCAGGGAGGCTGTCTTTCATTTCAATGAAGGAACAACAATGCATCTACATATCAACGCAAACAAATAAATATCATGCAGTGCTTACAACCAAACATAACTTTCCTTTTTACAAATCTTCTATACATCGCGCATGTAGCCATAGTTTAAGATTTATATTCCCCTTAATGTTCCATTGCAGCTCAAATTAAACGATTTCTTCTCGCCGCTAGCTGTGTGACATGCTTGAAAATTAATCGGATTGGACGTACAAAATGATTATACGGTTTCTGCTCTGGTTAGGCATGAACAAGTTTTATTGGTATGAGAAGCGACGTAGGATCAGAGTAGGGTGGGCTAAAACACGAGCCCATAAAATGTAAACCAAAAAAAAAAAATAGAAAATATTATAGCATTGTCAACCTTAGTCAGAAATAAAGAAACTATGTATATTGTTGCGCTATTAAAGAAAAAGCTCAATTAAAGATATTTTTGTTCAAAGAAATATTGTAAAATTTAAATTTTGTGAGCTCTAAAAAAGGTAAGGATACAAAATTTTCTATATCTTGGCCTTCAGTAAGTAGATTTCTAACTTAGCAAATTAAATAGCCTTTTTACTAAAATAAAAATTAGACTTAGAAGTGTTAGAGGTACGGCGAATCAAACTTTGGTTTTGATAAAACTTTTATAATTTTTTAGACATTCACCTTTATTTTGGTAATATTTTTTAACCTGATATAAAACAACTCCCTCGGGATGGGCGAATGAAAAAAATCTATCGATATATATCGTATCGATATTTTTAAACAATGGAAAAAATATCGATATTTCAATCATCATCATCGTCATTGGTTCCTGTTTCTCCCATTGGAACTTATTTCAATATGTTATTACTTTTATCTCAAGGCGCATTTTCCTAAGCTTTATCAAAATGGTCGATATATTTGTTTGCGTTTTCAAAATGCGTTCAAAACCAATAAAATTGAACTAACTTTAAAAAATATCGATTTTAATACAAATTTGATAGTCGAGATTAAAATTTTCAACGTATCTATTCATTATTGTTCGAAAAAAATATCGATATTTTGATACATCCCAAGCCTATATCCCCGCACGCTAGCCTGTTTTATAATGAACGTCTCGATTCTTACCGAAACATAATCGGATGGAAACGAGACATATAACATTGATTTGGTAAACAAAGTTATATCAAATAAATCATTATCTCGAAACGAGCTATTATTTTTCTTGCGAAATTATGTACAGGTTTTTTTGACGTTTCTTCTTTGTGTAATGTTTGTAAATCAGTTTGAATAGTATCTTTTCAGCTGAGAGCGAGGGATTTATCTTCTTGTCACAAAGAAAACGGCCAAATTTTCATAAATAAGTACATAAGTATGTATGTGTGTACATATATAGAAAATCTTGCATTTTATTCTACTGAAATTAAATGGGCTAAACAATTGCTAACCCGAAAATTTCGAGTTAAAGTTTTGATGAAATTCCTCTGAATTTTGTATAAAGTATTGGAATTTTTTTTTGAGCTGTGAGTAATAGACACTAGTATAAACATATCATATAACTTTGAGCTCAACTGATTCTGCTGTTTTTGAGTATATAAACTGCATACCAACATACACACGCGACAAGTTAATGTGGAATTGTATTTAATAAATAAGGAAGACTATTAACCAATCATGTGATTGTTAAAATCATATAATTTTTTTATTTGTGTGCAAAGTTCTACATAAAAAAATCTTCTTTTATTTAGCAGCTAACAAATCAAGCGCTTCTAACTAATTTTCTTTAAATTTATTTAGGTACTGAAACACAAAACGAGCAAATCTCCCTGAGAGCTTTTATGATGTCAAAAATATTTCGAAATTAAACCTTTGCATACGGCAACAGAAATTACCACAAAAGAGAGCAGTACTGTTGTGTTTAAATAATAAAGTGAATCCACACGCACGATTTCTACGCCTGCTGATAATAGAAAGTTTAAGGTATTTATAATTTATATAATAAAAATATTTAAACACATATTTTTAATCCATTTATAGTGAGTTGTTTTAAGACAATTGATTAATTTAATTAATATATATACATACTACGTAAATTGAACAACTATGAAGGTCATTCGGAGTCATAAATGAGTGTAAGACGATCCAAAATTGAGTGCTTTATAAGGCCCTTAATTGTCATAAAAGAGTCTAAAGCAAGAGTCCGATATGAGCCGTATATTTTGACAATAAGAGTCACTTATGACTCATATTGGGGTTCATTTGAATTTAAGCTCATATAGGTCGACCTTTGCACGAAGGGAAAATCTACCTTGACTGAGCTCAAGTATAGCTGAAGAAACATTTTTGCCTTTAATAGCTGACTCCTCCTGCTTCGTTCGAAGTTTGAAATGAAGAAAAATGTTTTTACTTGTTTGCATAAACTATGTTTTTCAAAACGTGTCAGTAAAGCACTATGTGCTTTTATGGGGGAGGAGGTGGTAGTTGGTGGGTTTCGGGAAAAAGCTACGATAGGTCCCATGGGTGAGGCGGGAATGCCCAAAAGTGGTGCAAATCGGGATACGTGGTTTGGGAACAGCCCCTAATAACAATTTTTGTATTTAACTCGCATGGAGAACATTTTAGCGTTTTCTCTGAATATTTGTTTGTAAATATTCTCTCTTAAAAGTTAAGATATGAAATATTCTATTTGTTAAAAATAATGTATCGTTGCAAGTAATGGAAATTCGTTATTGTCGGTAAAAAAAAATAAATATGGGATTGATGTATTATGTGGTTTCTTACCCAGAATAGTCTGTAGGATCTAGAGGGTAATCTTTAGTTCGATTTTGCTCTACGGAACCTTTAACTGGTGGACTACCTTTAGTAAATCAATGCCGCTTAAACAATTCCACAGCGCACAAAGAAGTGCGAACATAAGCGGAGCTTTATGCTGCTCACCCACTGAAGCTCGGAATTCTATTCATCATCTGCCTTAGCTTGACGTGGTTGCTCAAGCGAATGCTTTTATTGCAGCCTTAAAACTCACAAGAGGTAGGCTCTTGGACGCATGGTACGTTCGGTCACTCGAAAATTTTAGGGACGATGACAGCTCTACCAATACCTGCTACTATTAAATACCTTAATCAAAACTTATAAAATTAGCATAGCAGAATTGGAACACCAGGCCTCACCAGATACAAAACGTTATAAGCATCTACACTAATAGCTCCAAACTCTAAGAAAAGTGCGGAGGAGCTGTCTACTCCTCAGAGCTGTAAATATAAACATCTTTCCAGATTTGTCACCTGTAATTTATACCTGGCGGAGTTGCAGGGATATTGAGGGTAACTGTAAGGCTGACGAATTTGCAAGGAAGGGTACGTGTGCTCCCATCTTTCTGGGGAAGGACAGGCTAGGCTTACGAATGGCCAATTTTAAACTTCGCGCTAGATTTTGTTTGTATGTCTCTCTACCTCTCATTTCTCTCTACCGGTAAATCTGAAGTGACGTCACATCCAAGTTACTCTCCGAATTTCAGATCAATGAGCACAATCTTGTATTTCATCATTCTTGACAAGTACATACAAGCGGAGACAGTGAAAACTAACAAAAGACCACTTCATAGTTCACTGCGTTAACGAACGTATGTACGTATAGTACATTATTAAGGTGAGATTATTCAACGTTTTAATCCGAAAATATTCTTGACAGGGCCTTAGTTTAGGCCAATCTTTCAAGAAGAATACCTTAATTGTGCTGAAAAAGAGTGTGTCAGTCCCTTTAAGACAGTAGCCGCATTTCTCTCACCATATATTCAATGACACCATTTATTCAAGTAGCAATTGGGAAGCTAGTGAATGCTATGCCAGTATTTTATGAAGACAAATTTCAAATGAAGAATTTAAATGAAGATTGATGGTTAATTTCAAATTTAAATTTTCGCATCAATGCCTAATTTTGGGCATTCATATATCTATGAAATACAACCCAAAGACTCTACCAAACATCTCTCTCTATTCTCTACGAAATGTGAAAAAAACGAAAAGCTACAAACCCTACTGTTCATCTGTTCATTTAATTTGAACAAACATGATTTGAACCCCAGGGACAAGTAATCAGCATTTAAATAAAAACTTTTAATTAAATTAAATAGCATTTAGCTTTTTGATTCGAGGCTAGCACGCAAATTTGTCCAAACTCTTTGGAATATAGTAGGTGTATGGTGGTTTAAAGATTCAAAAAACAAGCTGTGTGATAGAATTTTATGTATAATTAATTGTGCTATGCTAGCATCCATTCCATTTATCTGAATTATATACTAATATCAAAATAAGAACTTAATTTCGACTTTACTATTAAACTATATACAATTGTATACATTATTTACAAATGAATATGTAAGTATGTGAATGGTAGCCATCCAGTATACATACATATATACTACATATATGCGCACAGTGGGCGACAAAGGTCAACGTTCGGTGATTCACTATATTCACAATGTTTTCATGTTAAATCTTCCTCGTTAATCCTACTAATGTTATAAATGAGTTTGTGAGTATATTTGTTACCTTTTTACGCGCTAACGACCCGAAGAGCTGTCGCCTGTTAAAAAATTGTACAGTAAATAAAATAAATAATTTAAAACACATATTCACGACAATGTAGAGATGTTCCGATACAAGTAAATACAAGTTTATACACGATACTTTCATATGAAACAATCAAGTACTTTTGGCATCGATCGATACAATAAGTAGATATCGACTATAAGTACTTGGTAACGGAGAAAAAAGCAAAATTTTAAATAGATTTCTAACTATAGAATATAAATCCCACGCAGCTATTGCAACATTACTTGAGCGACAATTTTAAAATATTATTTTTAATGTTGGAACCGCAAGTGGGAGAGCAGTTCAAAAGCTCAATCGGATTCTGAAGACATCTTCAAAAATTATTAAGATTTTTGGAGTTCCCGTAAAAAGTTTGCAGTAATGCAGAAGCATACGAAACCCGAACAAGATGTATCGATTTATTTATTTATCATCCCATTCATCACCTCTTAACTTATCGTGGTGAAAATACGAACTATATTTCCGAACTTATAAAAGGAAGCAGGAGCACAGGCTGCTTTGTGGCACCTTCCGTAGCAGTGTATCAACGAACTCTATGGATGTAAGTAATTTAATGAAATATATTTTAAGGTATTCTCTTGTAGCAAACAAATATGCATATTATCTTATATATAATTGCATCTACACCATACATGTACAATTTGTGTGTAAAAGTAAAAAAAGCCGGCTGGCAAGAAGTAAATAAAACCATATACTCAATATTTTTGACTACTATCGGTTTGGAATCGATACTGTTTCAAAAAAAATACTTCTGAGTAAAACTATCGATACTTATGTTATATGTGCACATCCCTAACAATGGCTATACAGATTTGGATAAGATTTGGCACACATACTCGTATAGTCCGTTTCATGGGTTACCATAGATGCATTTCTCTAAAGGGAGCTGCCACCTGTTTAAAATGACTGCACAGATTTGGATAATATTTGACACGTATATAGTTCGTTATATGGGTTACCTCAGAAGCATATTTTTAAAGTTAGTTGCCACCTGTTTAAAAGGTTAAATTTAATTAAAACAATGAGCGAAATCAAATATTCCAATATGTACATACATATAAGTAGTTTTAGATGATTTGAAAGAAGGTTGATATCTGTTTAAAGGTATACTAATAAGTTAGATACATTTTTTAATATGGGTGTCAAATTGTTCCAAAAATATTTTGGGAGAGGGTTGGCACCTATTGCAAATATAAGTTAAAATTGCAATAAGTTATATCAAGTATGGACCTCAAACGATAGAGAAAAAGTTTTAAAACAACTTTATTATGAAAATACGTTTGGAAAGAGCTGCCAACTGCTTAAAAAGTAAATTAAAACAAATTATTAAGTTATAATAAATATTACGGCATGGGATTCAAAGAAAGTAGACTTGAAACAACTTAATTGTGAACATAAGTTTAAAGGTGATGCCACCTGTTTAAAAATATTAATTTAAATAAAAATGCAAGCTTACTTAAATATAACGGCATTGCTGTGAAGCGAAAGCTTTAAGACACCTTTTTGATCAGAAGAGGGTTGTCATTACAAGATGAACGGTGTTTCAATTTAATTTGCAATGTAACTGAAATCCTGCTACACTGGTGTCAAAGGGAAAAGGTTTATGGAAGCTTTTTTCGGGAAATATATTTGTAGTAGGTTGCCATCTGTTCACAAAATTTCAATTCAACTGAATTTATGAGACAAGTGAAGCATTACAATGCTGGTTTGAATTGATGGAAGCTTAGATAATCTTTGACTCCCAAAAAATTTAGAGGGGCTGCCAACTGTGTGAAAGTTAAATAAAATTTTTTTAATAATGTCTGTGAAGTCGGAATGAAAGAGTTGCCACTTTTCCAAAATTATAGAAGTTTCTGTTTAACTTAAATAAGGTACATATAATAAAACTCAATTTTAGTATATGTATATTAGGGTGGATCAATGAAAAATGTTCAAAGCATCATCGCGATTCTGGTACCATGGACCGCGCCAAGTATTTTTGACCAAGGAGCCCTACCTCTCAAATGAATTTCGAGTCCGCGGTCATTTGGTAGTTATTTTCAAAAATACTAAAAGGTGTATTTCAATTGCAAAAAAGTTTTATACAATTAAAACAATTAAAAAAATTAAAATATTTTCAATAATCTTTTTTTCCAATTCAAATGCACTAAATAGATCGACTTTTTAGTATTTTTGAAAATAACTGCCAAAAAATTCCGCGTACTCGAAATTATTTTTTTAATAATTTTCAATAATCTTTTTTTTCCAATTCAAATGCACTAAATAGATCAACTTTTTAGTATTTTTGAAAATAACTGCCAAAAAATTCCGCGTACTCGAAATTTTTTTTTTTTAGCGCCATACAATTCCACTCTCCCTAATGTATATTTTTGTAATAAAGAATTAAGAAGGAAACGGAAAAAATAATTGAAATGTATTACCTTTGGTAAAATTATTTATTTCCTTTTCTGTTTCAAAGGGGTTCATAGTGTGTATTCGAATGTTATGCGAACGAAGCCGCGGGTAAAAGCTGGACTTTAATAAATAAATATTTTATGCTATAACATTAGCCATATAAATCTAGGTTTCACACTTTCAACAAAATTTAAAAAAAAATTAAAAAATGTTTGACAAAATTTAAAATTTTTTATTAGTAAGTTCGAAATGTCTGAAAATTCACGTTGAGTTTTAATAATGTTTAATAGTAGCATTTTCGATAATATTTCATTAGGCCTTTAATACATTAAAAGTTGACCAATTTTCTGTATTTATTATAAATTCGGCGCAACGCTTAAATATTTGATTTCTCGAGGTTTTTTTTACGAAATAAACAATAATTTAATAAAAGAATAACGAAAAAGAATTAACATACAAATGTTGCAAATTGTGTTAAAAACCACCGTACGTAGACTTTTGCCATTCACTGTAAATCCAACTAGAAGTAATTAGCCATTTTCCGGTATCCTTCCGAACTACGCTTTAACGCACAAAGAACCAAGGCCAAACGAATACCACAGCACTTTTCCGCATATTCTTCCACTTGCTGAAGGCTTTAAAATGTTTAGCACAGGCTTACAAGATGACTGACATGTGCATTAAATATACATTAATTTACAATGTGTAAGTAATTCTCTACACATGTGTATAAGTTTTTTTTTAATATTTTTTTTTTTGTGGATTTAGGTTTGTTTTTTGACTTTCGCTTTTGTTCTGCCAGCTTAGTTTCTCATTTTAATAACCCTGTAGCGCTTGAAGTTGTTTTTTTATACATACTACGTATTATTTCGCTACCAATTTTGTGCGCTTTTGTAGTCACCGGTAGTCAGCTTAACTCAAATTATAAATATATCATAACCTACAATTTATGCTAGGTATATAACTGGTCCGAAAACAGAACAATCGCCTGAAATTGAAAATAGTAACTAGTACCAAGATGCTTATGCTTGGTTTTAGATCAAATTTTTAACGACTAACTCTGACACGAAATGCCAATAAGTTGACAGTTTATAATTCTGCATTGGCGTTAAATCGAAATATGTCAACATCTTCTACGATTTCATTAGCATTTCACGTTAAACTAGATATAATGAAAAGCAAGGATTACGACTGTGGCAATTATAAAATTACTATAAAAATTTCTTCTAAGTTTATTGCATAAACATTTGTCGTATTATTTTATGAGATTTTCAAATATATATTTGGTGTAGTACTTATTCATTAAAATTTTTTTGAATTCTAAATTTTAAATGAAAAATGCACTGAATGTTACATAGCGCCGAAACCAGTTTGTTTTCAAAACTTATTTATTAGGCGATGAAAGAAATTCGGTCCAAAACCCATCACATTTTTAAGGAATACTTTAGCGATAGTTATTTTTTATTTGGGGTAGCCAAAACTTGACATGCTAGTTCGAAAGTGACTGCAGTTCAGCGGCATCTACTTTCGAAATGCGGAAGCTGCAAAGCCAGTGAAATTTTCGAACAAATCGACCGTGGCGAATCAAAGTAAACAGATGTAAATTGTTTCGTATTGTTTAAACTTAGCACTGAAAGTGGTTTAATTCAGAGTAATAAAATAAATTTGATTGCTTGTTTTTAACATGTTAAAAATAGAAACTTCACTTTTTTTAAATTGGTACTAAATCCAAAAAAATTATCAAAATGAAAAAAAATTAAATTGAAACTAAACAACTAAAGAATACTCTTAGTTCGGGCGGAGCCGAACTTTTAATTAACTTTAAATACACGACGCCTGATTTTATTTCAAATAATTAAAAATATTTTTTAACTTTTTTTGTTTTAATATTCTTAATTTTTAAAACTTAAACGACTTTTATTTATTTATGAATAAAAACAAAAGGAAATTAGTAGAAAGTTTAAGTGAAGTCGGCACAGTATTTATTATAATATCAAGTATTTTTTTTTTAATTTTGCCTTATTTTTTATGAATCGTCTGTATAATTTATAGAGCTTGTGGCCAGGTTTGCATTAGGAATAATATGAGAAAACAGCAATTTTTCAAAGTTGTAGAAGTGATGGCTGCTATTTCGGAGATCACCACATCTCAATATCAGACTTCTTTTCTTTCTAGACCTTACCTGGCTTTGAACCATGGTACACGGAGTTGCTGGGCGAGCACGCAACCACTTAGCCACGCTAACCGTATGAAAATTGTTTGTTTTTCTCACTATTCCTATCTCCAACCATACCGCTATTAAGTGTGACTTTCGTCACTCTATTTTGATTTTTGTGGAATTTCCTTTAAACGAGTACGAGAGATGGGCGTGGGTTTTGACTGAACTTTACTTTACTCTACAATTTTTGAAATACAATTTTCGGTTTCCAAATTTGGCATAGTTTGCTGTTTCGAAGATATTCCTATTTAGTCAAAAGTAGGCCGTGTCCTGCTCATTAAAAAAAACTGTTGATAACATTTTTTTAATAACCGTTACGAGGAACGATATCGGCCATTTTCAAGACCACCTTGGACCTTGGGTCAAGTTTCGGTAAGATATCTCAATATTTGCTCGAGCTATCCGTCGCATGGGCAGACAGACCGACAAACGAACATGGGGCTTAATCGATTTCTCTTTTCATTGTGAATATTGTGATATAAGTATTTGATTTCTATGTTTATCTCAGTTGCCCAAGGCTGTTACAAATAACCATAATAATGTGAACAAAGCCATAATATACACTGCTCACTAGCACTCTTGGATAAAATTTAATTTTTCGGGTACGCTATCCTGTACTACTACTCAGGTAACGGCGGTGATTAGAGATTTGCTTTAAATTTCGAACTTGTTTACATTAAGGATGCCAATACCGAGATACCGGTATTTTCAAGTCCCGGAAATCTAAGCATTGTATTTATCAGGGGAAGCCAAAAAATTCAAACATCCAAGCGAAAGAATATATTAGGAAATTTGACGGCAATAAAAGTTTTTAAATATTCAGAAATCTTGTTTTAATTTACTTAAAAAATATGGCGTAAATTATGACTACCTTTTGGCGATTCAGCCGATTAGTGTTGCTTCTGAAAGATGTTTTTCATCAGCAGAATTTATATGCAACAAGTTCAGGTCAAGATTAAAAGAGTCCACTTTAAATGGATTGCTGTTCTTGTGTTCATATTTTAAATGCAATAATAATAACTTATTTTGTTCCTTTTTTAAGATAATAGATAATGCTTGTGTTTATTTTATGGAATATAATAAATAACTACATATACTAATTTTTCGTCTATATTTATATCAACAATAATTTTGAGTTAAACGCTGGTTTTACCAGAAGAGTATTGGAAAAAGGCAACAACAATAATAAATAGATTTCTCATAACCTACTACAACCACACACCCATTGTAATGGCGTCAGACTGTCCTACTTCATTTGTGTTGTGATATTGGAAAAAGGGGAAAACCAACAGCAAATCACACTGCTTTGGGTCACTGGCAAGCCAAAGGCTGTAAATTCAAAGCCGGTCGTAGTCTAGAATCTGATAAAAATAAGTGGTGATCTCCAAAGTAGCTGCTACAATTTCTAAAGCAAAACTGGCCTTGTGCTTAAACATTATTGTCGACTTTAATAATTAAGTGTAGAAGTTTGGTTTTTGTATATTTTTGTTTAATGTTTTTTTTTGTGGATATTAATTATTATTTTTCAAAAGTTCCTTGTTCAAGAATCCAAAATCGTATGATTCTTTCAGATACACTTTTAAAAAATGTATTACCTTAAGCATCGTCTCTATCAAGAAATATAAGATTTTCAAAATCAGTTTATCTTGAGTTTCAAATGGTTTTAATTTTTTTTATCTTATGTTTTTCCCGACAGGGGTTTGTTTCATATTTAGTATAGGAGGGCAATTTGAAAAATACATGCAAAAATAGTGAAAACAAAATTTTTTCAGGCAAATTTGTTTTTATTTTTCTCCTCTTAGTTCGATACACTTACTTCAACGATGTTCCAACTTTTTAAAATGCCTTTCAAAAAGTAGGTTGCGTCAAAGGGTCGAAATTCCACTACCTCATTTGATAAAAATCTCTTACCACCGTTCCATTTCTTCAAGTTTGGAAACAGATAATAGTCGCAGGTAGCCAAATCTCGTACGACCACAACGACAATCAACGATCCACTTAGAAATCATTCTAATTGATGATAAAGAGTCCGGGAATTATTTATCAAGCTTCGCTTTTATTTCTGCAGGCGTTTTCTTGCATAAAAAATAGTATTTGATGATAACACGGAATTCACCTTTTTGGATTTTTCCCAAAACTCAAAAGTTAAAGCGAATTCATATCAGGTCGTGTTATAAGTACAAAAACAAAAATTTACACTAACAAAATATACGCACAATGACAGAATGATTTACAAAAAACACACCATTTTGACATAACGTTCACCAAGTGAATTCTATCATCTGCTGGATCAACTTCACCTTATATGAATTCGCCTTGTCAAAAGTTGTTGGCTTCGAATGGCAGAAAAAAAACAAATAATAATTGACAGGTTTTCTTGAAACTTCGTATTTAATTGCTTTAAGGTTAGTATTCTAATGCGGTAACGCAAAATTTTTTTTAAGTGTAGACGCCTGATAAATTTTGTACGGACTTTTCAAATTGCCCTCGTATTTGCTGTCAGTTATTGAATTTTTAATCCTACTATGTAAACAAGTTATGTTCGAAAGTGAATCCCGAGAATAATCGCCGGATGCCGGAATTACTTTAAAAATATCCCGAAATCCCTGCATCAAAATTTTTTAATAATATTGGAATCCCTAGTTTACACTTAGGTCATCGCTATATAAAAAACCCTTTTGTTAAAATGCAAATAAAGTATAAGACAAACCAACTGAGTTGCTTTAGTAAAGTGGTAGCTAAACCAGATTAGAAAGAGTAAGTTCACTGCAGGGTAGTAGTGTTGCAAATTGAGCGAAATATAAATATATTAAGTATATAATTTTGTTTATTCACCCGACACATTTTATCTGTAAGACATCGCTGTGCACAAATTCAAGCATTCCGCAATGTGTTATCTAAAAGGGAGAACACTTTATACATTTCCACTTCCTTTTTCTCTTTACCACTGGGTATATTTACATACATCCACACATTTGTGCACACACGGAAATACATATAGGGCAACGTAAGGGACATATAGAGGTTAAAAAACTTTACATGCATTTTTATTTTCACTTGTTCTCTTTCACCTTCAGACAGCCGATTTTCCTGTTTTTTTTTTTTTTGTTTTTGCTTTGCTTTTCAAGGAAATTTTAATTCATTTTATTCCGATTTTTCCACATGAGTTGCCAAAAAGGTTAGCCAGGAGTATCTTCCATTCGCCATTTTTATCTCTCTTGTACTAAATACAATTCCATGCGTTGGCTTTTAAACATTGGGAAGTCTTTCAAATTGTTTGGGTGATAAAATACTTTAACATACTTTATGTACATACATCTGTACATATGTATATCTAAATAGAGGTACTCAAAGATTTGTAAATTTCTCGCACAGTGTGTGTGTATAGCCGCTTAAAAATTTTCTCATACTAGTATACGGCTGTGCTTTTGATACCACATGCATACAATACTTATACTACATATGTATATTTATATGCACAAGCGCTTGTAAACGAGTTTGCATTTCTGTTAGGCCTGCCATTTTTTTTTTAATATACTAAATTTTACGAAAGTGTTTGGAAGTCAATGGATTGTGAGAGAGCACGTGGGGAAGTGCTCGAAAATTTTAGCGTCAAACTTATGTATATTGTGCATATTTTTCAACTAAATTGTGGGAAATGTGATTAAAGCTTAGTATGCTAAATGGAGATTGCGTCAAATGCTCGAAAAATTTATTACGGTTCCTTTTTTTAAAGACTTAGTTATGCAGTTTTACCTTTTCGACAAAAAAGAAATATCTTGTACATAAAAATTGTATTTCATTAAGCCAAGAACTTAACTATTATAAGAGAAAAGAAAAAAGGATTTTGATAATTACTATAGCATGTTGGAAATTTTCTAAGCCTTTGCTAAGTATTATTTTGGAGACTGAAAATATAAAAGTCGTTTAAGAATAATTATGAGTGAGAAAAATTTGTTAAATCATTGATCATTATTATTTTGTGACTGATACTATAAAAGTTTGTGTAAGGTATTGACAATAATTTTTGGAAAAAAATTAATATATGTTTTTAGGGATAATTTTTTTATTCATCGATAACTGTTAGTTTGAGACTTCAATGTATTGCAACAATTATGGGTGAACTTTTTTTTTAAAGCTTGAGATCGGAACTATTCTGGAATAATTTCGGCTCAAGTTTGTGCTAGTTTTGGCAATTTTTAGGGATTACTTGGAAACCTGCCCAGTATCGAACTTCGCACGAAATGGTAGCGAAATAGCTCCTAATTTCTCGCTTTTATTTTAAAGCTTAAAACAATGTTTCTTATTCAAAATTGGTATGCCAAGATTTTTATAGCATAAATCTCAATATAATAGTTACCGATGACTTAAAAAATTTAGGAGGTTGATTATTATTGCGAAAAAACTTTTATATTGTAATATACGCCTTAAAATTACAATTCCCGATGACTTAAACAATATTTCTTGATCACGGTTTTTATTAAAAGACTTTTATAATTTCGGGTTCAAAATAATAGATATCGATGACATAAATATTTGGTATTAATGAACTTTTATAATTCTTACGACAATTTTTATGACTCTATTATTCTGCGTCTCTAGATAAAGCACAAAAAAGCCCTTCCTAAAAACGCGAATTGAGCGAGCAGTCATGGAATTCTCAATATCACTTTCTATGTGTATTCTTTTTCCGAGCAATGAGGTTTGAAATAAAAGACAAATATTGAAGGGATGAAACATCGGGTATAACAATAAATACAATGCAATGATATGCAAGTCTGATAAGATGATTTAGAATCATCACTTATAGAGTAAATGCTGGGAAAAAATAGCCGTAAAAATTATCAAAGAACCAAAATAGTTGTCAAAATAATATCACAGAAGTTTTTCTGTAGCAAATTGGATGCTACGACTATAATTTTATACTTTTTGTCAATGTTTGTAAAATCGTTTTTAAAAGACAGTAAATTAATCTTTAAAAGACAGTACTTATGAGGTTTGAAAATAGAGGATTTGTTAATTCAAATTTCAGAGTTCTTGAGTTGGAGGGATCTTTATGGAGCAGGCGCTTGTCTAGAGAGGTGTTCGAAGGGTCTTGTCTTCTCCTGAAACTAAAGTAAATTCAGTATTTTGTATACTTCTACATTAAAAATACTTTTGCTATTGAAAATGATTTTTATTTCAAAAATAGTTTAAAACGGTACTCTTACTTTACTGTGTTCAAACTTAAAACGCTGGTCTTCTAAGTTACAAAATTGTTTTAAGTATTTCTATGAACTACCATTGGATTTAAAAAAATTGTGAAACTATAGCCCTCTTAAAGAGACGGTGGTATGAATATTATAGAACGCAATCTATTATATAGCGATTTGAATATCAACTGCCAAGGTATCGTGATTGGTTGCATCGGAAACTCGACCTTTCTGACCCCCCCTGAAAACATAACAACAAAAACTGGAACATAACTTCCGCCGTTTTTAACGAATGCTCGTGCATTAAATAAAACAGACTGGAGGGAAACAAATTAAATATTTATAATAACCATTTATATACATATATAGTTATAATGATGCAAAATACTTTCTATGACTCAAAAAATATTATAAGTCTTACAGACTGTAAAAAATAAAAAACAATGTTTCATAAATCTGGCCATTTTTGAGAGATCGTTTTTGCTCACATGCTAAATACATAAATCTTGTGTATACGCAAATCCAATTTTATTGCAGTTTTTCCTATAAAATACCTAAACGTTAAAAACAACAAAAGTTTTCATTCAAATCATTCGAAATTTTTTTGAAGTCGATTCGTTGGCTAAGTGACAAATTTCTTCAGTACGTCTTTGAACACGAACAATGCTTTTGCGAAATATCATTGACAAATTTATTCCGAAGCGGCTTAATTTAGACAAGAAATCAGTGAAGTGTTAGGATTATTCTTGTCTACCAACCACACTAAAGCGTGTATTCTGTAAGCAGTATCTAGTCACTAATTGAGACTTTTCGGTGGTGAGATTGATTTTGAGATTATTCGGTATTCAGGAAGCCGTCTCAAGCCTCTAGTCTCAAAATAAAGTCACTAATTTGTCAGCTGATTCTGAGCAGGTCACAAAACAAACAAATTGAGGAAAATATTGAACAAACGCGAAAACGAAGTAGCGCTAAATCTGTAAAAAATAATACTTAATTTCCATAACCCATAATACAGAAAAAAAACTATATGTTTATATTTACTCTTGTATCGTGTTCTGTCGGTTTGATTGAATGTGCGATTCTAATTTTTACACATATTTTAAATAATCGGTTCACAACAAATGCAGTAACAAAAATTGTCAATATTTATTTTCAATGCCATTTTTACGAGAATTCGTTTTAATTTTTAAAGAGCAATTATGCTGTGGAAAAATAATTTGGAAAGTATATTGTGTGCTATCGATGAAAACATGTTCATCTCTAGTTCAACTTACGATCAGCTGATTGGCTCTAGTGCAAAGAACGTAGATTACAAAGAAGTTGTACCAGTGAAATTACCCTGTGGTAAGATATGTTGCCTTACTTCACCAAACCACAAACAATTGGCTTCCATCTGATTCTTATATCAATCAGTGAACGTCAAATTTGTTTTGGCATGGTGAAATAAGCTAGAATATTCAGTTGGTATGTCCGATGAAAGTACGCAACTTCTTAGTAATCTACGTTCTTTGCACTATTGGTTTTCACCGCAGTCTCTGGTGAAATTTTTTGAAACTGTTGCTTACTGAATACCGAATTCGTTTCAAGTCACAAAAAATGTCTCTAATTGAAAGTCTCAAGTTTAGAGACTAAGTTATAGAATATGGGCATAAGAAAATATAACTTAATTTTTCAAAATTAAAGGGGCCTGCCCAAAACTGATTTGATATACAATTCTCTTTTAAATTGCGGTTTTACATAATATATTAAAAAAGGCTGTACTGAGACCATTTCAGAAAAACGTTATTAAGTTCTACTGGTTGCATGCAAGCAAAGGATCTTAGAAAATACGAAATTCAAAAAGTCAGAAAATCCACCAAACGTTTTTAAATTAACTTGAACCGCACCTGTGAGACACAAGTGGCTTTCCATGCATCAAAAAAAATTTCGACGTATGAATGTATATCCACTTCTTCTAAGAGAAGATTTAGAAGTGTGTGTGAACTCATATACGAATACATACACAAATATGTTCATATGTATATGAGTATAAATGTATTGCGTACTCGACATATTTTTAAGTACTGTTTTGAAGTACGCCAATATTAGTCCTTTTGGTAGCAGGTGAGAGCAATGCTTATGGAAAATGAAAATGAAAAAACGTATAAAGCTAAATACAATACATACATACACATATAAATCTACATTTACACTCGCGTGTACATTTCCAATTGGAAAGCGGTTATCTACATCACAAGGAGATTTGCTTTGGCTTTTTTTTTTAGAATGAAGGTAGCAAGAAAATCATTGAAGATAAAAGAAATTTTGCTGCTATTTCTTCTCGACCTTTTTGGCAATGATAGCCGGAATAACGGTAATGCGTATACTCGTATACATACATATATCGTAACCGAAACACAATACTATGACCCAACTGCGTTTGTGTGTTGCTTTGTGCGTTTTTTACGTTATGGGATATTGCTAAACTTTCTTCAGTTTATGGTTTGATTTTTCGACCCGCGCTAGCAGTAGAGGGAAGGAGTGGGGTAGCGGCAAAGCACTTCAGTTTATGTGCGAATTCATGTAAATAAGTACCCAGTGGATAAAGAAGGAGTAAAATGGAATTACAGAATTTGCACCATTTCCTTAAGTATTTTTTATATGAAATGGATCTATTAACAAGGCATTGAATTATCGCTTTCGTAAGAACGGCTCGTAGAAATAGTTATTTTTTATATGTGACTTGTATTATTTGCTTAACATATTCCCTATGTGATACCTTATGAAGGAAAGGCCTGGACGAATATGGTAGAAAGGAAAATTAATAACTTCCAATTTTTCAGCTAAAAAGGGGTTTTAAGTTTGCTAAAGTATAAAAATATGATTTTTAGGTAGAGATTTAATAAATAAATTTATAAAGCATTAAAAAAATTACTATTTGCCGCTTGCGCTAGTTAACAAATATACATACATAGACTAATTTCACGTCGCTGAAAATGAATACGAGTTTTATTTATTATTCCAAAGAAGCGTTTTCGAGATATAGGCAAAACTCTGTTTTTGAGGTTCTCTTGCAGATTTTGCCAAACAATTCCCGAATGTACATTCAACTCCATTACGCTGATAAATCTGTAGTGTAAATCTAAACAACCCGTTTTGAGTTACCCGCGTTGAAATGTTAAAATGAAGTAAATTTTTGAGTTTGCTTGATTTGTTTTTAGAAAAACTTTGTAAAATATAACTAAAAATCCTTTTTTGTATAACAATTTCATTACAAAAATTTGGAGCGTACACTTGATGTAATATCACATTTTATATGGATTTGGGTCTGTTGATTCTGTAAATGGCACCCGAATTTTTCCACCATGTCTAGATTTTGAGATACAGGGCTTTGAAGTTTTTGCATAGGTTTACCCAGACAAAGGTTGACTTTTGCTCAATGCGGTTTTACGATTCTTAATTCAGAAAACTAATTCCAGTTTAACGTAGAATTATGATAATTTTGATGTCGTTTACATTTTTATTGATTTTCTGGAACCAGCTTTTTGTCAAAAAATGTCTAAAAAATCGAAAAAATGTCATACTTTTTCGAGTGTACAGCGACCCAAATTAGTTTAAAAATACTTTTTTAATGCAATATTTTTTTTATTTTATAGCCTATTCAATTTCAGTATGATAAAGTGCTAATTTTAAGTGGCTACAAATTACTGCCGATTTTTGAGCTTTATTTGCGGACGGTGTGGCGCGGATTTTTTTGCATAAACAAAATATCGAGAATGTCCATAAAAGAAATGGCAGAAGAGTGTCAGTAAAAAAATTCAAACTTACTCGTTATTAAACTAAAATGGAAGGCTAAAACACTGGTTTCATTTTTTAAATGCTGAAAAATTTAGATGATGAGTTTTTTTTTAATTTCACACAATTTTTAAATTATTAATATAAAATAAAGAAAAAAATAGTTACGCTAAGAACACATTGACAATAGAAACTTCTCTACGTAACGACTGCAAATTTTTCTTGTCAGCAAATGTCGTCTTAAAGCCAGCTGTTTAAACACTTTGAAGATCACAGCGATACAGCAAACAGTTCCGATGCTGCCACCTTAAAATATTTCGCTTATATAAAATTAAAATACCTCGTTCAAAGTAGGGCTTTCTGCTCGCACATTCTCGACTATTTCGAAATCGAGTTCTCGATACAATCTCGGTCATTGCCGATCTCGCGAGAAATGTCGAGTATTTATCGAGACTAGTTTATTTCATCGCTTCATTGGTTAAAGTAAAAATAAGACAGCACGCACAAGTTACAAAATGGGTGCAATTAAATTGAGTATCAACAAGCTCGCGAGCTTTACCAGATTCTCGATACACGAGAAGGTCGCGGGAAACCGATCGTCGCGAGAAATTGATTCTCGAGCAGTATCGAGAAGCATACGAGCACGACTGTAAAACTTATTTCTTTGGCAGCTTGGTTCACTGTATACATAGCAATTTAGGATATGTAGGGCAAAATTAATGCAACCAAACCAGTTATCTCATCGCAAACATTATTGAGAGGGTCGCAAGTTTTACACGAGATGCTCGTAAGGAAGCGTTGCTCGACAAATCGAATGCCCTAGGTCAAAGTGATATTTTTTGAAGACGAAAAACAAAATAAATCGGTTTACTTATTTAAACTGATGCATTGTTAATACAAAGTGCTTAATTATTTTATGCTTTTTTCGACTAAATAACGCAAGGTTTATTTAAGCTTTCAAAATTTTAGTATTTTATATTTCAGTGGCAGCACTACGCCAGCTCATTGTAATTTGGAAGCGTTGATCATTGTAGTTCTGAAGCCATAAAGTCATACTGCTGTATGGAACATAAACAATCGCTATACAGTCTTATGCGGAGCAAATTTTCTGTCCTTGTGTTGCTAATTGTCAATATTACGTTTTAGATGACACTCGAGTATTCGCTGTTCCAACCAGGCATTTTAATGAAGATAGGTATATTGGTATTTTTGCTTAGAAAAGGATGCCTTCCGAACCTTACCACAAAGAGACAATTCATAAAATACTATGCAACTTTTAGTCAAAGTCAAGTTCGGTGTTAATTTATAGTATCTGTCGTGCTAGGAGACTAGCTGAAAGGACTTGCTGAAAGCCAGCCATCGATTTATTTGTACCCAAATTTGCTGTCCACAACAGATACCTTTGTGTACATTCTGGCATTTTCATGTCTCCTTGCTTATTTACCATTACGATTCTAGCAATTATGTTGGGATCCCTCTAACGATTTCTCTTGGCACACAAAGTTTCCGAATCAGTATACCACATTGTATCATTGCATACTCGTAGGCATCTGCTTGTCGCCTTAGGCATTTGAGCTGTATCGGTTTCTACATTGAGGTGCCACAGCATTCTCGAACTACGATAACTAATCTTTATATATTCATTCGGTGGTGATGCGTATGCAGGTGATGTGGTTGCAGGGCATAAGATTAATAAATTCTCTATTATATGTACATACATACATACATTGTGTCACAAAGTCTGTGGCAGTTGCGGTTAAATGGTACGTCCAGTCAGTGCTGCCAGATGTTCGTGTGACGCAGTTGTCAATTTGACGATTTTTCATTCCATTGGCGTCTAGACGATGACATAAAATTGAAAATTGAGAATTTGATTATACAATTTTTCTAATTAATTTATTTATTTCTAATGCCAAAAGAACTGACTCTGTGTACGCTCTTCCATATCGACAGCTTTGGTCATAAGTATTAAGAAGGGACACTAGAGTGGGTCGCGAAAAAAGTTAGCAATTACTCCTAATTCCTACTTTGAAATCTTGAGATGAGGTTAGGATCATACCAATTTTTCATCCTTGACGTCTCCTAAAACAGTTAAAAATTGTCTACATGATTTTTTTATTTATTACTCGATTCAAAAGTTTTGAATCGAACGAAAAGAACGAGAGTTTATATGCCACTAAAATTCTCTCAAAAATTTCTTTTAAACTAGGGGGGTAGTTGCAAATCGACCCGGTCTAAGGGACACGATATCAAAGCGTACGTATCGATGGAATACTCCTGTAAAATATCGCCCTAAAATAATCGTTTATCTATAATTATCGAATTAAAGAGACTCGATAACCAAAATATCGATACCCAATTCAAAATAAAGTATAACAATTTCTTATGAAGTATAGTAAATCGCAGATTCTTATTGTGGGAAATTGTTAACGGGTCTAACTAACAACCTGGCTTAAAAGCGGACTGGATGTTTTGCTTTTTTCTTTCTGCCTGATTAAATATTGAAAACGTCAAATGTTTTTCTATATATATTTTTTCTTCACAAGTACGATACGATATTGAAGTTGAAGCTCTCGATTCTAAAGAAATATCGTTTTAAAGTACCGATTAAAAATATCGATATCGAGTGTATCGATAAGATATAGTTATGTATCGATTATTATTATTATTAGTATTATGTATATTTTCGTTTTAAAAAACGAACTATGTGAGTTTTACTAGTAACTTAATTAAAATATAAGGACGTGTAAAAAAATTAATATTTGTTAAGTTCATTCTTTGATTTGATGACAACAGCAAACCTCTGGGGACATCCCGCCCATGAATCAATCAATACCTGTTTCAAGACCATTTTCGATATTAAGCTTTTTTCGTTTGCATTACGCTTTAAAATTGCCAGGGCTTAGATCTGAAGACTCGCAGTGTTCTTTTGTGAATTTTGAAATTAGGTCCAATCTAAATTATTGCCGCCAAAAATTCGCGATTACGAAGGTAAAAGTGCAATATGCAATACATTTCGACGATCTAATCATCAGGCTTACAGCCG
Source organism: Anomoia purmunda (assembly GCA_951828415.1). Taxonomy (NCBI): domain Eukaryota; kingdom Metazoa; phylum Arthropoda; class Insecta; order Diptera; family Tephritidae; genus Anomoia; species Anomoia purmunda. The sequence continues at coordinate 24,046,443 of OX639995.1, forward strand.
CAGAACATAATGCTACCTCCCTTTGCAACCCAAGGTACCACACAATATGAGTAATGATCTCCATCACATCGTCGCCCCGCGTACATTACACCAACTGCTTCAAATAACAGTAAGAAAGGTAAAAATTTCAACTGATTAATATTATATTTTGTAAATTTACTAGAGTAAGAAGTGATTACCTTTGATTTATTCGTCGTACCTTTTATTACCGGAGCGCCCGTTGCTAATCCTTTCTTCGACATTTATATGTAAGTCATGGTGTCTTACGGGTTTTGCAACCTGTCAAACCTTATTCTACTAGACTTTTTCTAGTAGTTCGATAACTAATACATTTCTCAATTCCTGACGATGACAGTAGAGATAACAGAAGAGGATTTTTCACAACCACTGAAATATTCGTGGAGAGTTTTCGGTTTTCTCGTCCATTGGTTAATCGTTTGCTTTCGCCTTTTGTTTTAAAGTGGTAGCCTTTTCTCTCTTCAAATCGTTTGATGGCACATTGGGCTGTGCACCACGAACATCCCACCAATTTGTCAATCTCAACCTAATGCCGGTAATCTGTAACTCAGTCTCATCTCAAGTCACTAAATTTGAGAATTTCAATTAGAGAGATTTTTTGTGGGATGAGACGATTTCGGTATTTAGTAAGCCACAGTCACAAAAAATTTCACCAAAGACTGTGGCGAAAAGCAATAGAGACAATCAGCTAAACAAATAATTTTTTTTTTATTATTTGTATTGAAAGTTGGGTGTTTTTAATGCAAAACAAGGGCCGATCGAGTGGTACTTCATTTTCGCATGTCTTCAATACTTTTCTTAATTTCTTTGTTTTGTGACCTGCTCAGGACCAGCTGACAATTTAGTAACTTTATTTTGAGACTAGAGACTTGAGACGGCTTACTGAATACCGAATAGTCTCAAAATCAATCTCACCACCGAAAAGTCTCAATTAGTGCCTAGAAGTTGCTTACAGAATACTGGCATTAGACTTTCCTTCCTAATTTAGAATCTAACAAAGTTATTTTTCGCCACAAGTTTAGAAAATGGCGTTTTAGAGAATGCAATTTATTGTTGTAAATTTAAATGCACCATTTTTAAGCAACAGCGGTCACATCTTTACCTACATATATTTAAAATTTCTTGTATTTAAGATGCCTACTTAATACTTTTGGCAAAGTTGCATGCCCAGCATCCAATTCCTTTTTGAGTTTGTATAAGTATTTGTTGTACTTTCGATTCAATTACATATATTAGAAATTTAAACGGAATCTCTTAATTAAACGGATTGTTCCATTAGAGAAATCCTTGTTAAATATTTGGCCAATCTGATCAGAGAAACTGTAGTATTGTGGTTTTTGTTGAATTGCCAAATGTTTACGACAACTATTTATTGTTAATGCTACAAAATGGCAAGTAAAGCAATCAAGTATTATCGAAAGTTTTCCGATTAATTAAAGTGGAATGTTGATTGATTGACTATCCCATCAATAAGATAAGGTTTAATTCAATTATATATGAGGAAAAACCAATTAACGGAGTTTTATTATGCATAGAAATTAATCCAAATTTTGTGGCCCACATTTTTGAAAGGAATGGAAAAGCAGTTACAGGGGATGGTGAATTAAGCTCGAATACTGAAAATTCTTTTTAATTTTAATGTGTTGGCCTCACTCTGTCAGCAAATGCTGAAATTGTTTATTGAAAAAATAATTAAAATAAATCAAAAATCAGAAACCATTTGCGATCTAACATAGTGCCTAGTTTCGTTCGAAGGAAACATGACACTGATGATGGCCCAACGTCGAAACCGCGTTGTTTTCAAACCAAATTTCAAAAGAGTGCATACCCATCATTTCGAATTGACTCTCAACATCGGGATCTTTAGTCTAATACCCATTTATGAAATGTTAAAGCATGTACTTGCTTTTATTCTATTCATGCGGTAAATAAACTAGTTTTACATGGAAATCGAAAACGAATATTAAATATTTAATTATTCATATAGAGTTATAGCAGGATTTTAAAATAATAATTATTTTTAAATGTTCAATAAAATAAATCAAAAGCTTATAAATATCGGAGAAGAGGTTTGAATCTATATTTTTTCATACCCTGTATGAATCTGGGCCCGCAGTAGAGCATTGTGAGCGCTTCATTCGGTGAGTCCCGGGTTCAAATCTTGGCCGGGGCAAGTCACATTAAAAATTCGGCAGTCAATGGCAAACCGCCAAGTGTATTTCTGCCATGAAAAATCTTCTTACAAAAATCATTTGCAGGTCGGAGTCGGCGTAAAACTGTAGGTCCCTAAATGTATGTTACAACAACAAAGCGCACAGGAGAAGTTGGGCCAAACATCAAGTTATAATTGAAATTGTTGACACGTATCTATAAAAATTATAATTAATTTCAATTTTTATTAATCGGTCAAAAAAAGTAGTCTTATATCGAGTTTTATTTTTTTTTTGATCTTCGAGTATTACTTTTCGCTCTGAAATAAATATATTGTTTTTCGATCAAAAAAAAATAGGGGTTTTTTTAATTAGAAATGGTCTCAATTCTTAAGGCTTTACTGCTTTCAACAAAAAAAAAATAAATATTATTATTATTATTAAATAAGAGCGTTTAAAATCGAGTCACGCATTTGGACATTATAACCCGAAACCTTTGCACAAATATATTTTACAAATATTGCTTTGAAGCCAATGTAAAATCATTAAATTTAATACGTGTGTAGTGCGATTCACTAACTTTAAACGATCCGACGATCGTAATTTCTGTCGACCATATTTGCCGTTTGAAGTAACGATCGTGGGGCTCACTAACTAATTTTTAACGACACTTAACTGGCGCCTTTTTGTAGTTAAAGCCTGCCTTTTAGTATACAAAGTGTAAAAAGAGTGGCATCTTTATCAAATTAAATGTCAAAATAAGAGAAATCTACAAAGAGGAATAGAAAAATATAATACGTGCGTGCGTTGTACTTTATACAGAAGGTGATGTCTTCAAAAATACCGCTACTTTGGTTTTGCCGAATTTGACAATTCTCAAATGTAACTAGACAAAGCTGTTTTCACAAACGGGGGCAGAGAGCATCTTTTTTTTTTTTGATTTGCTATTTGTAAATTCGAGATAATCGCTACTTTTGCTCACTGCCAAAAATTTATATCTCTTACGGGTATATGATGATTTTAAGCCCAAAAGTTTTTTACGATTTTGAAAGAACTGTTATTTCGCTGTGCAGAAGAAGCATCTAAAATGATTAGTTCGAGTGCAAATATTAATGCAAAATTAAATCGTATTGTTTGGTATTTTTTTTTTGGTATTTTTGGAACTCCATGCCACTTGTTTTGATTGTAAATACTTTAATAACTGTATTAGACATGCTTTTGACTAAAATATTTTAAATTTCTTAACGGGTATATAAATATGTAGCTAAGTACATTTGATTTACAATACGTTTATCTAATATAAAGTAAATACCAGCCACTGATTATCCAGCGTAACTGTGCGGACCTAAGCCTCATATTGTTACACAAGTTTCGCAATCCATTTTCAATTATCCACAGATAGTACATGTGTTGATTCGTAAGATTAACAAATATATTACGTGCCTATATTGAAAAATAAACAGCTGACCTTCATTTACATCACGCAAGTTTATGCAACAACTTAATGTTAGATTACCGTTTCTCACTTGCCGTATTTCATTAACGCTGTTAATTTCTGCCAATCATTTATTTTCTAACTAAGTATTGGAAATAATTTCTTCGCCATTCTCAGAACAACTTTGCCATTCAATAAAATTTTCATTGAGCAGAATATTTACTCCTGTACAAGTATTGTACTGTATCTATGTATGTATTGGATGTGAAATACATCGATACATATTTTATTACTAGTATGATGTATAGATAGATAGATGGAAGGCGAAAGAAATAACAAGTAACAACTTTTCAAGGATAATTAAAATTTAATTGCTTTCGCTAACGATTTTAGGTGTTGATTTTTTTTTTTTTGCAGCATGCCCATTGTGCTGCCTGTAGATAAGAGTTTTGTATACATACATACAAATTTACAGATGTATATAAGTATGCTCTTTAAATGTTTAAAGTTTGTAGTAGGGTATAACTTTAAGTTAAGCCAAGTTGAAATTCAAGTAGTTTGTTAGTCCTCTGGTAGCCAAATTATTGTAAAATTTTAGTTAATAGCCCATAGACTTTAAATCAAATTGGCGTGAAGGCAAAAAATTTGCGTAAATTACGGATTAACCATCTTGCCCCAAAATTTGATAATGCCAAGGTGCACCTTAGGTTTGTTATGGGTCTCGCCATTTTTCAACCAGTTCTGTTCAAAAAAAGTGGCATAAATATGTAAATGGCAAAGTTGTTGAGATGGAAGTTTTTTTTGTGCTAAATGTAGCGATGTGAGGGAAGATACTAAAAACTTTACCTCAGCGCTGCAGTATTGAAATGAGTATAAATGAATGAACTTTTGAAAAAAATAAAACGAATGCTTTATGGCCTCCTTATTTATAGCATTTATCTAATTTTGAAAAAAAGTTGATCTAAACGCATAACCATATTTATTTGAATAATTTTAATTATTTTTTATTTTCTTTTTGTTTTGATCCTCTACATAAAATAATTAGCCCCATCGCTAAATCCCTCAGGAACTCAAATGCTAATTCTGATGATTCAAAATCAGTTGCCGAAGAGCAAAGAAGCAATTTTTATATATTTTACATATTTGATTAAGAAAGCAAAATATCTTATAGTACTTATAGCACATTAACCTAACTATATAAAATTATATATTAAATAAATTTTTACAGATAGTTAATTACGTATTTTTGTAAAGAAAAAATTATTTTATGAAAAAATGGGCATTATTGCAATTTTTTTGATTTTCTCGAAATATATATAACTAGCTGATCCGGTGCGCTTCGCTACACCCTTCAAAATTAGATAATGGGATAATGATTTTATATGCTTGTGTACATATGTATATTATATCTCGGATCTGGCGCCACCTATCGAGTCAATTTTAAAATAAAATACATGAACTGAATTTGAATGAATTCTGACCATAAATATGGTTTTCATAGATATCTTAAATTTACATTTATGCACATACATATGTGGCGAATACGTATTTTGTATTTGAACTAAATTTAACTGTAAATACGGTTGTTCTGCCTATATTTATTTATTAATTGCCCTTTGCTTTTGTATCCAGAAAACGCATTTCGGTTTCTCTCACGTATAACTTGTGTAGAATTTAATTAAATTTGACTTTTCAAACAGGTGGCAACCCTTAAGTAAACAAAGTCATGCCTAAAACCTTCCCAGAGCTGGAACTAATAAATAGCTCCGAGGCTGAACTTGTTTGGACCTACACGTATCACTCGTAACCAATGCGCGCTCGCTCGTTAGCTAGAGGCGAAGCGCGCATAAAGATAAAAAAAATTCATAACTCCCGAAGTTTTCATTTCTACATCGCGAATTTTTCACAGGATATAAAAATAAAAAAAATTAAAAATAATTAGTCCCAAATTTGGAAAAAGTTTAATTGTTTTGAAAAAAATACTAATTTGTTATAAAAAAAAACTCACAGAACGTCTACTTAGCTGTGTTGTGAAGATAGGGGAATAACGCAAATTTTCAGCACAGGAAAAATTTTTTATGAACAAAACTTTTTTTACTGTGGAATACTGAAAAAAACGCCTTTTACCAAGATTTCAAAAATTCGAAAGTTCATTTCTCGAAAATTTTAAGTATCATAATAAAATAAAAAAATACGGGTCGATTATTTTTCAATATGGAACGCGAAAAAAAATGTTTTTCCAAAAAAATTGTCAGTGTAAATTTCGCATGGAATGAGCCATATATGTATGTACATATGTATATAGGCCCATTTCATTGTACCCGAGTTACAAAAGAATTGCTCCAACTCGGATAAAATTTCCTTTAATTATAAAAGCAACCCTGTTCTCATCTTTCATGAAATGTTTAAAGCTACTTAAGAATGGAAAATAGTTTTGCTTGCAATTTTAAGATTTACGTAGTTATATATTTACAAATGTCAAGCAAATAAACAGGAATTAGGGTTTAAACTGAAATTTCCCATGTATTATCTTGCGTCTCATTCACAATAGCGCAGTTTTTTCACTTCCCAACACTTCATCTCAGGTCGGATATCATTTTAACGAGTTGGCTAAACGCGCATATTTTTCCGAGTCGGTGTTGTTGCTTTACAACAATTACAATTCGTTATCCTACCTAGTGGTTTTTTGCAACTAGGTTAAAAAGAAACGGGTCTTAGTTTAAACAATCTAGTTGCATTTTTCAAGAGTTTTTTTTTTTTTAATTTTTTTCAATAATTCCCGCCTTTTTATAGCTCTTCGTTAGCAAGTACTTATCGTAGAAACTGTAAGGTTTGACATCACAAACGAACTCAGAAAGCCACTATACGAATTTCTAATTTACATTCGTAGTGATTCGAACTCAGCGATGCCATTTTCGCAAGATCTCCAGAAATCGAGCTACAATGGATTCAGCGACAGGGCTGATTAGCGGCACCTACAAATTCATCTATCTCGTTTTCAGTGTCATTTCATAACTGTAACATTTTACACGGCAATATTTTTCAGCTTTTTATTGAAGATAAATGTGAGTAAATATGTATGCCTTGTTCAAGATTTCGAACGTAAAGTTTCATGAATAAAAATCATGTGGAAAGGCAAACCCAGCTGAATCTGAACATTTTAACGACTATTAAAAACACCTCATATACTGCAATGTATATATAACTTTGTATATGTATGTGTAGTATATACATACATATCCTGTGAGAAATGAAATAAATTTTAAAGTAATTTAAACATTTTATTTCCATGACAACTAATTGTTATTCTCTACAACGAAATGATTTATTTAACACGGCGATATTATAAGCAGCAGTCAATTAGCCTATTTTTCATATGCTCTCAATTATTGTACTTTACTTGTAATTTAAATTCAAGCACTTTAAAAATGTTTGAATTTCAAATTAGCATGGAAAATGAGAGTATAAAAATGAAACTGGCTCACGCTGCATTTTCTTTAAATTATTTTAAAATTGTTCACAAGAAATAATTTTTTAATTTTTTTTTCATGCAACTGGCCTATTTTTTCCGGCACGGTATGTATATAAAAATCCTAACCAACACCGCTACCGTATATTTCATTTGTGATTCTTTATGTGTCTGTTATTCTTTCACTTACACTTTCCTTCGCTGTAGCGAATTCCAGTTTCCAATATTCATTTTCCCTAATTCCATCGGTATCCGAATGGAGCAATCAGGGTAGCCACTATAGCAAATTTTAACCAAAATTTATAGAAATAGATCCATTAAGCAAAGGGGCACATTTTGTTTCTGTTCTGGTAAATTTTTCTAAAAAAAAATTAAAATATACAAAAGAAGAATTCTTTACTTTATTACATTCAGCAAAAAAGCAAATATTACAGAGTTTTGAGAAAAATTGCTGGGAATTGATGTTAGAGCTCATTTACCTTCTATAATTCGTAAAAAATATGTGTTTTATTTTTTTTATTACATAGATTACGTTTTACGTGTTTGGTCAAATTGTTGTGCTTGTAATGTTTGAGATAGGGCTGTGAATTCCATTCGGCTTTTTCAACTATCCGGATACTTCAACGAAAAATCCTGATATTTGAATATCCGTATATTATCATAGCTTCCGAGTTCGGAGATATCAATATAATATTCGGATATACGGATATTAGAAATTAATGAAATGCAGCATAGGGGAAATAAGTAAATGGGTAATAGGGATCGCAAACAAGTTTCGCTGTTCCAAATATCATTTACGAGTTGCCTTATTCCATTCGTTCACTAACAGTATGACCAAAGAACTTGGATCAAGTTAGTTCTGATAAGAAATTGGACGAGATATTCTCTTAGGGGAACTGTGGGAGTGATTATTGTTCATCAATTCGTTGATTTTTGTTTGGATATCCGAATATACGAATATTAACCGGATATTCGTAGATTCGGATATCCGGATAATCGCACCAAACAATATTAACCGGATATCCATACTATCCAGTTTTTTATACGCGTCAACGGATAGCCGTATGAATATCGATAAATTTATTTTTTAAGGCGGTCATTTCATTTTCTATCGCAGAAATGTAGCAGAATATTGTCTTATTTTGAGTTTCATTTGAGGCTTTAAATTGCTCTAGTAACTAAGGTTTTGCAATTTTTAAATTTATTTGTTTAATATGAGTTCTCTATACTGAAGTAAATATATAGTTTTGTTCATTTCTCTAAAACGCAAAACTAGGAGAAATAACGCTGGACTGTACCAAAGCCGCGAAGATTCAAAACGTCGACATTGCGAGTAGAAAGGGGAAATTAACAACCCGTCATGTCATGGTAAGGTGGCCATAACTTACTGATGCGATCCGTTGTCACTGAGACACCGTATAAGTACAGACCCTATACCCATCTGCAAACGCTGTTTATTGGCCCTCTTTTAAACCTCCGAACCATATTCGAAGAGCACTACGATGAGTTATTGAGGAGCAGTGAGCTTTATCGCAGCTCTTTCTGATCTTAGCTAGTTACCTCACAGAACACATTGTAGTATCTATTACCAGTCGGCACACTAGGATCTGGATTGAAGAAAAACAGCTGTCATAAAAAGATATTCACTATCTTTGGAGAAAATAGATTTAATTTTATGTGGGTTTTTATTCATTTTGAAGAAGCCTTTAATCAATCGGAGGAAAATATTGCCATTTGAGGAAGAAACAAGAAAAGAAGGACTGTCTTGCTGAAGGCTTTTTACCTTTCATTAATATAATAAAATGCACTATTAGCGTAAAAATATTGAGCTTTAAAATACCATTTATCTTTCGCACATAAAATGAAGTAAAGATGATAAAACAAATTTTAATTTTATAGAAAAATATCAATAACAAAGACCTAAAAGAATACATAAAAATCCATCAATAACTTATCAATCACCGTTTTTTTGTTTTGTAGTGGAGAAATTTGCTAACAATTTATGTAGCCCAAGTTGGCTAAATCGAAATCCAAGGAATACTATAAATATTCTAGTCTCCAAGTCTTCAACCAAAATTTTTGTTTGATGATTTTCTCAGTGGACCTTGTATGTATTTATAAGTAAATAGGTTACACAATTTCAAGGTTTCAACTGTGTAAATATAGGAGCTCTGAAATACAACCTCATATCCGAACAATCAGTCGTATGAGATCAGTAAGTTATAGTTACCCGATCTTAAGGGTTTTCATTAGTCATGTTCCATTTCCAGCTGCTTTGGTGCAGGAGTTATAATGCAAACCTGGAAAAGTAAAATCATCGTTCGAATAACCTTTTTCTCGAACGCTTCAATGGCCATCTTATCCGATGTTGATGGCATGTAATGATGATTGACTTATTTGACATAGAGAGTGTAGTTTTGGTTCGTCGAAAGAGGGCTTTACGACTCCATTGGCATCCATTGTTATTATACAGCCACGTTATTGATACTCCAAAGTCGATGAAATCGATAAAATGGGATGTCAATACTTTCAACAGCGACTTGGGGTTCGGGATCCTTACCTTCACCAGCGTCGCTTTTGCTGTCACGGTTTAGCAAAGTGGAGAAAAGTTACCTCCACAATTTCATTGTGCCATGAACACCAGTCACTATCGGGCCTGGTTTTAAAACCTCCTGTAAGTCTCCGTACTTTTTAGTGAAATTTTCGGTCGCTTTTCCTGTCGGCTAGCAACTCAAACTCTTCGCATTCACGTATTTCGGGCTCTTTTTTCTTTCTTGACTTTTATTCGGATAAATGGAGATGAAATACTAATGAAAGTTTAAATGGTAAATATTCTTCAAGTATGACAAAGAGTTTTATAATTTGATGGCATCTCTGATGGCAATAAACTTGTCTTTATATCAACATTGGAATGGTTTTTATATTTCATCTTTTGTCGTTACTTTTTATTCAGGCAGGCAAACTCATTTTTATTACAATGGATAAAGAATAAATGATTAAGCTTTTTGTTTGTTGGCGAGGTCATAAAGGATTTGTTGAAAGAAAACAAACCAAAGCAAAAATATTATTATATAATCGATTAGTACCGACAACTTTCATTTTTATTATGATAGCAATGCTGCAAAAATACACAGCGCGTCGTCAAAATTGCAAAACACACTTTGACACGAATTATTCGTTTTTTTCTTTTTGTGATAGAAACAATAACAGCAATACGAACATAAAATACGAAACTGTAATGGAAGTTTCTGTGCTGCGTTTGTAGTCCTTTGCACAAAATGGAGGATGTATCACTTTACTGATGAGAAGACGTTTCACAAGACTAAAGACAACAACGATATTTCACAAAGAAAACATCCTGTGGTGGGTCATTAATGATGTCAGGTGTGGATAACATTCCCTCAATGCGTAGCATACATTTGGCATCAATATCTTTGAACTTAAAAAAAGAGTACACGATATTTCGCAATAATTGCATTTTTTCAACCAACAAGTGTATGAAAAACTTGTTATTCAACAAAAATGGCGTTTTGCGTTCCAACGCACTTTGAGTTTATTTATTTAAGTAATCCGCAAGGAAAAAGTCGAAAGTGGTTATTATTTTATCATTGAATACCCGAAGCACACAAAGAGTTGGAAATTGATTTGATTTAATAATAAGCAGCATTTTGGAAGGCATAGAAAAAATGGGAGCAAAATATAATACTAAAAAGTCTAAGTAAAATGCGCAGTATGAAATATGCATTGCGCTCATAATTTTGCAGTAGTCGCCATACGTCCTTACATAGCTTATGATATTTTGCTAAGAGAGCGCAATTATTGTTGGCCCCAATAGTTTCGTGATGGAGCAAAGAACCACAATAAGATTACTTAAGGCATTACTGTTCTTTACCGATCTCTTGATTTCGTTCCATCTGTTAACCTCAAAGGGGAGGCTTTCACTTTCCCGACGACCTCCTTCACCTCATCGCAATTGAAGATTAGCGCTGGTCCTGGGGGTTTGCAAAGTCTCCTGGGTCAGTTTACTTTTGGCTCTATGCACCGAAGGATGCAAAGTAAAGTGCCGGCAGAATTAGCTCAAGCATATCTTCGGGTCCACAGTTCCCGAATGAAATCTCCATTCGGTCGACGCGCTTCACCGGGTTGTATAAGGACTTAATGGTCGATCAAGGTCATGTCGCCGAATTCCAGATGCTCCGCTTGCCTCGGGATTGCGGGAATCGGAGTGGCGCTTGACCAGAATATTCGGGCAGATCTCGCGTATACCGCCGACCGGACACTGAAGCGGTCAGCTGCAGCCGTAACCACCTTGCGGAACTTACGTTCATCCTTGCGAACATCAATTCCACGAACCCGACATAATTATTATTTTTTTAAGGTTAATGAATAAGGTTTCTTTGGGCCCTGGTTGTCACCAGTTTGTTCTTCGTCGAATTTTACGTCGAAGAGGCCATGGGCGATGGGGGCACGAGTGCGCGAGACCCTATACCCTATGAACAACTCCCTATGACCAACGTTGGTGGTGCCAGGGAAAGAGAAAGGCGTCCTCTAAGTTGAGAAGAAGAGATGAAGAGTAAATTGCTGTCATCGTAAAAAAAATTAAAACAAAGTAAAGAAAAAAAAATTGTCAACACTTGTCAATATGTTATGCTGTTATAATTATGAAATGAACTATATTATGTTGATCTCCACCAGGGCCGTACCGTTTATGTTTATTTAGCTTCTGTGTGCGTAGCATCGGAGGCACTCGAAGCGCCGAAGCAAATAGTCGCCTGTTTTTTTTTTACGGAATAACTGAATATGTCGTCATCGTTCCATAGGAACGCACTTAGAACGCCCAATTCTAAATTGAACGCCAACATTTGTTTATCAGAAGTGTTCGGTAAAATAGCGGGCACGAATCATAGAAGATGAATTAGTATCCCCAACAACGAAAATGTAAAGTCTTGCACATCTGCTGAAATAATAACATTTTTGACCATTCAAAACATTGAACTGAACGCCGTACAGCTGTATTGGATAGGTGTTCGTCGGTGCTCATCAACAGACAATAATAACTGTGGAACGACCCTTAAATTATTATACTCTAATAGTTCAATCTTAAATTTTCCGAAAACTTGTTTAGATATTCTCCTAAGCAAATGATGGGATAAAAACATTTCATATTTATTTTAGAAAAGATTTAACTCAACTTTTAAATCAAAAAAAAAAACATCTCACGGAATAAATAAAAAATTCTAAAATTCGAAGTAAACAGTAAGCAGTTCAGTTAAGCAAATGGTTTTTATTAAGGTTAAAAGTTTATCGAAAAAGTTGGCATTGATTTATACATTTCTGAGGAATAGCTAGTTAAGTAAGCAATCTAATGAAATTTATGGGGTTTTTTTTAAATCATGACTTTGACTTTTTAAAACTATTAATTCATCTAAACTTGCTAAAGATTAAGTTTAAATAATTTTTTGCATAATCTGCCGACCACTAAATGACACTACCACTTGTTTATTTTCAGTTATAGTTAAAATACAGTTTTCATTATCAAAAAATTTATTATCAGTAAATAGTTTGCGATAATGAAATTTTTTCTACTGTCACTAAATTTTCAGTGATAGGAGAAAAAATTGCACTATCACTAAGATTTTACTAAAACGTGAACTTTATCTCCGTATTGTTGTTCAAGTAATATGGAACTCCCTATGCAAATGAAGTCATGCAAAATATTTTTGTTTGCGCTCTGAACCCTGGGATTCAGTTATTGCAGTAATACACATTCCCGAAATAAAACTAAAATTTTGCAACGTAATATTTATTTATGCTTCTATTATTATAATTTTTGTTTTACAGGAAGAACAGTGTTATTTGAATGACAAATCTGAATTATCACTAAAGGTGATCGTGCAATTATTTTTACACTATCTCTAAAACATCAGCGATAATCAAATTCATGTTTTAACTAACACCACTTGAACCGATTAATTTTGCCTTATCGCTATTTTCAACACCAGACCACTTATCCCAATTTTCACACGCATATAATACATATACAGTGTCGGACAAATTAATAAGGTGGCGACATTTTGACAAATTTAATTTTTTTCTGCAATTTTTTTTTAATTTTTATTAATTTTTTTATAAGAGTATAGCTCATTACAACACCCATTTCTAATATGGGAAAATACAACAAAATTGCATCAAGTTTTCAAACTTTTTAATTCAAATATTACAAAAATTTCAGTAGGCATTATTAAAGCTAATAAAATTTTATTATAATAAAGTGCAATTTCCAATTAGCTGTAATTTTCAGTTCATTTTTGACTATTTTTTATCACTCATCTTCTCCTTCTTGTATGGAAAAAATGCGGGGGCCGTCAGAAAAAAAATTATCAAAAATCAAACGAAATTTCCACCGAGAACTGTCTTGAACTACGAAAAGGAATATTAAAAGTTAACCTTTCCAAGAGGTTAGAACAGCAAATCGACCCTACTAAGATATCTGCAACGGAGCTGCAGGCGAAAAAGACACTTCGCCTATTTAAAGTCATTAAGCTCAAGACCAGGCTGCGAGATTCGTAAGTAGGCAAAGTTTCTCTAAGTTTTAACGAGCGAAGAGTGAATTTAATAAAAAATTTTTGGATCCGTTCGATTCGATTGATATGCGGGACTTGATGAGGCATCCAGATATAAGAGGAGTAATCTAACTTAGCCCTCGCAAAAGTTGTATTTATAAAGAAGTTTTGGGGTATATGGATCAGAAAAGTTTATACTATTAAGCCAGATTAAAGCTAATATGGCATACAATTTTGGCATAATATCACTAATTTGCGAAGAGAAACCCAGTTTTGTATAAAAGTAAAGTTTTAAATCCTTAACTTCGGATTTGCATTTTAATCATGACCAAAAGATAAAATACCTCGTAGAAATAATGGGTAATGGTTTCAAGTAAAAGTTCAATGAGAGCATTTGTTTATGTTCAAAGATAGGAGATTTGTTGAGTATCAGACTGAAAATTTATCTAAGCCCGATTGAAGAGCATTAGAGTCATCATAGCTTTTTATTACTGAATAGATCTTATGGTCTGCATATAAGAGTAATTTGGCTAAAGAGAAACAGGTCTCAATGTCATTGATAAACAGGACAACAAAGATTTTAGATTTAGATAAAACTTTCACACAATTTTTATAATTTTTGTACAAAGTTTAAAATTTAGATCTATAGTTTATGTTAGGAAATTAGCTATTCTTTTGTAAATAATTAATAAACATTAAATAAATGGAAGGAAAATAGTGAAATTTTCGTGTTCCTATTAATTTGTCCGACACTGTATATACATATGTACATATTTTACGTAAACAACCTGCAAATAATTGTGCGACTAATCTCTAAAAAGAATGTTCCGAGAGTAGTCTTAAACGGACACGAGTATTATCAATTAGTCTTGACTTATCACTTACGGGAATGATACATTTTTTTAAATTTAGTTTGAATTTATCAATGTACAACGCATTTTTTTAAATTATTTACATGAAGTGAACTAATAAAAAGTACACAAATAGAGATACAAAAACATAACATTTTTGTGTTTAAATATGGTGTAAAAAAATATAAAAAGAGACTTTATACGGTGGGTATAAAAATGGCTAATCTCATCTTGGCGTGTAAACCAATCTATAGTTTTGAGGCGTAAGATCCACTAATTTCAGTGGGTTCAAATAGAGACCACTCTTCATTCATACCTATTCGGGTACAAAAGAGTACAATTAGTGTCTTTATAGGGCATGCTCGAACTACAGGGAACAGTTCAAACCATACGAAGATATGCAAAGTGGCATTAGTCGTGGCATTAGTCGCATATTCCTTTGCGACCCATCCCGGACACATACCGGACTCGTCGTATTTTTTGCAGGGTATGCGAGTGAACTTAGAATCTCCATGGCAGTTAATCATTTTGTGAAGAGCCCTCGGGGCGTATGGATGTCATAACCATATACATATGTGCTCATATATAAATTTGTGTGTACAAGAACAGCCATTGCGCAAGAATCGAGCGTGTTGTACACCTTCACCTAAGTGCAAATATAATTAAGATTTAGAAAAGGAAATAAAAAACTTGCGCAAAAAAGTGAACATTAATTTCGTTATCAACTCAAGAGCAGCAAATTACATCCACGAAAAAAACTAATGCGTAAAAGGTTCAACGAGTACACTTGTTTATTAAAATAAATATTGAAAAAAAGTAAAAATTAATATATGAAAAATGAAGGTATAGGAAGATGTATTAAAAAACATTAAATAAAAATCATACGACCGCGAGATTTCGACATAACTTATTTTACTCAACACTTTCACCTTAATAGCAATAAATCATGTAATTTCTTGAAAAATTGTATTACTTTAATACAACTTTTACCAATTTGGAATCTTAAACATCAGACATGCGTAACTAATAGTTTGAAGGTTTCAGCAGAACATTAGAAATTTGAAGTTTAGCAAGAAAAAAGTGCCAAGTTGTTTGGTTAACTGACTGACTAATAGAATGGTAGTACTGCTTGCATTTATAGCATTTTCCAATGGTGCCACTATGGAAGAAATAAAGTTTGGGAATTTTCAACGTACCTTTAGGCGGCTTTGTAGTTTCCGTACTGCCATTGAAATTTAATAAATGAATATGCAAAAAAATGTTAAACTTAGTAAGGATATTAAATAGGTTTTCTTTCAATATCACAAAACATGTTATCAACATGACAACCTAAATATGTATATCAAAGAAATTCACTTGTATTAAAATGAAATATTAATGTACATATACTTAGAAGTATTCAAAAATCAATCTATACTGAGTTATCTCCGTTTATCTTCTGTTTTTCCGACAGGGGGAAAAGTTGATGTATATTGGAACGATTATATTCGTTATATTTATCCTTTCTTAGACAAAAAATGACACTGAAGATGACACAACGCCGAATCCGGTTTGTCTTCAAACCAAATTTGACAAGGGATGAAGGAAAATCGTTTCAATATACACATAGAACGCAAATAAACGATAGCAAACGATTCCCTGTCGTTTAGTTTGGTTCATGCAAGGCAATGAAACAAAACCGTTCAAAATCACTCCAAAACATTTTGTGAGCAGTAACCTTACTCTGATAGCTACCGCAAACAAAAGAACTGAATACAGCAAAATAGGGAAAGAAACGAAACATAACGTTTGTGCTTACAACACAAAACGAAATCATTGGTTGGTTTGGACCAACAATTGCCGGTGTGTGTGAATATTAGGTTGAGGAATGATTCATTGGGATGATTCACAAGGTGTCATAATGTGTCATAGTCATAAAGTCATAAAATTTAAAAAATTCAAAATCACTTAGTTTCAACTTTTGAAATCTAAAATTTTCTTAGTTAGTGATTTATGGCACCCCGTGTGAATCACCCAATTGTTTGTGTATCGTGTTTTGTTTGGGTTTTGCAAAAAATTTCTTTGGTTTGCTCTCACTTACTATTGAAATATTTTGTGTATTGATAGTGCACGTGAAGAGTATCACAAAAAGAGCACAAACTTTTTGTACTTGTTGTGAAAATAGGTAGTGATACTTTCGGTTTGATTTCGTTTTCTGAATATACATCAAATTTTAATTGGTATTTTTTATGGCATTTTTTTAATAAACATTATAACTTTAGGCGAAATTAAGCACTATATTTTCATTATACCCTTAAAAATTTAATTATCTTATTTTTTTAAATACGAATCTCATGATTTTTTAGAAAAATATCATTCACATCTTTTTTGCATCTAATTAGAAAACACACATCTTTTTCCAGTAATTTCACGTAATTTCCTCCGGTAGCCTGGTTTTTCGCTTGTGAGCTGATAATAGGGGAAAAGAAGTGGGAACATTGCAATGTGCTGATCAAAAGTTTCCTTCAATAAATTTATTGATTCGTTCGCTGTATGGCATGTAGCGCCGTCTTGTTGGAACCAAAGGTCGTCCACATCAACATCCTCCAATTCAGGCACGAAAAAGTCATTAATCATGACTCTATAGCGTTATGGCCGGCTTGGTTTTTAGAGAAATATGGACCAATGATTACCTCTGCCCATAGAGCACACCGAACAGTGACTTTTTGAGGATGGAACGGCGTCTCAGCAATGACTTGTGGATTATCAACACTCCAAAAGCCACAGTTTTTTTTTATTAACTCCCCCATTTAACAAAAAGTGTGCTTCATTGCTGAACAAAATTTTCTCGTGATGTGTCGCGCTAACCGAACCTTTATTTTGGTAACAAAATCGCATAATTTGCGAATGTTGGTCCGGAGTAAGTCTGTTCATTATGTAATGACAAACCAAACTGAATATAAATCAAGCTCAAATCAAATAGACCAACTCCGAAACAAGTATTGCTTTACTCACACCCTTTATTTAATTCTAATTTTAAATTTCTAACTAGTTATTAGTAAAACATTTATACATATATTATATAAATATTTAAATTTGGTGCTACTTACAAGTAATATAGCTTTTTTTAACACTTTGCCGGTGGCGCCATATTATTGCATATTCGCTTGATTTTCGTATGTATAATACATACTCATATCGTGCTTCTTCTTAATTCTGCTTCTTGTCAAAAATTTCCAATTACTTGTCAAATTTTTCTATAGCTCTATGAGCAAAGAACGCATAAAACAATGAAGTTGCATTACTCCCACCGTTTCTCTAACAGAAACTCTCGTCCGATTTCACCATACCAGAACTAATTTGACTTTTACTGATTGATATTAGAATCTGAATAGATCCAATTAGTTTCTGGTGTGGTGAAATCAGACGGAAGTTCTTGCCACAGAAAACGAAACACGATGCAACCTCTTTGTAATCTACATTCTTTGCAATTAGATCTGCAAAATATATTATCTCGCGTCGTTGGCTTGTGGCGTGGCCTCCAAGATTGTGCGATTTATGTTATGTGAAGTCGCTTGTCACTTGCTCGAAATCATTTTTAAAACGTAATGGTAACAAAGCTAAATTCATGGCCATAACATTAAATTATGTGCGTTTTATTTATTTTTGAAGGACACATGTCTAAAAAAAACACCCTTTACAACATTCAGCCGTTTGTTACGATTTCAACAATTTACCTGGCAACCCACATGGCAATTATGACGAATTATTGGCCTTTATTTCTTAAATATAGCATTTTCATTTTAAATTAAACCTTTTTCAAACTAAACGAAACTATTTTCAAAATAAATAAAACTATTTTCCAATTAAACGCAACTATTTTCAAAATAAATAAAACTATTTTCAGAATAACCGTTTTTTTTTTCAAAATAAATGAAACTTTATTCTAATAAAATTAAACCATTTCCAAATTAAATTAAACCATTGTTATATATTTAATGAACCATTTGGTTATGACGTATTTTGGAACGAATTTTCGCCATCCCTTGTCAAATTTGGTTTTAAGACAAACCGGTTTCGGCGTTGTGCCATCTGTCGGATGCAACAACAGCAAAAGATCAGAATATCATTTGGTTATGCTTTTTCTTTGAACCATTTGTAACCCCTTACTGTGCATTCGCACTCATTGGTATTGTGTTTTTGCTTTGAATTATTGTTTAATCAGTACCAAGGCATATGGACAGGTAGTAGCTACTTGAAATTTTCTTGCTTGTTGTTGCTGCTTTGCGGTTATTACCTCTTCAATGTTTCAATGTGCCTTGGTCCGTACAGTGAACTCGCTGTTGCCTATTGTTGTTTGTTGCTTCTGATCATCCAAATCCCGAAAGCGGCGAGTGGACAAGCCCTTCATTAATTTCATATTTTATAACATATTGTTTGTTTAATTAAATGAATATACTTAGAAATTGTTTAATTTAATTTGGAAATGGTTTAATTTAAGTTGAATAAAGTTTCATTTCTTTGGAATAAAGTTTTATTTATTTTGAAAAGAGTTTTACTTATTTTGCAAATAGTTTCGTTTAATTTGAAAATAGTTTCTTTAAATATGAAAATAGTTTCGTTTAATTTGAAAAAGGGTTCGTTTAGTTTGAAAATAGTTTCATTTAGTTTTAAAAAGGTTTAATTTAAAATGAAAATGTTATAATTGAAATGAGTAAAAGTAAGTATATGTAGAAAATACTTACTTTTACTCCTACTTTTACTCTCCTACATTTTACTTTTATGAAAGGGATTTCTTCTTCTGTGCAACTACATAACTGTCAAAAGTTACCGATCGACACAGCAGAACCATAGAACTTCGCTACCGTTTGGCATATGCCGTAACCTCTTGAATTTATAGTTCCACTTCCTAACAAAGTGGCATGACTCTTTTAGGTACTTAGCGCACACAACCCAAAAATGAAGTACCAAATGCTTGCCTAATTAGAATTTAAATATACTTTAAAATAAACAGCCTTGTTGGTTGAGTTATCAGTCTCTGCCTACTATGCTTGGCAAATCGCTTTGGTTGTGAAGTACACACTGTATGTATTAATTTATTTTCCACTTCTTTATTCAACATAAATTTTTGTTTTCCCACTAAGCTACAGTTCAAAATTATTTCAGCGAGTAATTCAATAACGAGCTGTTAAAACCTCTTAAAATCGTATATATGTATGTATATAGTATTTATGAAATATAAATGTAATAATGTACACATACCGTTTGCTTTATGAACAATTTACCTCTGTGATATCGTTTTTCTGATTGCAGCAATCGAATTTTATTAGATTTTCCGTTTCTCAAAGCAGGAAATTACTCAAATCGGTTTCAGTTATTGCAAAGAACTCGAAGTGCGTATGTATGTATTCATGAACTGTGATTTATGTTCAATGTGTAAATATGAAAGCGTAATAGTCAGCTATTTGAGAATTGAGCTGATTTAAAGCAATGCTGAATGCTATTCTAAAGTAGTTGAACGTTTAGGTGTGTGGGTTATGATGAATGGAAATAAATATCAAATGACATCTAACAAATGGATAGCCAATTTTATAATAAAAAAACTATAAAATATTAGGCAAACGAAATTATGAAATCACTTAATCTGCAGCTGATGCAATATTGCGAATAATTTTTTACGATTTGGACAATTTCTGATAATCATAGGATTTGAAATAAATGCGATTTGCGAAATATTCCGAATTGCTTTCAACCGTGGCTTAAATATTTCATAGGAGAACTTTTACTCGTTGTTGTTGTAGCGGTTAGTCATGTCTTGTAGAGAAGGAATTCGGCCATGGTCGTTTTCGTCAAACTCATCTAGGGGGAGGCCCTAGAAACGCGCAGTCTCGACGGGGTCGGACCAGAGGGAGAGGGGGCTAGATAAGTTGTTTTAAGAGGCCATGTCAATAGGTGTTTGGCATCGTGTGGAGAATCTACACATGCCGGAGATGTGTTTGGTATTTCGGGGTTGATTATGGGCAGGTAGGAGTTGAGTTTACTACAATATCGAGATCTTAATTGGGCCAGAGTAGTGCGGGACTCGCGGGGAGCTAGGACTCTTTATCTGCAATAGGTGAAGGTTGGGCTCCTATTATGGCATTGACTAGGCGAGAGTTGATGCTGGTTGTGACTGTATCTTTGTGGATGTTGCTTAGGACCTCGATTAGGTGCTTTCTGATGTGCCTGGGTGGTGATTCATTGGTAAGCAAATGCCTATTTCGGTTGACATCCAATCAGGAACTTCTTGCTGACATCTACCTATTACATTTACCTATTGGTGTAGGTGCTCCTCAGGCGACATCAGGAGATATCCCGTCACTGCACGGAATGCATCGTTCTGTCAGGTTTGCAGCTTCCTCCACTGTGTCCTACTGGATGCCGGCGATCACACTTTTATGTTACCAACAATATTTCGTTGTCTATGCAATTTGAGGTCATTGTTGCGGCTTTGCGGTTGTATCCGCAGACAAGGAAAGCAGGCTGTCAAACGTAACCCCAAAATTCTAGGGTGATTAACCGTGGGAATGGGGGTGCCATCGAGATTTATATTAAGATTCAGTCTGTTCTCCTTCGGCCAGGTGGTAAAGAGGGTCGCCGAGGACTTTGTAGGTGACAACGCCAGGTTTCTCCCAGTGAAGCAACAGGCTAGGTCGGAGAGATATTGTTTCACTTTCGACCATATCGACCATTGCTACTAACTTTAATATCTAAGCTGGATTTTTAGCTTTAAAAAATCTTGTACAAGTATATGGAAACGTAGTAAGCAATGCAAACAAAGTCGCGAATATCAACTAGTATTTTTTATAAAAATTATTAAAATTAAATAAGGAAAGACACAATTTTCAAAACTTGTCAATACCTTTTGCTATTATTTTTATGAACATAACTGTATATTATTTTTTATATTGCATTTTTTGAAATTATGTTGCACTTAATTATTTCCCTTTGATTTAAAATTTCAGAACTAACGCACATGCACATATGTACATACTTACAGGTAAACACTACGGCCATCATCTCGTAAACTGTGTGAGTGTCATAAATTTTGCTGAAGGTATTCGGATTATAATTTTCATCCTCCTCACATTTTAGCTGAGTATAAAAGATGTATTAAAATCAAAGGCATTCACAAAGGTAAATACATACATACATACATACAAATGTATATACATATAACACATAAAATACATATCTATGCGGTATTTTTACTTGCTTCTGGTGAGAAGCACTATAAGGTAGGAATCAGTGCTCTGATAATCTTTCTCAATTTTAAATATGTATGTGTGCACAATAGGGTGGTTCAAAAAGGCATGGAAAGAAAAGTTAGTTCGGAATATAAATGACCAATGATCTCCCCCTAGCATTGTTCTATGTCGAAAAAACAATACCTCTACTTCTTTTTAAATCAAAAAGTATTTGCCGGTCGCTCAAAGCACTCAAAGTTTTCCATGTTAATATTTCAGTTAAGGAAAAAACAATTTTTCGTATAAATAATATAGACCCCTTGAATCCTTCAATCTGTAAATTCAGTTTGTATTTTTTAGGAGACTTCTAAGAATAATACCCCATTATTTATTTAACCCTTTATTAGAATTAACCATTATTTATTTTAATTTTTGTATTTGTTTTGGCGCCTTTGGAGGGCTCATAAAAATAGTTAATATTATAAAATGATTGAATAAATAATTAGATAGTCTTCTGAAGGAAAACGGTATACCAATTGGAAAATATCGATTTTCAACAGGAACGATAGAATACAATATCGCGCCTTCCCGGATTGAAGTAACATACCCAAAATCCCAGAAACAAATATGGGGAAAAGAAGATGGAATAACTTCCAATTTTTCTATGAGAAATGTGTTTTAATTTTGCTAAAGTGTAAAAATATGATTTATAGACATATATTTAATAAACAAATCCACAAAATACTCAAAGTAGCGGCACCAGCTTCTATATTCAGTCCATCGTGGTTTCTTTACCATTTCTACGATAAATGTGAATTTCCCCATAGAAAATACATAGGAAACTTTGGGCGATCTATACAAGAATATGGTAATAATCCGGTGGGTAATAATAATAATTTGGCACATACTATAGATTGATGTTTCGCCGAACTTCTCCTACAATTTGTAGTGTGCGTCTTGATGTTGTTACATAAATTGAGGGACCAACAGTTTTACGCCGACTCCGAGCGGCAAATGAAGTACACTCGGAGGTTTGTCATTGCCTGCCGACGGGCGACCGCTATTTGAAACTTTCTATAATAGCTATTTGATGTTAATTGCCTTGCCCAGAATTTGAACCCGGAACGCATCGAAAGAAGCGCGTATAACCTTCGGGTATCAAAAATGTAGACTTTGCTAGTAATGTGACAAAAATGATTTCAAAATTAAACAACATGATACAGTTAGAAATGCAGACAGTGTTAATAATAATTTAATGTGGAATAAATAGGTAACTTGTCTATTATTATATTTTCTATATCTTTTATTTCAATATGTACTATTGTGGGCGATGTTTCTATTTGTTTCGCCATAGCTTTATGTTGCACTGCCTTTTCAATTCGCTGATTTTATTTGAGCTTTTAATTATTTCTTGCTACTTATTATATGAATCCATAATTAAAATTTAATTATACACGTAAATTCTATTCTAACGAAAACGGTCGACACTAAGTTCAATATTTTGTTTGATTAAATTATTTTAAATTTTATGAATTGTTGGTAGTGTATATAGGAGAAAAATATTTTTAATATTTAAACCAAATATTATGCCTCGTTTACAAATAAACCGGCAGTAAAGCATTTGGACCAAGGCTAATACTATAACAAAATTGAAGGTTTTGATTAGCATAGTTAGAATGATCCACTTTAGATCAAATATACTCCGTTTTGTTCGATAACTTGTAAACTTAACTTGAAAGTAATTTCATAATGTCACTCTCATAGAAATCCTCGTCCCTATTGGCAAGAACCTGGGACGGTCGATTTTCACAAGCATCTCATCATTCGCCATTTACAGAAATAGATAGTACTCACTTAGTTCTAGGTCCTGACTATAAGGTGGATCTATAAGAATCTGTCAACCAAGTTGCCGGAGCTTCTGGTGAGTCACTATCGATGTGTGTGGGTTGGCGTTATCTTGATGGAACAAAATTCCTCTCCTATTGGCTTAAGCTGGAAGGTACCAGCCTTGTTTAAATGATGCCAAAAGGTTTTTTGTGCAATGTCAATGGTCGATGAAAACACATTATTTCCAAAATTACCGGAACGGAATCGATGAAATTAAATTGCGCATGGTTGGCTGTTATAGAATCCGGACAATAAACATTTATCAGATTTTCAGCCGCCTGACTTGCGTTTTCGCCTTTATCGGAGAAAAACTGTAAAATATGGCGTAGTTACTTTTTGCTGGTGGCAATTTTCGACGCGTATTCAAATAATGACAAAACTGCCTGATAAGTTTTCTTATTACGAAATCTTATCTTTCTAACGTCATTAACATAAGCTGATCACATTTATACAACGCGTGATAAAAATTACTAAAGCCATTTATTGGAAAAAGAAATTTATTTCTTTTTACTAGACCAATACTTCTAAAGGAGGGAGTATGCCAATATATGGAAAGTTAATCACAAATGAATACAACGAATTTTTAATTTTAATTAACAGTTCTGACATTAAATTTATAAATCGTTTTGCTGGAGCGCCACTGTATTACAATTAGATACTAAATTTTTTTAACTAAAAAATGTCATACAAATAATAAGCAAGCATGTACTTATATAATAATTTAAAATCAACTAAACTTATTTCACTGCTCTATGCAGTTATTTATTTTAACTAATCTTCGCACTACCAGCAATCGTCACCAATAATATGAACCATTTAGTTAACTGTATTTTCCGGGCGGTTGCTGTAGTCGCGTGTGTAGCGCGTGTGCGGTTAACCCAGTTCCTTCCTGGGTTCGAATCCTCGCTGTGGCAATTAACATCACAAATTATAGAAAAAACTTTATTATAAAAGCGGTCGCCCCTCGGCAAGCAAATGGCAAACCTGCGAGTGTATTTCTGACATGAAAAATCTTCTCACAAAACACACTTGCCCATTCGGAATTCGGCGTTAAAAATTTAGGCCCCTTAATTTGTGGTACAACAACAAAACACGCAGCAAAAATTGTAGTAGCAATTCGGCCAAACATTGAGCTGTATAATCCAAGCGCCAAATTATTATACATATATTGCTATTATTTTTGGTTGTGTTGAAAATATTTACTTATTTTAGACACGTGCGCTTTCGACCTTCATTCATTCATGAATTTGTTGAGCCGGATGTGCATACATCCAAACATACATACATTTGTAAATATATTCGTCGGCTAATATATTCAACTCGCATTGTTCCCTTTTATCCCAATTTTATTCGATAATATTGTATTTACTCTAAATGGCTACATGCGTATCCTTTTCTGACAACTCACATACAGTTTGTTTGCCGTGGGCTATATTGTTGAATCTGTCGTCTACACGATCAGCATACTAAAATATTCAAGCATATATGCGCACACATATGAACTTACATAACTACTACATTGCATATTTTTGCCGAGATACATAAATTTCTGATTTTGTTTCATTATTCGAACCACATAATCACATACATCAAATACTTATGTACAAATATACGAGTGTATGTACGTATGTATGTAGTATATGTTTATGAGAGTGGATAGAACTAATTATTTTGCTGGTGAGGGCATTCGAATATTCGGACGGCGTCCAATAATACGATTTACATATAAGTAATGTCAGCCCAATTCGTAAAATCGAAAAATTCGTATGATATTTTTCTCTCATATTAACTCAAGAAAGCAATTAAATGTATCAATACGAATTTATATTAGATAATCTCGGATGCTTCTACTTGGCTTGAGCGACCAAAGTAAGGAGATGTTCAAAAACTACGTAGCCCAATTTAGGTCACTTTTATATAGCTATACAGACAGAAAAAACAGGATACCCTAGAAATTTGCGATAATTGGTGTTTATTTAAAACTGGTTGATATCCGCGAATTCGTCTGCGCCGCTTCCATATACTTACAAATATTTTTTTTCTTCGAAGTTTATCCCGTTGCACTGTCATTATTTGTTTCTAATTTTATCAAAATCCGATTGAAATTGGAGATTTGCTCAACATCTCGCTACTGGCGCCACCTAGCGCATCCATTTATAGTACAAGTATATTTCGTTGCGCCAGCACTATACGTTCTAATATTATCTAATATTTTCCAGGAACCAAAAGAGGTTAATTTCGGATTCGTCCGAAAATATCGCTCTTCCTCAACCGTTTTTGGTCCAGGGTTTGTGCATCTAAGCCCATTGCAGGCATTTTTGTCGCATCCTTACCGTCAATGACTTCAGTTGTTTTGAAATTATAGCTTTATGCGTTTCCTATTTTATTTTTAGCCGTGTATAACTAGAACAAGGAAAGCAAAACTAAACTTTTAATTGCAGCTAAATAATGTAATGTATATAATTAATACTTACCTGTACCAAACAATTTGTTTTATTAATAATACTTCAATTTTAAATCAGTAAGTGCCTCGTTTTTTTGTTCGCTACCGTATATGAAGTAGATATAAAATTTGTAACACAGGCCGGTGGTCTTGGTCTCTCCTCAAGTGGCTCATCGTGGTTTTTGTATAACATTGAATTTTGTTCAATATGATATGTACAACAAGTTTATAAAGTAAAGTTATTCAAAATATTGAAAAGTCGAATGAATAAAAAAATATTGTCAGCTCACATCGGTTGACAAATTGGTGAATCGTAGAACCACATTTTCAGGACCATATCGTATTTTAATATCTGGTCTGGTTAAAGTTTTACTTTCCGATGAAAGAAACTATACAATCACGCTATATGATGTTGTTAAAAATGTTAGGGAAACTTCATTGGACAATGCCTACGTCGTCATTCAACTCATCTATGACCCGCGATATTCTCCGTCACAAAGACGTAAGGGTCCATAAATCTCTCGGAGAATCTTTCTCTCGAGCACTCCAAGGGCCGTCTCATCCGATGCTGACAGCGTTCACGCTTTGGTGCCATATAAATAGCACGGGCATGATGAGAATCTTATATAGTGTGATTTTGGTTCGTCGCGACAGGAATTTACTCCGCAGTTGTCTATTCAACCCGAAGTGGCACTTGTAGGCTGATATTATTGTTAGAGTTGATGCTGGTTAGCAGATAAACAAGGTTTTCCAATTTTTTCAAAATTGGAATTGACTTTCGATAGCGATAGCTGTCACTTGACAGCTGGTAAATGAAATTTCGTTTTGACATTTCTGTTCAGTAAGCATTGGCAAATCATCATGGAAAGACTGATGCCGCAACAACGTTTACAAATTGTGGAAATTTACCTGTTTGCCAAACTTATAGAGCACTTCGTGAATTTTATGGTCCACAAAATCATCATCATAAGCATCAGAGCAGCTTATTCGTCGAACTGTTGATAAATTTCGAAAAACATTTACTCTACTCGATGAAAACCCAACAACAAGACAAAGAACTGTACGTACAGAAGAAAACAATATTGGTGCAGTAAGTGATAGTGTTGGAGAAGATCCGAATTTGTCTATTCGCCGCCGTGTCCAACAAGTTGGACTTTGTCCATCCACAACATGGAAAATTTTGCGCAAAGAAAATTGGACTGATCGCATCCGATTCACCAAAGCTAGTCGAGGCGGACGTATACCAGAAATCGTTTTTAAATGTTATTTTTTTTATTTATTTATTGGAAAGACAAGTACTTATAAATAATTACATCACTTATATTATGAAGCACTAGCTGCCAGGGCCTTCGGCTTTAATTAAAACTTATATCTAGAATAACATTATTGAGTTAGATATATAAAAAAGAAATAGAAAAAAAAGAGAATTTGACAATTTTTGTACATGGTGGGTGTTCTAAGGCATCATACTTAATTTTTTATGTGTTTTATTTCAATTTAAAGTTCTATCAGTCTAAAAAAAAAGCTTTTTATATCTATCGAAATTTTATAAGTTGTTCGGGTTTTAGTAAATGAATAAAATCACTTTTGATCCAGCGTCACTATTAGAAAATGTTATAAATACGAGTAATGCGCATTTTGACAGCGCTCTCTCGTTTCACATTAGCTTTACGTTGAGTTTTTATTTTAAGACAAGTGATACTTCGTTTTGCCTTCGTACACATCTAGACTCATTCGTGAGAGAGAAATACTTTAGGAGCACTTTATTTGAAAAATATGTATGTTAATAGAGGGTTGCCAACTGTTTAAAAAGTTAAATAGAAATTAATTAATGTGTTGAATTAAACACAATACTGAGTGGAACTAAAGTACTTTGGGAAAGCTTAGTTTCGAAAAAAATTTTGTAGGCCTTTCTCTTCCGGAATTGAAGTTTCAGTGTGAAAATAAACATAAATTTTTGATTTTTTTTTAAATATTTCATGGCATTATTATTGAAATAAACTTTATATTAAGATTGTTATCTACCAATCGCGTATGATTTTAGCCTGTTATTTTGCCAGTGTGTCATTGAAAAAAAACTACATTTAAAGGCATTCAGGCAAAAACATATCCAGACAATAGTTCTTATATTCTCTTTATTTTCAAAGTCGTTTATGACATTCGAAATAACGGCTAGTTTGTTATGAATAACGTTATTATTTATCTATGGATATTTCCGCAGTAAAACACTGCTTTTGGAATACCACAATTGACAAAACTTTCTTCTTAATTTTTATTATTCTAAAATCCTTTTTTACCGAAAAAATATTCGCTCGTAAGCTTTCAACGCAATATTGTGAAATGCTCTGATGAGCTTTTAATGATTCAATTAATTTTGTTACAAACGTCATTTATTTGCAGATAAATATTCTTTTGCCACCGACTTGTGCGCTCAGGATGCAAAGTGATTTGAGTGGTGCGCGTGTAGCCAATTTCATACTAATTTTTGAGGTTATCTTGAATTGCCTGTCGGTGCAATTATTTATCGTTCAGTCATTTTATTGACTTGCTTTGCTGACAGCTGAGCGAGCAGTCAATTGAAATTATACGCACAAATCTCAATCATCGTCAACTATGCGAGGTAGCATATCGTAAACGTGCAATAGCAATACAAATTACAATAAATATTTATGTATTTATATAAGGCAATGAAAAAATCATGACACACACCTGCTTGTATATGGATAAATTTAATATGGTTTGAGTGTCATATTCATTTTCATTTTCGTGCTTACAAAAGAGTATACGAGTATGCTTCCAAAGAATTGTTCACTTTTTTGAAGCTATTGCTTTATTTAAAAAGTATATTTTTCTGTAAGGACTTTTTTTTACTGAATACGAGTAAATGAATAAAGAAACAGTACTGCAGATAAATTAAAAGTGAAAGTTGTATATAATTTTTAAAATAATACAATGGATAGCGAAAAGCTCAGTCAGAAAAAGAAGGTCATGTAAAAGTTAAATTATCACTAAATACATAAAATTTTATTAAAATTTCATCAACAAGCAACCTTAATTACTTATAACTTTGTTATTATATTATAAATCGTTGTCAAAATAGCACAAGTTTGCAAAATTTAAGAACATTGATATACCTACACAATGTTCCGCTGAATTCGAATATGAAAACAGAATACAAAAAGAAGAAAAGTTTTGAGTTAAGGCTAAATTTAAATTTGAAAACGATATAAGTCACTTAATTGTAGATATTTCTTAATATAACTAACCGATTTCAAATTCCTTTCTACTTATGTTAAGCTACTACTGTTTCCTATAATTTGTGGCAGCAATACTTTCTAATCAGATTATTAATTTAGGATCTAATTAGGAGTTACCAAATTTTTGCATTTTTTTTGGTTAACTACATTTCCAACGTAGGCTAATAACAGCTCCATTGGCACTAAATCAGCACTAAATCAAAGAAACTTCTTAGTGATACTGATCCTATGCTTTGGATCTGAATTTTGCTGGAATTTCCAAATAACAGGCATACTTTCTTCGGTCCAGGGAACAATAACAACTTTCAGAATTTTCACATTAAGTGCAGCAGTCAAAATTTCGCGGATTCTGTAAATCGTGCCCAGATTACTTCAGGAAAAACATCTCCGAATTTTAATATTTCCTAACAACGGCCAATGTACATATATTTCGGGTTAAATTAGCGAATGTGGGGCCGCCCAATATATCGTTTATCATTTACAGCTATCCTATCTATTTTAGATTCATCGCTCCAGAGCAGAAATTTAAACTAATTTGCCTTCCAGTGGAAATGCGAGCGCCCTAAGTCAACTCCCTTTTTTCATTGAGCTTGAGTGAATAAGGGGCTTCAACCAAACGACGCCGGATCGTTCGATTAAATACTGTTAGTGCGATTTCCTTTGATATTACATGATTAATATCAGTGGGTAAATTGGCATTCATACAATCTTTCGATCTGTGTGTGGAGATGTTTTGCGTTTTAATTTTTTTTCTTGGAATATCGTTAGTGGTCTTATTTTGCCCAAAATTGAAATATTTTTAGAACAACCTTAGCGGTTAGCGATTTGTCTTTCAGATTTTTCATCCTTGCTGAGCTCAACAATTCTTGCTTGTTGACTGGGGGTAGAATGTTTCCGTTTGCCCATTGTTACGAATATTGCATTCCACACTGCCTTCTCACAAGGCCCTAGAACAATAAAAGATAATTTCCGTTATCTAAAAGAAAAAATAGCACATAAAGATGAAATTAATTCCCCACCTCTGTATGTATGTAAGCGAAACTCTGCAAGCAGTCATTCAGAATAATTCTAGCATTAAGTCCGTGTCTACAAAATTAATAGTTATTCTCAATGGCTGACCCTATCCGATGAAATGAATACAAAACTTTTTATGCGCATACCCAGTACATAAGTACATACATACCTCAATTTTTGTGGATTTGGAACTAAAGCGGCTTAGTTAATGTATATGTTTGTTTTTAAAAATCCCCAAATACGTACAATCACAAAAGTAAGATGTGCAGCTTAAGTTAAACAAAAGTATGACCACAGCCATTTACACAATTATATTCCAAACGCTTCTAAAAAAAACATACTACCCTGTCGGAAATAGAATAATAATTCAATAAAATAACAACAAAGCAATTTAAAAAGGACTTTTACCAACTACAAGTGGTTGAAATTCTTTCTTTTTTCTTGAAAGCAACCAACTTTATTCACATGGCGATGTCCCAGGAGCAAGTCAATATGACTCTGCATTTAATTTCAACTACTTTTTCCCCAACTGCAGGTTTTGTTTATATCCAGATATTTAAAATTCCGTTGTTTTTTAAACTGTTTCAAATAAAAATACAGTTTGACTTCAATTCAGTATACAACTCAAAAAATAAGTGCACCACATACACATACACGAAATTGTTGTAAGTGGCAAAAAATTTAAACAAATTCAGGTATGGAGGAGGTACCTTCTGATCTCAAACATACATTTTTAATATTTTTTGTATGTGCAGGTTTTGAGATGACGGTAACTTTGTGCTTTGTGTTTTTGTATCACTTCATTAACAATTTTGAATTGCCTAAACGTTCGAAAGTTAATCAATGGGCTTTTTACTACATAAAACTGATAAGGGTTTGATAAAAACATGCTAAGTTATAGCTGCTCAAAATTTAATTTTTTTTAAATTTTATCTTAAAGATTTTTCAGAATTCTTGCGATCCTTCTATTATCTCAAAAAAATTATTGAAATAAAAAACCTTAAAAAAAGGGAGAAAATTCTAAAAAAAAAAATTTTTAAATCAAAATTTCAGTTAACTTCCAACTACTTTTTAAATTGGTACAGTTTTTAGACTGCCTACTTTTTCCGACAGGGTACTCGCATATATATGTATATACAATACATATACAAAACACACACATATACACTTGAATTTGTGTGAAAATTTTTATATCCTGCGCCTGCAGTAGAACTCGTAAAAATACAATAAAAGAAAATGTAAACAAGAAATAATAAAAAAAAAAAAACAAAAAATACTTAAAATAAGAGAAAGTAATTGCCAATTAAAGAAAATTTTCGCTACAGCTTGTGCTTTCGATTTATGCTCAAGTTTTATGCACCTCATTTTTCTCTAAAACAAAAGCAATATTTATTTTCTCACACATATGTATTGTATTCTGTTTTCACATGTTATTTGTTTTTCCCGAAAAACTTTATTCCACATAGCAATTGACCAGTACGTTCATATGTACTTATATACATTAGGATGATTCACGAGAAAAAGTTTCAGTTTTCCAGCGGCATTATAACATTTAAACATTTTTTAAAACTGCCGCCTAAATATTTTGGAAAAATATATATGAAGATTTACGCGAGCTGGACCGCTTTGAAAATATCTAAAAAAAATGTAGGCATTTAGTAACAAGAATATTTTTTTTTTAAATAA
This sequence comes from Anomoia purmunda, assembly GCA_951828415.1. Taxonomy (NCBI): domain Eukaryota; kingdom Metazoa; phylum Arthropoda; class Insecta; order Diptera; family Tephritidae; genus Anomoia; species Anomoia purmunda. The sequence continues at coordinate 24,078,421 of OX639995.1, forward strand.
ATAATAAGTAATCTAAATCGGTCAAACTTTCGCTAAATTGTTAAAGTTTTTCTTAATGCAACCTTCCAAAAAGGAAGAAAAACTGCTTAAAAGTTTTAATTATCTATCTGAGGTAACGTTTTTTTTAATAAAAAAACTATTTTTATTTACAAGAAACTCAATTTTTGAAGGTCATTTAAAATTGATACAGAACCGTTAATCTTAATATTATTCCCAAATATATTGGTGAAGGTGTTAAAATATAGTAAATTTAATAATTCCGATGGAACAGTAGCAATTTTTATTTTTACCATGCGTAGTAATGCACCCTAATGTGCATAGGAAATATTACTACTACTGCAAACCTCCATACGATCGATTGAGATAACGAAACCGTTAAGCTGCAGCTCAATTACTGAGTACGTAATCTGTCCGCAAGCACACCACAATTGGTGATAAGTACTACTTGAGTTATGGACTAGCAGCAGAAGGAGCCATGGTAGACTTAATGGTTTTATTCAATGTGGTCGGTCAAACACTAAAATAATTCACCACCCAATCACAGCCAACAAACACACCTCTTGTTTTGAAATTCTACATTTTTTATCTTTTATCTGCTTGCAACAGCTTTTACTCCCTCAACCAGCAGCAATTTTTTTTTTTATTATTTATTTATATTAAACTGCCCTCTTGCTTTTCACTTTTATTGGGCTTTTAGTTTTCCACTTCTCGCGTACTATATTTTAGATATAATCAAGTATCTATATGTACTTTATGTACCCTACAAGACATTGGAGAGCAGTTTAGACAAAAATTCTAATACACTTCAATTTTTTTATTAGTCTCTAATAGTCTCTGTTTGATTTAGATGTGCGGTTTTCAATGAGGCAAAACTTTTTTTTTGAGTTGGCCTTTTTGACGGTTGTTACTTAATATATATACGGTTTGATTTGCCATTTCATAATGAGTAGACTTACTGCGATACAATGTTTTCAAATCGTGCAAATTTATTACTAAAATAATGGTTCGGATCGCGCGACGCATCGCAAAAAAATTTTGTTCAGCGATGAAGCTCACTTCTGGTTGAATGGGGACGTTACTAAAAAAAAAAAATTGTCAGCCTAGGAAGCCAGGCGATAGAAGTGAAACTTCATGGATCTCGATGGGCAATTGAAATGAAAATACTCACCTTAGCCAGCAAGTTTTATGAGATAGAAATATTTCCCCAATAACAGAACCCACTATTCATTATTCTGGAATTTTTAAGGGTGTTAGGTTAATGAAAAAGGATAGTTGATGTTTTCGCCTCCATTTATAAAAAATCTATTCATTCACTTCCATACTTTCATGTTCAAGAAAAGATACAATTGGTTTGTGGTATGAAAAATATGAAATGAAAACTCGTGATTGTAAATTATTTAAATATCTTGAGAAAATTGCATCTATTGTCGTGTACAAATGGTTGAGCTTCTTCCAAGGCAAAATTGACATTAAAATCACCGCTTAAAATCATTGGCATAGTGTGCAAATCTTCTCCTACATAATTCTGCTGCACCAGAGGGAGTATGTACAAAGAACGTAGATTACAAAGAAGTTGCATCAGTGAAATTATTCTGTGGTAGGAAATGTTGGCTTACTTCACCACAGCACAAACCAATTGGATCCAATCAGATTCTAATATCAATCAGCAAAAATCAAATTTGTTCTGGTATGGTGAAATAAGCCAAAACATTCTGTTGGCATTTCCGGTGAAAGTATGCTACTTCTTTGTAATCTACGTTCTTTGGTATGTATATGCCAATAATGCTCTATGTATGAATTTTATTATATCGTTAATTCTCTGGTTCCGAGTGATGTAGAGAACAATTATTGTCACACTCTGTCCGCTTTCTATGACACATTCGGCCGCACAAATATCTCCAACTGCAGCAGCATTCACAGCCAACCAGTTAATTTGTTGTGAATTCATATCCATATGTGGAGTGACAATATTTTTTCCTACTCCGAATCGGTCGCGTTTTCGTTTCTCTCCCATGTCTCCTTCCGTCCGACTGCCCCACCACGCGCGCCATCCCCTCTTTTTTCCTGTCGCTTTTTCGTTTCATTCGATATTATAAATTACAGCGCAACGAGCGCAAATAAGTTTCACTTCAAAAGACATTGTTGAGACGCCGTTACATCCTCAAAAAATCACAGTTTGGTTTGCTCTATTGGAAAAGGGAATCATTGGTTCATATTTCTTCAAAAATCAAGCCGGCCATAATGTTGCAATCAATGAGGAGCACTATAGCGCCATAATTAATGACTTTTTCGTGCCTGAATTGGAGGATGTTGATGTGCGCAACCATTGATTCCAACAAGACGGCGTTACATGTCATACAACCAACGAAACAATAAATTTATTGAAGGAAACTTTTGGTAAGTGCCATTACATATCTCGCGTCGTGAGCCTGTGGCGGGGCCTCCAAGATCATGCGCGAGACTATTTTTTGTGGGGTTATATGAAGTCGCTTGTCTACGCAGCTAAGCCCGAGACGATTGGAAGGGAATATTCGGCGCGTTATTGCTGACATACGGTCCCAAAAAGTGGTAGAAAATTGGGCCTCTCGGCTGATATTTTTTCGAATCAGCCTCGGCGGTCACTTGCCCGAAACATATTGACACACCATTATCTTTAAAATAAAGCTAAATTTTTGCCCATAACATTAAATTATGTGCGTTTTATTTCTTCTTGAAAGCCACATGTTTAAAAAACCTCCTTTACAAACGTATTTCCAAAATAATTTTGTTTTTGAGCAGTTTAGTTACGAGCGCTAAGTGAATTATAAGCATCAAAATGATGAGTTGGCTTGTTATGTATAGCAAATATGAAATTGTGTTTAGTAGAAAAGAGAAAGATATCACACATACAAGGGAAAAGTAGTCATTTTTTGCCCATGGCCTTAACAAAAAGCAAAAAGCTAAGCACTTTTGTAACAGGAATAATAGAATACAATATTGCGCCTTCCGCGGACCGCTAGTTCTCTTTTTGTCGATTAGACAGCATTTATCCTTTCGCTGACAAAATAAAAGCATTATACACAAATAATCCTGAGAAACTTTTCAATCATTCTGTCATTTTTCCGCTTCTTCTGCGCTCCTCTTCCTTTTTACAATTTTTTCTTTGCTCTCTCCTTCTCTAGCTATTATTACGTCACTATCAGTTGCTTTCAACGTGGAAGGCGCAATCTTGTTTTCTAGCATTCTTGCTTTTGTCTTACAGGGTATATAGTTACGTATTGCTTATATACTTATGTATATACATATATAAAGTATGTGTAAAGATAAGCATAAAGAACTTTCGAAATAAAAGCGAGGCGTCATCTGTTTTGTACATATTTATTTATCCAGGAGTATTCTTTTCGTTGTTATTTTTTTGTTTTGGTTTTTTGTGTGTGTCCGTTAAGCGCGTCCAAACGAGGAGTAAATGCTTATGCTTTGAAGCTTAAAGAAAAGTGTTTCTGCACGAAATTTTGGTTATACACAAACGCTGTTTATCCGGGATTGCCTTTTGCTGCCTTAGCTGCAAGGCACAGTGTGTAACTATATAGATTTTCTTTTTTGTTGTTAAAAAAAAAATCGATAAACGACGTTAATGAGTTTTACCTAGTCAAGTGACACAATAAAAACACTTGAAGAATGTTTTTTTTTTTGTGAAACTAATCTTATACAAACATACATACAGTTTGCTTGTAATGGACATCCATGAGACGGGCCAATAGTGCCTAATATAACCGAGAGTTCATCTTATTAGAATATAAAATGTAGTATGTTCGATCGCAGATGAACTTCCGCATATTTTATTTACTGATTTGTGGAAAACCCGGCGGCCGAAGATAACATTTATTTTTTTCGATCTAATAAAAGTCCGGGGCAAAAAATGGTTGTAGACGAAAGTTATCAATTTCGTTCGATCCCAGGACATCCTGGACAAGAATCTTGGATTCTTTTTAGTTTCGCACCTTTTTGGGAAAAAGTGCAATAATAACTGAAAACCCCATACTTTTATTTTTTTTAATCCAGTAATAACAATTAAATTTGGCATAATATTTTTATAATCTGAAAGAAGGATAAACCGAAGAAGGACTTTTACTTCTTAATAGTAAAAAAACCGCATTTTCCAAACTTAGCAAATTTGGTATTAAATGAAAGAGGACTCAAATATCTACATTGAAAAATATTTAAATTAAAAATGTTATTTGATACCATGGAACATAGCAAGGAACATGGAACAGTTGGCCACTTATGTTTATTAATTTATTTTTAATTTTTTTGTATATGAATTTTAAACATTGTGCAATGTACGAGGGTTGCCTTTTATATTTTGCGCCTAATAATGAAAATACAGTCAAATATTAAGGAAAATAGGTTTATTGTTTTTCAAAATATTCTCCATCCAAGTCAATACACTTCTGCATTCGCTTGAACCAATTTTCATAGCACTTTTGCCACTCAGAAGTGGATACCTCTGAAACGAGCTGTTTGAAGGCTTGTACCGCTCCTTCAGGCGTTGAAAAACGTTGACCTCGCATTTTTTTGATGTTCGGAAATAAAAAGAAATCATTAGGTGCCAAATCATGGAGACTGAATTTTCCGACAATGTGACCAAAGAACTCTTCCCTACCCACCCTGGCATTAAAGTCACCAAGCACGATTTTGATATCCTGATGGAGGTAGCGCTCGTAGGTACTTTCTAGGCGCTCTGATCATATCGTACTTCTTTTCTGTCGGTCCGTGGGCACAAATCAGCGAGTTTCTGAAGAATCTCGCATTGACGCGAATCGTGGCGAGACGCTCGTCCTCCGGAGTGAACAACAGTACTTGGGACGAAGCCCCATTTCCAACACCGAACTTGCGCTTATTACCAAGAGCATCAGATCTTTCGAGGGCATAAACCAGTCGGACGGCGATATCTTCCCAATTAACGGTTCGGATATTCCATAGTCCTTAAAACATTGCGTGTGGTCGTTATCAAAAAACGGAGATCTAGTCCGAGGCTTGTTGAAATTCCCAAATTCCCAAGCCCACCGCACACATTTATATAGCGCACCTATTAGTAAATAGACGCTGCTGTCATTAGTGGGCACTTAAACGGAGTATGTCGGAGTGGCTTCGCTAAAGCTCCCTACCTTTCTGCCGTGGCCCAAGGCTTCACACGGGTTGGTTACCGTTTCGCACGTGGATTGCTCACATTGTCCAGAGTGCACGAACGTGGACGTAATAGTCGGGATTGAGTATAGTCGTTCAACTTTAACCGCATACCCAGAAGATCGACTATACCCCATTGCACTCTATTTTTTAACCGTCTAAATATAGGGACTTTAAAGAATGCCCTCATCTGAAACATCATCTGAACAAAACGTTGTAAGGAAACTATAGTTATATATTGACACAATCAAAATGATTTGGATTGAATAACTTTCATTCATTATATCTGAAAGTAGTGCCAAACTTCATCTTCTTAGCTTCTTTGGTGTACATGTTACAACGGGGCTGTAAGTTTTGGTCTAATTTCAGCGGACACTTTATGTTCATAATATGTGAATGGTGTGCCAAGTTCCATGTTCTAAGTTGCTTTAGTTTTAGAGTTATAACGCAGAATGTATGGGAGCTATAAGTTATAGTTACCCGATCTCGATGATTTGCAGCGTACTTTATCAATTCGTAAGAAGCGAGAGGAATGCCAAATTTCATGTTCTTAGCTACTTTGATGTAGGAGTTATAATGGACAACCTCAAATCTAAACAATCAGTTATATAGCAGCTATATAACGTACAATCTGGTCGGTTACGGCAAATGCAATTTTAAAATTACATCTGTTTTAGTCAGATATCTCAAAAACTCTACGTTCACCCAGCGAGATAGACGAGCGTGGCTAAATCGAGTCGAGTCCTACTTGGTATACTTGAGTATAGGACCTAACATATAATACCATTTCATTTTTAATGTGTTTTTTTATTGTACTCTATTGTTTCACAAAAATATAGCAGACTAAAAGAGTACAAATTAAACTTAAAACTATCAACAATAATAATTCAAAATACATAGATAAAAAAGTAATTCTAGAGATTTAAAAAAAACTATCCTTGAGATTGAAAAATCTATTACCATTGCATTATTAATGGCGTTTAATTCTCGAACGTCACGAAAAAACAGTACTTGCTGGCGTATTGCGTTCGAACTGTACCACCATAAAATAGATGAAAACTTCGGAGAGATCGCGTAGGGATATTAAAATTTATTATTGCTAACAAATAAAAGCAATCAATTGAAATGTTTATGGTGTTGTATGTGAAGGATATGCACAGTACCGATCTGCGATTTTCTAGCAGCTTAAGGTTTAAGAGCATGAGACGTGAAGAGTTTGACGGTATATGATCCGTAAAGTTCCGAGGACGAATGGCAAATTTGAAAAAAAATTCTTTGGACATGTTCTACCCTATTGATGACAAGTTGATTATATGGTCTCCAAATAAAAACCGCGTACTCCAGATGCGACCGAACAAGAGATATGAGATTTTTGAGGCCTTTCGCCTTACAAACTCCAACATAGAGTACGGCATTGATGTAATATGATTAACATGCTTGTTGAAAGAAAATCTTCCATCAAACACAATCAGTAGGTATTTTATCACACAGATAGAATTTAAAACCTTTGCCGTAATTTAATAACTGATAGGGAAAATATTAAAAAGCTTTGAGCACGATACTGAAAAACATTTACTGAAATTCAGGGCGATCATTGAATTCAAGCACAATAAATTAAGCTTATCAATATCTTATTGAAACTTGATAGCTTCTGCCGGCTTTTTAATTACCGAGAAGACTTTTAAATCGTCCGCATAGAACCAACATTTTGCGAAAGAAAAACAATTGGTAATATCACTAATGAAAATTATGAAGGGAAGTAGACCTCATAAGTTATCTTGGGATACTCTCGAACGTACGGGATGGTCACGACAAAAGTTGCGCTATTATAAATCGTAATTAAAGCGACTACGATGTAATATCTAATTGTGAACATCTTCAAAAGATTTTTAATTTAATTTAATGACAAGCAGTGGAATCAGAGCTTTGTGCAGACGGTCAAATTGAGTGGACTTCCTGCTTCCTGGACTTATTTACTTAATTGGCGCTATAACCACTTAAGCGATTTTGGCCGAATTTCTCTTACAATTTATGGTGTGCGGCTTGATGTTGTAACACAACAAAGGACTAACAGCTTAACGCCGACTCCAAATGACAGTTAATTTATGTGATAAGTTTTTTCATGACAGATATACACTCGGAGGTTTGCCACTGCCTGCCGAGGGGTGACCGCTATTAAAAAAGAGTTGCTCTATTTTTTTTTTTTATGTACATAACTTACCACACGGCCTAGATTTGATGAAGTACGCATGTGCTACACACTCGGATACGAAATCAAAGAAATGCTTCAATTTGCACAATTGTCCGGGTATCGTTTCGGATAGCCGACCAGATTAATTAATTAATCTATACCTACATTGGAAGTAATCGAGGCTCAGGTGGCTTTCGAGAGTCTAGGCGAGATGTGTGAGTACCTTTAACATAAGTTCTTCAATAGGGAGAGCTTAATATTTAAAAGGAACAACTCTGCCAAACAAAAAGCCACAGCTACCCCTCATTAACAGTGACATATTTCATTCAAGGGTTACTATTTTTTGATAATTTCCTAAAATGAGCAATGTGTTGCACTTCTTCGCATTTGGCTATTAAACTTAAGTGTACAACAAAAACATTATTTCGACTGTACTACAGTTATTTTGAAATAAGCACGAGGTAAATAAATTTCGCGTTTATCGCAATCTAGGTCTCATAATTATTTCGATTTCCTTTGCCCAAATTCATGTTTTAGGCTTAATTTCTGCGATAAAGAAGCTGTATTTGCATCATATCTTTATTTCCCATTCTAAAATTTAGTTCGGCACCCTTATTTATTATTATTATTTATCCTTTTCATTTGTCATTTCTAAATAATTTTCTGACTTCGTTACGTGACTTTTTTCCAACTTTAACTTTATAGTACATTTAGTGATTTACTGAGCATCATTGCAGTAGTTGACGAAGTATTTTCGGTCACTTAGCTTCTTTGCGTTATGTTTCTCGTCTGCTACGTGATTTTATTGGAAAATGATACTTAACAACAATTTCATTTCCATTTTTATAACATTTACTTTATTTTTATTAGCGGCTCGTACATTTTTTTTCCATCCATTTGACAAGCTGTGTGCGTTGCTCAGATCTGAGCACGTTGTACGTCTTCAGGTAGTTGTATAAAATCAAAACAAAAATTTATATCTCCTTATGCTAGTCAAATGGCTGATTGCCTATTAAGATGATGCTGTGGTTCGTTGAATAATAATAGCCACGCAACCACAAGAGAAATCAGTTATTATTATTGGATCGGCATATTTAACTTTATCATAGCTTTTGTTTGTATTGTTTGTCACTTGAATAGCGGCACTTAGTTCTGAAATTGATGCAGAAAATATACTACTTAAATGGACTGTATTGGTTTTCAACAACACCTTGAAATCTGGAAAATAAAACGATATCGAACGCACTTTATTATTCGTAGTGGCGCTTTAAATTTTAGTCAGCCTTCACGATGTTATTTTGCTATTGCTATTTTCATAGCTATTTCGTGAATTGCTTTTAATGATGTTTTTAGAGCACTTAGGATAGCGAACGTATTTTTAATGGAAAATCAAAGCACATTCTATATTTTCACCTGCGATTCGTTGTATGCTTTGAGTAGCGAACAAAGAGACGGTGAATGCAAAAAAAAAACAGATTAAGTTAGATGATGAACGGAAGCAAGGGTATCGGTATATCTCATGAGAAAAGTGTGTGAGTTTTATTCGTTTAAATATTTATTTTATAAATTGAAATGTCTTATTTTCGATTGGTTAATGCATTTGCAAAATTAACCTGTTCTTATGTTAATAAGAAACTGCTAAGAATCTCCGCAGTATTTTGGTTTATTTCATCAAATTTCACAAATCGATTGGGAAGGATAACTTTTTTCGTATAGAGTATATTTTTCTATGTAGTTTAGTTATTTATGGATGTATGATTAGGTAAATGTTTATTAATCGATTTTAAACTTAACACATTTTTCTTATCGGGAAAAATTTTAATCTCATATGGGGCATTTTTTTAAAACTCAGACACAATTTTCAGATTCAATTCCAATTTGCTCATCAGATTTTTATCCCTCACAGTGATACATATTTACTATTTCAAATTGTTATACATCGAGTTCTATAAATCGTAGATACTATATCTAAAGGTTATTTTAAAATTAACAATTTTGTATTGCTTAACTGTTAAGTGCGATTATTGCGTAGAGATTGGTTAAAAACATACTGAGTTATAATCAATTCAAATCAAAGGTCAAAATTAAAATTTTGTATCTTTTGGTTTTTAAGTAATTTTTTTAGAATATTTGCATTTTTTATTTTTTGCTTTATGTTAAAAAAAACTACAAAAGCCAATAATTAATAAATGATGAGCGTCATTTCCTCCTAATAGTTTTATTGCAGCCAATCGAAACAAATGACATTGCTAAGAGTGAATAGCAAGAGCAGGACCTTTACCATTTAGGAAATAGCCTGTAATTACCAAATTCACTACATCTAGCAAGTCACTCTCACACACACACACTTACACACAAATCCATACATAGACCCACAATTCAGTTAACGCTAATTAATTTATTCACTTTTAACAAAACTCACTAAAAAGTCATCCTAAGTCATCTTTGTTTCTTATTATGCCTTAAGAAATCAGAATTGCTAACGCTGTGCAAATTCAAATCCAATTAAAGCATTTACATATGTAGGTATGTACATAAATAGATTTGTAGATGTACAGTCTATACATGCAGACAGCCAAAGTCCAAGCCACAATTAAACCTCCTCTGTGGAAATCAAGTTTATTGCTCTGTGTAGGGGTTATGAGGCAAGGGCTTAAGGTGATTTACATGTTGTACTTAAATGGGCGGTGGCGGTTTATGCAAACAAGCAATCAAATTTGACTCTTAAAATTTAACTTTGTAAGTCTGACTGTGAATGAGCAGTACTACTGATTTATAAATGTAGATCCAGGACTTTTATACACTAAATGCAATATTATGTGTAACTTAATTATCATGTCCATCTAGAGAAATTCAATCGCAACCTTTCTTTAAAAATACCCAATGCAAATATAAATATATCGTTTTTTAAAGTCTACTATAATTTTGTTTAATTTCAAAATTGTATAAAGTTTTACCTTTACTGCGTTTCCCTTAAAAAAACCGAGGCAGCCTTTCGGATTTATGTACATGATAGCGATATGATTTGCAGTAATAATACTGAAAAGTCATTGATTGCAAAATTGGCCGAAGTTCGGTTCGGTTCGGTTAGTTTCGGAGCTAAAAATCGGTGTTTGGCCGGTCTCTAATCATTATGTATGTACGTATGTATCTATATATATATATATGAAAAATATACACATTGCTTCATATTTTTAGGTTTATATGTTTGCATTAAAATCAAAATTCTATTCATACCTAGGTTGAGGTTGGAACTGTGTCACTACAGTACTTATCACCCACCGCTACACACACACTCGATTAACAGATATTATAAACTAAATGAGGCAACATTCTTGGCCTTAGCATCAGCCCTACTTAACAAGATATCAATGTTTGTATCAATTCAGCAGAGTCGACAAATACTTTTTTTTTATTGTCTTTTAGTTGTTGTTGTTTCTTCGGGCGGGATATATGAGTAGTAGCGTGCGGTGATACCGAAAAAGTAAGCCTTAAAATATGTGCTATCATAACTACAGCAAAAAAAAACAAAATATATCAATTGGTACACACTTTGCTTATAGTTAAGATGATAGATATTTTTAAGGCTTATATTTTTGTACTTATATATAAATCCGACCTCCATATATAGCGATTTGTTTAGGGCCGAAGCAATGGCGTAAATTCATTCCAAATTTTTTTTTTGTGTTTCAATAGAATTGTTAAAAACTAATAAATTTACCGAACCAAACCTTTGGGAAAGTTCAAACAGATTTGAAAATTTATGAAATTAGATAACTTTGGTACTGTTATTATTATTTACTGAAACTCTTATTCGAATGTACCCTAAAAGTTGGCTGAAATATAAATTTTCGGTCTATGATGAACAAAATTTTCAAATTGCTTAAAGCTATATTATCGATAGTACGAATGTTTCGGAATAAAGCGGAATAAAAATTACAAATTAGAGAAGCATAAGTTGGAAAAAGTATATTGTTGACGCGTGGAATAACACGGAATAAGAAAGTCGGAATAGTTATACCGGATAATAGCTAATCTCTCGGAATTGGGTGAATAAGGCACTTATTCCGTCTCATTCTTTAAAAATTCATTATTGAGTTCAAGTTGTTTTCGCAATGCATCCAAGTAAGAAATCGAAAATGGGTTTTAGTTTTTAATTATCCTTTTCTATTCTAGTGTTCGGAATTGACCGTATTCAATACTGTTAAATTCGAAACGGAGGCCACAAAATCGTCCGCGGAGAATCGCAAACTATTCAAGCAGGGCTCCAGTGAATTAAATTATCAAAGGCACTGGGGTGGGTATCGCAAGTTCGCCACCAGTATTCATTGACACTTGCGGCTGCCATGTTGAGAATATCTGGAAAAATTGCTGTATAGGGTATTTGGTTAAACAATTTTGCAGACGTAGGGGCTTGCGAAAAATTCGCTGAAAAATAATAGTTGACACCATTTTAAAATAGATTTTAAGTAACAACAAAATTTAACCGAAGAAGCGTGATTGGTTTCAATGTTCCGTTGCATCCACAGGATCGCACGAAATGCAAAATCTCTTCAGAACGAGGGACTCGCGACTTTTTCTCTTCTTTATTATCGCAAAACAAAATTATTTTCAATATATTGACACTCCGAATGCCAATTTCTCTCCCCTGAGAAATGATTGGAATAAATATTGGTTTCTCGGCTGGAGAGTTAATCGTTGCTATTCCCCAGTGAAAAATAGATATGTACAAAAAAGGTTATACCACCGTCTCTCAGAATTACTCGGACTAATAACACTGTCCGACAGTGATTTTATACTGGTCAAATAGTACACGAAACCACGTTCAATTTGCCTTTTTTTCGATTGATGACGTCATTTTTTCGGTACTAATTGGAAATGAATGATCATTTTTGATTATGTATCATCGACAGGATATCACTACTTAAAGATAACAACTGATTTCTTTGAAAAAGGACTTCAAGTTTTCAATTTATGCAGCATAATCCAAAATCTAACCTCCAGGGGTACCGGGTGTAAATGAAGAAATTTGCCGAATGTAAGAAGAGTACAAGGTAAAACATTAATCATTACATCGTTGGCCATTAATGCAGTCATTATAACACCTCCGCCGCAAAAGCGAAGGTAATATGAGCTTGCTGAAAAGAGTGAGTTTAAATGACTAAGGATGCCTGGCGATAGGAAAACTGCCCGAAATGTGTACCAAAAGCTGCAGTGACTTACAAATAGTATTAAGACTTGGTAGGTCTACCCCTATATATTCATAGGTTAGACGAAACTTCTAAACACATTATATATTCACTTTTTTTTTGTCGGACAGTGTAATCAGGAATAATAAAAAAATTAAATTGCTTCATAAAATTGTGTACCATATCACCTAAGTTATTTTTGACTTAATTTATGATTTTCAATCTGTTCTTTTTTCGAATTTTTGTTATTCCACGAGCCTCAAAAATTGTATGAAGTGTTATTATATAGCTAGGCATATATCCCACAAATATCTGCCTTATTTGCTAACTGCGCCAGTATAATTAATTAAACGAATTTGGAAAAACGGCTTTATGTCATTTCCTTGTAAAAAATCTAGCGTGAACTTAGCATGACTAACTTCCAATCATTTCCGCTGTCACATTTTCTAAAGCGTTGGAGAGTACTGATAAATTCGATTCGATAGATGATCCATAACTTTATAGTCAGTTTAAAATTTAAGGAAATTCATACAGTGAAGGAAAAAATTATATTTAAATCACCTTGTTACTGTCGAAATATTGTAGTAACTCTTTGAAGTCCTAGATTTAGTTCAAAACGCAAAAGTTTCAGTTATTGTCTGCAACGCATCTTTTATCCCGTAACCAAACTAAAATACATTCACAAATTTTTTAAAGCTTCGCTAAGGTTTAGTGTAAAACTTGCATCCATTTAGAAATTAGGCTCTCACTCTTATGAAAAAAGGCGCTTTAGTTTTTGCGTATTTGCATACGTAGTAATTCATGAATTTTATAATATCTACATCAATTAATGCTTGACGTAGCTACAATTCAATAGGTCTTTGAATACGCATAAATTTATAATTCCAAAAGTCAAAACTTCTTACATTTGTAACTTCAACAAAATCACTGCAAATATTTGGGTGAGTAGGTATGTATGTATGTATATGCGGTACACGGTCCTAATGCTAGATGCTCGAAATAAAGGCTCATAAATATTCAAATAATTCCACGGCAAATATGAGCACTAAGTACTAATCAGAATTTCAAAACAATAATTGAAGCAATCGGCAAAGACATAGAAATTGGAGTACACAAAAAACAACAAAATTCTGCCCCCAAATTTACATAAAAAAGGATGTAAGGATAGCCAAACCCAGCAAGACAAATCTAACAATACTATAACAAACAATTTTGATATTCTCATTGCATGTAAGACAGAGCAAATGATACGTTTCAATGAATATATTGCTCCCCCCTCCCCAATGTAAAGCTGACTATACGTGATATTTGTCTCTATGACCTACATGAATTCGCGCAAAGTTTTTGAATTTCTCACGCAGAGATTCGTAGTACTACATGCTATATAATGTGTTAGATTACAGATAGATAGATTCTTACTGGGGATTGTTTGCAACTTCGAAAGGGCAATATATACTAAATTTTATTCCTTTTGAGCACAAAAAAGTTATCACAACCGTTTCGTTATTATTTTTATACTAGTAGTAAAAGCCCTTCGCACGACGGGATTCACAATTTTGTATCCACGCAATACAAAGATATCAAAACTTTTGTATTTTTGTTTTGCATACATTCAGGCTGAATGCAATGGAATTAACAGTTTGAGCGACAAGTGAGTAGCAGGGCACTTCGCGTTTATATGTGAAATGCAAAAAAGCGAGTTAGCGAAGTGATAATTTTATTCCCGATACCCATAAAAAACTATTATACATACTATTTTATCGTATTCTTATTCGCATCACCTTCATTTCCGTGCGTATACTAATATTTTCATATTTTTATATTTACAATGGTGAAAAGAAATGATAATTGTGGTCTGATGTTTGAACGTATAATATGAAGAAAAGTTAGACCCATAAAAAATACCAAACTGATCAAAACAACGAGCTGAGTTGATTTAGCAATGTCGATCTGTTTTTCCGTATATGTATTTGAATCCAAATTAGTCCCTCATTTTTAGCGACATCTGCTGAAGTTTGGTAGGCAGATGTATTTTTATAATGTATTAAACATGCGCAGTTGAAAATATTATAAGAAGATACATTTTTACGACCACTAATATAAGAATTCAAGCGAATACTTTTTTCTTAAAATGTTGTTAGTCAAGGTGAGTGAGTGTTAGTCAAGGTGGATATGAAAGATGAAATAAATGCGGAGACTCAAACAACTGACCACATGCACAGTTTTTTACAATACTTGCAATGTTTTCTACGCTAAGTCTTTCTTGTTAATTTTTTATAAATCTATAGTAGTATACCAAAAATCATATAAACTAAAATTTCTAACTTTGTACAATACACTGTACACAATTTATAAATATTCAACAAATTTTCAATAAAAATTCAAAATTTTTGATGTGAAGTTTTAGAAAACTCTTGGGTATGTAGTTTTATAGCTAATTTAATTCTAACATAATAATGTTCAAATTTCAAGTTTCTATAATCCCGGTTGATTTAAAAAAAAAACACGTGCACCTAAGTGCGCGAGCCAGAAGTAAAACTATTAAATTATTAGAACAATTAGTAAAAATAGTGGTAGAAATTTGTAAAAATTAGTAAAAAGAAGTGGTAGGTACTAGTAAAAATAGTGGTAGAAATTAGTAATAATAGTGGAAGGAATTAGTAAAATGCTGGAAAAAATTAGTAAAAATTTTTTGTAGTAATTAGTAGTAGAATTAGTAAAAATAGTAGTAGAAATTATTAGTACCAGAAGTAAAAATTGTGGTAGAAATTAGTAAAATAGTGCCAAAAATGAGTAAAATAATGGTAGAAATTGGTGGAAATAGTGGTAGAAATTAGTAAAGCGATTTTGATGCGACTTTCGTTAAACGATATCTGGTGCGACTTTCGTTACACGATGTAAAAAATCAGTGCCGCTAGTGAAGTTGCTTACTTAAAAAATGTAATTTCGGTCGTATTCATTTTTTCCATGTAATATACGGACTTTATATAAATCGTCATTTAATTTTAATATTTCATTTTACTGTTGAACTTGCACATCTTCAGGCATATAAACTACACTGGTTAAATGAAATAAATTTTCAAGACCAAAATCTGAAAAAATTGTCAAAAATCAACGAAAATTTTTAGCCACTTCGTAATTCCACATTATACAATAATACTAAAATTAAGTTAGCTACAAAACTGCATACTCAAAAACGTTCTAAAAATTGTGATTAAAATGTTTATAATTTTACTGCTCATGGTTGATATTTTACCTATTTATTTATTTATTTCAGTCTATGAGCACATGTTTCTTACACACTACTTAAAAAGTAAGGTAACTAACAGCTAAGATTATAAAAACGTAGAATATTGTGTTTAGAGCACTAGGAAATACACTTTTTGAAGACGAAAAATCAAGTTGGATATAATTCGATGTTAAATTAAATTCAATTAAAGCCCGAGCAAGGAGTGCATTACGCGAATATAATGTTTTACAATTATCCTCATAGAAAGGTAAAAAACTATGAACATTACGCTGTGGTATGTTGAAATTAATTTTTTCCAAAAGAAACGAGCAGTCAACGTCACCGCATATGATATTAAAAGCAAAAGAAAGCGAGAGTACTGATCTTTTTGCTTCTAAAAACTTTAGGTTTATGGTGTACTGTTGACACGAAATTTATAAGAGCGAATTGGCTCATCAAAACTCAACGATTGTAACGTATTTTTTAGAAATTTTTTTTTGGACGCGTTCAATCCTATTTATATAATTTTGAGGAACGAACAAATGCCGTATATAATAACTTAAGAGTATATAGGTTGGCAAATTGTGAACTATTTCGTCTCATAAACGCTAAAGCCGAGTAAGACTTCGAAATAATGTGACTAATATGTTTATTAAAAAAAAAATACTCGAAAAAATTACGCTAAGATATTTAATCTCATCCAAACTTTTTAACAAAGAAGGAGAAATTTTCGTTACTTGGATAACTGGTATAACTGCACCAGATAACTTTGAGAAAAATATGCAATTTTCGTTACAGTTTTCAAATTATTTCACGCTCCTTCTCCTCCTCCTTTCATATTTCTATTACTGTACTGATAATGCACTCAATGTAAAAAGTTCACAAGTTGTTCGCCACTTTAGGTATTTTTGTTTAAACGCAAGTACATAACTTCCTGTTTCACTTACTTTAAGCTTGTCACGCACCACTCTACTGCGCTTCCAAGTTAAAAAGAATGGAAGAAATTTACTACGTATACTTTCATGCGTGCTGTAGGTCAATGCGTTTACTAGGGTGGTTGATCCAGTTTATATTAACTGATTTGCAGCGAGTTTTTTCGGTTTTTTTTTAACACTTGTTTTCGGAATCCTGAGTTTTCAAATATTTATCAAATAAAAATAATTATTTTAATGAGGACACGTTAAAGAAAAAAATAATTGTGAACGTTTAGTATTTTTTTTTATTTTTATTATTACGGTCTTTCAGACCTAATTCAAGTAAATTAAATGTTACATAAGTATTACATCTTTAACGTTTTACAGTATGCAAATAGTTTTCCTTTAAACTTAACAATGTTTTCACAGTCTTTTACCTCAGTAGGTAATTCATTATACTTTTTATAACCTACGTATTCTAGAGTTTTCTTTGCGAATTCCGTTCTTACTTTAGGCAGTCTTATGTAAAAACATACTTCTAGTTCCATAATTATGAATCTCATAATTATAATGTATTCTATCACTTAAGTAATTTGGCAATATTCCTAAATTAATATTATGTATAAATTTCAGTGTATAATAGCTAATTGATTGCTTTATACTAAGCCAATTTAGCATATTTAACATGTTACTCTTTGATGTTCGTAAAGGGCATTTTAAAATTAATCGCATTGCTTTGTTTTGTTGTATTTGTAGTCTCTTCATTTGTGAATAACTTGTTAGCAATATTATTGTTGAGCAGTATATAAAGTGAGGCTCTATAATTGAACGATATACTGATATTTTAAGATGTTTATTAATATGTTTACATGTTCTATACATAAAACCTATTTTCTTTGCAATTTGGTTTCTAAATAACATATTTGTTCTCCAAAATTCAGTCTTTCATTTATTAAAAAAGAATATTTATACTAAAAAATTTCAGTTTATTATTTTGATAGATTTATTGAATATGCTTCCTACAGACAAATAAAACACTAAGCTTTAAGTCTAAAGAACTTAGGGAAAAATGCAGTAATCATTTTTTTCAGTTGTTCAGAAAAATGGCATAAAGAAAAATATGAGAAAAGCGGCCCATTATTAAGATTCGTAGTGACTATAGAGTCATACTATTTAATAAAGCAGAGTACTATTTTTAATGTCAAATTTTATTAACCAATTTAAGCGCGCTGCAATTTTCTCATATTGTGTTTGAAAAAATAGGCGGTCATTGTTGTAACTGTATAAACTAGTACCTAGAATTTTTGCGACAATGCTGTCCTTGTCCTTATTTATCTTTTCACGCCGAAAAGCTGGACAGATTTTCATAAAACTTTGCACATACAATTTTAACAATTTGGATATTTTTAAAGAAATTTGCCACCTTGTTTAAAAAGTTAAATTCAATTGAATTAATAATTTAAATCAAATATTGTAATATAGCTGACAAACGAAAGTTATTTATTAATAATAGATTCATTTCGATAAAATGTTCGAAGAGGGTTGCCGCCCAATCAAAAAGTTAGACATAAATTAATTAGTAAAAAATATTACATATTAAAATAATGGTGTGAAGCGAGGTTATATGAAAATATTTTTCAATATTAAATTTGGGTATCAAATGAAGAAGTTTTAAGAGACCTTTATTTGAAAAATATTTTTAGATAGTTTAATCACCATTTTATTAGCTTAAATAAAAATTTATAAATAAAGTAAATGGCATGTTACAATACTGTTGTGATATGGAAAAGGCTAAGGAAATCTTAGCTTCGGAAATATTTTTGAAGAGGGTTGCCACCTATTTAAAATGGATTGCTAATATGTTAAATGAAATAGTGCTATATTTATGGCAAACCAAAGAGGCTTAACAAAGTTGAATTGCAAAATTTTTTGCTTTCCTAATTTTTGAGGACAGAGGGTGACGGAGGGGTATGGATGATGATTATGTCTGTAATATTTATTTATTTACTTTTGTAATTTTTCTGCAAAATTTACGAAACTCTAAATTTAACATATATTGCAACGCTTTTTGTCTGAGCTCGAAAACGAAATGCATAAGCTAATTAATATTGCGTATTCTGTCTAAAGTGGTGCTTTTGGCTAAAGCTTAGTTTTCATTATGTTCTTTTTCGATTTGACGCAAGTGCAAAGTTAAAAAATGTCAACATGTTTATATCTCGTGTCATATTCTATCGTCAAAAAATCCATCTAATGGAAACCAAAAATGAAAATGAAAAAAATGGAAAAAAGCCCAACACTGTTAGCATAAATAATTATCAAAAATAAACGGTTATTTTTATACTCTCATAACTTGCACTTTATTGTACTGAAAGCATCCGAAAACGTCAAAAAATTATCCTGATATTTTTTGAAATAGTTTCGAAATAATCTCTAAATGGTACCGACATAGTTCAAGACTTAAAAATTGTATTCTCACTAATAACACAATACAACAAGTTTAGATATTTCGTTTACAACAGAGTAACCGTAGTATTTTTCTGAGAGGATGCATCCGACAGAGCTCTTTCGCTGAACAAACTTATAGTCTAGCACGTCTGATTTGTTGTTTATTTACACTTAAGGGGGGCTCTTCGTAGGACAATTATAAAAATTTCAAAACCTACAGCTTTGATGGATAAGGATAAGGATTAGGAAATTTTGTTTCTTAGTAAGAGATAAAGGTTTCATTTCTACACTTCGATCCACCATCGTTCCGCCTTCTACAATTTTTTAATGCTTTTTCTGAAAGGATCATGCAGTTGGTGTACTAATATTTTATTTAGCTTTGCTACTTTTTGGCGAACATTTTGTAAACAAGTAGCAAAAAGAGTCACCATCCGGGTCGAATTCCTTTTAATAAGGAAAACAATTTTAAACTCTCTTCAACTCTTCAAGTTTTTGTATGGGGGGTGCAAATACCCATTAAGACCCCTTGATATATAAAAGCAAATAAAAAAACTCAGACGCGTTGGACTAGTATAGGTTTGTTCAACAAGAAATGTCTATACGTTTCCCTCTTTCAGAAAAATACCATGGTTACTCTATTGCCAAATTGCTATTGTACGGAGAAAGCAACTTTGCCACTCAATCCGATTATGAAGGCAGTATATAAGGAAGCAAGTATAACAATTTTTTTGATATAGCCAAATTTTATGTGCAGCACAGTAAATTTTCCGGGCTTAACTCGGCCAACTAGCTTCAGAGTTATGGTAATTTCGCTTCTACCAAAAAATTTTGCATTTTCACTGCCCTCTTCTTTTTTCATGTTCGATTCTAAAATAAATGCAAACAGGTGAAACAATTAACTGTTCGTTTCCTAAAATGCCACAATCAAATAAGACAAAAAAACGCGAATTTTCTGCCCTATGAAGCTGTGTCAGGTGAGATGGTTGCCCTGGAAGCAGCTGATAGCTAGAATCGAATCGATTATGAAATGCATGTGCTAGGCAAAAATAGATAGCTAATACTAATGTTTATGTGTTAATTTGACATTTGGTTTCGACGAAAAGAAAAAGACCAAATGATGCATCGTGGAAGGGCAAAATTTTTAGGTAGAAACGAAATCACCATTAATTACAATGAAGTGTCTTATCTTTTTTTAGATCTTCAAAACTGTGCTACCTTTTTATTTTCTGAGTATATATTCATTTTGAACAGAAAATAGGATACAGATTTATTGCCGGTTAAGGAAATTATTGAGTGATTTGTATTATTTTCTTTTTTAATAGTTCTGTCTCTTTACAAAACCATACCCAAACAGTTTGTAAAAATTATGATTGAAAACATTGAAAACTGTAAATGGCAAACTGACAAAGATATGACAACCACGGCATATAAAGGGTGGTTAAATTTTAAGGGCCGATGTTGAATGTGAACCACACCTAAACGTTAAATTTTTTTCTGCATTTCATTTGACATTTCTCAATTTCAGACTAACTCAATTTGAACATGGAAAGATACACAATCGAGCAACGTGTTAAAGTAATTCAGGCTTATTATGAAAATTTTCGAAGAAAATCATCTTCAGTGATGAGGCACATTTTCACCTCAGCGGATTCGTCAATAAGCAGAATTGCCGCATTTGGGTGAATGATAATCCAAGAGTGATTGTCGGAAAACCAATGCACCCACAAAGAGTGACTGTTTGGTGCGGTTTATGGCCTGGCGGCATCATCGGGCCGCATTTTTTCCAAAGTGAGGCCGGTCAGGCAGTTACTGTGAATGGTGTTCGCTATCGTGAGATGATAACGAACTTTTTATGGCCCGATTTGGAACATATGAATGTGGACGATATGTGGTTCCAACAGGATGGCGCCACTTGCCACACAGCCAACGAAACAATGGCTCTTTTGTGCGACAAATTCAATGGCCGCGTTATCTCACGTGGTGGCGATGTCAATTGGCCACCAAGATCATGTGATTTGACACCGTTGGACTACTTTCTTTGGGGTTATTTGAAAGAAAAGGTGTACGTCGATAAGCCAGCAACAATTCAAGAGCTAAAGGATGAGATATATTTCGGCACATTAACGGCATAGAACCTCAATTATGCCTCAGCGTCATAGAAAATTTGGACCATCGGATGGAGGTGTGCCGCCGAGGTCGCGGCGGATATTTGGCCGATATTTTATTCCATACATAATTGAACCACACCATATTATCATAATAAAAAGAAATTACAATAATTTCCAAAACAATTTCTGTTTTATTCAAAATCAACATCGGCCCTTAAAATTTAACCATCCTTTACAAAATTTACGAACACCCTACGTGTAAATATACTATAGGTAAGTGAAGGGCGTACATATTAAATGTAAAGCTATTTTTTTCTTTTTCTATTCATCTGCCACCTACCAACCTCGCAACTGGTTTAGCTCTGTGAAATTACTATAAACAACTAACAAGTATCTTCTCGCTGCGTTCGTGCTTTTGTAACTCGAAGCGTACGAGCCCCCCGTAGCATCATAGTACTTCTAATGAAGTTGTTTGTAAATTGTTTTCATTCCGTTTTTTAGCTTAAAGCGCATATATTCTGCCTCGTTGCCTTCGCTTGGCAGTTGGGTGGAAACAACTTGACAGCAAACAACGTAAACAATATATTAATGCGACTTTCAACTTCTGGGCATAATCCTTAATGCCTCTATTTCTGCTTTTCTATGATATTTTCTTTTAATATAGCCAATATTTGCTCGCTACTTGGTGAGTGCATAAATACATCCTACAGTATTTATGTACTCACCAAGTAGTTTGGTAGTAGTAGCTGATTACTAAAAATTTCTGTTTGTCTTGTCTTGATGTTTCACTATACGCTTTTTATTTTATTCTACCTAATTTTCTACTATTTTTCGCTTTAGATTTTTTGGATTTGTTATCATCTGCATTTGTGGTAGTACGTGTAAAGTAGTTAGGCAGCTTTACCGCGACCACCGATTGGGTTATAAGATATTGGGCTTCTACTACTATTGTGGTTTTTTTTTGCTAAAATGTTTATTTTGCAATTTTATTTAATTTCAACCAACAGGAATTTCGAAATAAGTATTACCAAATTTTTTATTTTTTTTTTTATTAGTATTGCTTTTCCATCCAATTCCTTATGCTAATTAAAATTCGGACGCATTTGGGTAAACACCGCTTAGTAGTAGTTGCACTAAACGCTGACTACATGCAATGCATTGAAAGTTCCAACAACAATGCCAAAGACCCTAGCCAATGATGAGCGATGACTGCAAGCAGGAAAACCCGCATGACGGTTATAGGTAGCAAAGCAGTAAACCAACATAGCAGTAAAGCAGCAAATTCAGCAAATTCAGCAATTTGTATGAAGCCGTAGGTGTGGCGCCAAAAGCATTTAAGCGCACAAACGTGAGTGTATATTTGAAATGAAATGCAAACGTATTGCACGATTTAGCGTAACATATAGTACAGTCCATAGAGCATGTGTTCATAGGTACGTATGTATGTATGTTCTCATGTATTCATGGCTATTGGCCATCACTCTAGCGGTCGCTTGCACCGGCAGGAAAAATTACGTATACGACCTGTGTAACACACATATCCTCGCCCGAGTCCATGGTACGTATATCTCGTATGTATGTCTATACATGTGTGTATGTACTGCTCTAACACATGACACGTAATGCCAATTCTACAATTTGTTAGTTTTCCATTTCACTTGTTTGGTGAATGCAATTTTCGTGGAAACGTAAAAAATGTGGCAAATGTTTACGTATTAACCGACGCTTCTTCAAACAACAAATCGCGGAAAGTAATTTTGGTACCATACCTCAAGTTTGAAGCTATACAAATTCAATGTATCCGGCACACCATATTTACAAATTGAAAAATTCACCCTTTGGATGCATACGGCACTCGGTATAGATGGTTCGGTTTAAACGGTTAGGGGAGATGTGTCAGGAATGCGATAAATCTGGTAGGAGACCAAAGAGAAACCTTGACGCTTTAAACGAGAGAAAAACGGCCAAAACGCGAGTTTAACGAAAAGAAGAGTTTGCATGAGAAAAATAAGTGGTGATTTTTTAAGAGCTATCTGAAATTTTAAATAAAGAAACACATAAAATTCATATCGAAATAAACTGTTTGCGAAATTCACCTCTCAATAGGTCCACTGTTAATGGGAGCTGTGTGGCACGTGGCACCGTCCTTTTGAAACCACTTCTCATGCAAGTCAAGCTCTTCCATTTTTGAGCAAAAAACAAAGTTTGTTATTATCGCACGGTAGCGCCCACCATTCACAGTAACGTTGCGATTCACATCATATTTGATGGCCTAATTATGCTGTCGGCCCTTAATCCACACCAAACAGTGAATTTTTTTGCATGGACTGGTACCTCTTGCAATGCTTCTGGCTGCTCTTCACTTCAAAAACGGCAGTTTTGCTTGTTCACGTAAAATTTGGCGTTGTGGTAGGTGGTTCGCCTTCAATCCTTGCATCAATTGTTTTTGATAGGCCTCACACCTAAATCCTTCCACAAAATTTTGTAGGTTGTGGAGTAACAGAGACCCAATTGCTGCGAGCGGCGCCGCATCGATAACTCACAGACATCAGTAGCACTGGCCGATACAGCGGCGGTATTTTCCCCAGTTCGCACACTACGTAATCGTATTGGTGGTATAATGTCCAACAAAGTAAATAAATTTGGTGTGAAATTTAGTCACAATATCCTGAATAGCCGCCTCAGAAGGTCAATTAAACTGACGATAAAATGACAGAGAGCGCACAATGAGCTGGTGCATGCATCTTACCTGCTCTTTGCCACCATGCTTGAATAGGTCAGCTGGTAACCCATCAGCTCCAGCGGCTTTTTTTCCATAGCCGCTTTATTGCTATTCGAACTTCATCGAGGTCGGATGACGGGATGTTAATGATGTTGTCATCGAAATGGGGAATCTTCAACTTCTCCGGCGATGCTTTCGCTGTCACCATTTAGCAAAGTGGAGAAATATATCACCTACAATTTAAGTGAGCTTTGGGTATCAGTTGCCATGTCGCCTTTCTTGTTCTTACAGAAATTTGCACTGGCCTTAAAACCTTCCGTAAGTGACCGCAACTTTTGGTACAATTTTCGGGCGCTTTCCCTTCGACAAGTATTTCAAGCTCTGGGCACGTATTTCGGTCTCTCTCTCTTCTTTCTGCGAATAATACGTATCTTTTTCTTTTTCAACCACCGGCAGCATTCCTATACAGCTCGCGTTGCAGCGTGCGTCCGTAGCAACGCGGCATTTCTCATCGTTCTAGTCATTTTTTCAGAGTCACTGAAAGCCAATGACTTGTTCAGCGTGGTGAAAGAGAAATGTGATCCCAACGCTCGCGTATTCTGGCTTGCTGGGAAGATCTTTTAGTGAGCAGGTGTGAGGGTCGAGTAGGGAAGTTAGCAGATGTCTGTTGTGATTGCGGCTTTCCGATGTCGAGTTTTCTTTGTGTATTTAAACGCAAGTTCATTGCTGCACAGAGGCATATGCCAATCTTGATGCGAGTCGATGTTCGGTCCTCGGATTGAATCTACGTCTATTACACTGGACACCTACCTTCCGTTTATCACAATATGATTTATTTAGTTTCGCGTATTTCAATCTGGAGACCGCCTCAGTCCGTGGACGGAGATTTGGTCGTGGTTACTGAACTTTCCAACATTGAGACCAAAGTTCCCAGTATGTCTCTTCCCAACCCAATCCTGCATATAAAATGGGATTGGATTCCCTCTCGTGTGTTTTTAGTTTTGTACATTTCCGTAATAACGACGGTGCGCGTGATTTTTGTGCTTACTGACTTGAAATGCAAAGTGTGCACCACATTTAGTAGAGTTGGATAAAGTGTTTTCGGAGATATACAAACTTGCTCTAAAGTGTTTGCTCCAACCCGATCCTGTATATCAAATTTGAGAAAATTAGCCTCCTTTTTTATTGTCACAAAACATCGTTATATGGGCATAGTTATTATCGCTGATTTCGCTCAGCTTGAAATTCCAACCAACCTGGGGTCGATGGTAATATGTGTGGGGTTATCTCATTAGACATGGCTTAATGGGGGTAAAATTTCATTTGGAACACTTTGGTATATACTACACACATATATTTATTTATTAAGAATATAGTGCAGACTATAAGGAAACTATAAGTTTATTAATAAGATCACTACACGTGTAAGAATATAACCTTAGAAAAATAAGGAAATTAAAAATAAGAGTTCAAATATTGACGAATACAAATCTTTCTAATTTATCATTGGTGCATTAAGTGAATATTCGGATTTTCAAGTACCTCATAAAAAGGCAAAAAGACGCGTGGGATCCGCTCTGGAATGATGAAATTGATACTGTCTAATAAAATCTAAATTTAATGCAATCTAAAGAGCCTCTAACAATATTGGACATAAAATACAGTTCGAGTATAGATTTTCAAAAGTGATCATTAAGATCAGATTGAAGTTTATTCATATCGCTCAGATATTTTATGAAAGAAAAAATTTTCAACAATCTGTATAAAGCAAAAATTAGCGAAAAACAGGTGTCTACATCCTTAATAAACAGAACTAAAATACTTCCCTGAGGAACCCCAGAAGAACTAATAAAATATGTAGAAGATATGTCATTAATTGTGACTACACATCGCTTGTAAG
The DNA here is from genome assembly GCA_951828415.1 of Anomoia purmunda. Classification (NCBI taxonomy): domain Eukaryota; kingdom Metazoa; phylum Arthropoda; class Insecta; order Diptera; family Tephritidae; genus Anomoia; species Anomoia purmunda. Next base: position 24,104,285 of record OX639995.1, read on the forward strand.
ACAGATAGGATTTAACCCATTGCAGAAATGTTGAGTGAAAACCATAGCGAGCTAATTTAGTAGTTGAAATATAATGAGACACTTCATCACGTTTCCAAATTAAAATTGAAAAATTAAGTTCAAATGCATATTACTTTCGTAAAAGCAGAAGAGTTAATATAAATTAGGGTTTTTAATCCGAAATCAGCACTCCCTTCATCAGTTGAGTTTATTGGTTGAATTATTCAGTCGTTATTCAATTAAAAAAATTTATGTATGTTAATTTATGAAAATTTTACGTAACATTCAAATGTAAATTAATCCGGAACCATATTAAAAATTACCTTGCAACATTTTATGTGCATATAAAAAAAATGTAAGTAATTACATATGCACATATATAAATAGTGATTGCATAAATTACTGGCAGTTTCAAATTTATTATGCGCTTGACAAATTCAAACTCGATTTGTGAAATTAAGCATAAAATTTATTTCTCTATTGAGCATACAAATTGCAATTCATATTTTTTGAATGCCTTTTTTTATAATTGTCGCATTACTATTTTCAATTCCCCCGTGGTGATATTAAAAATAAATTGAAAAAGGTTCGATATTTCGCCTAACGAATAAAATGAAAATGTATAACGTATGTATATGATCAATTATTCTTTTTGAATATCGCAACTACATCGATTGCCTTGAAAATGTTTAAAACTATCTCCAAATCACATTATTTCTTTTATAGTGGCTCTATTCACTTGTTGCTTATTCTATTGTTGCTTATTGTTTTATCATTTAAACAAAATTATAAGGTTCCAAGATGAAACAAAGGGTGGAGGCAGGAGTATTCGCACACTTCTTTGGAGAGGGGAGATCTCACCACCTGCCTCAATTCGTCAGAATTTTTCATTCGAAAGGTTTTGCTATCACTGAAGGCTGTCGCTGCTTAGAACGTAAGTGCCTTGGTTATTTTCAAAATGAGCGTGTAGCCATATTCTCAGACAGCCGAAAGTCAATTAAATCGAAGCTGGTTAAACAATGCAGGACTCTATTAAATGGAGTCTGCAACAAGCTCTCAGTAGACTTAATTTGTGCACCGCAATATAGCTGGAAAGAAGACAACCAATATGATATCCAGAGAGTGTTCAGTGACAGTCTCATTTTGATTCCGCCATCGTCAGTGATCTCCTCAGAGATTTGAATTGCAACATGTCCCGAATATGACCTTAAGAGAACATCAATTTTTCTAGCGAAGGGTAGGCCCAACGTCGCGCGACTCATGACAACCCTCACGGGACACTGACCGATCGGAGCACACGTCAGAGAACTTGGCATTGCTTACAATGATTACTTACTGCAGAAGCTGCAGAAATGAAAATGAACAAGAGGCAGTAGAGCATCTACTGTGCAGATGTTCGGCTCGAATGAGAAAACGTAAGGCTTCTCTGCAGGATTTGTGCAAACATAGCTTTAACAACATTCTAAAATTATCAACTGCGTTAGTTGGTTTTCAAACGAAATAATAATCCGAGATTAATTGGTATCAAAACGGCACTCAGTTGCTAACTGGGCATTGAGCTCCTGACTGCTGAAAAATAGTTGGAGTAGCGTTCGTACCGATCGCGAGAAAAAACTCGCATACAGCTCTTATGGACTCCAGACTAATTAGACTTTCATTGCACTGGTTGCCTTGTAGAAGTCAGCTATTAAATGCTTGATTTATTTCTTTCTTTTATTAGTCTAAAACACCATAGTTTATATTGAAGTGGAATTCGAGATCTCATTAAACTCACGAACCGCACTACCAATATATGCATTGCTCTCGAAATTGGTTTTAAATTCCTAAGATAAAATAGGTAAGAGCCTCGTAAAAGCCTTGCAGGAACTAGAAAATGATTACGCTGTAGCATAGACCTACAATAAATGTCCCATTGAATTAAATTAAGCACAAAAGTCAGCGATATTATCGACCTTATACGTTCCAGAGACATTAAGTTGATTAAAAGCAAGCGGGAGTCATAAGACGGAATAGGGCTAGAGAAATACAAAGATCTTAGTACGAGTATTAGAAACCCCTTTTGCAACCGCTTAATCCTCAAGCTAGTGAATTGGTGATAAGGTCTTCAAATAAATGTAGCGTATTCCAACGTAGACCGAACAAAACCCGTAAACAGTAATTTAATGTGTACGGATCTGAAAAATTTGAGCTATTACGTCTTACGAAATCTAATAACGAGTATGATTTTGAGATAATAAAATTGATGTGGCTTGAAAAAGAAAATTGTGAGTCAAAAATGGCTCCTAGGGCTTTGATCTCATTCACCAGCTGGAGGACATTATTAGATATATTATATGACGATTGTTGAATATCAGGATATTTGGAGTAGGTAACTTAAAATCAATTCTTAATATTTCAAAAGATACCGGAATTAGTACACCAATTAACAACTTTATTGAGATCAGCCTGAAGCCTAAGTACATTCTCCGAGTTTCTTATTGTGGCAAAAATTTTAAAGATATCAGCATATAAAAGATGACTAGCAAGTAAGAAACAACTATACATATATGTCAGCACTTGAAATTGACTTCTTGACCAAAGAAGTTTTCGGGGTTCCTCTGGGCAACTGTCGGTTGCTTTTGAACGAATAGGATTTCCTTCCGCTTAAAAAGCCCTGGTCCAGTAATAGAATACGTAAGGCCGCGAGGGCAGTTTAGTCAAAACTATATCAAAGCTGCCCAGGTCACAGCTTTCGTCATTCGTAGGAGTGCTGATAGAGCACCGTCCGATGGGAATCCATGCGAAGCACCTGAATATCAGTGATGGCTCTTACCTCGGCAACTGCTTACATTATAAAGAGGAGGAATCGGTTTTTGTAGACTTATTTAACAAAAATAATCATTACTCTTTGAGTTATATTTTTTTGCTCAAAAATAAAATTAATTTCTTCCGCGTTATTTTATCTCTCGGAAATAAAAACAAAGTTTTGAGTTTTATTTTCTTTTTTTGCTGAACGAAAAACTCAAATCGCCACAACCATTTTCTAATAAGTATTTCGTGTAATTTTTTCGCTCTGAAATAATGCTTATTTTTTTGTATAATTATTTTTGGATCAAAAATTGTCATGCTTTTATTTGCTTAACTTTTTATTGGTACAAAAAATAATTGTCTTTTGAGTTTTTTACCCAAAATAATCATTACTTTGTTAGTTAGATTTTTTTGCTCCAATATTAAACTAATTTTCAGCGCTATTTTATCTCTCGGAAAAACAAATAAACTTTTATGTTTTGGTTTTTTTTTGCAGAACGAAAAGCTCAAAATGCACGCTCATTTTTTTTTAAGTATTTCGACGTAGAATTTTAGCTATGCCATATTCAACATATACGCTCAAAGACTACAACAAAGCTATACTCAGATTTATGTGCATTTGTATAAATAATACGATTCATAAGACAAATTTCTAGTGGCTCTAAGCGAAACTTGTACAGTGATTTTTATAGTAATATTCAGAATGTTTTTCAATACCTAACAATTTTTTTTTTCATTCGTTTTTAAAGAAACCATATAAATCAAAGTTTCAAAGCTTATACATATGAGAAGTATTAATAAGAATTTAGAAATTTTGAAACTTTTCGAGTATGTAGTTTTGTAGCTAGTTAAATTTTAGTGCAATAAAATATAAGTTGCATGGAGCTAAAAACTACCGTTGGTTTTTGGTTATTTCTTTTATGGCGGTGCTGCACATCTTCTTCCATATAAAAATAAATTTTAAATAAGTAGAAAAAAATGTGCAACACCATCAGTAAAAAAAAATACCAAAAATCAAATGTACTTTCTAATCACTTGACGAACCCACATCAAGTTACTCTAACCTAACCTGCGTTCTTTCCATGGCATGATAATAAAATCGATTTATTGTATTTTTAATTGACTATAAATTTCTATCTGGGAGTTTCTAGCTAATTTCATTTTTATAGAACTAATGGTTAATCATTTTATTCATCTTTTTCCGTTTGACTAACTTTATTAAAAATTATTTTCTTATATCTTGGAATATGCTATATAGCAATAACTGTGGAACATTTTCGCATAATTGGATTCTTAAAGGCATTCTGTGTAAAATAAAGAAAAAATATTAATTTCATAATTTCAACGATATTTTAATTCTTCTTGCCTTTTTTTAAATAAAAAAAAAATATTAAACTCAACTGAGGCTTCACTCCAGTTGGCCCTCTTATCGCATTACGTAGGAAAACTCAATTATAGTCAGCTGTACTCAGAGTTTACGTTATTACTTACGGTTACTATTTTACCTTCATTGTTTCTGTCGTGATTTAATAAAAATAATTAACACCGTTGAGTGTTTTAAACGTAGAGTCGTATATTTAATAATAAAAAAAAAGAACTTATCGAATGTTAAAAAATCCCACACTTTCCACACCATCCTTCAAGTATGTATTGTACATATGGACGTAAATAGATGTAGTACTTTTATTATTGCTCGCCAGAAAAGCCAACAAGCCGCCAACTTTGAAGCCAATTGTCTCGCTGCTGATTTCCTTTATTTATTAAACAATGGCAGTAAGCAGTAAGAGAAACCTTGAAAATGCGCGTCAGGTACGTTAGCGTGGAAAGGCGACGAAAAGTACCCGTTGCCGTTGAATCTAATTAATTTTACTCTTATCATATAAATTCAATAAACAAACAGTAGCCTGAGTTGGCAGTAGACAATGGTTGAATGGCTAGGGAGTTGTGAAGAATGTGGCAGTTACCGTTATTGGCTGAAGGCAGGTGTGCGATAACCCCTTTTGTGGCAGCAAGGAGCAACCTAAATGAAAAAATAATGAACTTAATTTATATAAAATGATGATGTGCGTTTATATTTACCGTTTATATTTACCGTGCCGCAGAGATGGGAATAGGATGTATACTAAAGAACCCCAATGCAAGGAGAACTTGTGACATAATTAGACATAAATGTATTAGTGAAAATGGGAAGAGCTACATAGAAAAGGGATGCTTTGATGTTTGGACGGACAATTATATAGCATATATTTATGTATGTGTACTTATCGCTGATGAAATTTCAAAATACTCTAACTGGCCTTTTTCTCTTTTATTGGAAAAGTAAATAAGTTTCCAAATGTAAACAAAAAATATAAGAAAAATTTCGTGTATAGAAATTATATTGTGGTTTCGGTCATTTCCAAATCTTATTAGGGAGCCCTTATTTTTCAAAGGTATAAAAAAATGCGCATATTCTCTAATTATTTTTATTATGTAGAACATATTATGCCCTCAACTTATGTTTTAGCTCATTCAATAAACGAGCCGACTTCCATATAAACAAGTTCATAGAAGTTTTATGAGATAATGGGTGGCGCGTAATTAGTCATTTGATCTGTCAATTCGGATGCGAATGGCATATATTTACTTGCTTTCAAAATAGCGGAAATTGTTGGCCATTTTATATTTGGTTGGCCAAAAATACTGACAATATCAATACCGAATTCTGTTAAAAAAAAAAACTTTTGATCTTTATCAAGTTTGACCAAATCTCCAAAAAAAAATTTTAAGACATCGCAAAATGTCAACCCATACAGATAGGCGCTTAAAATTTTGTACACATACATATGTAATAAAAATCATATAATAATTTGGCACTCACACCATAACTTGATGTTTCGCCGAACTTCTCCCACAATTTGTGGTGTGCGTCTTGATGTTGTAACATAAATTAAGGGACCTACAATTTTACACCGACTCCGATTGGCAAATGACTTTTGTGAGAAGTTTTTTTCATGACAGAAATGCTCGCGGAGGTTTGTCATTGCCTGTCGAGTAGCAACCACCATTGGAAAAAACTTTTTTATAATTTTAGATACTACTTGAGTTGAATCCGAGAACCCTTGCTAAATTAATCACACTACAAACTTCTTATACATATAAAAGACATTCACGTCGCACTGCTGTTCAATATAACAAAATAAATAACACAACTAGAGATAAAACGTCAAATTTAAGTTGCCCAAAAGCGTTAAACCTCGGCGCAGTTAAACTAAAGTAAGATTTTCACGGATTGATCACCGCTTGACTGTAAGATAATTTAAATACCTTTGTTTTCCCTTAAGTCTTTAATTCTATGTGTTGAGTGGCCACCTGTGTAGACCACAGTGGACAGGAAGCCGGAACGATGTTTCTAGCTCCAGCTCTAGAGAGAACTCTTCATCCGACTATCCCGTCTCGTTTGCAGCCATCTGTATTTATATTTATGGTCTATTCCAGTTTTGGCATTTTCGTATCGTAATTTTACATGAGTCTCTCAGTCTCAGAGCTGCTGTAAAAGCTATTTCTCGAGTCTCTACGTCTAGGGGAGGGAGATCGGACTATCTTGGGCGGAAATCCGCATGACACACCAATCGCCTTTTTCAGGCGAATAGCGCTGTTGGTGCTTTCTTAATACAGGCTTGCACCATCAAGCTTATTGGTTGGAAGGGCCGGTACTTTATACCGTCGGCTAAAGAGAACTAGTTCAGTTTTGGATGGGTTAACATCAAGACCTCACTGTTTTTATCCAATCTCCCAGTGAGGTATGAGCAGCATAGGAGTGGAGAGCGAACTCCTCTTCTCTGCTCCATCTAACCGGCCTGCGAGTTTTCAGCCCTCCAGCTACGCGCTCACCACCCTCCTGGTGAGCTATTGATGGATGCGCCCGACCACAGACTATATCTAAGAATTCCACCACAGCAAATTCCTTCGTTTGTAGGGATTGTTTTCCGTAGTGATCGTGTTCCGAAGTGGTCAATGCATGAACGAATACATTTACTGGGCCTTACCCCAGATGATACACAACAGAACAACGTTGACCGATCCCAGTGGAGTAAATTGTTTCATTGGAGATCATATGCTTATTTTAGGAGGAGTTCCATTTCATTAGATTTGACAGAAATTCCACAATCACTGCGCCATTTGATCGCTAGACAGACTGTACTCCAGAAATGAAGCCTTTTTGCGTCTGATGAATGTTGGGGTTAATTTAATTTTATTTTCATATGCGGCGGAAGCAAAAAAGTTAACTGCATGGAAATTACCTGAGCCACATATGTACACACATACATACATATGTATGTATATGATAAATATGTAAAAGTTTTGCATTCCAAAATGTACCATAATTTCCTCAGAGTCGCACTCTATATTGATGATAATTTGCGCTCTACTGCTCTCGACAACTTGGAAATTGGCGAAAATCCTTTAAATGGTACATAAATTCAAATTAATCCCAAACTAGGGGACATACATAAGTATGTATGTATGTCTGTATATGAGTTTTAGGTAATAATTTACTCGATTATTTGGTAGGAGAGCGTCGTTTCGCTGCTTGATTGCAAAGCAAATGAGTAATGACGTTGAAATTAAGCTTAATCATCAAAGAAGTAATTAAAATCATTGCTGATAAGGTGGTATAATTTTGTGCGAAGCTATGAAATATTTAAACAAGTTAAGTACCAATTATGCTGGGCTAGCAGTGCGGTAATGATAAATGTGCTCGAAAGAATGGGCAACGAAATGCCTAGAACCAACATTCAATCAGTTGATAAAAATTCCGAACTGAACACAGAATGGTTGAGCATTTCAATATATAATTTACTGCCAAACCAAGTCGATTTGAATCAAAATGTTTGTCTGAACTTAAATTGCACTAAATATTCTAAAGCACAAATACTTCTATAACAGAAACTTTGGTTTACTAAATGAAATTGAAATAAAACAGGAATTGATCCGTTGAAAGGATAACGAAGGTTATCGCAATCAAAAGTTTTATGTGTAATTTGACAAATACAAATTGAAGGTAAGTCAAGTGAATATGAATAATACAAAAGTTGCAGAATAATGAATTACGAACGGGCATAAGTGAACTTTTTTGATTTTTTTTAAATAGGCATTTATAAATGTTCCCTACGTTTTCACGCTGGCTTAAACGTTCAACATTGATTATCTTAATAAATAAAGTTAGAGAAGCATAGTATCTTGTGAAAAAACTTATACATACAAACTCACACATATAAACAATCAGCGATTCACAGGAAATTATCCGGTGGAAAATGTCCAAGTCAGTGACAAGTTTAAAAGTCCTAATTGGATTAAGTTACCGCGAGAAAGTGAAATATACTCAAGAAAAATATAGATTTTTCACATATAATATTTATATGTATGCATATGTGTATTGTATTTTTGGGCATTTGTATTATTATTTCGCGCATTTTTAACTTTCACCAATTAATAGACTAAAGCAATTCGAATATATCTAATATTTTCAACATTTTAGTGTTAATATTTTCACACATAGTGCGAGTTTGTTAAAAATTTCAAAGACTTTGTGATTTCTGATTGGAATTTTCTGATTCCATTGCATCTAAATTCTTAGAATATAACATTTTATAGACCAAACACACTATGGCTCATTCTAAGTAATTTTGCCTTGTAAAATTTGTGAATAAATTAAGATGAAATGAGTTATTTTATCATAAATCAATAACGAAATCACAAGCAAATAGTGTCGGCTCTAAAATTTATCGATAATAATCGAAAAATTCGTTCTCCCATAACCAAACTGGAATATTAGCCTTTCGCTCAATTGTTCCTTGGTTTTAACTGTCTCTAGAAGCATTCTTGGATCATCGTAAGTTTAACAAAAGGATAATATCATAATAAAATGTAAGTATATTAAAAATATAAACGATCTCTCGCATTTTATTCCTTTGGTCAAAGAACAAAGAAGCAACCCTGCGGATACAGAAGCTGTCAAGATAAATTAGGAATGGCAAGTGTGAACGCATTTGGTTTATGTAATGTAATTTGGGCGGAAATAAGGGATTTATTTTGTGTTTGTCCGGCATATTAGCCGCATTTGTTAAATGGAATCGCATTTATTTCAAAATTTGTATTTATTGTACAGTAAATATTACATCATTAAATTTATCCTTGTCACTAATGAAAAAAAGAAATGTGTATGGAATATTCGAAAGTGAGACCCCTTATTTCAATGTTTATAAAGAGATAACTAAACAAAATTTTGCTTGGTTGACCTTAAAAGTCGCCAAAGTAATTCTTTGGTCATAAGTTTGGCGTTTAATGTCTTAATTTTTTAACCTTTTTTCATCTAAGCGATCCCCTTTGACGTCTTATTTTTATATTTCATAAAACTTGTGTGTTATTTAACTAAATTCAAATTTTAAACAGGTTAAAACCTCCTTAAAATTAAAGCCATTAACCGTACTTTTAGCGAAATGAAAACCTCTGCACCTACATTTTAATATTTCATATAAATTGTTACTAGATTCAACTACGTTTGACGCCTTTATTTTAATATTTAATAGAACTGTTGTTCAGTTTAATTGAGTTCGACATTTCTTTCGATATCCGTACTATTATGACGGGTGTTTTTTTTTTAGACTGATAGAACTTTCGATAGGGATAGCTGTCACTCATGGAAACATTGACGCCGCAACAACATTTACAAATTGTGGAAATTTACTTTACAAATCAGTGTTCTGTTCGCCAAACTCATAGAGCACTTCGGGAATTTTATGGTCCACATAATCGAGCATCAGAGCAGCTTATTCGTCGAACTGTTGATGGAGGCATCATCGGTCCTTATTTCTTTAAAAATGAGGCCGGAGCGAATGTTACTGTCAATGGTGATCGTTACAGATCAATGAAACCCGATTATTTGTTTCCAAATTTGCATAACATCGACCTGCAAGAATTTTGGCTCCAACTAGATGGTGCCACGCCTCATTCTGCCACTCGAACTATCAATTTGTTGAAAGAGCAATTTGGCGATGCACCAAAGCTAGTCGTGGCGGACATATGCCAGAAATTGTTTCTAAATATTAAATGTCATGAAAATATCTTTCAAATAAAAAAAAATTGCCATCATACTTCATTTTGTATGTGTTTTATTTCAATTTAAAGTTCTATCAGTCTAAGAAAAACATTCTTTCCTATACAATTAGTTATTTTAGTATTTAAATACCCTTTGTATTTTTTTCCCGCAAGTTGCCAACCCTAACCAAATAGTTTTGCTATTTTAAATTTGTTCATACTTCATGTACAATTTTTTTTTAGATATGTGGCAAGCCTAGCTTAAAATGTGGTTAAAGTTTAAATAAACGATTTTGTAGTGTTTTCGAACAATTTTTTTCTACTTTAAAATTTGTTCACACATTCTCAATGAAATGCCGTTATTATTGTAAGTACAATATTTCGTCCATAAAACCACACTGAACATAATTTTGCCGTTTGCCGCTTCATTCTAATAATAATATTAATAATAATTTGGCACTTACATTATAGCTTGACATTTGGCCGAACTTTTCCTGCATTTTATGGTGTGCGTCTTGATGTTGTGCGACAAATTGAGGGGCCTACAGTTTTACACCGACCCCGAACGGTAAATGACTTCTGTGAGAAGTTTTTTCATTGCACAAAAATACATTCGGAGGTTTGTCATTGCCTGCCGATGGCCACCGCTATTAGGAAAAACTTTTCTGTAATTTTTGATGACTTTATTTTAGTATTGTGATAAGATGAATCTCGGTTATAATGGGCAGTTTGACTCACTTTCCGAAAGTCTATTATAACAGGATTGCACTGTTTATAGATTTACAGAAATATATAAAAAAAAATAGCCCAACAGTAAATCGCGCTAGTTCAAAACTAGAGCAGGGCACGCTCGGACTAGTACCGCGGTACTGGTTCACGATCTATCCGATCGCAATGCTTCCCTCTGACTCTTTATTTGTCATATATAGTGCTGCCAGAACTTTTTGAAAAATAGGTGAAATAACAAAACTAAAAAAGTCTAAATAAGCGAAATAAAAAGGTTGGAAAAGGTTAATATAAACCAACAATTCAGATATCTGGTTCTTTCGTATTAGTATTTCATAAAAAAATTTTTTCTTAAAAAATAATTCATTTTTAAGACGCTAGGTAGTTTCTTCATACGTAAAATTAATTCATATGTTACATATATATCATGTATTTATATCTTCATCATTGGATATATTTTAGGGACTATATATTAGATGTGTTCATCATTTGAACGAGTTATTTTTATATTACATATAACATTTTAACATTAATTTCATTTCTTTGTTTTGTTTTGAAAATCCTCATAGCGCTAAAAATGCGTTCGACTTCTGCATTGCTGAGGAGTAAGGTTAAAAAAGGATTTTCGCCAATCGTGTTTTTATATTTACGAACCTGTGCTCAAAACTATACAGTAAATTGTAGATTTGTCACTGTTATTACTGTAATTTTTTCCATTGCATTTCGATGGCATCTACTAGGAAAGGCTAAAAATGCAAAATAAAATTAAGAAAAACCTAAAAAAGGCCAGAGGCTAAATTAAAATGTTCCGACTTAAAATAAAACAAAAAAGCTAGATCTAGACGGAAAAAGCTTAGAATGCCATACGGCGATCGCCAAGTGGCGATTGTGCCCCTTCGCAAAACTTTAGAACGCTTTTTAAATTGATTCTGCCTTGGATAGTTCAGGGACAGTTCAAAAATTAAGAGTTCCGATCTAGGTTGAAATAAAATACTTCTGGGTTGGTTCAGATGTAATCCAGACTAGTGTAAAAGAGACAACGAAACTTATAATTAGTATTTAAAAAATAGCGTTTCATGTTAAAATTCACATACGCATTATGTTGGAAATAAAATTTTATTTCGGTTAATACTAAAATCTTATACTGATTCTTTTTTTTTAATTCAAAAAATGTTTGATATTCAAAACTAAAAAGCCAAGTATGTGTTTATTTCATTATAGATATGAATCGAACACAGAGTAAGACTCTATAGCATAAATTAAAGGGTATTTATTTATTTATTATTAAATAAAAAGAATTTGAGAAAAATTTTTTAGACTTGTTATCCATCTAAAAATAATAATTATTTAAACAATTAAAGTATTTCACTTTAAAATTCAGAGGTGCCATCAGCCACAGCAGCATAAATTGAAATGTTTCACTTAAAGATTAAAAAAAAAATAGTTATAGAATTTTATTTTAATAATAGTTTTATAATCTATATTTTACATAATATAGATTATAATGAAAGTTTATTGACGAGAGCCAGCGGGAGAGCTCTGCATCCATATGGTACTAGTTCCGGAACAGTCACGAAATGTGTAAAGCGAAGCTCGCGCTTTGCATGCCTATCTCCCATTTTTATTGCAGAATTATTCCTGCAAACCGTTGACAATTTAGAGAGGATTCTTTGGAAATGCTGGAATCATTTGATTTTATTTCGTACTCCATTTGTTTTTAACACGAAATGTTTCTTGTTGTCCGTCATAAATAAAACATCTAACAAAGTTACTCAAAAAATTAATGCAGGACAAAATCGAAATGAACAAGGAATGTTTGCAGTTTGTTTCTAAATGTTTTCCTCACTTCCGCCTTTCTCATTTTACTGCAGGGTTACTGTTGCTTTCAGACATATGTACGTTTGTATGTAGATATCTCAATATATTTACTTTTCGCTGCTTTTTATATAGAATTCACAAAGCATTAAGGTTTTGCTAGTTCCTTTTTTTAAACAAAAGGGATGGAATAAGCTACATCGAAAGCAAATGTTTTGATTGCGTTGTAAGTGTGTGTGTGTGTGTGGTTTATAAAGTTTCGTAACCCGCAGCTAAATACAAGCAAAAGTGCATAAAGTTAATTTAATGATAGCAAAAATAAAGTTTTAAAATGTTTTGAGAGAAAATGTATATTATATTACTTTACTTAAGATTTGGATATTCATATTTACATAGTACATAAATCGAAAATTGTGTTTGAGATGAAATTTTAAATATCGTAATTATTCTCATAAAGCATGTAAGTGCATACATGTACTTTTCGTATAGAGAAGTGCCTTACGTCGATTATTATAGTTTGGAGATATGGGAATTTTTTTTATTTTTAATACTAGCTTTTTCAAGTAAAAAACATTTAGCTTAAATCTAAATCTAAATTGTTGGCTTACTTCTCCTTAACGGGCGGTATTCACCGGCTTGAAATTCTCGCTTGCTTTATGTTTTTTGTTCTCGCGAGCGAGAGAGTTTTATTCACTGGTAAATTTGAAAGCAAGAACAGCTGATTTGATTTTTTCATCTAAATTCGGCTTAACTTTGTGTAGGGATTGTCAAAATTAATATTTGTTCACAACAAAATTTCCGATTTACAAAGTTATCAAAATCTTTCCATGATAAATTTGTTTCGGTAATTTTACATACAACTTTATATCACACTATAACAAAACCCACGTAACTGCTGAAGATGCTAATTTAGTTTTATTCACATAAACTATTTTGTTATTTTGATCAGTCCCAGCCTGTTAGCATAAAACTAAAAAAAAAAAAATATGTAAATTATTATTCTAAACTTTATATATATACAATTTATAAAAACTGAACAGATATACTAAAAAATTTTAAAATTTGTATAAGGATGTTTAGACATTTATTTTATTTTATTTTAAAATGCAAGTTTTAAGTGGCTAAGGAACTAACGTTGTTTTTTTGTAATTCTTTTAAATTTTGGCTTCGGAAACTTTTTATACAAAAATTAAAGAAGCTACAAAACTGCAAACACGAAAAAATGTCTAAAAAATATTAAAAATTTGATGAAAACTTGTTTGGTTTGAGCTTGCTTACCGATCGATATGCGAGAAAATGCATAGTTTGCACATTTAGCGGTCTTCACGTGCGACATCCCTTAGTAAGCGAGCATTAAACGCAGGTGAAGACTGCCCGTAAGTAACCTAAGCGATTACATTGAAATAAGGGCGGTGAATTGGAGAGCGTTAAATAAACATAAATTGTTTTATTCAAAAAATATATTTCTATATAGTTGCTAATGCAACTTTAATTCATTTAGTTAAATAATGATCATAAGATCTGAAAATCACAATAAAAATGTGTGTACATAAGTTTTGATATCTAAGGTATTATTTTTTTATACACTTAAGCTAAAAAGCGAACTCTAATAATATACTTCTTCAAAATGAACTTATACACTCATTTCTCTCTTAACTCGACTTATGTCGGTATTCTTTAAGCAGTCTCTAGTCAATAATTGAAATTTTTCGGTGGTGGGATTGATTTTGAGACTATTCGGTATTCAGGAAGCCGTCTCAAGTCTCTAGTCTCAAAATAAAGTCAGTACTATGTCAGCTGATTCTGAGCAGGTTACGAAGAAATTAAGGAGAATATACTTTAGATCTGCTCTTTGCTCCATTGGCATGTTTTGCTTAATTCGGTAAAAAAAACAACAGTTTTATTTTAAATAAACTAAACATAATTAGAAAAAACCGTTTGTTTATATTTACTTATCTGGTTCTGCCAATTTGATCTAATGTGCATGTGGATGAGTAGCTGCATTTATCGATTGTTGATAGTTCGGTTCACAGCAAATTCAGTAATAAGAATTTTGAACGGTGAATTTAAGTGTTAATTTTAGGACAACCATATTGTTTTAATTTTTAAAGGGCAATAATGCTAAAAACAAAGAATTAAAAAAGCATATTCTGTGCAATCGATGAACACATTTTCATTGAGCATCTCTATCATCTACTCATACCATCAGCTGATTGTCTCTCCTGCTTTTCACCACAGTCTTTGGTGAAATTTGTTTAAAACTGTTGCTTACTGAATACCGAAATCGTCTCAAGTCACAAAAAATGTTTATAATTGAAAGTCTCAAATTTGGTGACTTGAGAAAAGACAAGTCATTAATCTACTGTTCTAGAGGTATATTTATTTTACATATTTTCGCTACTATTCAGAAACCTTCAAAACAAAGGTCGTGCTATAGTAGTAATTCTGCTCTGTTTTTCTCCTTCTTCTGATCAATTATTCGATTTTCGGAAGGACAGCCGATAAAAATATCAAAGCGAATTCATATAAGGTGGTGTTGAGCAACAGCTGAGTGAATTCGCTTGCTGGAGTGAACGTCAAAACTATGTAATTGTTGTATTTCTCACCGTTTCTCACTGTCATTATGCATATAATTTGTTGTTGTATGCTCAAAGCCACCTGGTATGAATTCGTTTTGAAAAATACTTTACGAAATTACACCTAGTTAGGCTAAAAGCAAAAACATACGATTTGTTTGCTATCGAAAATGTTTGCTGGGTATTCTTTAGTTCACTTTGGCCATAATTTTCGAAATTTCAAAATATTTTAATTACCCTTTTCAACTTTCTGATTTCTATTGTACATAAAAATTGTCAGTTTCTTAAAGCAAATTAGAAAACAAAATATTAAAAAGTAGCAACCAATAAAGAGAACGAAGCGCGTTTTAAAACACCTACAGAATAAAATATCAAAAAAAAAGTGGTGAATAAACTAATAAGTAAAATTTTTTGAAGAACAATCGGAGTGCAACCCCAAAATAAGTAAACAAAGCATATATGTAAATAAATGCATATGTTTATTAAAACATATACATATACAAATGTAAGTGTGTATGTATGCAGTTCAAATAAACTCAATAAAAGAAGTCCCCCGAGGGCAGATTTCATTTTAGAATATCTATGTATGTGCGGATATATTTCTGTGATATTTTGTTCCTCTAAACGAGCTCTGGTAACTGAAAAAATCCATTAATTTAGTGGCACGTTCTTGAAATTATCATTAAACATATCCCACAAATATAGTTAAAATTATATTTTAAGTAGTAGTCGGAACTGTATTCGTTAGCAAAGTCGGCTTGTGATAAAGTTAATAGCGCAATAAAAAAGGAAAAGGTACAAATGATAAACAACATAAAATGAGAATAAAAACAGCCGTCGCACGTGATCTGCTTTTATTTGCAACTACAGAAAGTGGGTGATGCTACCAAAGTATAGATTCAGTGTAATCTCAGTAGGGTTCTAGTCACATAGAGAAAAGGTAAAAAAAACTCAGAGGCTAAATATCCACTGATTACCGCTTATGAAATTTGCATTTCTTTAATATTATCCTTATGAACTTTATTATCAATTTCTTTCTTGGTGTCCCAAAACTCTTCATAATTTTGTATTAATTTGTTTTGAATAGTAAATAAAACTTAGCTGAAGCGGTCACCTTAGCAGAGCATGTGATATCATCCAGAGTATCCTGGTTCACACCTCGGTCGGCGTGTGTATGCGGCAAACTTTTACTTTCTTCCACTATTTTACTAATTTCTACCACTATTTTTACTAATGGTACTAGTAATCACCACCGCTACTTTTACTTATTTCTACCACTATTTTTTTAATGCTACTACTACTTTCCACCACTATTTTTAGTAATTTCTACCACTATTTTTACTAATGCTACTACTAATTTCTAGCACTATTTTTACTAATGCCACTGCAAATTTCTACGACTACTTTTATTAATTTCTACTACTACAAAGAAGATTTACTTCTGATACCCACATTGAACTTATTACTAACCTTGCTTTTCGGGTTGTTATTTTTTAGGGAGGTTGCAACACTGACATTTGATATTTTTTATATACTTTACACCACTAAAATATTTTATTTATTAAACTTGTTGTCGTGCCACCATAGAGCATATTAGAGTAAAAATATCTCATAAAATCTTTCATTTCATGCTCTTACTGCCTTATTTTACACAACCCATATACTATATTTATTTAATCGTAGATAAATTACTTTCTATAAGATTTAATTATAATGCTAAATTTTTCCTAACGCGCTCCTTATTTACTTTTTAAATTTTTTGTTAGCTGGCAACACTAATAATTTACCTTTAATTTAATATCCATATTGCTCTGTTTTATTTAAAAAAAAAAATTACATGTATTTTAGCTTTTTAAATAGAGGGCAACCCTGTTGAAAAATATATTGAGGTAAAAAATGCTCAAAAACCTTTCGTTTGATACCCATGTTGTTGTGTTTTATTAAAAACACATATTTAATTTAACTTTATTATTAGGTGGCAACCTTGTTCGACTAAAACGGTATCTATAAGCTTAGGTTTGAAGTCCATATCAGTATAAATTACTACGCTTATACCGCTTATCTACTTAAAAAATTTAATAGGTGGCAACCCTGCTATATTTATTCATTTTCGAGACAAGTAAATCCTGCTCACTTACAGTTACAGTATAAAACTCAAACGAAGACGAACAAAATTTATGTTAGCTTATTAATATACCTATAATATGTAGATAGATTACTTAATATCTGTAGGTCATTCTCTAACCTTCCAAATTGTAATATCTTCTAATTTACAAACACAATTTTTCTGTAGATAAAAAATTACTGAAAACAAAAATTGTAGCTTCTCGTATCAGTTGTGATTTATTAACCAATGACTTTTGTAAATGATTTAATTGTGACTCTTTGGAAAAGCTTAGCTAAACTTTTTACACTATATTCTATGTTTCGACTGTAAAGCAGGGATCTTAACGGTTATAACTTATATTTAAAAAAATATCACTCTTTCGTTATTTCTTGCGTTATATATTTTGGTCAGAAAATGGTCGTTTTTTCTTGAGCTTTATTTTTTGCTCAGAAAATAAGATTTAATTTATATGAAAACCCTCTATAAATTAAGTTTTATTTTCCAAGTGATAAATAAAACTCAAGAAATAACTATTATTTTCTTAGCAAAAATGCCGCTGAATGTATTCATTGTAACAAAGGTTATATAAAAATAATCGTTTTTTGAGGTCCCTGCTCAAAGATTTACAAATACCTTTCTTCGAAATAGTAAAAACCTAACCACAGTTTAACTTTATAATGGATACTCGATAACAATATTATGAATTTGCGAATAAAAGTTGTGTAATTATATTGAGCTCGAAGCCAGTTTTTATTTTAGGAGTATTATGAGAAAACAACGACTTTTCATAGCGGTAGAAGTGATAGCTGCTATTTCGAAGATCTCCACATCTCCTCATCAGACTTCTTTCTTTCTAGACTTTACCAGGGTTTGAACCATGAGGAGCCACGGAGTTGCTAACACACCATTCAACATAATATAATAATTTGTGAATAAAAGATAAAAGTTATTCTTAATATCTGTTGTCGTGGAAAAAGTCTTGATCTTTCTGAAGGTAATTTTCCCCACGAGAAACCCTCTGCCTCCAACGCTGCCAGTATAAATGAATGAATAAAAAACACTTCTGGAAGGGTATAAAAGCTTTAGTTTCACACTCAAAAGGCTAAAGGCATCAGTTGGTGTGCTTTATGTAAGGCTGTGGATAGAAAATGTTAGCGAAAGCGGAAACAAGTTGCGTAAACTAATTAGCGACGGTATGGCATTAAAATTAAATTTAAAATCTATTTCAAAGGAACAATTAATTTTGCTCGAAGGTAAAAATCACTATAGCCTTTGAAAATAAATACATAGATTTATACACACATACATATGTAGTCGTATGTACATTCATACATACATTAGACGGTATCACAAAAATAAGGTCAAAATGCGCCCGTAATTGCTGAGCATTTACTATGCGAGCAAAAAAGCTACGTATCATCTTGTCACTAAGGACAATGTAAAGTTAAAAACATTAATAAAAATTTAATAGCAAAACATTTAAATTTTATATAAAACTGCAATTATTGTTAGAGTCTTTGAATACTTTCACAATGAAATATTGTTCTTAAATCTCAGAAATCAACTACATAGAATAGTTATAAGAAGAAAACTATTTTAGCTATCTTAACAATAACAATCAAATCACAGTATTTATAGATTCCTTAGATACGTGGTACGGACATAGGCTACATTTTAAGCCCGAAAGGTGGCCCATGAGTCGTTATTATGGAAATAAATGCGCTATGTGGCGCTAGAGGGCAATTGTTCAGAAAATCTAAGTATAGTTATGAATCGATTTAGAAGAAATTAAAAACTTATAACGAGATATTAGAAGAGTTTGCTGCAGGTTTAATATTTGCAAAAAAATTATAAACATCCATTAGATAGCTCTGTAGTCAAAATTTCCAGAAAATCATAGTCATAGTCGATATAAAGTTTGCCCTTAAGTTAGTTGCAGCTATATTTGATTAATTAAAAACTATGTCAACAAATTGCTACTAACTTCAGATTTTTAATATTTCATCTTTACTATGATTGCGGGACGTTAATTTTAAATTCATAGAAGTTGTATTTCTAGCTTTAAAAAATTTTCTATGAGAGCCTAGTAGTAGCGCAGACTAAAACGCGGGTATCAACTAGTTTGTTATAAAACTATAGTAGATTTTGGACAGTGGACACGGCAAAAAAAAATAAAAATTAATTAAAACTCAATGCCATTTTTTGGCATTTCAAAATTGCACTTCATTCGCTTTAAATTGAGTGGGATACAAAACTGTTACTCCGTTAAATTTTGCACAAAGTTTGACGCTAAGATTTATATGTTTTATTGTAGAGTGAACTATATTTTTATAAAAAATTACTCTAATTTAATAAGAAGCAAATAAAGTGTCAGAACTTGTCAATATATCCCTGTCATACTATGCATAGCATATTCACTGGCTTTCGATCAGTTCTAGATTGAATGCCTACGACAATAATAATAAAATTATCGAAAAAGTTTTCCCCGGGTATGGTCACCCAAATTGCAGCTTTTCAAGTGTATGTTTAGTATAAAAATCGCTTAAAAGGTATTTATGACAATTTAGAATATGACACTTCAAGGATATTTGTGTTGAATTCGCATATTGCGAAAATTAATAAATCTATTTCGTGTGAGCCCAGGCTCAGTAGTAAAAATGATGTTGTGCAAGGAAATGGGATCTTTCAATATCACGGATAAAGCAACTGTTTGTGGTGAGTTTTCCAAGTAAGAGGGCCACTAATGCATACCCCGGCTGATATTCTCCGTCCTCTTATCATCAGCTATAGGCCTTATCGACGTTGATCTTATCGATAATGAAATGGTATCACACACTCTTTGGTGAATTGTTCCAGATATACCATGTCAAGCAATCTGGCGATTTCGTTATGTTTCAGCATCATGACGTTTCGCTTTGGTGGCAATACCATTACACCGACATCACATGAAATGCATGCCGATTATTTTGGACCCAGAAGTGGTCATAATGTCAATCATTATTCGAAACATAGATGGATCTCCTTCGAGTATAGCTAAGAAACAACAGAGTTGAAGCGGCTGTACAGTCGGTGTTGCACTATCTTGCCTAAGTTCCTCACCATAGAATCAAGAATTATGACAGCATTATGAAAACTGATTTTCTCAAGTATTGAGAGAAAATAAATTTATGTATGTATATTGGAGAGATTTTCCACCACTCCTTGTCAAATTTGGTTTGGAGACCGGTTTCGGCGTTGTGCCATCTTCTGTGACACTTTTCGTTCTGTTCCGTGACAAGGGATGACGGAAAATCGTTCCAATTTACATTAACTCTTCACTGTGTCGGATTTAGGTAGAAATTTGGACATAGCCTAGATTTAAACAAAAGCGGTATTTTGGAATAGAAATACTCACCTAATTCCAAATTCAACGTTGAGGTAAAGGAAGATCAGATAGAGCGGATATAACGTACTTCTTTTATTATTGCATCTTGTCAGGTATATAGATATTTATCAATTTATAGCTTCTCCAAATTTTGGAAATCTTCTTATTCAACAGGTCTGCAAATATTTTCCACATGCACATTTTTTATTAATATTAGATGCACTTGAATATTTTAAATTAATTTATTTATTAATCACTGTTTATTTATTCACTTACAGCTTGGCAAGCAATAACGTCAAATAACTACAATTTAATAATAAAAAAAATCATATACTCTGCCTTCAGCGCGCCAATATTTCACAGCTTCCAGTTTCGCCCGTGCGCGAATAAAGCCATCATCATTGCTACCGTTAATATCACCATCATTAACACCAATAGCACCATTGAGCCGGTGGCTTCCACATCTGGCGCTGCTATCGCTGAACCACCAACTATAGCAATGCGTCGTTCCTCGTTTACGCCCGTCTTCAGTCTGAGCACCCAAGAGCCGCTTATTGTTGTCGAAGAAACAAACACCGCCGATGATGGCGACGAGACGGAGGGTGCGGCAGGTGGTGTTGATACCGCAGCAGCCAACAGCGATGATTCTGATCCCGATTCGCCCGTCAATCCATATTTGTTATGCCCATTTCCGGATATGCAACAGCGACGGAAACATTCATTGCCATCGCTACAAATCACCGAGGGTATAACGGCCAGTCAGGTGCGACGATTGTCGGAGGTAGGCGGTGAAAATGGTGGACTTAGTCCAAAAGAGGTAGAATTTTTGGCAACTTTGTCACAGAAATCAAATCCCGCAGCGGGTGGTAGGCGACATTCGGTGGTCACAATATCAGCCGTACCACCGACATTGTTTGGTCGCAATCGACGCGAATCGCTAACGGGCATGCCACTCAGGTGAGTACAAAGCAACACAATGGAAAGAATTTCTAATGAGCATTGGGATTAATATTTGCTTTTGTAGTTTAACTGATTGTGGCTTTGAATTTGAAATTGCATTTCATTTCCGTTCAGAATCAGTAGGTGGAAATAAGGCAAATAAGAAAAAGTTTTAATATTTATATGTTGTATGTGCATATCTACATATGTTTATACAAACAATATATTATATATATACAAAAGGATACTCGATTTTAAAGAATGGCGCCAAATGAAAGTGTTTGTTGTAAAACCTCAAGGTGTATACCACAATTTTGAGTTGAGTTGAGTTTGGGTAATCAACTAACTTTTTGATAGTGTGCCAAATTATTATTACTACATATGTATGTGTATTAGGGTGCAACAATCCCCATATAAAAGCAATAAAATCTATACTGCCTTTGCATCGTAATTATAAAATGCGTTACATTTTGAGCCATCAACCAAAATATTTCGAAAAATATAAGCTAGACTGATTTTAAAAAGGTAGGCGTTTGGTTTAGATAACCGACTTTTAGCGTCCACGTAGCGCTCTAAAAAATTAACCTTTGATCCAAGTTAATGGGCAGTTTTCACACCAAGCTCGTTACTAAGTTTTTTGGCAGTTTTACACGTATTTGATTTTTATAAATCTAACAAAAACACTACAGAAGTAAGTAACGATTCGCCAAGGTTTCTAAATTCACAGTTTGATCGAAAACCAGCCGTTTATCATCTGAGTTGAAAACCAATTAAGTTAATTGTGGTGAAAAATATTTTACAAAACTATTTTTATTTTTGATGAACAGTACAAGTTTTTTTTTTGAAAGGGGAGTGATGTATATAAAGAAAAGAAATGTGCATCAAACTTCCTAACCTCCTCAACCGTACTACAGTCGAAGTTATCAACTATAAATTTCGGCTCCGATTGGAGACGGTTAAAGCATGTCGCATATGGGGCAAAGTTCAGATTATATTATGGAGACTCGAAAAATTAGCCACTCTATGCTGTTATACTGACAAAAATCACCAACCTGACAACTGTCAAGTTTACTGCGCATAACACCGTGACACAGAATTTAACGTCATTGTCACATTTTCAGTAGGCGACGATGTTTAGTGTCATCATTGGAGGCTTCAAATCAATTTTTGCCGCATAACACATTTATTTCATTTAATGCCAGCACCCAATAAAAATATTATCTGGATTGAAAAAGTTCAAAAGAAAAAAAGACGGGAATGAATTGCCCCTTTAGAATTATTTACTGTTTTTAAAGAAAAAGATTTCAATTTATGTAGGTTTATATTAATTTAAAAAAAAACTTTACTTAATAGGGGAAAAAATATCGCAATTTGAAGAAAAAATTGTGACATAAAAACAAGGACACATTTTCTAACATTTTTTTAGTATAAAATCACGACTTCTATTGTCGAATATAATACATATAACTTTTGGTCTCGCTTGGAGACTGTTAAGGTGTGTCGCAAAGGGGATAAGTACGGATTACCATATGAAGACCCAAAAAATTGAAATTAATATGTGATATCTACGACTATTGTTGCATCGATTTCGGGTATTATATGAAAAAACAATGTATTTTACATTTTTGAGACTTCATAGAATAATCTGAGCTTTGGCTCATTACTTAGCCCATTATCGCCCTTGAAAATGGTTCATTTTGACCCTTTCTTTAGGAGTCATGAAAAATGTATTTCGATGTTCGCTTTGGCGTTACGTGTAATCTAGGCATTACCCTCACATACAATGTGGGTTGTGTGGAGGTGGCTAATGTTTGCTTACTTTTGACTTTTGTCAATGCTCTTCAAAAGTCAATGGTCACAGTCGTGACAGCTTTCCAAATGTAGAAGTAACTGGCTGTGACAAAGAAACAAGCGATTCGATGTTTTATAGAACGAGTAAAAATGTGACGACCATTGTGAATATTTACAGAACTCACGGTTTACGAACTGCGAATTTTGTTTGTTTTACTAGTAACTGGTTTCTGTTACAATGTTCGTCACCGTCACAGTTTAAACTGCAAATCCACAATCACTTATAACACTCTGATCAGCGATCATGACAACGCTCATCACAAGTGTGACGAAAGGTTTCAGCTTTTCGCTGTTACTGATAGGAGCACATAAAACAAATATTTACACTTCTTGGAGCCTTTTCGCTTAATAAAAATAAAAGTTTAGTATTCCACTTGGAATACCATTATGTAAGCAGTCTCATTGAGACTTGTCGGTGGTGAGATTAAATTTGAGACTATTCGGTATTCAGTAAGCCGTCTCAAGTCTTTAAGGTCACAAAACAAAGAAATTGAGAAAAGTATTGAAGACACTGGATTCCTTGGTTGATTTTACGAATACTATATTGTATAGAATGGTAAAACTATATTATGTGCTATCGAACCTACCTGAACATAGCATCAGCTGATTGTCTCTACTGCTTTTCACCACAGTCTTTGGTTTTTTTTTTTGTGACTATTGCTTTCTGAATACCCAAGTAGTCTCAAGTCACAAAAAATGTCTCTAATTGAAAGTCTCAAATTTAGTGACTTGAGATCAGACTGAGTTACAGAATACCGAATCAGATATATTGGCGAGTGTTTTTTACAAAACTTAAAGTAAGAAATTATCATATTTTAAATCTTTTAAGAAAAGTAACTAAATAAATTACACAAATATTGAATTAACCTAATCAATGTCTAAAACTGAAGTTCGAATGCCAAATTATATATCAGTTCATGATTAACTCTATTTTCTCATTCTCTCTCACCCCCCCCCCCCCCCCCCCTAGCGGTGGTAGTCGGCGTGGCAGCATTGTTCAGGGTCCACCGCTTACCGATCATCGTGGCAGTATTCACAACCTGCAATTGGACATAATGGATGGCATTGTGCAGACGCGAAAACGTGCCGGCAGTGGTGTGTGGACAGCGCCAGTATTGCAAGAGACCGAAAACAATGTACCAGTGCAAACATAAATCATAACAACGTCCCCCTACACCACCAATCGGCCCACGACCATCATATTTAAAACTAGCAACAGCATCGACATCAACAGCGGCCGTAGCAGCAATAAGAAGAGTTCTTATATAGATGAAAAAAATGAAAGTCAAATTAGCACCAACACAATTAAGCAAAAAACCAACAGCAATATTAGTAAAGAGAGTGCGGGCAGTTTGAACGATGTGGCAGTTGAAAGTTCAACCGAAATAACAACAACAACAGCGGCAACTGGCAATGGACCATCAACATCGTGGCGTAGCAATTTAGTTTCACGTTTTGGCGCATTGCTTTGCTGGCAGTCGTTGGACTGTTGAACAAACGAAAATGTGGCGTTAGTGACTCCAACTACTAGGTGGACTCGAGAAATCATATTGTGGTAGGGAAATTATGCAGTACAAAATGCTTTCGGTCTTAATTCAACCGGCCGACCACTAACAGCAACATGAAATGTCAATAGCGTATACCGGGAACCAACAATAAAGTAGTAGTAGCTCAATTTGGTAACCAAATGCGAAAACAATCATAAATTTTCCACTTTCGCAAATTGCACAGTTCGAGCTATTGTCACAAAAGCGAGTCACAGGCCATCGATTTAACAGCTTTGCAAGTATGCTGTGCTGCCAATGTCAGTGAGTGGCATTGGAACTGCAAACGCATAAAAATGCCATGCCAAAGGAAAGCCGAAGGGGGACGTTGGAGGGAAAAACAAAAAATACGATTATTTTCTATCTTTTGGTCTATTGTTTTGTTTAAACGTTGAATGCTGGTGGATATTAAAGGAAGAAAAAGAAAAATGATTCGCACGGATAAGAAGTATTCAGATGAAATTCAGCTAATGATAATGGCCTTCAAAACAATACGAAACTTATTAATGGTTCGAAGAAATCTGCGAATAAAATGAGTAAGTTTTAAATGAAAATATTTTCAGAACTGAACAGCTGTACATATGTATGTAAATATGTAAATGTTATTTAATAATGACTACTTTCAAAAGGACAAGGGTTTAAAGGCTTCACAAGTAATAATAATAATAGTTTAAGTAACACTCATTCTCATTTGTAGTACTAATGTAAACCCAGTGTGATTTACTTTGAAAAGTAACCATTTTTCAAAAACCGATAAATAATAATAAATTGAAGAATACATTTTCAAAATTTTTATGTAAAGCCACTTCGCAAATTACGCAAATCAATTTTAAACATGGGTAACACCATGATAAAATTATTTATAAGCAAACCGGTTAAGTTTTGATTACTAATCGTAATCATTAGTAATCTGATTACCTTGTATTTGAGTGTGAAATAATTGACTACATTACGATTATCTTGGTCCCAGCTTGATTACGTAATGATAACGATGACAAATAATCAAAAAATAATCAGGATTACTCTAGATTACTAAAAAGAATCAAAAATAATCAAAACAAATAATTGATTCCTTTCACGGATTCTTTTTGATTATTTTCATTCCAAAATCCCAAACAACTTTTCTCTTTTTACTTTCCTTCATTTTTAAGACATTTTTTTAATCATTTTATTTTTAACAAATAAATAAAACACAAAATAAAAAAATATAATAACAAAAAATTAACAAAATTCATTTATAGCAAAATAACAACAAAAATATCACTAACTCCATTTAGAATTTGCTTTCAAATTGAAAAAAAAAAATATATACATTTATGTAATAATATTATATATACATATACACACATATAGGCATATATAGTTACACAAAAAAACAAGTTTAAAAAATTTATTTAAAAAAAATCTTCAAAATTAAAAGAAAAAATGAAAAAAGTTGTTTGGTATTTTGGATTGAAAAAAAAAAAAAAGTATCAAAAATAGTCAAAAAGAATCCTGAATAGAATCAATTATTTATTTTGATTCTTTTTGATTCCTTTCAGTAATCTAGAGTAATCATGATTATTTTTTGATTATTTGTAATCGTAATCATCACGTAATCCCAATATTTAAAAGGCGCAATTAAATAATAAATACAATTCTTTTTAGAAAATAATCTAACCGATTACTAATCGTTCGCTCCATTCATCCGCCAATGAAGTTTTTGACTTTTGCTAGCATTTTAAGAACACTGTCTCGAAATGGTGCTAATGTCAACAAAAAAAATCAAAATAAGCAAATAAAAAAAGCATTCAAAAGTGCGAAAAATTAATATGCTCTACTGCTTTAGTGGTTTCTCAAACCGCTCGAAAAACAATATAAAGGGCTTTAAGCTCCCTCTAACTTTATATGTACTTATATGTAGCAAAAAAAAGGTTCTTGGTTTGTGGTGTTATGGAAAGAAGTCGTCAAAGTGCTGTTATGTGTCTTCGGCTAATTTTTGCCACACCATTTTACCTACATAATGTAAGCACAGATTCGTTCTTTGCAACAGTGCAGTGTTTTTAAGTGAAAATAATTTTAATCTTCGCTTCAACACGGAAGCAGAGGTGTATTAAACACAATTGTTGATATTTACTTGTTTACATGGACATATATTCAAAATCTGTTATTTCGACTGAAATACCCCCGCAAACATTTGGAGTATTGACTCGTAAGTGATTAAGGAGTCGTATTTCAGAGCATTTACTCTCATAATGAGCTCAGTTAAGAGTCAAAAATTAATGTATTTCACTTCCTGCAAAAATCGACGTATATCATTTCTTAAATCCATACACCAAATGAGCCCCAATATGAGCCCCAATATGAGCCCCAGATCATGCTCTGGAATCTTGTATGACTCGCATTGGCCTCAAAAATAACTTCTTTTTGATTAACAAATTTTAATTTTTTTGTACAAAATATGCAAATATGAATGGAATTCTACCCATAAGATCGGATAACAAATATCGGCTTTAAGGCAACGAACGGTTAATAATTAATTTAACTTAACATGGTTCATGAAAAACTCAGTATTGCCCAAACTGATTTCTGCAGAAGCGGTAGGGACGAAAATGTACCACAGACAATTGAGCCCCTTCTGTGCAGATGTCCGTCTCTAATAAGAAAACGAAAGTTCACTCCAGCCTCAAAACGTTCTAAAATTTGTAAACTCCAAAATCCCTTAGCCTAACATGCTCCTGGTGAGTTTGAAACCGTTTTGTTGTATTGTATATTTAAAAAAAAATCAGCTTCGTTGGAAAATTTTCGGCAACAATAATATAAATTAAAACAATAAAACATAATTTTTTTTACACACATTTTCAACAATGTTCCGGCTCAATATTTATATGGCATGTTTTTGATATTCATATTTCTTACATAGCAGAACTCTAGGCGGAATTATAAATTCTGAGTGCTCCAAATATGTTTGCTGGGATATTCCTTTGGCTTGAACAAATAAATGGAATGATAGCGAGAAAAATTTTTTCAAATTCCAGCAAACGTCAAAATTTCTAAAACTGGCTCTTAATGGAAGTACCTTATAAATATTTTGACCATGGGTAACTCTATTCAATATCAGCGCTTATAACACTGTGTAACAACCGAAAGCAATCCCGTGTTAATATTTCTGAAAGTATACCTCTAAATGGATTTGCAAAAGTTAGCTAGATTTTTTTCTATGACCTACTAAAGTTTTCATATTTCCGGTCTAAGTAGTTTCAAAAAACTGGACAAAATTAAAATATATGTATATCTGAGGGAAATGAAATGTTAAGGCATATTTATTACAATTTCACGTGAAATATTTTCGTGAAAGATTTTAACCCATTAGCTCGCACATAAAAGTATCGTTTTCAACCTTATTTTAATCCTTCAAAAAGCATATTGCATATTTTAAGAGTGACTAGAGGGTTAAAAAGTTGTAGAAAATTATTTTTTCGAACATTTTTTAAGAGTCTTCTCAGACAAAATATGTGTGCCGAATTCTATATAAAATAAATTTTCACATAGTTTCATATCAAAATTAGTTAACAGCTCTGTAACTTGCAATGTTAATCCTAATGGAGAAGGAGAGCATAAATAAATGTTGCATATTTCAAGGGGCTACAGCTGATTTTTTTATTGAAGTGATTATTTTAAAAATAAAATGTAGATTAGTTTGTGTGTAAAAGTTTTTATAAAGCTCCACACGTAGATTAACTAGTACGATATATCCATCCTATTATAAATAACATTTGGGAATCGTTCATAATTTGATGACCTTAGCCTAAACATACCCAAGCGATTCCTTAGGAGAGCACGGTAGGCGTAAGAATAGATATTAAATCACATCATTAGTCGTTCGTCTGTCCGTCTCTCCGTCTGACCGCTTAAATTGCGATACCTAAACGGAGCTTGGTTTGGTATGGCTTTCTCTTAGCTCAAGGACGGTTGCTATTGAAAATAAGCAAAACCGGAGAATAATTCCGCTAATTCTAATACAACGGTTATTTTAAATTAAACTGATTTTCATTCAAAACTATTTTATTTTGACTTGCTCTAACTCAGCACGTTTTAATGCAATCATTGCAAGTTGTCTACCGTTAAAAGCGTATTTTAATTGTTATTTATTTCGAACAACAATTCTCCTTACATTAACAGTTTAGCAATAACAAACTTTAAATGAAGTGATACCTCTAAATGGAGTAACGTTGAGGAGAACGGAACAAGCCAAGAATATGGGCCTGATACTAGATCGGAAACTAAATTGGGGGCCCAACGTTAACGAAAGGGTCCACGACGGCTATTTGCTTATGCAGCAGGGCTATAGGCAAGTACTGGGGCTTAGGACCCAATATGGTTGCATGGATCTATGCGGCGGTTGTGAGACAAATCCTTTGTTTTTTTTTGTACAGTAGTCTGGTGGGACGCTCTCGCAAAGAAAGTAGATAGAGTTCAGCGGATAGCTTCTCTGTTAATTACCGGGGATATTAAAATGACATCGACTAAGGCGTTTAGTGCGCTACTCCATTTCATCCCGGTAGACAAAAATTCAATTAACAAATGGGCAGAACCTTACATGGAACATAGTTTATTAATGGCCCAACTCGGGGAACTTCCAATGCTGAATGATTACATGCTTCCGTCCGACCCGACCGAAACCAAATTCATGACCCAACTGCCCGAAAGGGAAGAGTGAATGCTAGATACGGTTAGAAAAACTAGAACCATCCATTTATACACGGATGGGTCCAAGCTTGACGGTAGAGTAGGTGGAGGGGTATTTTCTGAACAGCTGGGTATATCTTTCTTCACTGCAATGTTTTTCAGGTGGAGCTTATAGCAATCATGAAGGGCTCATCTCTGATACAGTGATTGTGTTATGATTCCCGGTGATGTAATCTATATTTTCACTGACAGCCAAACCCTAAGGAAAACGTCGCTGACATCCAGGGTAGCTGTGGATTGTCGCCGATCTCTTAACAAGATGGCTGATACATTCTCTACACATATTGTGTGGGTTCCTGGTCGCTGCGGCATATGAGGTAACTGCGAAGCCGATGAGCTTGCTAGTCAAGGCACGACTTTGCCGTATATTGATACTAGGGATTCACCTGGCATCCCTCTACAACCATGGAAGCTATTGATAAACCAAACATTTGTTAGAAACTCAAATGACAGGTGGAAGTCTGAACCTACGAAATGGTTTTAGGAGTATGTACAGGGATCACATAACATCCCGCTATGCGGTATAACAATGGGCCGCGAGCCTATGTGTGTCTCACTAGGGACTGCAGTCTAACCTAACCTAACTTAGAACCCAAAAAAAAAACAATTACCGATATCTGAAAAACCTGCCCATACAAAAAATTTTTTTAATGTGTTTGAAACAGCATTTTATAATATTTTTTGTAGAATGAACTATATTTTTATAAAAAAAAGTAATTAAAATTAAATCTAAATATGTGGAAACGCTATGATTGCGAAATGGGCTACACACGTCTTAAGAGAAATTAATAAAAAAATCAAGTTCAAAGTGCAAATAAACTATATCCACCTTTTCCACTCTGCGCTCTCTTCTGTCTTCGCATCTACTCTGACAACTGTTGAACGATCAGAAAATGCATGCTGTGATTTATAGCTCGTTATAGTGCTACTATCAATATCATTGCATCGCATCGCATCGCAAACAGCAACTACACCACCGTCAGTCTTACTTACTCAACACATATATTTTACGCTAAGTAAGCTCTTATTTTTATAGGTATTTCGTGCTGGGTGAGACATAAAATATGCCAGATTTCAATAAATAATAAAATTAGACAGCAAACGGGAGAAGCTTGATAATATCACGGTTATAATGTTAAAGTACTGTTTAGTTCTATGAAAAGTTATGCTATTTGAAAAAATCCATACACTAATAAGGCTCACTTGCGAGAAAGCAGGTTACCTATTGTATTTAACTTAGAATTTACCGGTTAAATTGATAAATTTGTTTGCACAGCAGAATGTTACGCATCAATTCGAAATTAGTAACCTAAATATTTAACCTAGCAATTATTCAGGGTTAAATTTATAAATAAGGAAATAACTCCCGTAAATATTGAAAAATGTTATCTCACATATCTAGATGTAAATAGTTTAAATCGAAAATACTATACAATAAAATAAGCAAATTTTGGCATTTAGGCTTGAATATTTTTACGCCTAGTACTTAAAACTCGTATTATATAGTTCGTAAACTAATTTGCTATCACTTGCCGTTGAAATGAGCCACATGCGAAAAACCAGCGCACCGTTTTGAATATCACATTAATTGCAACAAAAAAAAAAAAACGTTGCTCATACGCACCGTTGTACTAGTTAGGTAAGAAACTCTTCAAGGCCCAGTCACTCATACGCACTTACGTTTACTTCCATAGCATGAAAGTTGCTTGCACCAATATGCAAATTTATGTGAGTACAAATTGCTACTAGCTGCTAAATGGCCTTGACCTTCCTTCACAGCAGCTGAAGCAACACGACTACTTTCCCGGTGATATAAATGAAATGGTGCAAGTAAATTTGTAGCATTCAATTTCATACGCTCTTATCGTCCGCTTGCAATGCCCGCTTTTATTCATGCATTCGCGTAATTTAGTATTTAAAAAAAATATTCAAACATTAATAGAAGAAATGAAAATAACTAAAAGCAATTTAATATTCCATATTAACTTAACTTAACGTTAACTTAAACAGGAATGTATTTTCCTCTTCTAAATTAAATTTTTAGTAAAATTCATAAAGCAAAATTAAAACATTTACGTGCTACCAAATTAGTTTCACCTTATTATGGTAGATTCACATATCTAAAATGCAGTAAATTCGTCGGCCTCAGGTTATCGCCAGCGTTCGTTCAGTTTGTTCAATTAAAGTATGTACGTACTTACTCGTACCATCCTAGAAATAAAAAGTTTTTCAATAGGGGCCGATAGTGACAGCAAACGACGGCATATTTTTTCCCGCTCTTTTGACATTTCTCTTAACTAAGGTTTGCCATTTCATCATGGAAAGATATACGATCCAACGACGAGTCGAAATTATTAAAATTTACTACCGAAATTCGGAGTCAATGGTCTCAACTTTAAGAGCGCTACGATCAATTTATGGTCGTCGTCATTTCTGGCTGAATGGCTTCGTCAATAAGCAAAATATGCGTTATTGGACTGGCAGCAATCCACACGTACTCCATGAGTCAATATTGCATCCCGAACAAATTACGGTTTGATGGGGTTTATGGGCCGGCGGCGTCATTGGGCCGTACTTCTGCCGTGATGATCAAGACCGGCACGTTACTGTGAATGGGAATCACTACCGCTCAATGATAACCGAATATTTTTGCCCCGAATTGGATGATATGGACTTGGACAATATGTGGTTCCAACAGGACGGCGCCACAAGCCACACAGCGAATGTCACAATCGATTTATTGAAAACCAAGTTTGGTGAACTTGTTATCTCACGAAACGGCCGTCAATTGGCCGCCTCGGTCGTGCGATTTGACGCCGTTAGACTATTTCCTGTGGGACTACGTCAAGTCTATGGTCTATGCGAATAAGCCAGTGACGATTGATGAACTTCGTACGAATATCGAACGTGAAATTGCAGCAGTATCGGCCGATTTATGCTTGAAAACCGTCGCAAATTGGGTTCAGCGTCTGGACTTCTGCAAGCGTGCCCGTGGTGCCCATGCAAAAGAAATCGAGTTCCATACATAATGACATCGACTTTACTTTCACAGGAATAAAGAATTTAATTCATATCCCAAACCGTTTTTGTTTTATTAAAAAAAACTTTTGTGCGTTCCTATTGCAATACCCGATATTTACTCCCTTACAAAAAGATAAGGTTTAGTGACAAACACAAACAACAGTTCCCAATTTCCGTATAGCGCATGTAGACTTGTAGTAAAGTAGTTTAATAAATAAAATAAGTACTTCATCGCGTGCTTCTCAAATAGAAAACTTGGAGAGAGTCAAGTGCGCTTATCGACATGGTGCTAGAATGGTGAATACGGGTATTGCATTTATTGCGATTTTAATATCGTCACAAATAATTGCTGATTTCTTCAACTGCTTCACGTATCACTTCATCTATTTTAAATTTGTTGGATTTATTTAATAAAATTGAGTCATGTGCGCAAAGTCAAGACCGGAACCAAAGTTCTTTACGGAACCAAGTTCTTTATGCATAGTTTGCAATAAACTGGTATCTCATTTTACTCTAATGAAATATAATAAAAACGCGATATTTGGCAGCACGCATTCGTTTGTTTTTTCTCTATTCCTCTTTGGGCTTTTCGCTTACTTGGACACTTTGAATAAATACAACGAGACATCTGGTATGTGACCCTAAGAAGAAGTTAGTGAATCGCACAATCGTTAGCGCAAACGACAAATATTGTCGTCAAAAAGTGCTTTTGTCGCATCGTTTAAAGTTAGTGAATCGCTTACTCTGTAGTTTAATTCAAAAATACATTTGCTCGTTTTCGCACCTTTGGTACTCTGAAATCATGATTCAATAATGAAAGGGTTTAATACATAAACAGATTTGCTCCTCACTCTTCACATGATGTCTCCCTTTAGCTAAAAGAGTGTTACTTCTTTGAAAATTTTTGTATGAATCTTATTAAATATTTTTAAATATCAGTTTCACTGATTCGTTTGTTTTGTTCTGATTCGCTGATAGTTTTTTTAAAAATTGTGAAAATTTGAGTAAGTATTTTTTTTTTAAATTTCAATATTTTATAATTAAACCACATACACATGTTTTCACTTCCATCCCTGAGCAAGCATTCTTTTTTTTTATTTTTTTTGTATGTTTTTGTATTTTTCTCCCAATCATATCACCTGTCCCATTTGTGCATAAGTAAGTTGTTTAAAGTGTAACTAAAATACATAAGTTTGTCTTATCTAAATTCAATATAGATAATATAAGAACAAAAAAACCCCTAAACGAAATGTAATCCAGTAATTACATTCTATTCTGTTCTCTTTTAGAGTTAAAAAATCATGTGGCGGCCAGCTTTATCCTCGGCGGAATCGCTGTAAATTTTCGAGGGATGTTTAGTTCCGGTGAAATAGCGTAAAACTATAAAGTAATAATTACAAATATATTCAATATGAATAGTCTAAAAATAATATAGTTGTGTTACCTTTTATATTAGCCTTGCCCCTGAGTACTCTCAATTGAACTCGTTCCGTCACTTGGCCCTCATCTTCAACCAACCATATCGCCACTGAATCCATTGCTATTTGGACATATAAATAACAAATAACTTGAACACAAAAATACGGAATGAAAATAATAAAACTTACAATCACAGCATAATAAATTTCTGTTGCCTTTATTTAAATTTCTATGTTTATTTTGTTTTCCGATTAACATTTACCGAACAGTGTTGCTTACCTTTTCGAAATATCTCCGAAAGTTGATTCGAACGAACTACATAGTACGAATGTACTTTCGAACAACCTTTCGAATCGAACTACAGAGTAAGCCCCCCTAGGACACTTTGGGGAATAACATACCTATAGCTAAGAGATGAGGGAATATATTTCTCTTGTTCAGAGAACTACTATATTTTTTAAGTGAAACTTCTTCTAGGTCGTGGGTAATAGTTGCATTAAACTTTTAATGCCACGGTTTATTAACTTTTTACGCAGACACCGTTGAAGGTGGAAAAGGAAGGAATAATGTGAATGAATTGGCGCTAAAGAAATATTTACAGCTTTTCGAGAAAACAAATTTCTTTTTATGTAGGGTTTTATTTAATTTGAAGAAACCTTTACTCAATCGGAAGAGAATATCGCAGTTTGAGGAAAAACTACAAAACTAAAGAAAATTTTCTTAGGGTATTTTTTCAGTGTAATTTGTTTACAATTTTGATTAACATACCGGCTATTTTTTAAAGTGTTGCCACCTTTAAAAAAAGCTAAATTTATTTAAATTAATAAGTTAAATCAAATATTGCAATATGGGCGTCAAGCGAAAGAGATTTAGAAAAATTAATTCCGAAACTATGTTTCAAGAGGGTTGCCACCGTGGACTTATGCGTTGCCCCTTTGTTCTACATACTAGCTTCAATCCATCAGAATCTTTGATGTTGAACTTGGATTCATCTGAGAAAAGGAAGTTTCGCCACTTATTGATAGTCCAGTTGATATGGATCTTTTTGAACTGCTCGGACAGTTGCTTTATCTTCACGAGCAGTGGTTTTTCGAGGCCTACCACCTGCACCATACACCATGCAGGTGTCCAAACAGCCGGAAGACCGAAAACGGCGTATTGTTCGGGAAATTACACTGTGACCAATATTCAATTTTCGAGCAATACTGGTAACTGATTCTCGTTTATTAAATTCATCGTTCATTTTTGCATGTAATACCGTATTATATTTATTTCGAGTCATATTTTTCAAGTATTTGGTCTTATTCCAACAATGTAATAAAACGTGACTGAAAATACACAATATAACTGAAAACGCTTTGTTTATGTGTATCAAATAAGATTTACTGTTCTAACGGTTCTGATTAATGAATCATACCCAAAATTGATAGAAAACCAGATTGTCGGCAGCGTACACGTCACAGATGTTCATACCACAGGAATAGCGAGAAGAAAATGAATGTGATAACTGCACTTGGGGGTTTTATTTTCACTGCAACTGCTACAATACAAAGCTCGGTACTTCACATTTATTATTCTGTGTTTAAATTTTTGTTAAAACTACTCAAAACTCTGAAAAATCAATTTTTTAAAAACCATTTGTGACGTCAATCCTTCGAACGAGGCAAGTACGAAGTAACGGAAGTGCTTTTGTTGTCACCTTCTTTTCTCTGCATCGTGACTCATACCCAACTATTGAAAGAAAGAGTACGTAATTTTGATATTGTGCTTTAGTTTAGTCGCATCATATTTGAAACTGCTTTCATAGTTGAATTAATATTTCAGTTTAATATGTATACAGTTTTATTGCATTTGCTTTTTTAATACTACAACAAATGTACGATCTTGTAAATTATATAGAAAAATTTGGTTTTAATAATTGTTTGAAAATATCATTTCGATAGGTAGTAGTTTAGAGAGTTTCGTGCTTTAGTTTTGTCGGGCACTGTAAACTATTTTAAGGCGCTGTAACTTCATATTATTAGTAGCAAATTTATTTGGTACGTCCATCTGTCTATATCTGCCGATAATAGTTAAACAGATTTATTTTCAGGTAATATTTGGCACGAACTCATTGCATAATTAACTTAAACCTACGCCAGTTTCAAATAAGTAGAGTAAATAATTCCTCATCAAAACCCCGTCCAAGCATAATCATTGCATGTACTCTTCAATTGCAAAATATGTGCATACATGATATGAGCCACAACACTTTGAATATACATATGTACACTTTTGTATCACTTTAAATTTTAAAAAGTAACCGCAAATGTGTTGATAATGTAGAGAAATTCACAACAGCAGTTCTACCGCACATTGCCATGAACTTTGATGTCAAAGCATATAACTTTTATTTTAATAATAACGACTACGCTTAAACAAAATATACGAGTACATGATAAGCGTCGAAAGGTAAAGGGAGAAGTAGGACGAGTATATACCATGAAAACAAAACGGATATGTACTAACTAGTAAATGTTTGTTGAAATTGTAGAGTCGGAAAAAATGTAAGAAAATTACTTGGTGGTAAAGCAAAACAAAAAAGGTAAATAAAAGAGAGGAACTGTAAGTGTGCAAAATGGTGCAAGAGCAACATAACGTTAGCGACAACAAGGATTTCCCTAGCGCATTTCCATTTTCCTTACGTAAACGGAAGGAAACTGATGCAAACAAAAGCACACGCTCATTTTAACATATCGACATTGGCAGGAGTGTAGTGTGTGCGAACGTTGTACATATGTACCTGGTAGGAAAAATGTGCACATATTAAATGAGTTCCCATTTCAGAATTGTTGTGTTGTGGAAGTGAAAGCGGTGGTAAACATTTAATGAAGAGGTGAATGAGTTTAGTAACTGGCTTAATATATAGGATTTTTTTTTTTAAAGAGTTGTCACCTATTTAAATTGTTGATTAATTAGTTAAATCAAATATTGCAATATGGGTAACAAACGAAAGAGATTAAAAAATATCAATATCGAGAATATGTTTGAGAGCGTTGCCACTTGTTAACAAATTTAAAAATAAAGAAATTTGTAAAATAAAGGAAATTTTCCAATATGTTACAGTGAAGTTTTAAGAAAGCTTTGATTAAAAAATATTTTTTTATAAGGTTGCCAACTATTTAAATAGTTTAATATTATTCAATTAATAAGTTGATTAAAATATTATAATGTTAGTGTGAAACGAAACAAGTTTACAAAAAAATATTTTTGAAGAGGGTTGCCACAGTTTGCAATTTAGCTAATAAGTTAACTGAAATGCTATTATAATGTTGTCAAAATAAAGGAAGCCAAGAAAAATATTTTTTAAGAGCGTTGTCAGCTGTTTATTAAATTAAATATAAATTAATTGAAAAAAAATTAAATATTGCAATAATTGCGAAATCAATTTTAAGAAAGCTTTGATTGAAATATTAGATAGGGTCGCCAACTGTTTAATAAGTTTAATTCAATTCAATTTATAAGTTCACCGTAATATTGCAATATTTGTAGGATATCAAAGATGTTTACACGAAAATATTTTTGAAGCAGGTTGCCATCTGTTTGAAAAATTAAATTCAGTTAACTTGATAGTACTAATGAAATATAATTTGGAAATAAAGAAGGGTTAGAAAAGCTTTATTTGAAAAATATTTTTGTTGATGGTTGCCACCTGCTTAAAAAGTTAAATACAAATTAATTAATAAGTCAAATGAAATATGTATTACTTATACAATAATGGTGTGGAACGGTCGATGTAAAGGAAAGCTTAGTTTAAAAAAAAAATACGTTTGAATAAGGTTGCCAGCTGATTGAAAAATTAAATGTAAAAAAGTTAACATTATTTTTGAAAGTATATTGTAACACTTTCCCTACGAAGTTACTTTTCCTGCGCACGTATAAATACCACGCAACCAGTTTTTTTATAATTTTCAAATGCACCAAAATTAAATCATTCACTAGAAAACTCTTTCCGCTTCCCAAACCAGCAGTCTTATTTCGGTTGAAAATACCACCAGTAGATCACTTGACTTTCCTGCAGGGTATTTTGGTATGTAGTATACTGTGCCACGCGCTCGTACCTGTACAAATTAAGAATGCAGTTTCACTTGTTACATTTGCCCCCTCTAGGGTGCTCGCTGAGTGTTTTTGAGGAGAAGCACACTCTGTGGGTGCGCAACAAGTGAACGGTTGTAGCATTTTCGGTAGAGTGAACCAAATTCAATTTAAATTCTAAAGAATTTAAAAGGCACTGAAGGAAATATGCATGTCTGTATTTATGTGAATGCATTTCATTTACATTCGTACATTTTGTCTACTAGATGAAGTGTGTTCAACGAGAGTTGTAATAGTACTTTAATTGAAATGCGTGAACGCATAAGTGCATTTCAATTTTTGTGTTTTTATTTTATTTTTATTTTTTTTTGAATACATATACGTGTGAATATAAATGAATGCAAAATATTTTACTTATTTGCATAGTTATGTATACACAAATTTACAGATGCATGTATGTATGTATGTAGTTACATATTTTCATGCACAATTAGCTTCTAAAATATGCACATCGATATGCACTTATATAATATGCATCTGTGCACATTAAAGGTCTACCCGTCCCATATGCGAACCAAAAAAGCTGCGTTGTATTAAGTTAGCCATGTGCGAAAATTTAATTACTTTTTTGTACTAGAAAAATAACAACTTAAGAAATTTGCATTTAGGCATTTAAAAGATCTCCCGGCACATTCAATTTAATTATATCTTTGGTGAAGGCATTTAGCTAGAGGGAGCTCGAAAGTTTCGTCCATCCCGCTCTCCGAAGCCTCAGTAAATTCAACAATTTGGTGATAAGTGATTTGAGTTACTACAGGTTCACATATTTTGGCTTCTCTCTTCGAAAAATAAGAAAAACTTTTTTAGTAGAAGACTTTTTCAGACCTTTCTGATACTAAACACCAAACTCGAAGCGCTATATAAACTTAACTGGTGTCACATTTTTCATTCCTTTTATCAGTAGTTTAATCAAATAATTTCGATTTCATAAGAACAATTATTTTTTTTACTTAGCATTGAAGAAGGTTTTCAAGGATTAATTGATATGAATGAATCGAGTGTGTAAGCTTCATACTTCGAATATTACCCGAGGTGGTGCCAGAACACAAGCCGTGAGGTGCGAAAATATTCCCTCGATTGACTATTAATCCCATGTTTTACAACTTTCGGGGCACTAAACTTCGCTTCAGAGCCAGATTTAGGCCGGCATTCTGTAAGCAGTCTCTAGTCACTAATAGAGACATTTCAGTGGTGGGATTGATTTTGAGACTATTAGGTATTCAGTAAAACGTCTCAAGTCTCTAGTCTCAAAATAAAGTCACTAATTTGTTAGCTGCTTCTGAGCCGGTCATATTTTGCCTAAATCAGTAAAAAATAACACTTTATTTTTAATACGCATAACAAAAAAAAACATTTGTTTATATTTTCTTATATATCTTGTTCCGCAATTTTGATTGAATGCGGATATGGATGAGTAGCTGCATTTAGCGATTGTTGATAGTTATAATTTTACACATATTTTAAATAAATAGTTCACATAAAATGCAGTAAAATTTTGACCGGTTAATTTCAATGTTAATATTAAAATAATCATATTGTTTCAACTTTTAAAGAGCAATAATGCTGTTGACAAAGAATTGAAAAGGTATATTGTCTTGCTATTGATGGACAAATTTTCATTGACGTTGATTGTGCATCTCTAGCTGAACATACCATCAGCTGATTGTCTTTACTGATTTTCACCATTGTCTTTGTTGAATTTTTTTGAGACTGTTGCTTACTGAATATCGCAATTATCTCAGGTCACAAAAAATTTCTCTAATTGAAAGTCGCAAATTTAGTGACTTGAGATGAGACTGAGTTACAGAATACCGGCATTAGAATTTTTAGGTCCTATAGAAAGTGTCAAGTAATATTTAATATACATATTTACGGATACATAATTATAACTTTGCGAGTAACAATATTATTGAAAAAAGCAACCCGCAAGAATTTCATATTCCAGGCTAAGATCGATATTTCCTCGTTGCATTCGTGTGTCCTTACAGTTGCATAGAAATTAAGCTAAGAAATTGTTATATTTGGAATTTATCAACAATTTTGTGGTTTCGAAACAAATATCTTTTCAATAAAATATCACCGTAAACTCAACATTAAGACGATGTCAGATACTGCGCTTATTTCGCGTTGACAGATTCACTTTGAGAACTAAGTTGAAATAATTCTTATGCTTAGTTTTAATTATGTCAAATATTTGCCAACAAAGTATGACACGGAATGCAACAAGTTACCATTTGCATTAAGGATACGAATTTCGAAAATATATGATACTTTTTACCCAATACTTTTAAAAACGATGTTTTTTTTTTGGAATAGAATAGTACCTTCCCAGTATCGTATCGAAGTTGCTATGAAAAATCAAGGTCACGCTGTAAGCTAATTTTTTTCTAATTTTAGGTGATGTTTATACTGTGCTGTCAACTTTGCTCAAATTTGATGTGCCATATTGGGGAAACAAAAGTGCCGGAATTAGACCCAGAAACAGATACAAAGTTTCAAAACTGTAACCTTCAAACTCCTTGCCCAACCACTTTCTAAAGGGAAAACGTTTTATAAAAAACTCTCACCTCATTTTATATGTAGTATCGATATTTTGGGTATCGAGTGTTTTTAATTCGATATTTGTGGCTACCCGATTTTTTTAGAGGGGTTGCTTTGAATGAGTGCCCAATCGGTACACCCGGTTCAAAATCGTGTCCCTAAGGATTCTAGGACACTTAGAAAATTAAATATTTCAAAGGTTGCACAGCCCAACAAAGTTCACAATGTCGAGTAAAACGACAAAGTTTTATCTGGCATAGCCTTTAGTTTTTATTCAGCTTCTGTACACACCACGTATGTTATGTATAATAAATTTTATTTTTCAGTGTCCGATTGGCGGTAGAGGCCAAAACTTATGACACACATTTTGAATAGTTCCATCATTTATTAACTAAAGAAGACTTGAATGTTTTTTCGAGGCATTATTTTGAATATGTCGAAAAATATGTATATAAAAATTTTCTTTCATTTGTCTTAAAAAAACTCTGCGTCATGAAAAACTCTACTTTTTTTTGGAGTATTTTCAATATTATTCAGCCAGGTAATATAAAGCATATGCATAGCTCCATTCTGTCGCAAATATTTTGTTGCCGAATAATTTATAATGGCTAAAGTTAAGATTGAATGCTTCAAATATGTTAAGCCTTTGAATACATAAAAAAAATATTTCATAAAATAAGTTAAATTTTATTTCCAGTTGCATAACATTTCAATTCGGCCATGATGGGATTGCAATTTTCGATAATAAAATTAGCTGGTAATAAAATTTATCGCACAAACGTTGATCCATAACCGTCTTTATACCATGTTCACACGCCAATGAAAACGAGTTGTTTTCAATAATAAATATGACCGTCCAGATAGGAATTCCTTTTTACTAGCAATGACATTTCTCAATTTATTTACCTTTTTTGATTTAAGGCAATCCGGTAACGAAATGCCGTGCCGCTTTTTATAAATATTTTAGTTTTTATTCAATCCGATTTTTTCTTATTATTGTTTTTATTCCGTTTTCTAAACCACTGACGGTAAATCCTCGATTTTTTGGCAAAAAATTATCGATTACTGAGTTGCTTATGAAAACACAATGAAAATTTTGATGTTTATCGTAATAAAGTTAGACAGTTTTTGCAGGGCGAACTTGTTTTCATAGAATATCACGAATAAATAATAAACAACTGGTTTTCGTTGTCATGGGGACTTGGTATTAGATGAGAAATGTTTTTAATTCGCCAATAAGAATTTTTCACAAGGTTTATTTTTTACGTAGCTTTATAATTGTTAGGTAGGACAAATATTTTTTCAGTTGTCAATAAAAGTAATATTTGTCTGTTGTCAATGAAGGTTGTTTCCCATTTCTTACCTTTATTTTTAACATTTTTTACACGTTGTAAGATAAGAATGTTGTTGAAGATGGAAATGGATAAATGTACTGAAAGTGAAAATGAAGATAAAATTTAAAATAAAGATAAAGATAAATTATAAGATAAAAATACAGAAAAGGGTAAAAATGTAATAACTCTTATCAAACAACGTCAAAATAAACTCTGGTAACGCAAAAAAAAAAAAAAAACGTTGGGCAATAAGTGTTATCTGGTAATGGAAAAATAATTATCCTGCATAACAGTTATCCGGCAACAGAAAATATAAAACTCAACTTTTATGTATAACTCTTAACGGCGAAATAAAAAGTATTTCTCACCTAGTAACTGTTATGAAACAAATGTTTCGTTAAATTTCTGAAATCGATAGACGTTTTCAATATTTTAATTCGAGATAACAGTTATTTTTGGGCTCTACAAAAAAATTCCAAATTAAGGCAAAAATCAACATTTTTTGGTGAGGGCACTTAATGTACATATATAATCGTGTGCATATGTATGTGTTTGATGTTAATTGGAATTGTAAATTTTTAATGCGATTTGCTTTATTTATTATTTAAATCTTTCATTTCCGCTTACAGATCACCGATGAGATTAAAAGCAACAACAAGAACGACTTAAACAAGCATTTATGTTGCAATTTATCTAAAAATCGCGAATTATAAATAACTAACTACGGAAAAGCGGAAGTCATTAATTAACGAACGGGGGGGAAGAGAATATCCACACATTCACAATCAGGCCAAGAATACAAATTTTGATGAGATCATAAAAAGGATGTATTTAATTATTATTAAATTAGGAATTGATAAATTAGTCAATATATTATATTTACAATATGTGTATATGTAACTTTTCGAATAATACACAAAGAACACTAACATTACATATTTAAAGAAGAAGGAAATAAATATTAAAAGGTTAATGTGAAAAACTGAAAATGGAAGTAATATGAGATGAGTACATATATTAATACGAATCATAAATACGTGCATATGTACATACAGATATATATTTAAAATTTAATTGAAAGTATGTTAATTTATTTTATATATTATCAGTTGCAATCCATAGCATAAAAATATGCATTAATATACTATTGTTGGCAATAAAAAGCAGTAATAAAGTAATCATAATGAAATTTAATACAAATAATATTTAAAACAAAAAAATGAATCTAAACCATCGTTTAACCAAATTATTCTAATCATCACGGTGCAGCTATTTTATGTTCCTCTATTATTTTAATATTAACATATAATGAAATAAAATAAAAGTTTCAAAACATTTTCAAACTCGAAATATAAAACATTGCATATATGAAGGAAAATAAGTGTTTGAAGTTATTAAATGCAAATTGTAATTACTGAAAATTAATAAAAATTTAATATACACATTTTTAAACAAATCGCACAGT
Organism: Anomoia purmunda; assembly: GCA_951828415.1. Taxonomy (NCBI): domain Eukaryota; kingdom Metazoa; phylum Arthropoda; class Insecta; order Diptera; family Tephritidae; genus Anomoia; species Anomoia purmunda. The sequence goes on from OX639995.1 coordinate 24,147,716, forward strand.
AACTTTCAAATCAATGGAGATTCAAACTTTGCTACTACTAAAAAATGAGACCTGGACTATTAAGCAACTATCATTTATACCCAGATATAAAGACAGTGTCGGACAATTTAATAGGGTCACAATATTTTTACAAGTTTTGGCGATTTTCTTTTGTTTGTTTAATGTTTTTTAATTTTTTATAAAAAATATAGCTCATCCACATTTCAAACTCTGTTTAAAAAATAGGAAAATTTTACAAAATTTCATCAGATTTTTAAAATTTGTAATAAGAATTTTTATAGAACTTCTAAGTGTTCAGTTTTATTGCTCTTTAAATTTTTAGTATATAAGTAATAATGTGAAAGTTCCAACTATTTGAAAATTTCTTTTCATTTTTGAATTTTTTTTGGGTCGGTGCCAGTCATTTTCTCCCATACAAAAAAACAACTTGTCGAACTTTATGGAAAAAATGGATGACACCGTCAGCAAAAAAATTATCAAACATGATTGAAAATTTTCAGCTAATTGAAAATTGCATTTTATCATATTAAAACTTAATGGACTATAAAACTGCATACCAGAATTGTTTCTACAAATTCTGATTAAAAAGTTTGAAATTTATATCAAACTTTGCAGAATTTTTCAAATTTTTGCACAAAGTTTGAAATTTAGATCTACGTAGTTTCCGTTAGGAAATTATCTATACTTATATAAAAAATTTATTAACATTAAACAAATAGAAGGAAACTAATCAAAACTTGACAAAATTTCATGACTCCATTAAGTTGTCCGGCACTGTATATTTCTAATATTATATAATTTAACTTAACGAATGAAACAAAAAAAATCAAAAATTCAACTATCGTTTTTATACCAATTTTTTGCTTAATTTCAAATTTCATACCTCTTTAGTTCTATATTAAAAACTGCAAAATATCTATCAATTAGAATTTCAAAAAATATATAGATATAGTGAACATGTAGCGTTAATATTTCTAGACCCTCAGGCGTTTGTTTAATTTTGTATTTGTTTTTTTTGTGGGTTTGTCATAAGATATTTTAATAAAAACTTATTAATAGCGAAATTGAAGCATTTGAGAATTTTTTTCTTGTAAACTAACAATGATAGCATTGATGTATGCGTTAGTTTAAAAGTATTTTAATAAATGCCAAAGTAAAATTGTAAATTAGCAAAAAATTTTATTGCATTGAGATGTACCACGTACCTTACCTTAAAACAAGAAAATAAGTTAATTTATACATAATGAATGCGAAGGTAGTTTAAAATTTACAAAAAGAAAACAAAAAAAAAACATAGCATGTGTATCTAAAATTAAAGAAACTACATATATTGTCTTCTATGAATTTTTTCGACCGTTCTAGTAGAGCATAAAGTTATAAAAAAATAGTTTATAAAATGTTATTTCTATTATATGATTAAGATTTAAAAAGTTTGAAAATTATGATATGGAAAAATAAATAGCGTACTTCGATGCTATAAGTTCAAAATAGTGGGAGTTAATAGTGTGAAAAAAACAATTTATTAATTGTTTAATTTTTTTCTATTTCTTTTGCGGTATAATGGAAATTTTTAATGATACTTTATGTTACCAACGTAAATTTGTCGTCGCTTATATTCGTGTCAAGTACATAAAGTCAGAAATATAATTTACTAGCTTATTAAACGCTAAGCTGAAAAGCGCACGTTGTGCAACAAGCCTAAGTGATATAAATTTAAATGAACAAAAGATTTCGACGAGTACTCAAACGATGTGTTACTTCGTCACGAATATTAAACGAAATGTACCACCGAAGATGGCACAGCGCCGAAACTGGCTTGTCTCCAAATCAAATTTGACAATGGATCTGTTGAAATCTTTCCCATATACATATATCCATTTTGTTCAACTCAATTTTACTAGATGGCAAAAAAAAAAACAGTATGCGGGTCCTAACATCATTTTAGGAGTTTCTTTTAAATAGATCAGACCTAAACGTATTCCTCTTACCCAAACCATTTCGATTGACTCTCTCCATAAAGACGAAAAATCGTAAATTTTTACAAATTAATATGCAAAATTTCCCCACTGCTTTAACTGATCATTTGTAAATCAGATTTATGAATCTGATCATCATTTGTTCATTGTTTCTCACCCCCTAACGCTTTTGAAAAATTAAAAGGATTTTTTGTATACAAATTTCGCAAATATGATCCCATATATTCTTACCATTAATTTCGACAGTTTTGTGTCGTTAGAGACGTAACAGATGACGAAAGAATAAGGAAAAATATGATAAAACCAAATATAATTAAAATATAGAATTTGAAATATCCTATAGTTAATGTGGCGAAACGGGTGTAAAATTCGAATTCCGGAACTCATTCCATATATGAATCATCTAAAATAATATCATAATCGATTTTCAAGATGTGCAGTGTTCTTATTGCAATTAAAAAGATAATTTTTGTAAGATAATGTCTTCCCGTTCAAGATTTCCAGATTTTGCACAAACAAAATCTCAACGACTAAATGTCCTATACCCAAGAGAATTTTTGTAAGCAACTTAGGCGCTCTGTCAATCAGAATTTTAGGATTCTCGATAATTCACGAAAACTGTCAAATCATCAAAAGTGTTGAATTTGCAAGCAAAATCTGTAAATTGGGAAACCATTTTTTTTTGACAAGAAATGTCAACATGTTTACACTTTACAATTTTGTATTACCTCTTTCAATTGATAGAAAAGTTCTATGGTGAAAAAACTTTTTACTATGGTGAGAAAATTTTACATTTCTGCTGCTTAAAATTTTTGGCAGTTCCTTTGATGCAGACGAAGAATAGCGATTTAAGCCAGTAATTAAATGCAGCAATTATAGAGCAAAAAATACTGATTTTAATTCCATTGGAACTGTAATTCATACATTTATTAGACGTTTTAGCATTATTAAAAGAAAAAACCCACCAATACCGTCTTTTTGTTGGTTATGCTTGCTGTCAAATTTCACACTATCCCTTGCTTTTTTATTCACCCCATAGTTGTCAAAAATTTACTTTCCAAAGAACTTTTCTATCAATTGGCACTGCCCAATTTAAAAAACAAAAATATTTTCGCGAATAAAGTAGGAAAAATGACAGAAATAAATCTTAAATGGATGGCGAAGTTCTTAATATATGTAGGCATGCAGAAACCCATTCAAAAATACTGGAGCCCCTTGTTGAATTGACAAGCAATAGGTTACCGCATGTCGCGCCAAGTCATCCGTTTTAGACGTAATTAAAGTACATAGAATTAAAACTATATTGTATGTTTGCAGATAACTCTAAGCATACTATGTCAAACTTACATGAATTTAGAGAATTCATAGTTTCCAAAAGTCGCTGGACGACAATGTCTAACATAGTAGGAAATGTTTAGTGCAACACTTCGTTGTTATTAGCAGGAAATAGTGACAATTGTGTGTTTATTTGTAAATAAATAATAAATCAATGTAAAGTTTAATTTTATTAAAAACCAAAAAAATATATAGTACATATAGTACATATGTATGTACATAAGTAATCGTACGAACAATCAATGTTAAAAATTTTACTTATTCATAAAAGGTTAAATAATTAAATGGAGATTAAATATAAAAAAATAAAAAGTTTTGCATTTATAACTACATATTTAACTTCCAAATAAATCATAAACAATTTGTGTGTTTATTTTTTTTCAAATTAAATTTAGCGATATCATATACAAAAGCGTATACATATGTATGTACTTTTACAATGTATATGTAAATGTATGTTGCAAAACATTTTAGGAAATAAATACAATAATTAAAAACGCAAAAGCAATTTAAATAAAAATATATTTCTCAATTGATTGCAATATTATCGTAAACTTATAATATAGTATATAAATATGTATGCATGTTCGAAAGATATTTTCGATTAATACTTATGTAATACACGAAAAAATTATAAATGTTTATGTGTACAAAAAACAAAACTCAACTCGAATTAACAGTTATTTATAAGAATGATCACATACGAACGTCATCAACGGAGTCACATTACGGGGGTGCTGATCAGAAGAAAGCGAACGTCTAACCACAACAACAACAATTCACGAGCAAATCACATTAAAATGCATATTTTTATGATTACATTCATATTGCATTTGTGAAGATACACAAAAAAAAATTATGAATTACGTAAAGTATACGTAGAATCTTTTCTTATTATTAAACAAACTTTGAATGTGAAACAAATAAATGATACATATATTAATAAAAATTATGATACAGAAATACTATAATTAATATACTTACATATAGCAAGTGTTAGTAATATTGGTTATAAATAAGTTATTTAAATCTATTCGCTGTTAGAACGATGATAGCGAGACAAAATGGCGTCTGAATAAATAAACCTTAACGGAAGTAAAATCTGTAATTTCATTATACATTGAAAGGATAAATGTGATTTTATTTTTCAGTTACAAATAATATTTAACTATTAAAGAAAATTAAACACCACTTAAATTAAAAACGAATTAACTTGATTAAATAAGGGATGTGAAATGGGAATGGCACCACGATCACTCTTCGACGTGTACAAAAATGAGCGTGCACAAAAATGGGCAAAAATTTCTATATTTCAAAATAAATATATCGATTTTATTGTTATAAAATAATGGACGCCCTGCAAAAAGTGACTACCCATATCGAAAATAAGTTATCAATTGTACATGCACACATTCCTGCATACAACAAAAAAAAGTGTTTCAATGTTTGCGGAGTATTACAAGAAAATAAAGAAGTCTGTGAATTCATTTCCATAAATGCAAAAAAGCGAAGAAGAGAAGTGGTCAGTTGATACCCGATGCCCATACCAAACTAACCGCCAAACTGAGCATTACTTTGAGTTAATTTTCCCTCAAATTATAATAGCTATATCTCAGACTTCTTGCAGGGATTTTTGATCTCTGAATATCGAAATTAGATATATGTATATTTCTGAATATTTATGCCGAGCTCAATTTGATTCTATTTGAAGGTAACTGTGTATAATAACCCTTTATAATATGTGAACGCAACCAAAAAATTCCATTATGGATCCCGGTCTCTCTGGTGTAAACCTGTGTGCCAAATGAGTTTACTTATTTCCCTATCGAATATACTTTAAGTAATTGCGCCTTGAGGTAAAAATATCGATATCTCCAAATTTCAATATTATTACTCTGCATATACTGGCATTGCCATTGGCCAATATGCCTACGTGTTTTTGCTCAAATTTGCCACTTCCTTCTTTTCTCAAATACCTTTTGTCGACGGGGCTGACAGAAAATGTAAGTATGTATGGTTATAATGAGTCCGCATTTTTCTACATCAGCTGTTCAAATGCAAGGAGTCGCTGTCGTTAAATAAAATTTTCAAGTCGCTGGCGACAAAGTTACAAATGTTGAATGCCGTGCTGATAATGCGATGTCGTTCTCTATGTGTTTGCACAAACCAAATTTGTTCAACCAAGTTAATTCATACAAAGTGGTGTTCAACAAGCAGCTGACTGGATTCACTTGCAGTACTGAATGATAAAAGTATGTGTTTGTTGTAAATCTCTCCGATTCTCACTGTCATTGCGCGTGTTTTTTGGTAGTCTAAATTTTTGTTGTTGCACGTTCAACACCAACTGGTTTAAATCATACCTTGCGTTCAACCAAAAAAGGATTCAACCAAGGTGAATTCATATAAGGTAGGATCGATTTTCCAACAAGAAAATTCACATGTATTTCGTTTTCACTTCTACGGTCTCAGTCGTCAAACTTTATATGTATTTTGTTTTTGCTTTCATGGCGTCAGCTTTCAAAGGCGTAAGAGCAAACCCAAATGCAAGTAATTTGACGTTTCTAGCCGTGAGCCGAACTAACTCAGCTGTTAATTTAACCTGATATGAATTTACTTTGAATTCACTGAAATTACCCCTGTGAGCGTTTCATAACCACTTGTTTCAAAGACCATACAGGTCCGTCAGATAAAAAGCGTTGTGTCCGAAACTATTATTCTTTTCATTACGCGCTAGTTCCACGTAATGACATTATATGCGAAGAAAATTATTCAGTTTTTTCCTCTCTTAGTTTTTTGCGTATTGAAATTATACAAAATTGTTAGATATAGTAATTTATGTCGCGCTTTAGCAGGTTAGTAAAATCTGCTCAGAGAACGTACATTAAATTATTAATTTAATAATATACGTTCTCTGGATCTGCTGATGCTTTTTTAAAGTCGTGCGCCCTCTGCTTTACAAATTCCGCATTGTTTCGTTTCGTTTTCATATATTACTGATTTTCATTTACCTGTAACAGCGTTACGAATATAATTCCTGCTTCTGTCAATAACATCAGTTCTATTAGTAAAATCTGTTGGGAAAAATACATCTGGTGTTTAATTTTTAATTTAATAACATTAAAATATAATGAGAAAATGTGTTTTGCTTAAAGTGGATTAAAAATATATGGAATTATAGGAAGTTTCCGAACTTTGTGATCGTTTAATCAATGCATTGTGAGTGTTGTGCAATTGTAGACAATATCTGTGAACGCCTTGGTTTGGAGAATAGAATGAAAATATTATATTTGCAATTAAAATAATAATCCTTAAAAAGATTGGCGTGTTGGATTTTTGCATTAAAACTAAACCGTGACCGCTGTATGCAGTAATTGTGAAGGTAAATTATAGCAAATTGAAAATTGCTCTTTATATTGGGGAAGTTGGCAGTGGCTTGGCGGACCCTTCTGAATCCAAATCGTATCAGTTCATTCACAAATCGTCATAGTAAACACATACGCATTTACATATGTGTGCATGTATAGGTAAGTACATATGTGCATATTCACCTACACTTGTGATTGGATTCGCCGCTGCACCCCGTTACCTTCGCTTTAGGTACCGAGGAGATTCAAAACAAAAACAGGTTTTTTTTCTAATACCCTCTACATACGTGTTTAGTAATAAGTGCATATAGAAATGTATATGTATATATGTATTAATTTGCGTAAATAAATATTGCATTCTGTCCCACTTCGGTTTTTCAAGGCAGAACTTTAGTATTTACAAATGTACATCCATATATATAAATTAAGGTATGTTTGTTTGTTGGAGGTATATTCCTTCACAATGCTGGCAAAACCAGCCAAATTCTGGTTTTCTCGTACCGTTCAATATAACTCTCGCGTATTGAACTATTTACTGTCATAGTTACTTCTGTTTTATTAAGATTTTTATAGCCAATTAATTTCAACAACAAAGTTAAAAACACCAATCTAGAAGTGACATATGTACATATGTATGTACATACATATTCAATATTTAGTAGGCACACATTTTTTGCTTTCTCAACTTAAAATGTTTATGTATCGTTGCATTTTTCATTTTGGTGTGAGTTATTAGATTTTTCGTTATGTGAATCGTCAGCATCCGCATTCCGTGCATATTGCAATATCTAAAAACTAGTTCATGGTTGTTAAATGCATTTTACCTAACTAGATACATACATACATACATATTTAAAATTATTGGCGCTTAGGCACAGTCAAAATAAAGTCATTTTTAAAGTATATAGCTTAATTTGCCAGATAGCATATTCAAAATTGTTTACTATGGCGAAAAACTTTATCGTGACATTAAAATCGTAAGGCAAAGCATCTAATAAAATTCAAATGTCTATGTATGTACCTGCCGTTCGCTGAAAAAGTTAAACTTAAAATATGTATGTTCATACATACATACATATTTCTTTATACATACATACATCCAAGTAGATATGACTATGTGTTGACGAATTATAAAATACCACAACGTAAACCAACTGTAAAATCTACAGTAATTTGTCAACAAAATTACAGTAGGTATCTAAACGATGATCTGAAGTCCGTGAGTTAGTGCCAATTTTTAGGATTACTTTGTCCTATATGAGTAAGAATAAAACTACCGAGTTTTAGAATATTCGGTAACTTAATTTGTTTATATAAACATAATTGCGAGGAATGCTCGATACGTTTTCCAATTATGCAGTAAAGATAACACGGTAATTAGTTGTTGAAAATAGCATTAATATTTTTCAAAATAGTCTCCATGAGGATCAACAAATGTTAGTAGTCGTAAAACTATTTCTTTTAGCATCCTTGCTATTTGACTCCCAGGCAAGTGGTACCTCCAAACCCTGTGTTTTAAATGAATGTACAAAATGCCATCATTAGGTGCGAATATTCTGTGGATAACTAATTAATTAGCAAGTCAATTCTGAATAGAACCAACTGGGGAATTTTTCTCCCTTTCCATGTTAAAGCAATGGGGCAGTTTCCTCGGGGGTTTCTATTCAGAATAGGACTGTAGATGTTTCAATAAGTAAAATGGTGGGATGTTTGAGCCGCCGATAATTAAGAGGTCGCATTGCAAACAAATAGTGGGTTTCGCCGATCTAAAAAGCGTCAGATCCAGCAAAAATACCTACTACAATCTCTGGCAGATGGAGCCACATAATCTCATATGCCGATGATTGCTCGATAATGGCCACCGGCCTATACGGATATCTCTCCCACCTTGCCCGTTTCTTCACTGGCGTTGTCTCCTACAAAGTCCTCGGCCACCCTCTTTGCCACGTGGACGAAGGACGTCAGGCTGGATCTTATCATCCATGCCCATGGTACCCCCATTCCGACGGTTAATCACCCAAGGATTTTGGGGGTTATTTTTGACAGCCTGCTCTCCTTCTCTGCGCACACTACCACAATCGCCAACAAAGTACAGAGACCCAATAATACTCTCAAGTCGCTTGCCGGCAGCACTTGGGGCAAAGACAAAGAAACGTTGTCGGCAACTTACGAGGCGATTGGTCGGCGGTAATAAATTGTACTGCGCCAGTGTTGTCGCCGGGAACCAGTAGGACACAATAGAATAAGCTGCACACCTGCCAGAACCGCACACTCCGCAAACTGGCGGGATGCCTGCTTATGTCGCCTGAGGAACACGTACACCAAGAGGTGAAGGTGCACAACCTCGTGCTCAGCCAGCAGTTCCCTGCTGTGTGTCACCGTTTGGGGCACCCAAATAGGCATCTGCTTGTAGATGACCCACCTCCCAGGCACATCAGAAGGCACCTGCTTGAACTGAAGGACAAGATTCAGCCACACGGCAGGTCCTTAGCAACATCCACAACGATACTGTCACTACCACCATCGACTTTCGCCTTATCAATGCTCCTATTCATATGCCCTCTCAAGCCATCTCATCTAATCCCCCTCTCCCTCTGGTTCGACCCCGTCGAAAAGAAACATACGCATCTAACACCTCTCTCTCTCTGGCCCAACCCCATCGAACAGCTTGGTTTTTTGGACCTACCGTTAGATGACCTCCATGATAACTCTTAGGGGATAAACCGATATTTGAAGTGCTTAGTATAGCTGCTACAACAACAACAAAAACAACAGGTCATATTGCAAACATCAGTCTCAACAGGGATGTTACCGTACGGATAATACCTGCCGATACTTTCGAGAGGCTAAGCAACCTCCTAGATACATTTGGAGCCATCTCATGGAGATGAAGGACGAGGGTACAGTTGTTTTGCCAAAAGCATCTACTTATTCGAATTACTTTTAGTGTGAAACACTTACATTGTTTGAGTTAACTTTGAAGACCCGCTTAGTGGAGTACTACTTAGTTTTTGTTTCACAGTAGCTGATGTTGGTCGACCCTCGCGTGGATATTCGCTGAGCGCACTACAAGCTCTCTGATTCCAATTACCCGCGTCAAATTTGCATCGAACGAAAAGATTTCGTTGATACAAAATTTTTAATACATAATTTCTACCTTCATCATGTTCTTATTTTGGCGAATATGTTCTAAAAGGGTTAAATTTACCCTAATTTCTCTTTTGAGTTTTGTTTTTGTTTTGTTTAGGAAAATTGTGATAATGAATAACGTCATTATTTTATGTCTTCTTTCTATCTGGATAATGTGACAGCTCTTTTCCACAGGAAATCTTGACAGAAATCAGTATCGTATCTCTGCGGAATGAATTCATACTTGCTCAACGTTGGGAAATAATGCGAAAAAAAGGGACAAAGATTAGTCTCATTGATTATATCTTCAGAGGAAGCGTATTTTCATTTCGGCAGCTATGCGCGATGACACCAATGACTAATTTTTCCTTGAAACCCCTGCTGTAAGCGCTATTTTTGTCGATGGTATCGCTACACGATTTTTTTAATATACATATATAGATTTGCTCTTTAGTTTACTGTTTTTTTTTGTTTTATTTAAAAATAAAAAACTTTATGGACTACCCTCAAAGTATAAGGAACATTTTGTTTGTATGAAAAAAGAATACTGGAGTGAGAAAATTGAATAACTTCCAATATTTCAGTGAATAACGTGTTTTAAATATTCCAAAGTGTAAACATTCTGATTTATTAGCAGAGATTTAATAAATAAAACTGCAAATTCCTAAAAAACGTGGCTGTTTTTCCTGATTTGTGAAAAAAGCTTTGTCTAGTTGAAGTGGAGAATTGTCAAACTCGGCAAAACCAAAGTAGCGTTACATCTAAACGCGTCACCTTCTGCATTCAGTACACCGTGGAATGAATTCATTACAAAAACTTATTAACTGTTTGTAATCAAACCAAGCCGGCGAAAAAATTTAGATTTCGTATACATTTCGCGGACTTCTTTATGTTCATAGGATCAAATCAGAAATAGTATTTTGAACTTCTAACAGGCAACGTACATACTATTTATAGTAAAAAATGCTCAATTTCCCTGCTCAGTAGGAAGTTTTGCTTCAGCGTTATTCTGAGTTACGCCCGAAAAAAAATTCGCACGTAATTTTTTCATCCGCCCGAAGTGAATACGCTTATTATGAGTTCCGCCCGAAATAAATTCCACTTCGAAATAGCTAGGGAAATGCGAAAATTGAAATCACAACTCTGTGCTTTGTTTGCAAAGTTGTGCTTTGTTTGCAAAGTTTAAAATTGAGAAAAGTCAATAACAATAATTTAATCATTTAGGTCCCTGTTTAAATCAAATTTAATAAAAGGGCACATTTAGCTAATTGACTATTGGATTCACTCATATTTTGTTATACTCGTAGGAAAATCTTTTTTATGCTTTGCTTGAATATAATGACTACGTCAAACCTTGCAATGCACAACTATTATTATGAACACTCCTGTATATATTAGCCTCTAAACTCTATACATACATCACTTCGGACGAAACAATAGTTTTCTCTTCTAAACTATACAATACATAATATGTACTATAATCTAAAAATTGTATACAAATATACGTATGTAAATACTAAATATCTGCACCCAGTAACCAAAACGTTTTCATTCACTATTTCAGTGAACCCGACGAAATGGCGTAATACCAATGGGTATTGGAACCCTAATACAATCGAAATCCGTGCAAGATAGTAGTAAACTGCTTAACACTTTGATTATTGCCTTTAAATTAGGTTGTAATCACTTAATTAAATAGGGCTATAACCGCCTAAGCGATTTTGGCCGAGTTCAACGAATGGCGCCTTTTTCCTGCTAACTGGCGCCACTTGGCAATACCAAGTGCCGTTAAGTCCTTTTCCTTCCAATGCAGAGGAGGCCTTTCACTTCCTCTACCACCACTAGCTGGTAACGCGTTGAATACTTTCAGGGCTGCAGTATTTTCATCCATTCGCACGACATGTCCCAGCCAAAGTAGCCGCTGTATTTTATTTAATTCGCTGGACTATGTCTATGTCGCGGTAAAGCTCATACAGCGCATCGTTCCATCTTCTACGGCATTCGCCGCCGCAAACACTTAAAGATCCATAAATCTTATAGAGAATCTTTCTCCTCTCGAATACTCCTTGGTTCTCATCCGATGCTGACAATGCCCACGCTTCAGCGCCATACAACAGCACGGGCATGATGAGAGACTTCTATTGTGTGGTTTTGGTTCGCCGAGAGATAGCTTAGCTCAAAATAGCACTTGATGGCAATAGAGATTCTACGTTGGATTTCCAGGCTCACATTATTGTAGATGTTAATGGTGGTTATGAGATAGACAAACTCCTCGACTTTTTAGAAATTTTCTGACTGTTTATTTGATGACAGGAGGTACTTAGTTTTGCCGTCGTTCACCTCCATCATCAGCATACGCCAGAAGTTGTACGCTCTAATAAAATATAGTTCAACTCTACAGTTTGAATTATCTTTTCTAACATAAGGCTAAAGAAATCGCAGGAAAGAGAGTGACCCTGTCTGAAACTTCGTTTGGTTTTAAACGGCTAGGAGAGGTCTTTCCCGATTCTGACGGAGCTGGTGGTGTTGCTCAGCGTCATTTTGCATAGCCATATTTATTTTGTTGGGATACCAAATTAAGACATTGCAGCAAATAGGCAGCTTCCTCTTGTGCTACCGAAAACGGGTTTGAAGTCGACAAAAAGATGGTGTGTGTCTATTCTTTTTTCTCTAGTCTTTTCCAAGATTTGGCGTATCGCGAATATTTGGACGATGGTAGATTTGCCAGGTCTAAAGCCACACAGCCATAGGTCCAATCAGTTCGTTCATGGTGGGCTTCAGTCGTTCCCACAATACGCTCGACATAACCTTATAAGCTATGCTAAGAAGACTGATCCCGCGGTAGTTGGTGCATATTGCAGGATCGCTCTTTTTTTGTGGAATGGGCAGAGTACACTTAAATTCCAATCAGCAGGCATGCATTCGTCCGACCATATTTTGGTAAATGAGCCGATGCATGCACTTTACTAGCGTCTTGCCGCTGCATATGAATAGCTCTGCTGGCAGTCCGTCAGCACCAGCGGCCTTATTGGTTTTTAGCCGCGCTATTGCCGTTCGAGCTTCATCCAAGTCGGGTAACAGTACTTCGACTCCGTCTTCATTGCTTTGAGGTTCGAGTTCTTCATCTTCGATGTTTTCCGCGCCACTACCATTAAGTAGCGTGAATAAGTGCTCCACAGTTTGAGTGTACTCTGGATGTTGGTCATCAGATCGCCGTTTTCATTCTTACAGGAAATTGTCTCGGTCTTGAAACCTTCTGTAAGACGCCGTACCTTCTGATACGTAGAATTTTCGGGCGTTTTTCTTACCGACTAGCGTTTTTTAATTATATTTTGTTAATAAATGCAGGGTGTTTTTTAGACGTGTGGTTTTCAATGAGGCAATACTTAACAGTTGTTACTTGATTTATACTCAGTTTGGTTTGCCATTTGCAAATCGTGCAAATTTGTTACCAAAATAATGGTTTGATTCGCGCGACACATCGCGCGCTGCTTCCAATATTCGGTCGACATAATTGCCGTGCAGAGTCGGTAATTTGAGCAATTATGGATCGAACGAGTGCATCCGTCATCGCGCGCAACAATTGGAACTGTGCCCATTCAGTATGGAAGAATCTTGGTTTGTGGGCTTCCAAAATTCAACTCGTGCAAAAATTGAAGTCGAAAGACTACCAAGCGCGTCGCACGTTCGATGAATGGGCAAAAAACATGATGACCACCGATCCCAACTTGCACAAGAAAAATTTGTTCAGCGATGTAACTCACTTTTGTTTGAATGGGTACGTTAGTAAACAAAATTATCGCATTTGGAGTGTTGCTAATCCACAAGCCATTGTTGGGGCGCCGTTACATTCTCAAAAAGTCATTGTTTGGTGTGCTCTATGGGCAGAGGGAATCATTGGTCCATATCTCTTCAAAATTGAAGCGGGCCATAATGTTACAGTCAATGAGGAACGCTTAGAGCCATGATTAATGACTTTTTCGTGCCTGAATTGGAGGATGTTGATGTCGACGACGTTTGGTTCCAACAAGACGGCGCTACATGCCATACAGCCAACGAAACAATAAATTTATTGAAGGAAACTTTTAGTGAGCGGATTATCTCGGGACGTGGATCTATTGCGTGGTCTTCAAGACCGTGCCATTTAACACCGCTGGACTATTTTTTTGGGGTTATGTGAAGTCGCTTTTGCCTACGCACAAAAGACGCCTTGGAAGAGAATATTCGGCGCATTTTTGCTGGCATACGGCCTCTTTTGCTGCAAAAAGTGGTAGAAAATTGGGTCTCTCGGCTGGAATTTATTCGAGCCAGCCGCGGCGGTCGCTTCCCCGAAATCATTTTTAGAACATAATGACAAACCCTTATCTCTATAATAAAGCTAAGTTCTTGGCCATAGCATTAAATTACATGCGTTTTCGTCTTGAAAACCACATGTCTAAAAAACACCCTTTATCAAGTTATATTATATACATATGATGGTCTATAGTAGGAATTTTGAGAATTAATTTTGATTGTTGCTTGGGATAATTTTGTAAATTGCTTACATTGTTGTGTTTAAATATGACGTCAATGTTTTTTTGTTCTTTATTTTTTTTTTTTCAAATTACTCACAAATTGACGAACATCTATACACAAAAATAAATACTACCATACTGTACATTTTAATCTGTGTTTACATTCAATTAACGCTGTTGTCGGATATTCGAATGGAAACATATGAAATATAAGTACATATGTACATATGTATGGCTGTGTATGTGTAAGTAAATACACATATTTGTATGTTTGTTAGGTGTATTGATATTTATTTGTATTTACAATGTTAAACACTCGGACAACTTACCAATGAAACTAAGGAAACATATTTAACAGATGTTCACTAATATTCCATCTATCCAATTTCGCAGCACTTTCGATTCACGATATTTTCTTCTCAGTAAATTTTTTTTATCTGTATAAATTAGGAATCTAGCTTAAGAAATAAAGAAATTTAAAATATTACTCATCAATGACCTTGTCAATAAGTATCCAAACACCTGACATTGCATATCCTACTAATATTATATGTATATGCGAAAGTTTGGTTGTGAGTGAGTATGTGAACATGTTTGTTACCTTTTCACGCCGAAACGGCTAGACGGATTTGTATAACATTTTAGCACGGACGTAGCTTGTACCCTGTTAAAAAAGTTAGAGTGAATTAAATAAATACTTTAAATCACATATTGCAATATGACGACTGTACGAATTTGTATAAGATTTGGCACATATGTACATACCTATAGTGCCTGAGATAACGATGGCACAGTCACACAATCACCAGTTTTAACTATTCTTTTCCTTAATTTAATTTAAATATTTTTTTTTTATATAAATATGGTTCATTCTACAGCAAACAGCAGTTAAATCCAATTTTCAAACTTTGTTCGAATGAGGGAAAAATTCAACAGAAGGAAAAGTTGTTGTAGGCTCTGTCAACATTTAGTGCATATAAATTCCAGGTTCGTATGGCATTTACCCCCTTCTGCAGTAGGGTATTTCCCCGATATCTGGGCTTACTGCTTGCTCATATTCCACTAATATGGGCTGAGGTGTGGTATTCATACCCAAAGTGTGTTCTCAGTGGGGCCTCAACTCTTTTGGAAAATCTTATTGATTGTCATTTTAGGTATAATTATTTAAGGCTATGTCCCTTATGTGGCAGGTGAATCTACTGTAATTGCAACACACTACCTAACTCAGGACATTGATAAGGTGTTTGAGTACAAACAGATTGCTTTATATGCATTTCTTGATGTTTCAGGTGCTTTCGACATATGTAATGTGAAGCAATAACAACAGTTATGGCTAGGAAAAGCATTCCGAGTATATTAACGTATTGGGTCATAAGTATGTTGAAGGTGCGAACCATTACCTCAAACCTTTGAAGGGAGTAAACAATCAGTAACAGCCACACGTGGTTGTCCTCAAGGCGGGGTATTATCTGCCTTACTATGGACGCTGCCTGTGAATGAACTTACGGTCTGAAAAGAGATTGTCGCTAAACTCATTGAAATCCAGCATGGTTTCCTTCACCAAAAGAAGGATGATTAATTTAACCAAACCCACATTGGCGCAACCGAAATTGTGTTTCCAAGGGAGGTGGAATGTCTGGTTAAAACACTCAACTGGAAGTCGTCAGGTGTGATTAGCAATATAGTCACAATATGGCTTTCCATGCCTTTCAAAGGTTTTTTTGTAAAACATGGAATCTCATCTAAAACATGGTAAATATCACCTGATTGACTTATTCAGTCATTCAACACTGTGATAAAGCCGATTTTAACTCATGCGGCACTGATCTGGTGGCCCAAGGTTAAGAAAGTTGGCGCTCCACCGTATGGTTCATAACAGGCATTCCCTCCTCTCAATTTCCATCGAGGAGGCTTGTTTGGAAGCTTTGCGCTTACTCTACACACGTAACTAGCATGAAGAGTGGCGATTTTCGGAGTCATATGGGAATTCATATCCCGTTTCTTGAGAATTTATCCTTCAATAATCACTACAAAATATTAATTCCTGAAAGGACCTGGATTACGGTTGAAGGTGATAACATATACAGGGGTTTTCAATAGGAATGCTACAACAGTTTTTTTAAATAAAACAAAAACGTTTTGGGATATGAATGAAATTCTTTATTCCTGTGAAAGTACATTCGATGCCATTATGTATGGAACTCGATTTCTTTTGCATGGGCACCACGGGCACGCTTGCAGAAGTCCAGACGCTGAACCCAATTTTCGACGGTTTTCAAGCATAAATCGGCCGATACTGCTGCAATTTCACGTTCGATATTCGTACGAAGTTCATCAATCGTCGCTGGCTTGTTGGCATAGACCATAGAAATAGTCTAGCCATTCAGCCAGAAATGACGACGACCATAAATTGGACAGGGTAACTGAAATTATACTATTATACTAGTGAATGAGAAATACGTTTCTGAAAAATGGTTCCGCTAGGTGGCGCTAGAGTCGATTAAAAAAAAAAAATCCGTATTTATGTTTCAATATTGATGATAGTGGAAAGATATGCTGCTGAAGCGAAAATATATAGTTTTATGAAAAATAAGAGAGTTGTTCAGAAAATATCTATCAACCGATTTTAATGAAATTAGAAACATCTTAAAGGGGTGCGACGAAAAATCCCTTTCCGCTAGATGGCGATAGAATCGAGTTGTTCGGAAAATTCGTATTTATCGGGCATTTTCTGCATTTCACTCTGAGTGAATGCGCGTTTTGTGCCTATTAAAAACTGCCGTGTAAAGTGAAAATTAATTGCAGAACTGGCCCTTATAGTACAATATCGATGATATGAGAAAAGTATGCAGCAGGTGGATTTTAAATATTTTTCTTTAGATTGAATTGAAAGCCTACATATGTACATATGTAAATCAAAGTATTTATAAAAATTCATTACACGGCCCTGTAGTCGAAATTTTCAGAAAATCCATATTTATGGATAAACTTAGCTCAAATATAATACTCTTTGTGAAGTTAAAAACAATACTCCCTAATCATAGTCGAAATAAAATTGACTCTTAAATTACAATTACAGCTATTTTGGGAAGATATTCCTTTGGAAATTATGTGAAACTGCTACTTTAAAATCAGCTTCGTCTTTATTTTGTCTACTGAGCGTTGTTTTTAAATTCGTCCGAAATGCATTTTTAGCTTTACAAATCTGTTACAAGTATATTCAAAAGTAGTAAGCAACGCAGACAAAGTCGCGGGTGTCAGTTTGCAATTCTGAGTTATAATAAAAAAAAATTAACGAAAAATACTTATGATTCAAAATATTGTAAATCTTGTAAAATAAATCACAAAGTAAAATATTTGAGCTAATAATTCGCTTGATGTATTATTTTAAAGTCTCGTTTATAGCACACGAGTTCAGAGGAATTAAACGCCCATTCTTCAATGGGAGAGCGTCGTTTCACATCACATATAAAATTCCAAGCTATTTTCTCTGAATCTATGTACCTACTATTTATTCTCTAAGAGATAAGTGGAGTGGCTTTATCGTTTGTTTATTTCTATTATTCATTTTAAATATTAGAGTGGGCGTTACGTAATTTTCCCATATCGTCCCTTGCTGACGCGTTTCGTCACTTCAAGTTCATATATGTACTTATGTATGTACATCTGGGCTTATTTGCACAGCATGTTACTTAATTGTTTTGAAGTCTAATCTAGTAAATATTTATACATATATTATATTTTTGCAGTTATCAATGAAGCCAACAAGGCAATATTAAAATCGACTGGAAATTGATACTCATATAAAAAACGCCAAAATGGAACCAAACACCGATGATAATCTTTTAGAGATAATGGACTTGGCGCGTACATTGCGGCAGGAACAACTATTCATACAACAAGAACAAGCTGCGTTTGCGCAATTTACTGAATCGCTGTCGGATAACTCAACGGCCATAACAAAGGTAAACTCGTTGAATTTTATATACTCTTTGCTAACGTTGTGTTCAACAACTTTCGTTTATTTACAATTCATATTCACAGTTGGCTTACATTTGCGCACAACAAAGGCAAAATCTGAACGATTTAATTACTTCACGTCCCGAGGTGGGCCCCATTGTTTGCTGTCGACGTGCAAATAATTATGAAAATGCTAAA
This sequence comes from Anomoia purmunda, assembly GCA_951828415.1. Taxonomy (NCBI): domain Eukaryota; kingdom Metazoa; phylum Arthropoda; class Insecta; order Diptera; family Tephritidae; genus Anomoia; species Anomoia purmunda. Next base: position 24,166,193 of record OX639995.1, read on the forward strand.
TATATTGATGCGAAGAAAGTACTGGACTATGAGGTTAATATTGCTTACTTTATTTATTCATTTATTTTATTTAAATATTTGCGCTTTTTATTTTCATTATATTGAAATGCTTTGTATGCTCTATTTCGCTACAGCATGCCATTTCCTACGAAGAACTTTTTAATCACCTCTATCGTTCACCATATCTGCTTGCACTTTCACTGGCCACTGGCGATCGTATTGCCGAGATAACACCGCAGCACCTCAGCTATGTAATTCACACAATTTCGGCAGGTCTATATGGCAATGCCATTAATACAAAGGATGTGGAAATGGTTTTAAAACTATTGCGAGAACTTATTGAAATACAAATTGTTGTTAGCGAAAATCCACGTAATTTACTACGTGCAAATTCATCGGCGTTTGCGCGTCTATATCATCGTTTGAATGAGTCAATGTTTTCGGCGAAAATATTTCTTACAGCTGCATTGTTTCAACCCATAATGGGTGTGTTGAGTGATATTGATAGTATATTAGATGTGGATCCAAGCAAAGTGGTGGAGAACTTCAGCAACAAAGAGCGCTTGAAACGGTAAAATTGGTTGTTTAAAATTCTAAAAAAAAAACATCACATCTTCGCGGAAAGAGATTAATTTTTATTGTTGTTTTTTTTATTTTTATTTTATGTAAATTTAATTAGCATTTGCTTTAAGCACATTTTTTATATTTTTTATTTTATTTTCTACTAGCAATACTAGCGAATACCCGGCGTACCTTTTTACACCTCAAAAAGTATAACGTTTTAAATTTTATGTGTTAGTGTACTCAAACAATTTATTTTAAAAAAAACTTGGGTTCAACATAAAGATATGTATATGTATGCATGTATAAAGTTCTGGTTTTAAGACTTCCGTCAAAATATTAAGATTTTTGTAAACTGAATAGAAAAAAAAATTCAAATATGAAGTTGTTTTATACATAAAAATTTTTATTTTTAATATTTTTTGAATATATTTTTAATTGTTTTCAAGCTACAATATTTTTTTTTTTAATATTTTTAAACTATTTTTGTTTCAATATTATTATATTATTATTTGAAATACTTTTTTTATAATATTAAAAAAAAAACTTATCAAAATTCAAAAAAATTTTATTACTAATATTTTTTGAAAATGTTTTTTAATGTTTTTTTTTTTTATTTTTAAGATACTTTTTTTTAATAATATAAGAAAAAATGGTTCCCTTTAATATTTCTTCAACACAGTCACTTGAGAAGATAAAACCGTCCAAGCTTAAAAGTTCTGTACAGAAATATTAAAAAAAAATTAATAAAATTATAATGATGCGAAAAAAATTTAAGGAGTGAATTTGCAAAAAATAAAAAGGGTGAGCAAATATCTTCCTCATGATAATTCATTTCAAACATTCTCCATATAATGAAGTTTATAAATAATATTAATAAATATTAGGGTGCATCACCCATGCAAAAAAAAATCTGTACCGTTTTCCAACGGAATTATATTTTAAAGCATCTATTTGAAATTCCCTCCATTCTGGTTATTTTTTATAAATAAAAAATAGTTTTTAAAAATATTTTCCAAGAAAATTAAGTCAGATTAAGCTGAAAAGTTCTGCATAGAAATATTTTAAAATTTTTTCTACGGAATAATAATGAAATTTTGGATGCTGGCTCGTTTTTGGAAGATTAATTAAATAAATCAGCCAAAACTTAACCGATTTCGAGTTTTTATTTCATTCACGTCGCTATTGTTATTTTTTTTTAATTAAACAAATTTTTTATTATTTTTAAAAAGCGACATATTTGGAAATATTTTCCAATCGAAATATTTTTTAATATTTTAGCGAAGGTCTTATAAAATAATAATATTAAAATTGTTTCAGTACGCAAACACATAAAATTTAATACTTTGTACTTTTTGAGACTTATCAAAGTACGCCGGTTGTTCTTATAAAGTAAATAATAAAAGTATGACACTATTTTCACAAATGCTTCGTTTGAACAAAAATTAAAATCTTTATAAATATTTTCCATATAATAAATTTTATATACATATATATAAATAATCCTTAAACATTTATTTTCTAGTTTTGGCGCAGAAGACTCGAGTACTTATCAAGAGAATATCGACAAATTCCACCATGACACTATAACAAAGCTTCATGCTTTGGCAAAATCTTTCATTGATAGTCTAACTTTTAATTGGTCTCTATTTCCCTCAACACTTCGTTGGCTGGTCCAAACAATTTCCCATCAACTAAAGCAATCCCATTTCACTGATAAAATCATCAACGAAATAATTACTGATATGGTTTTCACGCACTTCATTTGCCCAGCCATTGTTAGTCCAGATATAATGGGTATCATCGATGCACCCATACCCGAGCAGGTGCGTTTCAATCTTATACAAATCGGACAAATAATACAAATGCTTGCACTGTCCAAACATGATGATATTGATGCAAAGTTCGCTCAAATTCATGCGAAATTCGAGGCAAATTGTGTTTCAAGTTTAATTGATATGTTGCTGATGAGTCAATCGGGTGAAGATGTTGTTGCTATACTCTCACAACAAAGCGATTTCGATCGTTCCCATTTGTTGAGCACGCAAAGCGAGCTTGCATATTTTGTTGAATTCTATCGCATCCTTATGGCTAATGATGAATTTGATCCGCCACCCGAAGATCGGCAGAAATTACAAAAAATACTTTCGCATTTGCCAGAATCAACAGAGGCTAGTGGTGGTGAAGCAGCCGGTACGTTGCCAGTCAATGGAGAGGCAAGTAGCCTTAAAGAGCGCTCCAAACAGGGTTTCATGGGTCTTAGTAAGGCGACAAAGAGTAAAATTGCCAAAAGCATGAGCTTTAATACGAACAATAGTGGTACACAAGTGGTAAACGATGGAGCAGCGGCATCCGCCAATGTCAATGGCCTAACTAATGGTAGTAGTAGTCACGCCGGACTAGGACAAGGTAAGTAGGATTTTTATTAATGTAGCATTCGATAATTTTTCTCCTATTAATAATAATACAATATTTACAGTACTAAAGAAGAGGATAACTTTTTGCAAAAGTAATGAAAATTTTGTCTACTTATTTTAATACCTCAATCATTTTCAAATATACCTTAATAATATAGTTTATTGCTAAAAACAGCTATCATATAAATACACTAAATTTGAGATTAAAATTAGTGACTCTGTCAAATTAAAGAAATTAGTTGCATAGTAGTTTGTAGTATCAAACCAAGTGAAACCTATCAGAAAGGCAAATTAAAACTCTTTGTTTTCGGGTCAGTTTCGGAGATATACAATTTCATTATGAAATATATGGGCTAATCGATTTCTCATTTCATTCTAACCATTTTAGTGTACACTCCATTGCAAATTTTTTTCTTTTATATAATTTCCGTTATCTCTCAAATAGAATACACTTCATTCTCTAACAAAAACGATATTAACCCAAGTTTCACACTTTTAACAAATTGTATAATAATTTAAAAAAAACGTTCGTGGAAGAAACTTGTTATTTTGTCTTTTGTTTTATTAAAGTAGTTCAAGAAGTTTTTGCAAGTAAAACTTTCCAGCAAAAATTAGCATCTTCCCCTTCAAAAGTATCGTCGTTTTGCTCTCTCATTATCCCCTACTTTGCAAACTTACTTTTTTCACTATCACTTCAAAGAGTAATTTTGCTGTTGGGGTTCGGTAAGGTTCGACCCTAAAAATGTTCTTATGTTTTTACATATAACGAATGAATAAAATTAATTTTTTTTTTTTTAAGAAAACGGAAACACCTCAACGAAAAAAATTCTCAAAAATCAAGGGAAATTCCTCGCTATTTGAAAGAGAATGAACTGTATTTTAATTGAAAAGTGGCATAAATTAAATAAAACAATTTCAAAAATTGCAGTGGGGATGGTATAACGCAACCGTTTATTCGTTGAGGAACCTAAGTTTATTTTTCTTTTTTATTCATAGGATATGAAAATAGAAATTTAATTTATAATCAAATGAAAATTAAATATTTATAAGATCGTAATTGCAAAATTCCCCCTATTTCATCATCCTTAATTCGTAAAAAATTATTGTTCCACGGTATAGACATTTAAACCAATCTTACACCTTTTAGGTTAGGTTAGGTACAAGAATAACTCACTTCAAATTTGTTTTGTTCGATACCAAGAACCCGTTGACAAATGCATTTTTTAGACTAGAGACGGCATACAAAACGCTAAGTATCAAACCCCAGACGATAATTTCAGGAGTTGAAAACCATTTCACATTTCCTTTTCCTTTCCATGTTTTTTGTAAGGCATGCTGGCAAATAGTTTTTTCAGAACTACTTGGTAAAGCTTTTTAGAATGGCTTCAGTTAAGAGTTCCTCATTTCTCTATATTGTGAATACTACTCTACACTACTTCTCAGTTGAAGAGTCACATATCTTTACGTTCAAAACTTATTTCGCATAATAAAATTCTATCCAACAGCTCACCTACACGATCCTCATCATGCCAATAATGGCAGCGCTGCTGCATCTTCAAATGCATCCGTCAGTTCGAATAGTTCGTCTCCCATACGCTCGATTGCTTCTAATGATATACTTGACAACGAGCCAATACTTGTATTTACCATTTACAGTGGCGACGAGCATAAATTACAGCCACTTACCGAAGAAGAAGTACTAAAGATGAATTGCATTGGTCAGGATATTTCCAATGGGGAAGCGCTATTGGTTGACACGGGCAGCGTTAATTTAGATAATACAAATGACAAATCGTCATCAGTGGCTAACGGCTTTGATGGTATGGATAATATGAGCGATGTATTGCGTCCGTTGCATTCGAAAACAACACGTTTCTCGCTATCGCATGATGATGCCTCCATTGGTAATTCCGATAATCTAGAAGCGGTTAGCGAAGCGCCATCAAATCATTCTGTAACTAGTTCACTGGAATTGGAAGAAGAGAATGATCAAAATGACAACCTATCCGATATGGTGTCGGCGAATGTTTCCGGACGTGGCACACCGAATATTAGCGGGCGCGATACCCCATCATCGCAAGTAACCGATGGTGAGTCAGTGCATAATGCATTGCCCACGCCACAAATGCAAAAGCTAATATCTAAAGCTCGTTCCGATATAGAAGATAAATTTTGTAAATTCGAAATCAAAAAATTTGAAGGTGATGAAACTGTGTCCATCATATCGGACACTTGGTCTACCGATGTTTTGGCAAGTGACTCTGAAACTGTTGATGCTAGTGAACGTGAACGTGATCGCAATTTTTCTACACCACTAATTCCATCGGCAGTTGTCTTACCGGGCGATAACAATTTCGATGTACTTGCTGGTTCGGGTGTCATGCGGCCTGTCTTTCTGGATGTGTCCGATCAACGTTCGGAATCCAATTGGAGCACTGATGTGTTGGCCAGTGACTCAGAAAAATTCGCTGAAGTAGATACGGATGATAATCTAAGTATTACCGCCAAGTCGGATATAACCGACTCGGGTGCACGTTCGGAGCAAGAGCGTGATCAGCTGGCAGCCGCCATATCCGCACCACAGCCTGCGCGACGTCTGCCGAGCTCACCGCATTACAATGCACGTAATGGTAGGGCTATTCGGGTCTCGACCGCTGCTAATTACAATTTAGCAGCAATTGTGAACAACGAAGGCGCAGGACTCAATGGAGGTGGGAATGGGGTCAGCGCAGGGACTCGCAAAGAAGACGATGCAAACGGTGGTGGTAGTGTTGGCGAAGGCGGGCATGGTAGTGGTAGTAGCGATCACTCGCAAGATGACTCTGCCTTTTATGATGCGGCGAATTTGTATGATGAAGCTGCAGCTTCTGTTAAAGTCGAACAGGATGTGCCGGACAATGCACTCTACGCCGGGTTGTCATCATTGGCTCGTAGCTCGGTGCGCACCACCAATCAGTATAGTGGCGAAAATACTTTTCAGCAGGAATACAAAAGTAGTAGTTGTAATTCGGATAGCAAAGAAACATTTTTAGGTACGCCAGGGATGCGCCGCCAAACATCGGCTGAGAGTAGCATCTCAAATCAAAGTGTAACATTTGAAGATGTAGCAGGAGGTACAGCAGCGGGTGCCAGTGCAAGCAAACCGCCTAAATGTCATCATAAAGGTGGTCTGAAAAAGAAGAAACAACATAATAGCACTCACAAGGATTTGATTGATTTCAGTGACTTTGGGCAGGTTGAAAAACCAACTTCGACTTCAAGGGAACGAGCACATGGCATTGCGGCGGCAAGTCACGCTGAGCCGCTTGTCGATTTGTTTGGCGAAGAAAGCGTTGAACATCGTCACACATCGAATGAGGCACGGAACGCTAGCTTCGATGGTCGACGCAATGGCATAATGGCATTGAAAACTGATGGCAATACTGAATCGACGGGCAGTCACGCGTCTGTGCCAGTTTTACGTCGACATCAAAGTCTCAATTATGAAAATCACGAGATTATGATTAGCAATGTGGTGAATGCCTCCAAACGTGTAACAATGATACCCACTCTACCGCAAACGGATGATGATAAAAGTCAGCAACAACAACAGCAACAAATTATGCTGCTATGCGCAAAGACCGAGAAATTGAAGCTACATGATACAGACACTGGTGCTAATGAATGCGCTGCCATCGCATCCACATCTTGTTCCATTCTAACGAACAACACAGCTGGTATAGCTACGGGCAGTGCATCAACTTCTACATTGACCAATGCCGGCGGTGGTATGAACAGCTGCCAAAAACCATCCAAATCCACCGGCGCTATACCGAAAAGTATCAGCTTTGACGCTTCGGCCGACAAGAATAGCAACAGCCATAATGACACCGCTGCTACTGCAACAAGCGCTAGTAGTGTTGGAGGCGTACGTCATCTGCCCTCCCATCGCAATGCTCGTGTGCTACATCCGAATTTGGGTACACACGCCTCCACTAGCGCCAATAGCAATTCCGGTATATTCAATAAATTGAAGCAAGGTATTTTCAAGCATAGACGTGGCAATAAATCGCACTCGCGTCATCCGTCGCATCTACATAATGGTATCGAAAACGAAGTTCCTGTTGTGGGCAACGGAGAGTATACGGCGTCGCATACAACCAGCATTCGTACTGTTTCATTCAGCACAAATACTTCGGAAATATCGCTTCAGATGATTGGTGTTGGCAGTGGTTCGGGTGATACACGTAATACGGCTGTAGCTGGCGCTGATGGCGCTGCAAATTATGGCGATATTAACGAGGACATATTGGCCAAATATCGACGGAAGGTGAGCAGCTCTAGCGAGGCAACAAACTCGGACTCATTGGCTAATTGTTTGGCGGGTGCAACTGCTGTGTCCTCGACTAATGGACGCAAACATTCCGATGCGGAGATGAAGTGAGTACAAAAATGATATTTGTCGATATTTTCGAACATTGCAATATTTTTCTGTATTTTTTTCTTTCTAGATCGCCAAATACTCTACTACATGACAAAACTCTTGCTTTTAATGTAATTAAAAAGAAAATACGTACCGTATTGTCCAAGACTGATTTACATACCGGCGATTTTCGTCATACCACGGTAAACTGACATGATGATTGATTGAGACTGTTGGCATTCAATTAGCATTAACTCCTTGCTTCCATTTTTCAGTACACTAACGCCTCCCCATTGCTCACATATCTGCAAATACAACTCGCACAGGCGTTAAATCTACAAAATTTCCAACAAATCTCCTATGTCTCAGAAGCGATACGTTGCATTTCGACGCTAGAACGCAGTCAGCACACCCAATTGCTCGAAGAATTACAACAAGATATACAGAAGCGACAAAACTATTTACAGTATTTAATGCGTTATCGTCAAAATTTACTACTAATGATGGAAAATATCGAACAGTTTGAAACGCGTTTGCGCAGCGAGAGTGCCACCTGCAATCGGTACTTAATGACTGTCTGCATGCGTCTTTTCTTTGAGAAACGACAGACGAAGGTGGCAGAATTTCAAGAGGAGTTCGCTCGTTTAACTGTATCGGATGATAAAATTGAATTAATAGAGGAATTTATCGATGGTTGGATGGAAGAATTGCTAACGCCTGGTGGGATATTGTATGGTATGCCGGAATGGCAGGCACAAGAAGCGCGTTTGTCAATTGAACGTATACTATTAACTCGCATGTACCAACAAGTGATGTTTCCCAATGAAGATGCCGATTTGTCGCGTGACACGTAAGTGAATGAAGATGCTGTCTATTTAAATTGATTTTTTTTTTCTATCATAATATTTTAAACCCAATTGCAGCGTTCTCTCAGAGCATATAATAAAACTGCAGCGGGTCATTAGCCCTTCACATCCCGCACTATGCATTCCTCAAATATACCTCTCCGAAGCACCTTGGTCTTTTTCACAGGAACAGCTGTCGTATATCTCAGCATATAAAACACCACGTGAAAAATTGCAATGCGTTATTAGGTAAGAATGATTTTTATTTTATAATTTTTATAAATGCATGGACACTAAAGAATTTAGGAAAATTTATCAGTATATAAATAAAAGCTGGTTCATTTGAGTGTAGTTGAAGTTTTAGCTATACACCAACCTTTGAAAGTTATGGTCTTTTTATTATCAGTTATGCAATATCGACAAAATCAGACCGTGAATAAAGACGTTTTGAATAACTCGGTTCTTGCACCGTCTAGCAGACCACTTTTTGTAAAAAAGGTATTTCTCGTCAAAACCAGGAAAACACAATTGACTCTTTGGCAAAACTATTTTTTTTTTTATTGTGAAAAGTTAAAAACTGTAATACAGAGAATTAATTTGCTTTAATTTACCTTGTTTTTTTGTAGAAATTTTAGAGGTAGCGTCCGTCTGTAACGGAATGTGAGGAATAAAGAATCAGCTGACACTCAACCCGCGTGAATATAGCTCTGCTCAATGCGGATCCATAGAAGGAAGATAAACAAGGCGAATTCGTTTGTTTGTGTAATTTTGCGTGTGTAATGTCAAAATCTGAATTCGCCCAGTTTGCTCATGTATTTTGTTTGTGTAAACAAAACAACCCTAAAACCCCCAAAATTTGGAAACAATAAAAAGCATTCAGCTCAAGGGTTGCTATCACCTTATATGAATTCGCCTTGGTTCTGATCTAGTACTTATTCTGTAAAATTCTGTAAAAATGTCAAATAGCAAAATTATTCTATAGGGAGAGACTAAAAACTCCGGATACCGAAGAGGTCTGACAGATATACTAAAGGAAATCCTCTCAAGGAGTACAGGACAGTCTACAAAACCACGAACAATGTCAAAGATGAATGATAAATACAAAATTGTTCGCCTACCCTGCAGGGATTTTAGATTTAGATGTAGGCATCTCGATTCATAGGCAAGTATAGAGTCCGAAAAGCGTAAACTACGGAGCGCGAACCGTAAAAATAAATTTAATTTCGTTCATATGCTGCAAAATGATTAAAATTTGCATTAATATTTTTCACTATAAACTTGATAACATACAATTTTTTGTTTACTTTTCATGAATTCATGAATTTCATGATTTTACCCAAATAAAAAGTTCGGGTAAAATTTTGCAATTTCATTCTCTACACAACTCTCCGATTAGCAACTTAGTTGTCAAAGTAAAGCTGACCTCAAACTAGCTAGAACCGAATTGTTGAGCTGAAATATTAAGAATTCAAATTAATATGTTATTCATTTTTACAAAGTCTATAGGTAGATTTAAATAGCAAATAATAGATTTAGAAACAAAAAATTAATAAGCACGAATTTATAACTCCAATTCTATTTAAATTTTCAAATTCTAATAGGGGCAGTTATTGTTTATTTAATCACTTAAAATGAAAGGTGATTCAATACCTACATGATATACATACATACATACATAGATACTATATTTGGAAAGTTTTGTGTTTAGATAAAAAAAAAATTTTTTTTGAGCTTAAGATATTTTTTTGTTAGGAAGTTATTGCAAAAAGCAACAGCAGTCCAAGCGGTAGAGGTTCACCACATCTTCTTCTTACAAGACGTCCGCAGTAATCGAACCCACGACTTTTACGCCTCATAAGACAAGCACGCTGTCAACTATACCAAATAAGCCGTGTAAACTGTTGTTGCTTTTTTCATCTTCCTTTTAAGATAATACTATTTATTTTACTCGCCTGCCTGCCTGCAATTAATGCCATTCTTTTAGTTTCTTATATATCTTAATAAGATTTCTCCATTCCTTCATTACAGATGCATTTCGAGCATTATGAGTCTGTTACATATGTCGAGTGGTCGCGTGCCAGCTGCTGATGATATTTTGCCCGTATTAATTTATGTTGTGATTATGGTAAATCGTCAAAAATAAAAAAAACTGTGATAAGCTTTTTAAAAACATTCCCCATTTTTCCCCATAGACAAATCCACCATTTTTACTATCAACAGTTGAGTATATAACTTGCTTTATTGGCGAGAAATTAGAAGGTGAAGAACAATTCCATTGGACGCTATTCTGTTCTGTGGTGAAATTCATCAAAACAATGGACTACCTGGATTAAGTCATCTCTTCTAAATAAGCAGCTGAACTTTTAACAAGGTTTCTTTTGAATATGAAGGTTTTTGTGGATGTGTAGTAGTTTTTGTACCTATTAACTCAGCTTTTAGTAATATTCTATTCCAAACGATTTTCAATCATAAAACTATTTTCTCAATTAGTCGTCGAATCGAAATAAAGAACATCTTAAAGCAATATTAATTTCATATAACAACCAAAAACAAAAAAAAAAACAAAAAATCAAATCATTTGCGAATGCAATGCGTACGAGTTTGTAATTGTTGAAATGTTAAGTTTACTCTGTTATGTCTACACTAAGTATAGATACATGCATATATGCAATTAGTTTAAAAATGTTTAATTTGATTTAAGTATCGATTGTGTCGAAATGTAAATTTACATATTTTAAGGTATAAACCTGGGCTAAGTTATTTTTCACGTGTTGTTTGGTGAAGTGATTTTTGAGTATGTATATTGTAGTTGGTTGTTTTTTTTTACAAGTCACGAATATATTGCGATTTATGTAAACTGAAAACAACAAAAATGAATTATGTTATATGGTTTTGTTATGCAAACTAAAACTATAAATAAAGCTTATTATCTATACACATATTCACATGTATATACATACATATAAAAAATAAATTCAATATTTTTCGATATTTATTAATAAAATACAAATACATATATGTATATATGTACATATATATAACCTTAACTATATACGCATATATTATACCATGAATAAAAAAATATCCACAGCTCATTCTTAATGAGGGTAAGGTGTGAAAAAAATCTTTAGGCAAAAGGAAGAAAGAGGGTGTAAGTAAATGAAGTGGCATTCTAAATACATACAGACAGATGCATTAAGATAATAACTCACTTTAATTTAATATATGAGAGTAGTTTGAAATATAAATAAAAGCACAATCTGTATGACTTTACTATCTACCCAAACCGACCAGTTGTATTGTTTGGCTCAAGGTTTTTCGTATTGGTGTACAACTAACAAATTCATGCCACGATGCAGAGAAAAGAAGGTGACAACAAAAGCACTTCCGTTACTTCGTACTTGTCTCGTTTGAAGGATTGACGTCACAAATGGCTTTAAAAAGGTTGATTTTTCTGAGTTTTCAGTGATCTTGACGAAAAGTTAAACAAAGAATAATAAATGTGAAGTGCCGGGCTTTGCATTGTAGCAGTTGAAGCGAAAACAAAAGCCCAAGTGCAGTTATCACCTTCCCCTTGTTCTCGCTGTTGCAGTGGTATGAACATCTGTGACGTGTTCGCTGCCGGCGTTGTCGTTGTTGTTTTCTATCATACTTCAATTCATACTGGCTTTAGAAAACGATGTAATCCCAGTGACAATACTCGTACCTCGTTTCGAATGACAGAGTAAGTGCTTTTACTGTTGTTAGAAGAAGAATCACCCAGTCGAACCTCCATATAGCGAATTCATTATATAGAAAACTTTTAATATAGAATTGTTTGAAGAGGTTGTGTTTCTATGTACAGTTTTATATAAAATAATTGGTAATTTTTGCTTGGGTTTGATTTTTCCACATTTTTTGCTCAATAAAACCTTGAAGCACGAAATGCAATTACGGTTTAATATTTTGCTTATTACACAGTACGGCAAAATCAAATTTTGAGAAAATCGAATAAGCTTCAAAGGATCGTGAAGGTTCACTTCTAATGTAATACTTTTATTTTATTAATATTTCATTTTTAGTTTTTTTTTTTATATTTTTATTTATTTATTTTTTTTCATTTGAAGTGAAACTAAACGGTCCTTTGAAGCTTAACAATCGATTTTCTCAGAATTCTGACGTGCTACAGCAAAACCCCGAGACACGTATTTCTTTATTTTAAGCCTATTTTCATATTCTGTTAACATTTCTCATATGTACCAACCACTGTCGTACTGTGTTATCAGCCTATACCTACATGTACATATGTATATCAACTACAAACTGAGGACTGATGTGTATCGATTTTCATCATCAAATTTTTAGTTTTGGACTTCCACTAAATACATTTTTTTTTTGGTACGAAACAAAAATCGAAGTAAAACGCATAAAAATACGAGTTATAGGTGTAGAAAAAAATCGTATTATAGAAATATTCGTTATAAGGGAATTCATTATAAGGAGAGTAAAACATACTGAGAATTAAATGAAATTGCAGTGTTCTGGAAATTAATTCGTTATAAAGAAAACTTCCTTGTACAGAAGTTCGTAATAGAGAAGTTCGACTGTATATGTATATAAAATTATTTAATGAAATTTGTATTTATGTATAGTTGATAGGTCGTAAAGTACATTTTGTGAATGGGAGAGGATTGCCACCTCTTTGAAAAGCCATATTTATATAAAATGTACACAAATTATATGCAATATTAAAATTTAGGGTTGAAAAGGTTCTTGGAAAGTAGGACCATAGCAAACTTTTATGAGAGTTGCCACCTCTTTGAAACGTCGAAGTTAATTAAATTATGTATATACAAGTTGTATGAAACATAAAAATTCGGGTGTCAAACGGTTCACCTTGGCAAGAAGGTTCACAGCTAACTTTATGAGGGTTGCGACCTGTTGGAAACTTTAGGTTTTATTAAATTTAACACAAGTTATATAAAATATTAAGATATGAGTATCAAACGGCTCGGTTCGCTGAGGAAAAGGTTCATAAGTAGGTATATTTTGAAGAGGGTTGCCTTCTGCCGAATTTAATTAAATTATACTCGAGTTATATAAAATATTAAAAAATGTGTTTCTAACTGTTATCTCAGAAATATTATTTGGAGAGGATTGCCACCTGTTTGAAAAGTCGAATGGAACTAAATTATATACAAGTTATGTAAAATATTAAAATATGGGTGTCAAACTGTTCACTGAAAAGAAGTCTTATAGCATATAGAGGGTTGCCACCTTCTTAAAAAGTAGAATTTAACGTAATTAAACATATATTTTGAAAAGGGTTTCCTCCTCTTAAAAGTCAAATTCAACTAAATTATACCCAAGGATATAAAATATTAAAATATGAGTTTTTGCGAGGGTTGTCACCGGTTATATGTGATAGAAACCGAAATGCGTTTTTTTCAACGTCTGCCGGGGTTTTCCAGTAATACGTTGTAAATATATATGTAATTCTGAACGGCAACATAAAATAGGGTGGGTTCTCTCTACTAAAATGGAAGTGGTATTGAATTTAATATTTAGTTGACGGTATTTGTTGTTGAATTTAAGGAAAAGCTAACTTATAAAGTTAAAAAAGAAACTATTTGCTTTTTAAAAATATGTCATTAAATAGAACTCCCAATGATAATTTCGACTTAATAAGGTTTTCGCTGAAAAATATAAGATAGTTGCTAAAACAAAAATAAATTGAGTTTCGTATTCTCTATTCTACCTACGTCGGCCAACCCAGTGTTGGTAAGTTCAAATGCCCAGTACAATTCAAATATCCAGTAATTAAAACAAATGAATACCAAGTCTAAATACTTTTTATTCGTTAAACTAAATAAAAATCGTTCATTGTTACAACTGAAGTTGTTATCCGAAACGAAAACAAATTTATTACTTATAAGATTCTTATTTAGAGGATAATAATTTAAATCATTGAAAGTATTTGCGAATTAATGAGAAAAATTATTATGCATTACTAATTACGAACAAAAACTAATTATACTTGGCATTTGTTTTTTAATTGCCGAGTACTTGTAATTAGCTTGTATTTAATTGCAAATGTAATGAATTCTTTCCAACTCCGGTTCAAGCGTAATCAGCAGAACTGGAATATTTTTGAAGAGCGACGCTTGATAGAAAAATTGGATTTCAGAACGCTCGACATTTGCAGTGTTGCGTATAGGCATTACTGAACATTCTGCTGGTTCTGCAAAAGCAGTTTGATGAATTACCGAACTCTGATGAAGGCGCGGAAGACGCCGAAACGCGTAGGAGAAAAAAAGAAACTTTTTGTTTGCTTTTACGATATTACCGGCCGAAAATCTCCTAAAGCATCCCAATTGGAAATTAAACTTTGGTCCTAAGAAAAATACAAATTAAATGTAAAGTGGTTGTTGGATCGAAAGTTAATAAATGCTAAAACCTAATGTTACTCCCTCTAGCAAAGGAACCCCCAAATTGCTTTAGATTAATTCTGTAAGTAAATCACGATTTATTGAAATTAAACAAAAAAATTAAACAATTTAACAAAATATTTTATCCGCTACATAAAAATTGAAAATTGTCAAATTTTCTTCGCCATTACTACTCAGTCTATTGAACTTTAATTTCATACTTGGCTGCGTCTACATCCTCGCCATACATTAGATAAGAGTTAATGTACATTTGTGAGTAAATTTGTACACCAATCGTACGCAGATAATCATAATCGATGCGCATCAGCGGCGCCTTTTTCACATCCACAAAACAATGTGTTGCATTTTTCACCGCACTGCACGTATTGAATGGCGATTGTACAGCCAATACCTCACCATGACCGGCACGTAGCACATTCTTTACTGCTTCCGAATTGCGCTCGGCAATGTGGAGTATAACACGAAAACCACTAAAAGCGCCCAAAACTTTTCCATCGGCCATTGTGTTATTATTGAGCTTTTTACGCCAACGATATATTGCCGAGGCCAAAAGATGTTCATCTGGTGTAAGCTGTGGCAAATTTAATGCTTTGCTATTGCCCCATTCATATAGCTCCTCGTCAAGAAATACATCTTTGGCATAACATTCTTCGATGTATTTTAGGCTGAGTACCCATTTACCGGCAGAAACGCAACCTAGCATCTTCTCGCCGCGGTTCGGACGTTCGCAAATGAAATGTGTACATTCGGGATCAAAGTTAACAAGATTTTCAGATACCTAGAGTATGAATGAAAATACATCAATAAAAAAAAATTAAAAATATTATGTGAAGATTTTTTAAATAAAACTCACTGTTCCGCCGAGTTGGTGTATCTTGTTGATTATATCATTGCGCATCTCTTCGTCTACGCATGAAATGCTAAAACGCGGTATGCCTTTGTAACGCATACTCGGCGATGCCTTCGTACGTCTTTCCTTGTCGAACTCCACTGGGTCGCGCCAACCCACCATGTTTTCAGTACCCACGCCAAATTGCTCCGATTCAAAGGGTTGTACGTAGTTTTGTGTTTCCGTCTCTGCTTCGCCACACGCTGGCACGTCTACAGCTAAATTGCCAACCATAGTTTCCACGCCACCCGACATTCCATGGTCCGTTGCATTTCCTACGACAGCTGTGCGTCGCAAATTTTTTAAACTCTGCCTGCGAGATTCACAGTTTTTGAGATATTCTGTAATTTTCTGCAATTCTGGTGATGATGTGGCTAGTGCCGAAGATGAATGAGTTGCACTTTGATCGGACGCATTCTTGTTTTGGCAGCCAACATTCGATTCAGTATTTTCAAAACTGATTTTATCAAAATCCAACGTCGTTTTACCAAAACACGCCTGCTGTACCAAACGCGACTCTTCACCAACCAAACTACCGCCTCGTGTGGGCGTTTGCGTACTCGGTACAAAAGCGTCTCCATCCGAAACGCGCGTTGTACATCGTACGCTGGTGTTCAGGCTGTTGTTCAAACTTGTTGCGAAAATTGCACGTGGTACTACACCTTGTAGTTGAGCTGGCGACTCTTTCGTTGACGCATTTGGAGATTTCCGTTTGGGATTTAAATGCGTATTTGGTGTTAGAGCTGTTAATGCGGATGCTTCGGCTGTTGCAGCCAAAGCCTTCTTAGCCGCTGCAGCGCTAGTTGTAGGCGTCTCTTCGGTATCGCTGTATGGTATGCCTAATGCTTCGCATGTGGAGCGCAGCACACGACGCCGCAATTCATCTATAGGTGTATCAACTTTTAGTTTTTTTGTTGGCAAACGCCAACGTCGTTCAAACGCATCGGCCATTCGTTTTTGAAATTCGGGTGTTGTACAGAAATCGGGTATCCCCTTTGGAGTGGGTAGCTTGCGATTGATGGGAGTGCAAGCCTGACGGCGTATGCGTTCCAATTCGGGTGTTTGATTGTTGCGCATTTCTTCGATTAGATCACGCAGGCAAGCGCGCGCATCTTCGTTGTCCAATTCGGCAACAACACCCTCCAAGTACTCGAAGTTACAGGAGGAACGACCATAGTTGTTTGTTGGCGTATGGGGCGATTCCGGTGTAATTGGTGTGTTACTAATTGGCACATTGGAAAGGGATGGGCGAGGGTTACGTGTAAAGGATGTTGCCAATTCGGTAACTCGTTTATTACGAAGTGGAGTGAAATCAGTTGCAGCGTTGGCTGCATTAGCGCGCTTTGTGGGAAAAGAAAAATACAAATATAAATTTTTTTTTTTCAAATATTTTAAGTTCAAAACTATCTCACATCAATGTCCACATTCTCTTGCGTGTCCATTGGTTCAACTGCAGCATCCAATGGCGCACGCGCTGTTGGATTGGGCAAATTCTTTTCGCGCAGTGCTGGCGACACAGGGAAATCTGTTGGGCTATCGCCCACTAGGTACGGCTGGTAGGGTAATTTTTTACCTTCTACTGCGCATTGTACTAGCCATGCAGAAGTCACAATAGGATAACCCCACTTTATAGCTCCTTCATATTTAGAACCTTCGGCACGTGGACAAATTAGTAGAGGGCGTTCCTTTTTAGCCAGTATACGATTGACCGAAGCGCCCAATAATTGCGCCATTGAATCAATAAAATCATATTCCAAAGCAGTGTATATAGATATAACAATAGTCATGCCTTCGAGAGGCTGCAAGTTAGCCGAATGCGGTACATGACGATGGAAATATTCTATGGGTACCAATTTATTTTGTTTCATACAGTTTTCCTTTGAAAACAAAAAAAAAAAAGACAAAATTTAAGCATTAGTAAAAATTGTTTTAGAAACTATTAGTAAAATTAGTAAAAAAAAATTTTGGTCGTAATTAGTATCAGCATAGTAAAAATAGTGGTAGGAATTAGTAAAAATTGTGGTAGAGAGTAGTGAAAATAGTGGTAGAAATTAGTAAACAAAAAATAGTGGAAGAAAATTAGTAAAATTGTGGTAGAAACTAGTAAAAATAGTGGTAGTAATTAGTAGTAGCATTAGTAAAAAATAGTGGTAGAAATAAGTAAAAAATAGTGCGAGAAATTGTTAAATATACTGGTAGTAATTAGTAGTAGCATTAGTAAAAACTAGTGGTAGACATAAGTAATAATAGCGGTAGAAATTAGAAGTACCATTAGTAAAAATAGTGGTAAAAGCTAGTAAAATTGTGGAAGAAATTAGTAAAAACAGTGGGAGAAACTAGTAAAATAGTGGGAAAAAATTTGTTAAAATAGTGGTAGAAATTGGTAAAAAATAGTGGTAGAAATTAGAAAAAAAATAGTGGTAGAAAGTAGTGAAAATAGGGGCAGAAATTAGTAAAAAATAGTGGCAAAAATTAGTAACAAAAATAGTGGTAGAAAGTGGTGAAAATAGGTGCAGAAATTAGTAAAAAATAGTGGTAGAAAGTAGTGAAAATAGGGGCAGAAATTAGTAAAAATAGTGGTAGAAATTAGTAAAACATAGTTTTAGAAATTAGTAAAAAATAGTGAAAAAATTAGTAAAAAATAGTGGTAGTAATTAGTAGTAGCTTTAGTAAAAAATAGTGGTAGAAATTAGAAAAAAGTGGTTGAAATTAGTAGTAAATTTAATAAAAATAGGGGTAGAAGTTAGTAGAACTCGTGACGGTAATTAGTAGTAGCAATAGTACAAATTCGTAGAAATAGACATAGTAATTAGTGCAAATAGTTGAAGAAAAGTAGTGTAGAAATTAGTCAAGGGATTCTAACGCAACTTTCGTTACGCAATATAAAAATTCACTGCCACTAAATAAGTTTTACTTCAAAAAACCATATTTTTCTTACCACATACAAATCGGTCACGATGTGACGTGCCTTGACCGGCAAATCACGTGCATTCAATGTACGCTCAAACGATACAATTGCATAGTCAACAATATCTACGAAAGTGGCCGGTACAATGTCGCCATGCGCTGCTTCACATTCGCTCAGCATTTGGGAATAGAATTCTTCGGGGAAATGCGCACGATCGATATACAGCGACATGCCATCGAAAAAATCCAAATTTTCAAAGTCAATCTCCGTGGTCATTTTGGTCAAATTCTCATTCTCGGTAGATGCATTTGCCCCAGGTATAGGAGCATTATTTGTCACTGGTTTCATAGTTGATGAAGCTACCGGGGCGGACATTGTTTGTTCTGTTAAATTATTGTTTGGTTTGACTGTAGTAGGCGGACTCGGTACTGCAGCGATTGGCTCATTTTCCTGCGAATACTGCGCAATGAGATGTTGCTCTTCTTCTTCCACTGGTAGATCGGCTGCAGTTGCAGATGGTATTACTGGTGCAGCAGATGTTTCTTCTGTTTCGAAAAGTTTCTTTTTCGGTTTGTCTGGGTGTTTAAAACTATGATTCATAGAGCGCAATGTCTTTTTGCTGGAAGGTGATGGCGCATCAGGCTCACGTGCCGTTGGCAGCGACATGCGATAAACCACTTCACTTGCCGGTTGTTTCAATTTAATGCTTTGCAGAAGCCAATCAAGTCGCACAATGTTTACAGCTTGAAATGATAAAAGGAAAAATTGTTGTTTAATAAAAAAACGAAAAAGTAAATAAAGACAATATATCACAAAACAAGACAAAAAATAAATAAAAATTTAAAAAAATCAAAGTTATGTTACTTTAATTAATTTTTTTTATTTTTTGCAATCCAAAAACTAAAACAATTTAGTTATTGTTTTTTATTTTATGACTACTACGCAACATCTTGTGAATCCCCCAAATATAAACTCAATCTTACTTGTTAATATGCCGTCACGTTTCCAAGAGCGCAGCTCCCCATCATCCAGTTGGCCCACAATAATGTGTGTAATTTTCTCATTGACCACATCATAACGCGTCGCTCCTCCAACATTAAGAATTCTATTTAATTTTTCGCGCTCTTCTAGTCGAAAGCCACTCAAATAAATGCAACAACCGTCGAGAAAATTTCCTGCTTTTTTCGCTTGTTTGGGACATATTTCTTCATAGATTTGACGATAATGCTCTGAAACGCCTTGTTTTCGATGTACTTCTCTTTGCAGATCCTTAGATGGACCCGAACGGGGAATTGGTGCTACAAAAGTGCCATCATTTTGTTGTACTGCTGTCTCATTAAGACCGCTACTAATTGTGTCATTAATAGTCGTAAGATCACTTCGTCCACTTAGCCGCGGACCACCCATAACGCTTATACGTGACGTGTCAGAAAGCTGTGTGAAATCTGCAATGCTGCGATCTCCTTTAATTGGAGTAGATACTTTTAAAGATTTTACTTGATAAGCTTTTGTAGGGAGAGCAAATCCTTTTTCGGCACTGTTAAATATCCATTCGGGGCAGAGAATTTCTTTCTTGTAACGTACAGCCGCCTTATATTTGTCAGAATTTGTATTTGTTCGCTCAGTAATTACAATGTCGACCAGCGCAGAACGAAATGCACAGTGGTAAGTGCCTCCGTTCTCATTCACTAAACGCACTATCTGGAAAAAGATTTTATATTTTTTGTAATGAAGATTGTAAGGTAGATCTTATTTACCTCATTTTTCTTTTCCGTTTCCAATCCAGTACAGGTTATATTCGTTCCAAAGAATATGGGAAGCTTATAACGGTCAAACTCCTCATCGGTTGCCGACACGTCTTCGTTACTGCTCCGCTCCCAGACGCGTTGTACCCAATCGACATGCATTACCGGTATACCGTTCAGTGTCGCATGTTCGTATTTTGTCGACTTAATGGTATTCGAAATTAAATGTGTTACTGGTCGACTGAGATTTTGGAAATAATAACCACCCATCCATTGTATATATGTGCGTACACGTTCCTTTTGATCTGCCGGAATACCAGTAGCACATATATGCAAGTCCCTCATTGCCGTCGTGTAAATGGGACTTGTGCCGAGAGGTACAGGCAGCGCATTTTGCAGACAAGTTATAAGGCAACGTGGCCCTATTATAAGCGATTTCGTAAGCTGGAGTTGTTTAAAAAAATCGCCTTCAAACTTATCGAAAATAAAAACATCTTTCTTTGTTAGTTGTCCTGATGCTATTAGCGGGAAGCCATCGCTGGCCTTTATGTGCCGAATGTTTTCTTCAGCTATGTGATTTCGAAGATGAGTGAATGCTGTTTCCAGATGCTTACATTTTGTTGAATTGCGATCTTCCACAGCACTTGTGGTAACGAAATAGGCATTAATGGTGTCGTCAAAGCTCATGAGTCCAATTCGAAAAGGTTTTCTGAAAATGTGATATGATTTTCACTGTGCGCAAATATTTTTTTGCAATTCTTGCGCCAAATTAAATTCTCAACTGTCAAGTGAAGGGACCAGTGCTGCATGCCTTGGGAAATAAAAGTCCCCTATTTCGATTGTTGGTATCAGTATAAAAATCGAATATCAAGAAATTAAACACTCACAATACATTTTTGAGGGTCATTTATCAGCTCTATCTGAATAGAAACTCCCGTTTCAGAATAGGACTGTATGTTTATATATTTATTTATTTATATGTAACATTCTTGCGATATAAAATAACAAATACGAACTCTCATCCAACTCACCACACGCAGAAACAAATTGGATCCAAACAGATTCTAATATCAATCAGCAAAAGTCAAATTAGTTCTGGTATGGTGAATTGGACGAGATTTTCTGTTAGAGAAACGATGAGATGCAATGTCTCTGTAATCCAGAGCTAGCAAAAAATTTGACGAGGCATTTGAAATTTTCAACAACAAGCAGAATGAAGAAGAAATCCAAAGTGAGTTTGTATTTTACATACGAAAATTAAGAGAAATGTGCAGTAATATAACGCCATAGGCATACAATTAAAAAAACATATTTCTCATTGCTTACGGCTGTAACATCTTGTCAAGCAACTTTATTGAAAGTTTTTGCAAGTTGTTTGTTGTAAAATGGATTTTAAAAGGCCTATTAATTACATTGACTTAAACTCAAAAATTATTGAAATTAATAAAGGTAAGTATTTTTCGTATATTTACCGCATTTAACTTTTATGGGCCGTTTACATAGAACTTTCCTCGCTTTGCTTGGCAGTTCGAACTTTAACAACAAAGCGTGAGGCGTAGAAGGTCAGCTACATAGAACGCTTTGACAGTTTCTGCGTTAGTAGTTTGTTGAGTTGCGATTTGTGTTTGTACAGAGTGTTTTGTTTAAAGATAGAATAAAAAAATGAGTTTTACTGATATGATGGAAGTAGTAGTAGTTATGCTACTAATGTTTGAAATTCGTGAGTGTCTGTAGTGTGTATACGCACGCCAAAATAAAAATCAAATGGAAATGATAACAGCTCATTGCCAAAGCGTACAAAAGTTGAGAGTTGCCCATAATTTTGCTTCGCTTTGCTTTGCTCTACTTTTCTCGCTTTGTATTTAGCAGGACTCATATAACATCATGTATTGAACTTATCTGTCAAAGCGAAACTCTGAAGCAAAGCAAAGCAAAAGTCCTATGTGAACGGGCCTTTATGAATTTGTTTTCTGCTAATCTATAACTACATATGTAGTTGTCAAAATTTTCCGTAGTTAAAAATTTGACACATGCCTTTATTCCAGCTGGATAGCATATTGGATAGGTGGCCTGGAAAATTAACAAGGCGCTACAATTTTAGTGAGTTATTAATCTCTAAAATAGACCCTTTCAATTGCATGAATGATTATGACAAAGTAATGAAAAAAACCATGATAAAAATTTAAGCCTACGGCCTTGACGGGACTTAATGAGTCGATTACATTTAGCCGTTACAATCGATAGCAAAATGAGAGTTGCGGAAAACAACAATTTATCGCTTCATTGACATATTTTTGACAGATCCATTGTACATTAATCTAACACGTCACCTTCGGCAGAAGATAATTTTGATAAAATACCAGCTAAAAAGTGTTTTATTGTCGTTTATATATCTTTTAAATCGTTCTAAAGTCGCAAACAAATACAAAAATGGTAAGTGCAAAAAAAGAGGTCAATCTATATTGAAGGCTTGGCGGATAATCTTTTAGCTAATATGTTCGTCTTCTGTGCAGGTTTTGATTGCCTCTGCGGTATGTACGAAGAATGGGAAAGGTATGTGGTATAAATAAACTATAAAACAAAATATCCATAGGACCATTTCGTTTTTTTTAACAGTGATTATATCACGTCAATTTGTGGAGATGACCAAAGCGCGTATAGAGGGATTGCTTGCAGCTTTTCCGAAGCTAATGACATCCGGCAAGCAACATACCTATGTGGAAACGGAATCAGTGCGGTACGTTTATCAACCAATGGAAAAACTTTATATGCTACTTATTACAACAAAAGCGAGTAATATATTGGAAGATTTAGAAACACTACGTTTATTCTCGAAAGTGGTAAATATTTTCCAAGCATAAGAAAAGTTCTGCCCATTTTAACATTTTACTTGCTCTAAAGATTCCCGAATACTGTCATAGTTTAGATGAAAAAGAAATACTTGAAAATGCATTCAATTTAATTTTCGCATTTGATGAAATCGTCGCACTTGGCTATCGTGAAAGTGTCAACTTAAAGCAAATCAAAACTTTTATTGAAATGGATTCGCACGAAGAAAAAGTATATCAAGCGGTGCGTCAGACTCAAGAGCGTGAGGCACATCAGAAAATGCGTGAAAAGGCTAAGGAATTGCAGCGACAGCGTTTGGAGTCAGCTAAACGTGGTGGTAGCTCTGCAATAATGGGACGAGGTGGACACGGCAGCGGCAGTAGTAGTATGGATGCATTTGGCATCACCTCTAGTTCAATGAATAGCGCACCGTCAATTGAGTCTGAGGTTAAAGCAACTATTCCAAAATCTCAGTAAGTGGTTTTTCTTTTTTTTTATTTATGAACAGTTTATTACAAAAATATTGTTATCTATTTTAGAAAACCAGTTGCACGAAATGCTTTGAAATTAGGTGGTAAAAATAAGGATGTGGATAGTTTTGTTGATCAGTTAAAGAGCGAAGGAGAAAAGATTTCCAGTTTGACACCGATTAATAGTCAAAGTAGTGCCGCAGTTGCCAAGACAAAAATAGCTTCAGATGTGCCAACAGAAAGGTACATACATATATGTGAATTCCTAAAAAATTATGACCATTTACTAACACTAATCTCCTATTCAATACATTTAACAGTGTACACCTGAAGATGGAAGATAAACTTACTGTGCGTCTCGGTCGCGATGGTGGCTTGCAACAATTTGAACTTTCCGGTTTATTAACGTTACGGATTTCTGATGAAAATTTCGGGCGTATTAAGTTAAATTTGCGCAACAATGACACACATGGCATACAGTTGCAAACACATCCCAATGTTGATAAGGAATTATTCAAAACACGTTCGATAATTGGGTTGAAAAATCCTGCCAAACCTTTCCCCTTAAATACCGATGTGGGCGTATTGAAATGGCGTTTTATAACTCAAGATGAATCTGCCATACCATTGACAAGTGAATATAATATCCTTTGCTTAAGTTTGCTTAAATTATTAATTATGTTTAATTCATACAGTTAACTGCTGGCCTTCTGAAAACGGTGAAGGCGGGTGCGATGTAAATATCGAGTACGAATTAGAGGCACAACATTTAGAATTGCAGGATGTTTCGATCAACATACCGCTACCGTAAGTATATTATTTATTTATCCACTTTTTAAACTCACACATCAACCTTATAAATATCTGTCATTAGCATGAATGTTCAACCGTCGGTGGCGGAATATGACGGCACCTATAATTATGATGCACGAAAACATATACTGCAGTGGAATATACCCATTATTGATGCTAACAATAAATCCGGTTCAATGGAATTCAGTTGTAACTCTTCTATTCCTGGCGATTTCTTTCCACTGCAAGTGCGTATCTACTACTACCTTTAATAATAAGAGTTTTATTAGCAAAATTTACATTATTTTCTTTTCAGGTGTACTTCGTATCGAAAACTCCATACGCTGCTCTGTCTGCCACCGATGTATACCAAGTGGATGATGACAGTTCAGTGAAGTATTCCACTGAAACTATGCTATTTGTTGAAAAATATGAAATTGTTTAAAAATTACAACATTGCTAAAAGTTATTGCTGTAGTAAAAAAAATCACCAACCGTATGTATGTTTTTGCAAAAACCCTACAATTTTTATTTACCACTTTAATTATGTAAACTGTTTATGTATATCGAAATTTGTAGAGATTTAGAAACAATTTTGCTTTACAGGCTTACGATAAAGCAAAACTGTCCATACATAAGGGCTTGGTATTTTTGTTTGTTAAAAATCAAACTTTCATATTATAATTCCAAACTTATGATATAATCTTATATAAATATAATTTGTAATTTGAATTAAAAAAAAAAAAAAACATGGTCCTCGTTGCCTACATCCAATATATGATATATAGTACATATGCATAGATTGCAATGATTAATAACTCGGTTATAATCATAAATAAATAAATATATTTACTCCATATTAAGAAATATGTATGCTGTTTTCTTTAGGATAGGCGGAAGGACATGAATTACATTTGCATTTTTGAATTGGAATAGCTACAGATACGTAGTTCGCTCTCCTATTCGTCATTCACCCACCAATTACGTGTCTGAATTATCCCGCTAATTGCGATTATATCGATGTCTTCTCTAAATTTATCAGAAATTCATCAAAATCAGGCAGAGAAACCAAAATAAATAATGTATTTTACTTATTTAAGTAAATAATGCACAAATAATTAATTCGTTCCTACGACAGTCGGTTCTACGATACCGGAACGACCCGAATTTCACTTCAGCAGCATTCTCCCAAATTTTATGGGGAATGTTTTATGCTATAACAACAACAACAAGAAATAATTAATTAAAGTAAATTCTTTGATTAGAAGATAAGAGCAAGAAATATAACTGTCAAAGTGAATTTCTTAATATGCCGTTTAAAAAAATAGTTCACAAATTACTTAGCGAATTTCATCTCGTGGGAACAAACTTTTAATTAATTAAGAATGAATATATAACACCGAATAACTATTGTCATACTTACAAACATTAATCAAGAATCCAGCAATATTTAGGCACTAGTTATATAAAATGTATTTTGGTAAGAATTCTTATTTGTATGCTCCTCACTATATGTATCTAAAATCGACTAGCATTAACTGTTTTACATTTATCGATAATTATTTCACACTTTGTCATCTTCTGCCAAATCAAAATAAAACCAGCTGATTGGAATTTAGCAATTTGTTTACGATTAACTCAGGCAAATTCCAAACTATTAATACGTGTAATAAATAATGGAACAACCGTTGGAGAAAGTGCTTAATGAATTGTGAGTGTAGACTTTCTAACATCGTTAAAATAATTGTTAGATTTTAAATTTTTTCACTTCACAGTGCCTCCCAGCCGGAGACAGTAGGTGTTTTGCTAGCTAATCGTCAAGGTCTTTGTTTGGGTGGTAAGCATAAACACATAATATATATACATATATAAAATTCCATATAATTTTTATAAATTTTGTTTTATACATTTAACAATGGCTAGCGAAAGGAAAAATAAATCCTAACATGTCTGGTATTGGTATGGCAATCTCAGAACAAGCGTGCAAACTGGAGCCAAATGCGAATCCGCCAACAATTTACCTGTACAGTGGGAATAAGTACGTTAAAATTTAATAAAAATAAAAAGTGTAATTAATTATTTTACCGTTCTTTTGATTATAGACGATGCATCATAAAGAAAGATGGGGAGCTAACTGGTGTTATTTATAAACAGAAATCTAATTGAGTACAATATGTTAAGCTCTGGTGCTTCCCTTTTATACATATGTATATACGTACATTCATAAATCAATCATATAATCGCTTGTGTAAAATGTAAATCAATATATTTTAGAAATATCTTAGTTGTGTATTCATAAAAACAACGTAAATATCTATCCTAAATACATACCACATTAGTGTATGAATTTTCCTTCCGTGGGGAAACTGCTCAAAATTGTGGATTTATCGAACCAGTTTTAAACCACAACAACAATCCTTTAGCTTTCACTGCATTTTGAAGGTGCGTATGAGTAACTTTTAATAAAAGAGCGGACGAACCTAACCAAACCAAACTTCCGAAAACGAACGGAAGTCGAACCAAACTTTTTCAAGGCCTAAAAAGAAGAACGGTAGAAAACAAGATTGCGCCTTCTTCGCTGAGACCGACTGATAGTGACGTAATAAAAGCTAGAGAAGGATTGAATAGGTTTCTTAGCATTGGTTGTGTAAAATGCTTATAATACGACAAAGAGAGGACTAGGGGCCGTAGAAGCCGCAATCTTATATTATATCATTCTTGGGTTAAAATAATATATAATAAATTTTAAAAAATTCTATATATTTAATTCATTTTATTTTATTCAATTATTTAATACTTTTATATTGAAATGTAAAAATTATAGCTTATCGGTATTTCCCCCTTGCAGCAGTTCCTGTCTCGCAATGATGAATACAAGTGAGAAGTTTCCTAAACTAAGGATGGCGGCGGCTGATATTAAATGTCGCAAATAGCTTTTATTAATTGTCAGGCATAGAAATTCGTTAAATGAATGACACAAGAATGGTGAGGGTTGCTACATCAGGTGATCTCAGCTATGCCGAATTTTGACGTACATACATATGTATGTATGTACATATGTATGTATGTACATGAGCTAAAATTTTTCACTTGTATGTATATTTATTCACAATGGTCTTGATGTTGTAACACAAATTGAGGTACCTAAAGTTTTACGACGCCTCCGAACGGCAAATGATTTTTATGAGAAGTTTAGTACAATCATACTCTTGGGTTTGCCATTACCTGCTGAGGGGTGACCGCTATTTGAAAAAAAATTTGTATAATTTTTGATGTTACTTACCCCTGTCAGGATTCGAATCCCGGACTGCTCGAATGATGCTAAACGCTACACACCCGGCTTCCGCGGCCGAGTTTATAATTTATTTATGTGCAAAAATAGTCTATTCCATAAAAATTCCAATTTAACTTTCAAGACTTTTTCGGATAAAAATGTTCGCACTTCGTTGGAATATGATGAATTGCATTACACCAATTTTGATTTCATGATTTTCCATAGATGTGAAAATATGATAGCTCGTAAACTTAAAATTGGATAATCTCAGTGAAAAAAAGATATACATACTTATGAGCACGTTTGCCGTTTGATTATACTTTAAGATCCCAGTGAAAAAAACCTCTCGTGAATACATACATAACCTCGAAAAATAAACGGTGCAAACTTTTAGGTTAGGATATCTCCCCTGTGAGGTCAGGTTTAGAGCGCATCGAAAATCTTCGGAAAAGTATTATCTGGTTTTTGGTTTTGGGTTTTCAAAATAAAAAATAAGGACGCAGTGAACGCAGCTACTGGATTTTAATTCGGTTGACTATGTCTATGTGTATGAATATTTATACCAAAAGTTGGGAAAAGGGACTACTTATTGGTGAAGTCCTTCAGACCAATTAGCCTAACCTCCTTTGTACTGAAAATAATGGAGAAGATCATAGACAATGAGATCAGGTCAAACACTCTGCGGCGGAAGCCACTAGATTCCAGTCAGCATGCGTATAGAGCGGGCAGGTCCACTGACACTGCCCTTTACCAGCTAACGACGGAAATACAGAGTGCGTTTGACTGTGGGGAGACCGTAATATGTGCATTTCTGGACATAGAAGGAGCCTTCGATAACGCCTCACATACGGGGGTATGCAAGGCGTTGGAGAGAAGGGAGGTACGAGCGCCTATCTGTCGATGGGTAGAAGCACTGCTTATGATTAGAACTGCGGAAACAATTGTAGCAGACAAGGTAATACAGCTGAAAACCAGTAGAGGCTGCCCACATGGGGGAGTTTTATCTCCTCTATTGTGGAGTCTTGTATTAGATGAACTCCTACAAAAACTAACCGATAATGGAATTCGCTGCCAAGGATATGCAGACGACATTGTCGTCATAGCTAGAGGCAAGTACGAAAGCACATTACGCGATATTGTGCAAAGAGCACTAAACTTGACAAAGGCATGGTGCGCTGGAGTGGGGATCAATATTAATCCACTGAAAACAGCCATTATACCTTTCTCTAGAAAAAGGAAACTACCAGCAATGAGAACAATCTCTTTGCCCGGTACTCAAGTGTCTGTGGTAAGCAAGGTGAAATCCCTGGGTCTAACCATGGACTCCAGACTGCTCTGGAGAGAACATGTGGATGCAACAGCATCCAAAGCAACTAAGGCAATAATGGTGTGCACATGTCTAGCGGGAAAATCCTGGGGGTGTGCAGCCCGACCATACTTAGATGGATGTACACCATGATAGTCAGGCTGATAGTAACATATGGTGCAGTGGTATGGGTCTCAAGGGTATCGCTGTCAACCGTGACAACAGAACGGCTGGCATGTGTGTGTATGCATAACGGGAGCAATGCGTTCATGTCCAACGGGGGCGCTGGAAGTGATTGTGAACCTGACACCACTGCACATAAACATAGAACAGTCAGCCAATAGAACCCTACTTGATTCAAAAACATGGAGAAGGTGAGCACCCAGCTTTCACATGCTCAGCTTCCAAGGGATGAGATCATCAAATTAACTAAATTTGAGAAAAGGTTCAAAATTGAATTAGGAAACAAAGCTTCACGGAGTACTTCCTCGCTGGAGGGACATCTCCGAATCAAAGACTCCGGAGGGTATAGGGGCCGGGGTCTTCGGTCCCAGAACACGCCTGTCTGCGCCAATGTGTAAGATACCAAGCATCTTCCAAGCGGAGGTGTACGCCATCCTCCTGTGTGCAGAGGTAAACTTAAATAAGAACTATCCGCTGGGTTCCTGGTCACAAAGGCATTGAGGCGAACGAGGAGGTCGACCGATTGGCTAGAGGTGCGGCGGAAAGAACACCCATAGGACCCGAGCCCTTCCTGCCGGTAGGTCGATATACCATAAGGGGGGTGCTCAGGATAGAGGAAAATACCGTAAAGGAAAGACACTGGCACCAGATGTCAGGGTTACGCCAGGCGAATTGTCTATTGGGAGGGTATATCTAACAGTAAAAGATCACGACAGTTTATTAACCTCTCAAAAACCCACTTGAGGATACTTACAGGTTTTCTTACAGGCCATTGCAGACTGCGTAGCCATCTACACAGGCTCGAAATGCCTCGGTCTGTGACTCGGTCCCGGAGACCCCGATGCACCTGCTCTTTGATTGTGAAGCCTTCTCAAGAAGACGGAAGAGATATCTGGGTTCATACATCCCCGATCAGGAACTTGTACGCTTGCTGCCAGCAACCATCATCTTAGACTTCCTAAGACCTTTGGGGTTAGATGAGGTACTATAAAGAATGGAGGGCACAATAGATCGAAAGGTCGAAGTGCACACCTCAACACTAATATCTATCTATCTATGTCTATGTGCCTTCACCTTACACTAGCACGCATATGAAACGGCTCGAAAAGTTTCGTTCCAATTTTAACGGAGTCGATAGTGTTTGTTAACGTCATCATACAAAACAATTTAGATGTCGTGGCATATAGGCAAGTTTTTCTCTTGCTATGAAAAACGGTATCCAATTGGGTCAATGTACATATGTATACACCGAGGAATATCCTTTTGTTAGACATTGCTGTCAAAGGGTAGGTATACGAGTTAAGTGGCGAGGTGGTTGGCTATCTGTTGCGATTGCAGATTTTCTTTCCTTGTGCTAATAGGTGCACGTTTTTAGGCAAAATACTTTTATTTTGTTGGAAGTAAACACAAAACAAAGGGTACAGATAAAACAGCACTCATACTGCATTCCAAAATTTTAAATATAAACATTTCATGTAATTACAAGTCATTTCATCCGATATTGGCAGCGTCCACGCTTCTGCGCTATAAAATAGCACGGCCATAATGAAAGCCTTATATGTAGAGTGTGGTTTTGGTTCGTCGCGAGAGGGGTTTACAACGCAATTGCCTACTCAGATCAAAGTAGCTAGAGATTCTCCATTGATATAATTAACGCAAATGATGCTGGTTCCAATTAACAAATCCCCCCACTTTTTCAAAATTGCAATTGCCAAGAGGCAAATCTTCTGAGTATTTATTGTAAGAATACTGGAAGTAATTTGTTTTGTCCTCGTTCACCTACAGACCAATTCGCTTTGCTTCTTTATTCAGATTGGAAAAGGCAGAACCAACGGTGTGGGTGGCAGATTTGCCGGGTCTAAAACCACACGAATAAGGCCCAGTACGTTCGTTGATGGTTGGTTGTATACCAAAACGTTTAGAATGAATAGACAAAGCGATTAGGCCATGCTTGACTGTAAGTCCGTCCGTGCATTGAAAAAAAAATCATTATACATTTTTTTCTTTCTATTTCAATATATAAAAGTAGTTCAGGTTTTCAAAATGAAGAGCATTATATTAATACAACAAGAACTGTTAATTTGAAGTAAAACATACGCCGGGTATTTAATATTTGGTTTCACCATAACTGCCGGTACTTGTTTGAAATTTCTTTTCTATTAACAAGTATAATATAATGTTTATAATAGTTTCTTATTGTATATAAAGCTACAAAAAATCAGCATTGAGATGCAGAAAAAAGCCATAAGTTATTTTTTCATCAAACATGCATAGTTCGTAAGATCAGTTTTAAACATTTAATTAGTTGTAAGGAAAACATAATTTTCTCTTTGCCATGTGCCGTGTTGTTCACCTAGTTCATCACTTCCCTGTGTAATTGGAAATTACAATGTCAAACCCAACGGCGCATAAGTGACAAGTAGCGAATAAGGGCAGCAGTCAAAGCACGAACTTTTCCAATTTTAAGACAAAACCAATTTCTTTTTGTTCTTTTTCGCGCCAAATGAAGAAATTTCAAAGTCGCAGGCGCAACTAGTCACGCGCCTATCACAAATGCGAAATAAACAACAAAACTTGCTTAAAAACGAGAATGTGTGGTTTATATTGGTTGCTGCGGTACTTTACCAAAGATGAAAGATATTGAAAAACTATGCAGAAATGTAAATGACACAAAACCCTTTTTCCGGAAAAAAACTAACCAACTGGCTAGAAAATAGAAGGTAACAAATTCAGTGACGGAAAACAAAAAATGAATTTATTTGGTCGAGCTGCGAGTAAAGGGGCGTGTTTTTATCTTGTTTTATTTTTGGGCGTAAATTCTTAACTCTGAGATATTATAGACCATTATGTACCATTAAAAAAAGGTATGCACAATGTAGAGAGATATTTTAAGCCTGTTTTTACCAAACATTTCTACGATTTTTTACCAAACATTTCTACGATTCACACAAATCCGTCTTAGCGAAAAATTTGAAAATGTTCGAATTGCAGGGTTAGACGAACAAAAATTTTAATGAAATATAGGGGGTGGGCTGGAACCTCCTCTTTCGTCTGTTAAAAATGAGAGCTGCCTGGGTATGCCGATATGCAGATGCAAAATAGGTGCACTAGCTTATAAACAAGAGCTGGCATTTGCACACAAATACACAAATATGCACACACACACACAAATACATGTGCATCAGTAGATCTATGCAACTGCACCCGGTGGGAAAATGAACTGGCTTGCTTATTGTGAAATTAAAACCATGGCTGATTAACCTTAGTTCGCTTTTCCATGGAAATAACTGTTAAATATAGCACACTATTAAAACTGAAAAATTATCCATTGCTGGATGGCATTTTTTGCAAGACACGAAACAGTTCTGAAATATTTTCAAAAGCGCGAAATTAATTCATAATACGAAAAATTAAATCTATGTGAATCAAAACTCTAACTAAGCTCTTGTCGTGACGATTAGTTGATGGAGCAAGGCATTTATTTAACATTCACGAGACCGTAGGAGCTAATAATGTGGGAAAAACAAGTTCCGTTTTTATTTTACATAGTCGTAAGATTTTATTTGCCATATTCTAGGGATACCGTTTTTCGGGAGGGATGTTCGGGATATTTATGATATGAATTTGTAATCCCAATATACCGGGAATGTTCCGAAATTAAAAATGAATTTATTGTTTAAAAGTGCAGCACATCGTCATGTTTTTAGCCTGGTTTTCTATCTACCAAAACTTTGACATAAGTACATATTTCGATTTGATACCAACAAAAAATTACAAAATGTCAAGAAAACAACTAGACAATACATTCTCAAATAACTCAGTGCTTCCATAGCGTTCATTAAGTGCTTTCAAATAAAGGGTGTTTTTTTAGACATGTGGTTTTCAAGAAGAAATAAAACGCATATATAATATCGGGCAAGTGACCGCCGAGGCTGGTTCGAATAAATTCCAACCGAGAGGCCCAATTTTCGACCACATTTTTAAGCGATTGGGGCCGTATGTCAGCAATCACGCGCTTAATATTCTCTTCCAAGCCGTCAATCGTCTCGGGCTTTTCGCACGATCTTGGAGGCCACGCCACAGGCCTGCGAAGCGAGGTAATGCGTTTACCAAAAGTTTTCTACAATAAATTTATTGTTTCGTTGGCTGTGCGGCATGTAGCGCCGTCTTGTTAGAGCCAAAGGTCGTCCACATTAACATCCTCCAATTTAAGCACAAAAAAGTTGTTATCGGTCTATAGCATTCCCCATTGACTGTAAGGTCAAGGTTTGATTTGGTCAATACTTACTGAAAAAGGGCAGTAGAAATACTTTTTTACTGCTTATTAAAAGCAATTGCAAAAAAAACACTAATAAGAAAACGCCCATTACCATCATCTGCACCTTAAAAAATTTAAAGAAAAAATATTCGCATTTTCTTTAACAATTCATTGAATCCTGCATTGATTTTTTACTACCAGTAAAAATAACCTATTACATTGCAGAACATAGTCAATGTACCAACATTTGTCACCACCAGAAGACAAGAAGTGATCGAACTGACCTTAGCTAACAAAGGACTAGCGGGTATTGATAGAAGAAACTTTTTCTGATCATCGATATCCAATACCAATACCGAAAGCTTTCCTACAAGAGAACAGTGGAGAGATCCACGTACTAAATTCTTAGGAGGCTCAGTGAAAACTTCTTATACTGACGGCTCCAAGACAAAAAATGGAACTAGAGCTGGTCGAGACTTGGATGGCGATTTCAGATGCTTTTCTGCTTTAGATGCAATAACAACTTGCGTTTGCGGGGTGGATAATTTCCGAACGATGGTGTGAATTCCAAATCAGAGTCTGTAGTGACATCCAAGCTGCACTAAAGGATTTGAATTCATGTGTGTAACGGGACACTGCGGTGCTCAAAGTAACGAACTGGCTGACGAATTTGCTAATTGCATGTATATGGTAGCTCCCATTGACGCGCATCCGATAATAGGGTCAAGCATAGCAGGAACGGTCAGATACTTCAGGGATGTCATGAATAAGAGGCACGAGTACCATTGGTGCACTACGAACACTTGCAACACAACCAAGTGCAACCTTGAAAAGACCGGACAGTCACCACCATTATCTTATACAGAGAAGGAAGGAGTTAGTTGCCCTGGTTGAGTTGATCATAGAACCATAGGCATTATCGATTACGAGATGTGCACATGGAGGATTAGGATAGCGTAGAGTATTTCGTCTGTCTCTGTTCTGCTTTTGCTAGGCTGAGGTGGAGTATATTTGGGTCAGATATATCGAGATTGGAACACGTTCATTCTCTATTCCTCGGCAAGATTCTTAGATTCAACAAAGAGTTTGGAAGATTTGTCAAGGCAAAATGAGGTTCCATCCCCACCGTCTTCCCTATTATTTTACCCTATCCCCCATTCCTTTCATCCTTCCCGCGACTTAAGTGCAACTATGCTGGACTGCTTGGAAATCGGACTTTCGGCCCATCTCAATTTTACTAATAATGCAAATTAAATTATACCAATAGTATTTTTTACTGCATTTAATTGCAGTCATCAATAAAATAATATTTTTACTACATTTATTTTCAATTTTTTTACTGATTTTTTTTCAGTCATAAGCAAACAAAAATATTTTTACGGCAACGTTTTTCAGTAATCAGTAAAAGTTAACTGGTAATGTAAATTAAACTGGAAGTGTACAGTTGGAAAGACAGGGTCCTGCGACCGCACCTCATCCGTTGGATATACACAACGGTTGTGAGGCTCATTCTAACTTATGGTGCGCTAGTCTGGTGAGAGGCGGCAGGCGTCAAATCCTATCTGCTGAGCTTGCAAAAAGTAGCACATTCGACGCATAAAACGGCGTTGGAGACACTCCTGGATTTACCACCCATAGACATTTACTTGGGAAGCTCTGCAGCCAAGATGGCCCTAAGTCTTACGGCGTCTAAAAGGCTGCGGACAATGAATAGGGGCAATATCTTTATCCTAAAATGAGTGTGGGTGAAAAAAGAAAGATGTGACTATCAGACTAAATTGTTGATAGAAAAAATATGAATGTCCTTATTCAAAACCACTCACATAGCATACGACTTACAATTAAATGAAGTTTTCTTGGTGGTTGTTGAAACATCAAAATCAAAATATAGTTGTAGTTACTTAATCGCTACTACATGTTTAATGTGCCTTGAGTCTGATTTAAAAAAAAATTATACTAAAAAACCACACGATTTGAATCGACAACTTCCGACATATGTGGAATTCGGTGATTGGCGCAATCACACTAGTTCTGAATTAGGAAAAAGTTTCACTTGTTTATGTTTTCATAGCAGGGTAGTAATTTTCTTATGTATGTATGTATGTAAGTTTGCAGGTACAGAGGTTTGACGAATTGGGTCATGCTTTTACGCCCGGTTTGATTTGCGTTCGCGCCTTTACCTTTGTTTATACACGCATACATACATACATTTGTGGCTAGGTGGAAGCATTGTAGCATTTACCACAACAAAATATGCCGATGCACAAATGAATGTCTGTATGTATGTCTGCAATTATGTAAGGATATTTTCTGTTTGCATAAGCGCATTGTTTGCACTTCCACCTCTCGTCGTGAATATAAAACAAACGCGCATGCGTAGGTATCCCCGGGTACGAGTCCTGTCGCACCGCTAACGAGTTTATTGTAATTTTTCAACATTCGTAGTAAGAGCAAGTGTGTGCATATCAACACGTATAGCTCGCGTATTTCTTTGCATTTCAGTTTACAGTTAACGTGTGTTGTGGCATTTCGCTTTATGCTTGCGAATGAGCGTGTATGTATTTTCACATTTCCTTCCAGACGGGAGTGGAAAAAATGTGCGACCAAAAAGTGTAGAATACTGAACTAACATGTTTATTTGAATTGGAGCGAAATTCTTTGGCTCTCCATATGGCATGCCAACTCAAAAGGTATTAATGACCGAGTAAAGACTAAAATATTTTCAAAATAATTTACAAATATAAGAATTATGCACGAACAATACTATATTAACCCTCAAACACCAAATATATATTTTAAACTGAAATTGTTTATAGATTTTGAGCAGCAAAGATTTTTTGTAACAGCCTCAAGCAACCGATTTAGATATAGACATACATACATACATGTATCAGGCACCCGACCAAAGAACGTAGATTACAAAGATTGTTTCTGCGTGTGGTTAGTTGGGCGAGAGTTCTTGCCGCAGAAACGAAGCACCATGCAACTTCTTTGCAATCTACGTTCTTTGATCCGACATTTGGTGTTCTCTGTTTCACTTTCCCTATTTCATTTCCCCATTATTTTCTAAAATTAATTACTAGTGAATTTGCATGTTCTGGAAAACGAATTCCCCTCAGTTTGTGCGATTGTGGATTTGGAGAAAAAAGGAAATATAAGTAATTTAAAATTAAAAATGTTGTAGCTTTTACAACTTTTGAAGGGGGAAAAAATAAAAGTGCAACGGAAGGAGCAATCTTCCTTCAATTTATGGAAAAAAAATACCCAACACCATGAGTAAAAAAAAATTACCAAGTATTTCTTGAAAGTGCTTTTCTGATTTAATCTCGTCTTCTATCAAAATTAGCAAACGTTTAATAACTTTTGCAACAGTACTAAGACCCAATGCAATGCAGTCATCCTTCCCTGTAGCTTTTTGAAATCTACCTTACACAAACCTCTCAGCGCGTCCGACAGTTGTAGATATTTATTTTTTTCAAATTGGGAACCACAACGTCCAATAACATAATAGATGCTGTTTTGTTGTCCCGGTAGCTGGACACAAATCTATACAATTTGTTTATGAAAATTTTTGCACCAATTGTGAGCACCAATAATCATAACTAAATACTTACCTTAATTCAGGCACGTCTAAAGGGTCGGAATGGTCCTGAATTTAATTTATTTAATAATCCAGCAAAAGTGTTAACACACTCATTTTTCGATTTTCCCGAACAATTGATTACTTATTTTGCTTAAATTGACAACTGTCAGCTGTTTAGCTCATTTCTAGGGTGAATCAAAGTCGAGCTCTAAAATGAACGAAAAGTTCAGATTTCTTGGCACCGCCCTAATTAACTCAGTTTTTGATTTATTTTCATATTCACTTTCACTCGGATTGCAGAACCTGCCTGTATATTCGAAAATGCTCAGAATGCAAGGAGAAATCGAATGAGCAATGCCTGTCTAGGTTAGCTTTGAAAATGTGCTAATTGGCTAACAATCACAACCATATAACGGTATGGTAAACAAATGCGGCATTTCAATAACTGTAAAATATAATTTGCTTACATTTTTTATACGACTGGAGATGGGTAAATTTTTTTCAAGGAAAATGGCAGTGAAACTTCCTAACCAAACTCTACTAACAAGCAATCTTTCGAAAATGTGAACATCGGAACTACGCTCCTATCATATACATAATTATAATTTCCAGAAATCAATAAAAAAAGCGATATTTTTAGTAACTATTAAAGATAATTTGCTAAAATTTTATATGCAGAATGGGGTTGGAAAACAAAATATAAAAAATTAAAACTTTTTGGAAATAGCCCATCTGCCAT
Source organism: Anomoia purmunda (assembly GCA_951828415.1). Classification (NCBI taxonomy): domain Eukaryota; kingdom Metazoa; phylum Arthropoda; class Insecta; order Diptera; family Tephritidae; genus Anomoia; species Anomoia purmunda. Next base: position 24,203,822 of record OX639995.1, read on the forward strand.
ATAACGGTAATTTTGAAAAAAATGGATATATTCGAGTTTTTACTAAATCATATTGGCGCCAACATAGAGCTTTAAACCTTTGCTAAAATATTCGGCCCCACGCAGAGACGTATACACCCAGATTGGTCTCCTCGGCAAGAGCAGTGTGTAGGTGCGTAATATTTTATAAAATCAACAATCGATATAAATATAAAGTATATACTCAAACTAATACTGAAGATTTTTTGTCAATTAAGCATAGAACGACCGAATTTCGGCTTCGTTCATTAAAGATCGGTTCGGTTTTGGCCAAAAACAAAACAAAAAAGTCCGAACTTCGCCGTACATTTGTTGATTTTATTTTAAATTACTATTTTAAAAATGTGGAAAATATTGCGATTATTTCGAGACCTTTGGGATCTAAATGATAGTATATGATTTGTAGTAATAATATTGGCAAGAAATTGTAACATTTCTGAATACTGGTGGCAAACCCCACATTTTCTGTTAAAAAAATATCTATCTACTTCTCCATCGAGTGCGTATTGTGAGCAATTGGTCAGTGCTGTAGGCCAGTAAGGTGAAAATGCCGATAAACAGTTCTTTTACGAACTCCTTCAAAACGGCTCGAACGATTTTATGAAATTTTTTATGTACCTACATTTGGTAGGTATGAAAATAGGTTTTACAGCTTATTTTGTGCTTGGAAGAGTGCTGCCACCTGCTTGAAAAGCCAAATTCAGTTAAAAATACACAAGTTATATAAAATATTAAAATGCGGCTGTCAAGTGGTTTGTCTCGGCGAGAAGGTTCATAGCTACTTTTATGACGGTTGCCGCCTGGTTCATAGCTGAAATGGTTACCGAAGAGGTTCATAGCAATATTTTAAAGAGAGTTGCCACCTGTTTGAAAGGTAAAATTTAATTATATTATGCACAAGTTATATGTGAGGGAAATCGAAATTCGATTTCTGGTTACATATGCAAAGGGCAATTAATAAATAAATATAGGCAGAACAACGTCTCCCGGGTTTTCCTATATTTTATTCATAAAAAAGCCCTATGTGTTGCTATGTAGTTTAAAGACTCGAGAACTACTGCACCAATTGAGGCTCAAATTTATAGCATATATTTGCAAATGTGTATCTTGTGCAAACAAAAAATCCGATAGGTGGCATCGGGGTCGAGCTACATATTTCTAAAAATCGTATTCACTGTCCGATTTGATTCAAAAATTCAAAAATGTGTTAGCCGTATAAATATAAATATTTTATTTAAAAAATTAACCGATAGGTGCCGCTGGATCCGAAACACATATTCACCCTTCAATTTGATTCACTTTAAGAACATGTGCGAATGCTGTTGTTATTTTTACAGCCATAAGTATGAATAAGTTATGAACTGGAATTAATGTAATTCAAACTAATGTAGCTTTTTATTAATAATAATAATAAAAGTCAAGAATTAAGAATTGATTGCTCAGGGTAAGAAACATTCAAAAATTCTCACAACAATCAAGCAAGTTTTGTTAAACTTAAAAATCGGTTTAATAGTGGCGAAGATTTTAAACATTTAGTAGCCTTACTTTTTTTAAAACTAAAATTTTAAAATATCTCTATAACCATTCCATTTTCATACTTCGCAACTGTCATATTGGATGTAGCGGAAAATTTTACATTAAAATGATGCATCAAATGCCATGAATGTTTTTTTTTGCCAAGTAGTGTTATTTATTATTTTAGACTTTGCAAATGTTCAATTCGGTTTCGGTGGGTCCTTATTCAGAATTATCATTATTCATTTTTTTAATACGCTTGGGCATAGGTGAGTCTTTTGTTCCATTGCTATTTGCGAGTTGACGCTCAGATTTAAATTGGATAATTAATGTTGTGAATTTATCAGTAGTAAAAAAATTGCAAAAAGCGGAGGGTTTAAATGGTAACTCATTTGGTTTTACAAACATATTTCAAATTAAACATCACTTGCTTCGGTACTTCCTTAGTTAATTGATTTATCAAGACGAAATAAATTTGATTTTTTTATTATCGCTTACAACGTTCCTTCTTATTAGCGAGCCTAAGCCCTTGCTAATGAAAACAATATTATCCAGTAGAACCGTCAGGAGGAGGTTAGCGAATGTAAATATTCGTGGCAGAATATGTCGTCGCAAAGTTCCTCTAATGAGAAAGGCAAATTTAAAAAGGAGGAAGGACTTTGGCCTTTCCCATACAGCATGGCATGGAGCAGAAGGTGAACGAAAGTGGCGTAAGATTCTCTGGAGCGATGAAACAAAAATAAATTTCTTCGGGAATGGCGCAAATAGGACGGTGCGCAGACCACAAGGTAAAAAGTTTCACATAAAGTTTACTGAGAAGACGATTAAACACGGCGGCGAAAATATAATGCTATGGGGATGCTTTTCTTGGTATGGAGTCGGTCCAATTTATAGTAACGAAAACATCATGGACAGATTTGTTTATCGGAATATAGTGGTGAAAGTCATGTTACCTTATGCCAAAGAGCATATGACTCCTGTATGAAAGTTTCAACGACCACAAGCATTCCTCTAAAACGTTGAAGGGTTGGTTCCGGGGAAAAAATGAGAACCTTTGGAATGAATTCATGGGAGAAGTTACAAAACTCAATTGTGGGAAAATATTAAAAATGCATGGTAAAATATATCCGTGGAAACACATCGGAAACTCATCTCATCTATGCCCTGAAGAATAGATGCAGTACTGAAAAATAATAGGGGATAGAAAAGATATTAATTATAAATTTATATTACTTTTAGGTTTCCTGCGAATTACATGCTATTTAATTTTTATGTTATTTACACCTATTTTAATGTCCATTTGATATATGATAATTTTTCCTTTTCGCCACCTTACAAAATTTTGATAAGTTTCTAAATCCTACAATGAAGATATTTTCAATAACAAAAGTACATACTTGAAAACGTCTTACTTTTTGTTGAAATAAATGTATAATTTTAATAAAAATCTAACTATTTTCGAAACTATAAACGATACAAATGAATGTGAGCCCTTTATAGGGGTCCAAACCACTCAACCGATCTTTATGGAATTTTTACAGAACTATGGAAAGTGGCCGGTGCCACACCCCCATGAAGAGAAAATTTGGATCCGCAAACATTTGATGCAGATACAAAATAGTTGGTATATAGATTCTACATATCCGGCTATAAGTTACTTTTTGGAAAAAAATACGGACTCCTGCCCCCATTTAAGATGAATCTACTATTCACCATATCTTCTGAGCTTTTTAACTTAGATTTATTTTATTCGATGTTAATGTATATATTTCCTTTATATCAAGGTAAAAAGAATATTGTACCGTTCAATAAATAAAAAAAATCTTTATTGGCATGCTCGTATAACAGCACTTTGAAATCTGAAAATACTTTTATTGACTTAAATAAAAACATAAACATAAACATTTGCCGAAATTTTGATTTTTTAAGTATTTCTCTCGTGATATAAATTAGTGAAATATTGAATATTTTGATTGGTTGTTACCGTTAAATGTATGAGAGGTGAGCCGCAAAGTTGCGGCCTTGTTTGCAACCTATTTGCCTATTTGCAACTCTGATACCGATAATTAGCCGATACTCTGCTGTAACTTTGAAAATTATTAATTCATAGTACGCCACTAATGTATTCTAATTTTTGTACTGTGAGATCGAAATGCTATTAAATTAGGGACGTGGGATGATCGAAAGAGACAAGTCACAAAATTTTAACAAAACTATTGAAATGTACGAGTTCGATGTATTTTTCTCCCATTTTAGGATGAGTTGTGACACGTCCTTTGTAAATAGAATAATTTCAAAAGCTTATATTAAATCAAAGTATAAAACAATAATCAAGGTACGAGTTTTATTTTGAAACTCAATTATGATTTGAAGTCTTTCTGGTCACCGAATAGTAGCAATTACCACCTAAAGGTAGCGTTATCCCCTTATTCGTTCCAAGGTAGGCGATACCATGGCCATTTGCAATATTTATGGTTTCATTTTTCATTTCATTCAGAAACCCAGTATTGTCTATCAAATCCGAGAAAATTACTTTGTATATTTAATAACGGATATTTTTGGATTTTGAAATTTACCCTTTAAATGAAAATAAAACATCGGATTTTTTTGGTTTTTGAAATTGCCGTTATATGAGAGGTGGGCATGGTTTTCGTGCGATTTATACAATTTTCAAATTATAATGACTTGAAATGCAATGTGTGAACAAAATTTAGTGATGTTTGGTGGCTTTGTTTTTGAGATATATTTATTTGTTCTAAAGTGGTCGGTGCATATTTCCAAAATTTTTTCATTTCTTGTAGTTGCTTATGCAACTTCATTCTACATATTCAATTTATGCAGATTTTCTTCAATAGATACTCGAAGATCGCGTTTTTCTGATTTTTGTAAATTACCGTTACATGAGTGGTGGGCGCGGTTTTTGTCCGATTAGCGAAATTTTGCTTACCGACTTAAATTTGCTAGAACTTCGTCAAGTAATTTCGAAGACATAACTTTTTCTAATAAAGTTGGCGTTCCCCATTTTCCAAAACAAAGCGCACACATCTATTCCTTTCCTCAACTCAATCTTATGTGTTAAAACACCTTTATGTGGGCGTGGTTATTATCCGATTTTTCTCATTTGCAATACCGAAGTACCTTGAGTTTAAGGCAATGGGCATACAAGGACGGACGGACAGACATGACTTAATCAATTTCCTTATCAATTCCAAGAATTTTTGTATATACCTGACTATATCTATCTTGATTATTGTATGCTGTTACAAACAACCGTTAAGTGAACAAAGTTATAATATCCTGGGCACCAGTGCGCCGGAGTATAAAATAAATAAATTTAATATAAAAAATTAACATAAAAAATCCCAACGCCGATCGTTAATATGCAACACGAAACTCGCACAACTCCAATATCAAGATCCTATATTTGCTATGTCTTCTTAAATTACTCATACGCCCTGCCCTGCAATTTGGGAAAATTAAATTTCGCATTTCATAAAATTTTTGCATTAGTATTTAACTTTAATTAAATTTAAGTACATCTAAAAACACACACGCGCACAGTTTAAGTAATGAAAAATTCGGCAAAAGGGCTATAAACGAATGATTATGCAAATGCTGGCATTAATGTTACCAGCGTACATCTACTAAGTAATCAATATTTACGCGAATATAGTGCAATTGAAGTAATCTACAGTTGGCGCGGTAAACGGGTATGCGAAAAATACCACACTATTTGGCTGTGTACTTTTCCGTTATATTTTTCTGAAAATGTATTGCAACAACACAGTGTGGTCGAACGAGAGTTCGTATAGCCGTAAACGTAAAAACCGCAGCGCACAAAACGAAAACCCGCATTGGGGCCATGAGCCAAAGGATCAATACAAACGAATAGGTGTGTGTATTTTATGGAGAGAGATTTAGCGGTGAATAAAAGTGAAACTTGTCGGTTGGTCTAGTCTAGTTTTTTTCTTTTCGTTTTTTCGACAGTCTGTTTTTGTTTTTGCACCGGCATTGAATGATGAAATGGTTGGCATAACTATTCACCATCACAAAATGACCTAAAATGGTAGCATTAGGCTGGAATAGGTGCAGCCACACCAATTCATACATTCGCGTTTATGCATAGGTAAATTTTGAACTTGCTTGCATATTAAATGCAAACCTACTATTTGGAAACTTCGATAACAACAATAAAAACACATTGCAACGGAAATGTCATAGGTTGTTGGGAAGAATGTGAAAATCGGCTGCGACCTGACTAAAATAATACGACTGCATAACATATTTACACTGGGTATCAATTACATTATTTTGTAGGTTTCGAAGTTTTCCGCTACTAGTTTGGCTTATTAGTAATTAGATTGTGTCAGTTTGGCGCATATGCCTACAAAAGATATGCAAATATGATATGTTGAAAAACATAACCACAACACGGAAACAAAAAAAAAAGTGGAATACTTTATATATTTGATGGCCACCGTAGCCGGGCGTGTAACGTGGGCGCGCTTCATTCGGTGGGTTCCGAATTCAAATCAAGAAGCATACCACAAGGTATAAGAGAAGTTCAGCCAAACATCAAACTATATGGGGTAAGCGCCAAATTATTATTATTAGGCCCGTTTTTTCGTAACCGACTCGCAAAAGAATTCTAGGTAGGATAACAAATGTATGTAACGCAACAACACTAACTCGAAAAAGTATGCAAATTGAGCCAACTCAGTGAAATGATATTCGACCTGGGAAGTAGTGTTGGCTAGTGAAAAAATTGCGCTATTGTGAATGAGCCCTAAGAAAATACCTGTGTGTCAGTTTAACACCTAATAGCTTTATATTTACATAGTATTTTTAAATATATAAACACATCTACCTAAAATTTATCAGCACAACTATTTTCCGTCCATAATTAGTAACAAACAAGTTAAACGTTTCATGAAAAATGGTGACAGGGTCGCTTTTGCAACTAAAGGAAATTTCATCAAAGCTCTGAGTTTTTTGACAATTTTGTCCCAACATAGGTTCACTTTTTAAACACCAGGAACACTATTTTATAAATCGTAACTCTGGTTTCAAAATGTAATATAAAAAAATTTACATCTGTATAAATGGTATAAAAGAATCGAATGAATTTGCTACTGTTTCGAGTAATTTTTGATTATAACTTATCATCCAAAAACGCCAGAAAAGACATAGACCCTATATATTTTAGGCTGTGTTTTTTTTTTACCGAACAAAGAGTTTCGATCCATAAAAGCGTGTTGGACAAATTTAGAAAAAGTCGACCTATGTTAGGACAAAATCATGAAAAACCTTTCTCACCCAGTAACTCAAAACCTGGACGTGAAAATTTGTCTTTTGCCTTTTTCGGAATCAGCGGATCCAAGCACACATAAAAAGCGATATTACATTCTGGCTGTTGATTTTTGTGCGAAGTTTTTTCTTCGTACAAAAATACATTCGGATGTTTGACTTTACCTGATGTGGGCAACCGTATTCCTTACGAAACCACTTCTCAAATTCAAAGAAAAAAATTCTTTTGTTTTGAACTTCTTTAAAATTCCAATATTTTATTGCCGCGCAATATAAAATTACCGATGCAACGTTTTTGCCAACTCTTAAATTTGTCAGCAAAATAAAAATACCTAAAGTTTAATGGCTTTAATATTTTGCCACTTTTTGTTATATGTTGATGAGAATAATGCTTTTTTAATTCAGGCTTAGACATTCATTTCCAAAATTAATTTCAAGTTTTTTAAACAAAAGTTATGGGGATTGGCTAAAGATTGCCTTCTTTAACATTTTTGAACAAATTTAAAAATATTCCACAAGGCCTAGAAGCGCAAATTGTCATAAAAACGAAAATTCAAGCGAGTTCGTTTTAGCCTACGCGGTGCGTCGGAACCAAAGACAATAAAATTAATCCAGAAATGCCTTTTGGAGTTCCTGATAGTGTATTGAAATTTATATTGAAATTTATATTTAATTATATTTATACGATCTTCAATAATGCGCACAGCGTAATTCCTTCCCTTTCCTACCTTTTCCTTTTCAACAAATTATCACTTTTCACATCCAACTTATCATGACAGAATTCTTATAAGTGCAACAGAGAAATATATACATATATACAAAAACGAACTTAATTATCATAAAGAGAATAAATAATCTTTAAAAACCTATATATGATAGCGCCATCTATAACTTAATAGTCACAATAGAATAAAATACAATTTGGTAATATCAACATATGGCACATCAATTTTCGTCTCCTTTTGACACTTTCTATTTGAACATTATGCCCATGGGAAGGACAATCAATATTGGCAAAATTAAAGGCTGTTAATAGTTTGATATGAAAAATCAATTATGCTCATATATTTTAATGAAATAAATTTGTATATTAAGAAGATATCAACTATTACTTCCCATATCCTTAACGAAACGAAAGAAAATAACTGGAAATAACAGCAGAAAAAAAGTTTCAATAAATCAATGAAAATTTTCATCATACTAAAACTGTATACCCAACAATGTGCTAAAAATTCTGATTAAAAAGTTGGAAATTTTCACGACATTTTTTTGAACTTTATTGAAATTTGCACAAAGTTTGAAGTTTGAGTTTACGGGTTTTGTTGTAGAATGAATCGTATTTTTATAAAAAATTCATAAATAAAAATGTAGTAAATAACAAACAAAAGATCAGCACTTGTCAAAAACGTCCTTGATCTGTGGTTAAGATAGGGCACTATACTTTTAGCTCGACGCAGAAACTGCAGCGTGGACAGGGTCGCTTCTTATACGATTCAGCTTAAAGCGTTTTCTATGAAAACGGACTCCCCGGCTTCGAAACGATTTTTTGAGATGGTTTCTTTTGCTGGCTCTCTTCTGTTCTGACAAGTCGCTTTTCAAATCCCTCCGGGAATATACTAGATTTTCATTTACCTTAATAGTACTGTTCCATTTATTTAAGATTCTGGAAAATCTTTCACCTTGCTCCTCGCTGGGAAATAGTCTACATTTCTTTCTTGTAGTTCGAACATTCTTTATTGCCCCCTGAAAGAAAGCAAACGATTTTTAAACCCGACGGCACTAGTATCCAGGGCATTATAAATTTGTTCACGTAACGGCATAAATCAGCCGCTATAGATATAGATATATGTATGTGTACGAAAATGATCTGAATGAAAATAAAAATCGGATAACTCGTAAATATTAAGATATCTTGGTGCTCTAGTCCCAAACACTATTCACTCCGTCCCTTTAATTCAGTGAGAGCAGATACCTAGCTAGCACTCCTTAGGACGAGCCCAATATTTAATTACAATTTTCGTATCACAACTTCCATAAATCTTCAAATCTGATGGAAGTTTACCAAACTAAATTTTTACAATTTTTCTCGTCGTTTTCGGGCTAATCACTCGATGTTATACTCGTATACCACAAACACAATGCAATACAATCACTTGCAACAAACCAAATGTGGAATACGCGAATGGGTTTTTGAGTATTGAATTGCATTTTTTTTGAATATGTGTGGAAATGTGTATGTGCTTTTTTTTGTCGGAGCACTGCCAATTCGAACATATGAATGTTTGTGGTTAGTTATAGTGCAGAAATTAATGGATTTGCTTGCGTAGCATCTGGTGAATGTCGAAATTATGCGGCGCAAAATGTTGCATACCACAAACAGCTATCTTTAGACAACTCACCAATACATACATATGTATGCCGTAAATGATTGCGCTGTCATATCAGCGAAAGCGAAAAGTGAAATGCAGCACATCAAAAAAACATTGAAAAGCTGTCGAAACTAGTTTTTCACAAAATGCTGTGGCGAGTAAATAACAACAACGCAGAACGAAATACCAAATAAGCCATATGGCAGTTCATAAGGACACAACTGCAGCTCATATGCATTCATATAAATGTATGAATGTGTGCACTTGAAGCTTACATCAATTGGCGGTGTGGCCGAACCCCACTATACAAGCCAATGCTAGCTACCTCTCGGCCGCGGGCCACACTATCCTGCGCCTATCTGTCACACATCAGTGATGTCAACCTTCTCGACGAGGTATGAAAGGATGTGGTACGTGGAAAGGTCAAAAAGCTTCTGGTCTACTCAGACAAGATTTGTCGGAGAGACTGAACTTTAGTACAATTGAATGAATAGACGCTACCCACATTAGCTGATAATAAATTATTTCATCTACTTACAAAGACATAGTGTACTAAATTCAGACTGTCGATTAAATTGAGAATGAACTTTTCTCAAAAGAACTTCTCGTCGCACCGGAATCATGTATTTTCATTTCAACAAAATCGGATTAAATGTCTTTTCTTGAATACCTCGACTTACGCCCCACCTAGCGGATTATAATACATTATATCCGCGCCACGTTCGTAAGGAATATATTCATACTCTCCAAATTTGGTTGAAATCCGTTCATTAGTTTTTGGGCCAACTTGTTAAAAAAAACGGCAAAATTTTTATATATGTATATAGAATAAGATTATTATTTAAATGTACATACATAGATATTTAAGAAATTTTATGGGTTGAAATCATATTAAAAAATAAATTCATTTACTACATCGGTTTTTTAAAACAATTTTACTATACGATAATATTAATTTGTGAGCTTAAGGCCAGTATAAGGAAAAGTTTATTGGGAAAAACAGGCCGAAAAAAAATATACATATCAATATACTATATTTTTTGTGCTTTGTTGAACTTAAACAAACGTTTCTTTAATTTTGGGAAAGTGGCAACTATTTTATGAACTGCTTTCAAATAACTTTTGTGTTTAAATTTATATATATATATGTAGGTAAGATATCCCTATTTCCCTTAAATAAGTTATTAATAAATTTGTATTTAATTTTCAAACAGTTGCAATACCTGAAAAGTTTTAAGTTTTAAGAGTAAGTTTTCTAAACCGTTATCTGTTCAAACTCGTATTGTAATGTTCCATTCCTTAAACGTTTTTCGTTTAACACCAGTATAGCAGAATTTCAGTTACCACACAAATTAAATGCAAGCAAGAAAAGTTGGCAACCCTTTTCAAAAATATTTTCGAATAAAAGCTTTCGTTTCGCACCAGGACTGTTACATTTCAGTAAGCTTAGAAATTGAACTAAATGAATATTTTGAAACTGGTGGCAACCCTCCCAAAAAAAATTTGTGAAATTACACGGAGAGACTTTTTTTTTACTAAACTTAGAGCAGAAACAAGACAAGCGAGGTTTGTTTTTGAACTTTGAAAATATTTTTTTTACTAATTAGAAAACTTAAGAAAATATATAGATATTTTCGTAACTTTGGATAATCAAGAAGCTTTTGTCTTGGCCAAGGCTTCAATAGAATTGAATTAAATAAGAAAAAATTAAAATTAGTAAACACGTTTTCCGAAATTTAGTAAATCTAAGAAAATATTTTCTTACAGTCGATTTCTTAAATGTAGTATAAGCCAAGCCTATTTCGATTATTTCCCCAATGATTTACTACTATTCCTCAAGTAAAAAAAGTGTAAGCTTTCTTAAAACTTTTAAACTTTTAGTTCGATAATCATATTTTACAATTTAATTTAATTTATTGATTAACTTTTAAACAGGTGGCAACCTTTGCTCAAATCACTTTTGAAATTAGGCTTTGTTAAACCTCTTTCGTTTGCTACCTATTTAGCAATATTTGATTTCACTCATTGTTTAGTTGAATTTAACTTTTTAAACAGGTGGCAACCTTCTTAAAAAAATTCCCTCTGTGGTAACCCATATAAACAAATCATAGCCAAATTTGTTCAGTCGCCATATAGCAATATGTGATTTAACTTCTGCGATGAATTGGATATAAATTTTTTAACAAGTGGCAACTCTCTATATGATATGATTTATATGTTAATCCTAGATTTAGTAAACAAATCCGACTTCTGAGTCAAAAAAAAAAACGCTAATGGCCAATTTGGAGACTATTTTTTCAAGGATGCTGAAATGTAAAGTGGAGTAAAAAGTGTATTGAAATAAAGGGAGCTAATAATAAAAAAATAATAATACCTTGTGGCTTGAGATTTACTTTTAATTTTAAAGTAAAAGCCATACCCTTTTGGATCTTACTATGGTCATACATTTACTCACTATTAGTGTGGATATTTGTAAATTGTTACCAGGCATAGATGCGCAATATGTTAGACGTAATGACTGACGGTCAGTCGTGCGTGTGTGTGAAAGTTGTACTTTGCAGTTTCGACTACCCAACAGCAGTTTGTTCAACTCAATGAGTTGTTGTTGTTATTACCATATATGTAGCTAGAACGGATAGTGAATGGCGGCATAATTGCTGGGATTGGGGTAACTCTTGTGCTTGTTGGTTTTGTTAGTGACGAATATGTAGTCGATGTTGTTGCAACACCCCACCAAAAATGGAATGCAATGTCAATAAAGGCGGCAATAACAGTGGTTATAGCGGCAGTATAAGTAGTAATACTTACAACAACAACAAAAATAACAAAAACAACTCTAAACACAAATAACAGCGTCAAGTTTAAGAGCAATATTGCTGCTGCTACCGTGCACGTCAATTCGAAATATGCATGACCGTGCAACAAACTAGCGATAGTCACTCTCGTTGCAGGAAGTTTCGTCAAGTTACATGCATATAGTGTACATACTTATGTATGTGTGTGTGTGCATTAATGTAGTTTGGGGGAAGGACATAGTTTGCTTGATTTATGTACTATGTATGGGCTAAAACGAACTTATATATACGAATTTAGTTAGCGCATTGTACAAACATTCTCACTGCACATCATCTACTCGTACATACATAAATAATTTTCCATTGACGGATATGGATATTTGCTGTCGAATGTATGCCCTACTAAATTGCTAAACACGAGTACACGTTGAACAATAATAGCAACAACATACAGCACTTGAGTGCTCGCAAATAGCTAACGAATAAACAACAAATTCAAGTCACTCGAAAGTGTGACGAGTATTCATGTATGTAAGTAACTCACTGCAAACATATGTATATGTATGTGTGAATATATTGAATGGGTGCAACTACATTGAAGGGGTGGCAACCCAATCAGCAAAATATTCGTAAAAGTTTCCAGTATGCGACGAAAAATCCTGAGCCCGGGCGGTAAGAGTATAAAAGTATCGATTAAGAAGGTCAAAGGGTTTCTGGAAAAGAACTTACCTAGCAGTTCTTAGTATAATAAATTTATTGCTCATAACTAATACATGGAAATAATTATTTCAGCGAAAGTTGGAAAATTTTTAATTTTTGCAGTGAAAACACAGCCATTCGATTAGAATACCGAGAAATGATATCATTTATAAGGATTTCTAGATCTAACTTATCAACTGCATCCGGATAAGAATGTAATATTGCAACTTGGTTAAGACGTGTTTGACGCATTGTCGAGCGCAAATAATTTTTTACCCTACGCAAACCCGAAAAGCTTCGCTCGTTGGAACAAAACAACCCTGGAATCGCAACCAGCAGTGTAATGAAAGAATTGTGCAAAATCTTTCAAAGAGCCATATCTTTATCGCTATTTAGATTGCATTCATCAAAATCAACCTTATACAACGCGATAATTTTCGTTAGATCTACCCTCTCACCAAGAATAGAATAAACTTTTCTAGAGTTTTATGAATCTTCGCTGATTCGGTGTAAAATCTACTTGAGTAACCTTCTTCGGAAATAATCTTTAATTTTGCGTGACAAAATAGGCTCTTCCATTTCGAATTATTCAGTATACCTTATAATATTTAGCAAAATTGATTGAAACTTAGAGGGAAGCCTCTAGAGTATAGGCAACATATTTTATGGTTAGTACTAGGCACCATATCCACGTCTTCCGCCGCCCCTGAAAGTATCCCAAAATGGAATTGATTACAGCTTTGGCCCTTTTGCAGCTATATATGTATAAGTACTTTCTCTAATTAACATAATGAAAAACCAATAACAACTATGCTCACAAAGTGAGGTACGATAATATGTTAAAGATGGTATATTTTCTTGTGGACAAAGGAATTTTTGCACACTTCAAGTTGTTCTGATATGGCAATACTTTATATCTTGGAATATGGAATAGTTCCGTTATAATGTAAACGCGTGCTTTCACTCAGTGATTTAAATTTCATCAGCAATATTTTGCAACATACATATGCCGAAAAAATAAAAAAAGTAACTGAAGCCGAAAGAAAAATTAAAATAGAGCTTTGCTAGCAAAATAAATCCTACTATGAAATTGGTGAAGTTGTGAAAGGAAGTCGATTTACAGTTTGCAGCACTGTAAAAAGGTGTAGGGATTTTTCTTACACGTCCGACTCTCCGGCGGTTATGGACTTAAATTCACATGAAGCAACTTCGGGATGGATTAGGAGGGGTTGGAAGCAGTGATGAAACAGAAAAGATTGACAACTAATTTGTGATTTTTGCATTACATGAGCTTTAACTGAAAATAATTTTTGGTGTTCAAACACTTTTGTCTTTTTAAAATCTAACTATAAATAACATTATTATTTATTTCTTTTTGTACAAAATACCTTCTATTTGTTTTTTTTTATTAAAAGATAAACATATAAATTGGTGATTAACAATGTTGAGTTACTATATGTTTTGTGTTAACCAAAAGAAGTTCATATTTAGTAGTAATTTTGATACATGTCTTTCAAAAGTTGGTAGAATTTCCATTTGCCTTTTGGTCTTTTCACTACTAAACTATTCTCAAAAAACGCAACCAAAATAATTTTACCAAAAGTCACCAAACAGAAGAAAATTCAACGCCGTAAGCCATAGAACAGAATGTGCAGTCACTTTGAATCCACCTAAGCGTCAGACGTTCTCTCTTGCTGCTAGACAGAGGGTAAAGATTCATTCATAAATCATATTTAACTTTGAAATCATATTTTATTTTTGAAATTGTTGAAACTCTAGTCATTGAAAACTTCTGGAATAATAAATAAGAATGTATGTATGTATGTATCTATGTATAACAAAATTTTTCATTTTGAAAATACAAAAATCCAAAGAACAATATTCATAATATTAAACTAAAAACAATATAAAGTCGATTATTCAAAAAATACATATGGATGTTGAGACGATAAAAGCAAAATTTGAATTAAAAAGGGTTCTTTCAAAATAAAAAGTTTACGTTATTAATAAAATCAACAAGATTTTAGTAAAAATGAGATGATCTCCTTATTACTTTACCTCATAAGATATTTAACATAAAAACGATGAGATTTCTTCTTACACCTGCATACATATGTATATTTTAACGAAATTAATAAACAAGACGTTATCTCCTTATTTCAAGCCGTTTTCCTTTTCACTAAATTTGAGAAGATATTCAAACCAATATTAAGAAGATTTTCTAGTGAAAATTTCTTTCTTTTTGTCTCCTCTGGCACTCCTTGGCTATCAAGCTTTTTTAGACGTCGATCTCCATAATTATAGGTGAACTTTTTAGCTATGTAAAACTGGCGCCAATTGGATGATGCCAAATTCTTTTCTACCTGATCTTTCCAACACAGATGCTACTTTCCATTTTCTCTGCCACCACCAGTGCGAATCGCGTTGAAAACTTTCAGGGCTGGAGCAATTTCTTCCATAGCTGCGTACAACTTGACCTAGCCTGTGTACCCGTTGAAGACTAATTAGCTGCACTATGTCTACTATGGAGCTGTAAAGCTCATAAAGCTTACCGTTCCATCGTCTGTGGCGGCGTAAAGGTTCAAAAATCTCTAAGAGAATCTTTTCTCGAACACTCAAAGGGCTATCTCATCCGATCATACAAATAGCAAACACATATATGATGAGAGATTCGTTGACGGTTGGCATCAGTCTGTCACACAATACACTCTACTTAACCTTAAATGATATGCTAGGAAGATTGATACCGCAGTAGTTGGCCGTAATACCTCGTGAAATTTCACAACATATTCACGACAAGTAGGACTCTGTTCACGCGGTGAATAACTTGTGACATATATTGCAAAATGATGCTAGCTAAATTTTTTCACTACTATTTTAAATGTACATGCCATTTTAAGTTGCGTTAAAAGTGACAGTTCGACACTTCTATTAGGAACTGTGTTTGTATTATTTGTTTACTTTTGTTTTTATGTGGCATCTTTTTGCGATTCAACAATGTCTTTGAAATTCTACGTCTACGAAAGGAGTAGAGCAGCAAATACGGCACAGCTGAGAAGAAAAAAATCGCGAATATTTCCATGCATCAGTGAATATGCAACCGTGTTTCTAAAAACCTACTAGTTATGTCATGTGATGTGTCAAAGCAACTGACAGCTTTATTGACAGTTCAAAGCTGGAGCGGGATTTAAAATGAAACCTATTGTTTACAGACCCTTTCCATACACATTTTATTTAACGCCGATTCCGACTGCCAAAATATTTAAAGCGAGTTTGCAGTCGTTTGGTTCACTGGGTATGCACACAGTTGGTTTGTTTATGACTTTTTCAAAAATTTCATTAAAATTGAACACTTCTAAACTTTCATTTACATGCTGTTTTTTTCTCAAACTTTTTTGAGCATGTTTGCGTTTTTTGTCGTTGTCCTTTTCGCTAAGCACTTATGTTGGTATTTGATATGCGAACTGTAAATTCAATACGCGTAGTTAAAGTTGTTAATATTTATTGATTTACAAATGGTGTTGAGTGTAAAAATTTTGAGTACACAGACGAGTATTGGTTTGCAAGTTTATTTGTATAGAATGTATGTTATATACTCGGACACAAAAATAAGTTTATAGATACATATCTCGATGCTATTGAGATTGGAAAATCAGTGGAGATTATAATTGAGGGTGAAGCAATTCTAGTGTCCATATATATTGTATGTATGAATGTATGTAGATAAATATATACTTAGTAGTTACTTTTTGGTTATTGATTATCAGAATTGTAGCCAATATTTTGTTTGGAATTTATTTTTGGCAAATTAGTAAATGGTGCTTTTTATTGGAAGCCAAAAAGTTAAGTTTAAAATTATTGTTTATTACAAATTTTAAATTTCAGTGTATGGACGTAGTAGTAGGGTGGAGATTGGGTCCACCTCCCTATGAGGAAATACAATTTTAATCTCCATTTGTTTAAAACTCAAACTACATAGAGCTAAAAACTTCGCCTATAATTAAAGAGATCGACGTCTAAAAAGCTTGATGGCCAAGGAGTGCGAGAGGAGACGAAATCTAAGAAATTTCCGCTAGAAAATCTTCTTAATATTGGTTTCAATTTCTTCTATATGGAATTCTGTTCAAAAATATGCAATTGTAAGAAGAAATATCCTCGTTTTTATAGTAAAAATCAATTAAAGGAAATTAAAAAGGAGATCACATCATTTTTACTAGAATCTTATTGATTTTATTAATAAGGTAAACTTTTATTTTTAAAAGAGACCATTAAAAATCAAACTTTGCTTTTACCGTTTTAACATCCATATGTACTTTGTGAATAATATACTTTATATTGTTTCTAGTTTAATTTTATAAATATTGTTCTTACAGTCCATAGTACAACAAAAACTATGGTAACAAATTTTTGGAAGCATGTTTAGACATTTTAATTTGAATCAGCTAGAAACTACCTTTGATTTTTAAAATTTCTTTTTTTTAATTTTAGCCTTGGAAACTTTTTCTTTTCCATATATTTCGTATACAAGTACATATGTATATATTTTAAGTGGGAGAAAAATCAGAATTCTGCCGGCATACAAATAAATCAACAGGAATTTTTTAAAAATGTATGCGTTTTATGAAAAAAATTTTGCAGGACCAAGAAATTACACTTTATCATACTAAAATTAATTATTTAAGATATACAACTGCACACTTTAAAAAATGTTTAAACAACTTTGTGATGATCTTTTTTATTGACAACCTTCGGTCTTCTTTATATGTACAAGTCATTATCAATGGTACATAACTGTAAAAAAACTTATTTTTGTTGGGCTACAAGCAGTTAGAAGTAGTTTTTTCATTTAGATTTTTTTACATAAATCATAGTATTAAATTCGCGATTCATGTGTGAAGTCAAGTGTTTATATTACTTAATACAAATTAGTTACTCATCTTTTCAACAAAAATATTTTCATAAAAAACTTTGGTTGATATTTACCTTCGTAGCTTTTCTATTTCTCGCAGTCTTTACCCTTAAAATCTCTACCTTAAATCACTCACTTAGTGATATATCACAAAAGGGCAATAATAGATGGTAAATGATGTAAAAAAAAACACGCGTCCACCTATGTAAGTGTGAAGTAAAACTTCTTTTTTAATTAATAAAATTAGTCGTAGTAACTAGTAGCACAATTAGAAAAAATTGTGTTAGAAATAAGTAAAACAGTAGAAGAAATTAGTAAAAATAGCGGTAGAAATTAATAGTAACATTAATAACAGCAGTGGTAGAACTAAGTTAAAAAAAATAGTGACACAAATTAGTAGTATCATTAGTAAAATTAGCGGCAGAAATTAGTAAAAATAGTGGTCGTAATGAGTAGTAGCATTAGTAAAAATAGTGGGAGAAATTAGTACAGTGGTGGAAAGTAGTGAAAATAGTGGTAGAAATTGGCAATAGAATTAATAAACTTAGTGGTTGAAATTAGTAGAAATAGTGGTAGTAATTAATAGCAGCCTTAGTAAAAATTGTGATAGAAATGAGTAAGAATAGTGGTAGAAAATGGTAATAGTATTTATAAAAAAAGTGTTAGAAATTAGTAGAAATGGTTTTAGTAATTAGTAATAGCCTTTGTAAATATAGTGGAAGAAATTAGTAACAATAACAATTGAAATCGTAAATATAGTGGTATAGCGATTCTTGGGCCACTTTTGTTATGCGATATTCGGACGCGACTTTTTTATACGATTGTGACGTGACTTTCGTTACGCGATGTGAAAAATCACCGCCGCTAAAGAAGTTTTGCTAAAATAAATATCGACTTTATTGATATATAGAAAAGTGACAGTTCACTTAAGGAATTATTTTTGCATAATTTTCCACATTTGCTATTTATGCGGCATCTTTTGGGCGCTCCGATAATTCTGGTTGCTAACAAAATTTCATGACAATCCAAATGCGTATTGCTGACAGATTTTCACGGCTGTGAAGTTAATATTCATCTCTTAAGCCTTAAAAGGTTTCCGAATTTTCAGAATGAGCTCCACAATTTCTATTAACCGGTATTGTCATAAAATACTTGCCCGGTTAAAGTATTTGAGTTTAGAACATTGTGCTCCACTTTCACATCCAGCAAATGCGAATATTTTGAAGCATTGCTTAAATTTGACACCATATTGACGACCACATTGATGCGCACATATGTATATATACACACTCACATACACCCAAATGTGAACTTCTGTGCATGTATATTAATTGCTATTTCAATGCGACACCAAATAAAGTGTTACAACGATGTTGCGGCTTGGCGGCTTGAAGTGGTCAGCGTCGCTGTACGTAATTGTGGCTGTAATGCCATGCACCATGCAAATTTTTATACTCGTATGCTCGTAGGGCGGCTAGTAAGGGCTTGTGGCATGTGCCACAGTAATGCGTGACACGCATTGATGCGCCCCTCTCAACTCGACAGGCCGTTAAAATGCGTTGCATGATGCCAAACAAAAATTACGAGATGTACTACCAATTATGCATGTATGTATGTATGCATATGTATGTGTGAATGCACATGTAAATGTGAGATACAAATAATAGACATTACTGTTTGTTGCATACGCAGTGGCAATGGGCATGTCGCGTGTGGCATGTGGCATGCGCGTACGAGTAGTTAAAGCGACAGACAGTGTTATGATGCAAGCAACAATTTGCTATTAGTATTACGCTATATTAAGTGAATATGCACACAAATGCGCTCAGACATACATATGAATGGCAACAATTACAAGTAGATATATGTAGATAAATCCATGCATGCATCGGCTACAGGCCTCTCAAATAAACTTTGATTTTGTCGATATTAGCGCGCTTGTGGCATGCAAATAGTCCATGCGTTTATATAGTTATACGTTTTCGTGCATGAGTAAATATCCCGACATCCAGTACCTCTGTCACTCGCATTTTATTTATGTCATTTGTATGCCAATTTGCAACATGCAACATGCGCCACATACGATTGCAAATAACAAATTGTCAAAATTAAATTGTGCGAATTAAATGTCAGCAAATGTGATTTGGCGTGCTGTAGGTGGAGGCGGGAAAGAGATGGAAAGAGAAGGCAATGATATGACATTGGCTGTGGTGCTTTACATATTTACATTTGGGTCCATAACTCTTCATACAACAACACAAAAAAACAAAACACCTCAGATCATCAATTTAAGCTTAAAGGTCTGGATAAAAATATTTAAAAATATTTTCAACTAACTGATAATAATGCGATTTATGGCGGTATTCAGTAAATCAGTCTCATGCGAAATCACTGAATTTGAGACTTTCAATTAGAGACATTTTTTGTGATTTGAGACGATTTCGGTATTCACTAAACAACAGTCTCAAAAATTTTCACCAAAGACTATGGTGAAAAGCAGTAGAGACAATCAGCTGATGGCATGTTCAGTTAGAGATGCACAATCAACTTCAATAAAAAATTTCTTCATCGATAGCACACAATATACTTTTTTAATTCGCCGTCAACAGCATTATTGCTCTTTAAAAATGAAAACAGTATGGTTATTCTATATTAACACTGCATTTAACCGATCAAAATTCCTATCACTGCATTTTATGTGAACCGATTATTTAAAATATGTGTAAAAATTTGAATTATCAACAATCGATAAATGCAGCTACTCATTCATATCCACATTCGATCAAAATGGCAGAACAAGATACATAAACAAATAGTGTTTTTTGTATTATGCGTTATGAAAAGTAAGCGTTATTTTTTTTTAAAGATTTAAGCAAAATATAGCGTACGGACCAAGTAGCAGATCGAGTACTACTTCATTTTTGCGTTTGTTCAATACCATCCTCAATTTCTTGACAAATTAGTGACTTTATTTTGAGACTAGAGACTTGAGACTGCTTACAGAATACCGATATTAGTATACTGTTTTTAGGATTTTTTTTTTGAAAATTGGCTTAGGAACACCTTGAATAACTCAGCCAAAAATTGAGCGATTTAGGCTGTTATATAATATACAATTTCTTTGCAAAACAAAACCGTTCACGTCTCTTTTTAAAAATTTTGTGCAGACCCAAAAGCTTCAACTTTTTCGTCGTCTCAGGTGATTCATCGTTGTTTTACGACTTTTTTTCGAGCAAAATAACCGTTATTTTTGGATTTTTATTTTTCCGTCAATTTTATGGTCGACATAATCGTCCATCAGAGCAATTAATTCGGTTAACCATGGATCGTTTTCGCACTACGTTTACTCTATGTGATAATATGCATCCGCAGAGACGTCGAACAGTGCGCACCGAAGAAACAATTGCCGCTGTAGAGCAAAGTGTTGAAGAGGACCCGAATGAATCGATTCGCCACCGTGCACAGCAATTGGAGCTTTGTCCATCAACTTTATGGAAGATTTTGTGGAAAGATCTTGGCTTGCGACCTTACAAGATCCAGCTTGTGCAAGAATTAAAGCCGCGAGACCATGCAATGCGTCGTGATTTTGGTGTATGGGCCGAAAATGAGATTGATCTCGATGCTGATTTTCATCGCAAAATTTTGTTCAGTAATGAGGCTCATTTTTGAATGGCTACGTCAACAAGCAAAATTGCCGCATTTGGAGTGAAGAGAATCCACATGAGACCCTTGAAACGCCATTACATCCACAAAAACTGACTGTTTGGTGTGCTCTATGGGCTGGTGGAGTCATTGGGCCATACTTCTTCCGCAATAATGCTGGAGAGGCAGTTACCGTTAATGGAGACCGGTATAAAGCCATGATAACCGACTATTTTTTTCCCGAATTGGATGGCATGAATGTGGATGAGTTGTGGTTCCAACAAGACGGCGCTACATGCCACACAGCGCACGTCACAATCGATTTATTGAAGGAAACATTCGATGAGCGCATAATTTCGCGGAATGGACCTGTAAATTGGCCACCAAGATCGTGTGATTTGACACCATTGGATTATTTTCTTTGGGGATATGTGAAGTCGCTCGTCTACGCCAACAAACCAGAAACGTTAGGGGAATTGGAAGCCAACATTCGTGGCGTTATTGCCGACATACGGCCCCATATGCTCGAAAAAGTGGTTGAAAATTGGACCTGTAGAATTGGCTTTATTCGAGCCAGCCGCGGCGGCCACATGTCCGAAATCATATTTAAACATTAATGGCATAAAATTATCCTTCCAATAAAGCCAAATTGATGGACCTTAAAACGATTTTCTTGTGTTTTATTTCAATTCGAAGTTCTATACCCCTAAAAAAAACACCCGATACTTGGATTTTAGTTTGGACTTCAGCCTGGAAAACGTTGCAGTGATCTGGTAACCTAAAGGAAATTTGTAGGAGAGGGTTTCGTGAGAAAACGCCGCGTCCCACCTTAAAAACGCTATCAGGTGGAGTATGAAACTCAAGTTTCCACTCTTCCCTATTAGACTTGTTTAAAATAAAAGAGTGCTTTCACGATGCAACTGGGATGTCTCTCTTCGCCCGGCATAGCTGCCATTGCTGCCATCTGTTGTTCTGCCAAATCCGAAGCCAAGAGATCTAAAATAGCGCACAGCGAGTAATTTTGCGTGGTTCTGGGCGCCCCGCTTATGCAGATCATACTAGATCTTTGCACCTTGGTGAGTAGCCTGAGGTTAACATCAACCCATATAGGAGAATCGGTCTAACGACTGCTGTAAAACTCCACCGACAGATCCGGGAAGTAATTCCCCATTTCTTGCCTATGATGGTTCTTTTTCAAATATAGAGGCCTACCGAAGCCTTTTCATAACGTTGAACTATATTCTCTTTCCAATTCAGCTTCTTATCTAGAATAAACCTAAAAAATTGCCCCTTATAGCAAGACTTAACCGGACGCAAGTTTAGTTCCGGTGTAGTTACTGAAGGCATTTTATACCTCACTTGAGCTGCCCCTAAGCCCGCAACGGGTGAACCATTTGGATATATCCCAAGTTTTGCTCCTCCCCAATCCGTTTCCCCCAGAATAGTGGCACAAGTACTAATATAAATGTTAAACCCGAAATTCTCGCGTGTATTTAGGAAAAAATATATTTAAAAAATTTATTGAGTAAGTGTGCGAATAAAGTTGAAATAAAATGCAAAGTCCTTATGCTGAATTTTAGTTTAGTATGCGTTCATTTAGTCAAGTAATTGCCAGGATTGTCGTACGAGAACGTACATTAAACTGAACTGATCTGCGGTTGCAAGGTATGTGCAAGACTGAATGAATAGTGTAAGTATGTACAATAAAAACAAAGAAATAAAAATACTTAAAAGTAACACAAAAGACCGTTCGCAAAAGCGAAAGAAAAGAAACGAAACGAAATAAATGACGTTAATGAAAGCGAATGTGAAAGCAAAAGTTTTGTGAAAAAATGTTATTTTAAGTACCAACGGTTTGTTGAAGTCAGACTCCGTGTGCCGCCGCATGTTGTATTTGTTTGTGTGTTTGTGTGGTGCACGTTCGTGTAGGAGTTGGAGTATTCGCGCGCTAACGTGCGACATAAAGTGCAATAACTGTTAACACTATAATGGTACAGTATAAATACTATAACAATACAACAACAATAATACTACTTATTGTGTACTGCGACTTTTGCAATGAAAGTTGCCTATCGAGTTGACTTGAGTTGTGGAGTTGTGTTAAATGGAGTGCATTTGCACTTGAATTTAAAAGTTTTCTGTTGTTATCCTCAGACTCTTTTATATATAACTTTGAATTGCTTTAAAAGTAGCATTCGCAATTTTTTTTATTACAAAAACGAAAAAAGAACATTCTTTTAATGGTCTCTATTATGCTTATTTATATAGAGCACTTATACAGATCAAGTACAGAGATTTCGTAGCTTAAGTGTCTATTATTTTTAATGTTTATCAGTTTTGAGTGATTTTATATTAAATATGCTTGAAATATGAATAGCGGGTTAAGCGAGGTCCAGATTAAAGGAACAAAAGAGTAAGGTGTAAAAAAAGTTTACATTCCAATAACAATTTACTATGAAACATTTTTACATACATATGTATGTACATATGTGCATATCTATTCAGGGAATATGGTTGCATGATTAAAATTTAGCTCATTCGAGTAGTTTTTGCAAAGAAAAAACGTAAACTGGTTAGTGACATAGATTGAATTTTAAAAACTAGTGTTCAAAATTTTAAACTAAATTTGGATTTTTTTGCTCAAATTTCACAACACTATATTTTTGTGTTCGCTTTTGTAATGGTGGTTTCGACACTCAGAAAAAAAATTCCCTTTTTCCGCTAGGACAAAATAATTGATCCTAAGGAAAAATTTCCTTGAAATGGCTCCACAACTGTTTCAAATCGTTTATTTATTTTCAGCCAACTTTTAGTCTAGTTTTTGGAACTATGAAATTGTGTTTGTTACTTAGCGTGTGAATAAAAAAAAAATTGACAAAATCCACAAAAATTTGTTTATAAAATCAAAAAATGAGGAAATTCATTTGTTGCAGGCCTAAAAGTCATAGCTGAAAATTTTCAGTACTGATGGTTTTATACGCAGCACTGGCCCAGTAAGAGGAGCATTATAGCTACATATATGCTTGTCTAATAGGTAATATTGATGTGCTAGAGTGAAATGCTGTTAACATCATTTTTTGTATAGTGACCCTAAGAAACTGATAGCAACTTTATTCTAAGCGCTAACAAAATTTTTTCAGTACTGACTGCCAGATGTAGTATCAGTTGACTGACACTGATCTTACAGGGTTTGCACGCTCCGTATTCCTCTGCACAGATGGAGTCCCACTGCTCCTTCGTACGCAGACGATATGGAATAATTTGAGCTCGAGCTTAGGGATCGAGACTTGAGTGCGAAATTCCTCGGTTTTCTCTTCAAAGAGTGGTATGTCGACCTAAGCTGCGACAAGATAGTGATCCGAGCCGATGTTCGCTCCTCGGATAGAGCGAAAATCAAGAACGCTCTTAGCATATCTTCCGTCTATCAGAACGTGATCAAAAATTTTCGGAAGTAAATTTACTGAATATGAGTAAGAATACTTATGAATTTACTAGTGTCTTTAATCCAAAATCAGCGTTGCGGCGCCATCATTTGACATTCAAATAGAAAAAACCAAATTTAGCATTGAAACTTTTTAACATAAAATATATAAGATATCTATCCTCTTGTTCATATGCACATTCTAATCAGTATGATCTTAGTCAAACCAAAGCATTTTTAATTAAAATATATATACCATATGCACACCATTTTAAAATAATAAATATCAAATCCAAATAAAAAATTCAAATTTTTCATTTCTTTTTGGAAAAAACTCTTATATAGGATTCCGTCAAACTGAGGAAGTTTCATTTTTTCAAGACAAATAAAACGAAACTGTCAATTTCTTCAACATTGATAAAAAAACATTTTCCTTACAAGTTAATTTTTCGTAAAAACACAGAAAACAGTACTGCAAATTAAGAAAATTAATCTGCCTCAAACTGCCAAAAAATGTGAGTGAAAATTGCTGGCACTTTGAACTTTGCACTTCACAGTTTTCACGAAAAATGCATACCAGGTGCAAAACTCCGATAAATATCTTTGTTATTTCATTCTTGCATATGTGAAACTAACCTAAACGGTAATTGTCTGTTTTACGCAACTATAAATTGCAATCATCTTATCGTTCATTGATGATCAGTAATGGTAAATATCAATAACTCGGTGATCTAATTCTCGCATATAAGAAACCATACAAATTGTAGTGATTCGCTACTATCTCTTTTTGGCAAGCGCCTTGACCGCGGTTTGAACCAAGAATTATTGAAAACCAGATTATGACAACGCCGGCAGCGTACACGTCACAGACATTCATACTTCCTGTGGTACCGAGAAGAAAAGGAAGGTGATAACTACACTTGGGCTTTTACTTCGCTGCAACTGCTGCAATACAAAGCTCGGCACTTCAGATTTATTATTATGGGTTTAAATTTTTGTAAAAAATCACTCAAAACTCTGAAAAATCAATTTTTTAAGAACCATTTGTGACGTCAATCCTTCAAACGAAGCAAGTACGAAGTAACGGAAGTGCTTTTGTCGTCACCTTCTTTTCTCCGCATCGTGAAATTGAACAGTAATCTGACATTCAATGCTGATATTATGAGTGAGAGTGTATTGGTAATTCCGTCAGCATATTCTTGTAGAAAAGCTACCCTGCAATTAATTACTACGCGAGCAATAACTGAGCTATTAAGGGAAGAAGAGAAAGAAACGAGAGGTAGAAAGACATGAGTGAGAAGAGCTTGAGATGCTGGTTGGTAGAAAAGCAGCCCGAATATTTTATTAGACGGGGCTAGTTTCTGAAAAGACAAAGATGGAAGTCTGATAATAGCCGTTTAGAGTATACCTGATATATGTATGAAGGGAAGTCTTCTCAACGCTATTGAATTGCTACACTATCGCTTTTGATGAAGAATAACCCCGACAAATGTTTAAAGCAGGTACCGAAAATAACAGTTATTTTTTTCGATGCCATAAAAGTCAAAATACTGTTGTAGAAGAAGCTTATCAATATTCCCTTGATTGCAGAACCAATTGGAGAAAACTTTTAATTTTTTTTTTTGCAACTATTTGTGAAAAAGTGCAATAAAAACTGAAAAATTCGGACATAGTTTGTTTTTAGTCTAGTTATAACAGTTAAACTTGCCGAATATTTTTTAAGTAAGAAATAAAAGTCCTTTCATAATAATACTCATCCAAATTTGGTATCAAATGAAAGCGGACTGAAATATCAAAATGAGGAATGCCACCTATTGAAAAATATTTCAATTAAAAATTGATTACAAAGGAACAAAGCTGCGTGCATATTATAAGCAAGGGAATTCAATACCATATGTTGGTTTAACATAAATCATCTAAATAAAACTTTCAAACTTTTCAATTCGAATTTTTAGAAACTCTTTGAGTATGCAGTTTTGTAGCCCATTTAATTGTACTGTACTATACTATGGTGAAAGTTTCAAGTGGCTCCAAATTTTGGTTGATTTGTGATAAGTTTTTTTACAGACGGTGTTTAGCATTTGCTTTCATACAAAAGTAAATTATAGTTTTTTTTAATTTTGTTCATGCGTTATATGGAGGAAAATCCCCAACACCGTCCGCCAACTTTTTATATATAGTGCTTCCATATCGTCTCGCTCCCCTAAAATAGCTGGTCCAATTTAGCTGTCGATTATCATTATAAGCAAATGGAATTGAAACCGAACGATGGTTAACTTCCACAGAAGCTAATTTTTGTATTAGAATTTTATTAAAAGGTTTCATAAAGTTGCCTACAAAATATTTTATTTAACGGGAGAGAAATTTAGCAAAACCAATTTTATTTGAAGGGGTATTTTCAAAACGATTCAGCTGCTTGAAGCCATACAATTTTTTTGGAAACACTTTAACATGCATACATACTTTTGATTACCTAATTTAAAAAACAGTTTACCATTAATCTAAAGGCAGCTCATTTCTATGCCTATACAAAGACATCCTGCCACGAATATCGAACATCCTTCAGTTGTGTCATTCAACTGACAGCAGTAGCTACATTTAAGAATATCAACTACATACCTTATACGACAACAACTTTAGCGACCTCATCAAGTAGAGTACGACGGCACGTCAACAGCAACCAGGCCAATGTCGGCAATAACAGTACTATAAAGCTGCCGCGGCGGAAACCTGTCACAATTAATAAGTCAGCTAATACTTTTACTTATGTATATAGTTAGAGAACTAAATCCCAAGGCATTTTACATAACCGCACAGCAATATTGGTGACTGCACGTGAGAAGCGCTGAATAACTGAGATACTGCTTAACACTAGCCCATTACACTCAACGTGTTTGTAACAATATTGAAACTTTAGTTTTTACTTGATTGTTTTTCGTTTTTTGTTTTCTTGTTTGTTTTTCAAACTCAACTCGTAAAGCAAACTCGCGCCTCGCTTGCGTCCGCGACTATATTTCTTTCGCCAGCGCTTTTATTTCTCGCGGTAAAGTTGTTCACAAGAACGTTAATCGATTTTGCAGCCGCTTATTACAATCCCGGCAGCTTTGCAGATTTACACTTTCCAACTATCGTTTCAACAATATTTAACTCTGCCCACCTTTCACTTCCAATTTGCATCCTTCACGTAAAAGTTGTGGTGTGTGTAAAACATGAATTCAAACTAACTAAACTTCTCAAGCTGTTGCGGATAAAAAAGGTGAAAACGCACATACACATAGATACATAAATACA
Source organism: Anomoia purmunda (assembly GCA_951828415.1). Classification (NCBI taxonomy): domain Eukaryota; kingdom Metazoa; phylum Arthropoda; class Insecta; order Diptera; family Tephritidae; genus Anomoia; species Anomoia purmunda. Next base: position 24,231,788 of record OX639995.1, read on the forward strand.
CATATAACGGGGGTTTCAATGGGGACGCTACAAAAGTAGACCGACAGTGACAGCAAACGACGGCATATTTTTCCCGCTCTTTTGACATTTCTCTTAACTAAGGTTTGCCATTTGATCTTGGAAAGATATGCGATCCAACGACGAGTCGAAATTATTAAAATTTACTACCGAAATTCAGAGTCAATGGCCTCAACTTTAAGAGCGCTACGTCCAACTTATAGTCGTCACCATTTCTGGCTGAATGGCTTAGTCAATTAGCAAAATATGCCTTATTGGACAGGCAGCAATCCAAACGTACTCCATGAGTCAATATTGCATCCCGAAAAAATTACAGTTTGGTTCGGTTTATGGGCCGGCGGCGTCATTGGGCCGTACGTCTTCCGTAATGATAAAGACCGGCACGTTACTGTGAATGGGAATCGCTACCGCTCAATGATAACTGAATATTTTTGGCCCGAATTGGATGATATAGACTTGGACAATATGTGGTTTCAACAGGACGGCGCCACAAGCCACACAGCGAATGTCACAATCGATTTATTGAAAACCAAGTTTGGTGAACGTGTTATCTCACAAAATGGCCCAGTCAATTGGCCGCCTCGGTCGTGCGATTTGACGCCGTTAGACTATTTCATGTGGGGCTACGTCAAGTCTATGGTCTATGCCAACAAGCCAGCGACGATTGATGAACTTCGTACGAATATCGAACGTGAAATTGCAGCAGTATCGGCCGATTTATGCTTGAAACCCGTCGAAAATTGGGTTCAGCGTCTGGACTTCTGCAAGCGTGCCTGTGGTGCCCATGCAAAAGAAATCGAGTTCCACAAATAATGGCATCGAATGCACTTTCACAGGAATATAGAATTTAATTCATATCCCAAACCGTTTTTGTTTTATTTAAAAGAACTTTTGTAGCGTTCCTATTGAAAAGCCCTGTAGATAGTGAAAAGTGATAGGAGGAGTATTTGCATTTGCTTGAATCGATTTAAATTACATTTAGAGGAATTCGATTTTTTTTAGAGATAACTCGGCTATAGATACTCTTTTGAGGTAGAGAACAAGTAGTTAAACTATTCTCAACATTGCTTTTTATACTTTAAGGTGAGATTCGATTGGCAGCGAAAAATTTACGAGCTTGCCAGAAATTAAGGCTCCCTGTGATTCGAGAGCTACGAGAGTGTATTTAATTTAATTAGGTTACTTTTGCCAATTGCTTTAGCTTTTCTGAAAATAGAGCCTCATATACCAAATCCTGTTTTCACAAAAAAAGCAAGCAAGCGTTGCTTCTACTCTCTCCGACTTCCAGCTTATTATTCTATAAAATCTCGTAAAAACTCTAGGTAGGAGGTATATCCCAAGAATGATAGAATACAAGATTTCGCCTTTAACGGACCGCTAATCCTTAATTTTTTCGATTTCACATCATCCACCTATTCTATGAGGAAATAAAATTATTTTTCGTTTATGCTGGCATTTTTTACATAAAAAATACTAACAAAACTTTCAATCGCTCTGTCAGCTGTTTGCATCTTCTGCTGTAGAACTCTATTTGCTCTCTCATTCTCTACCCTTTGTTACGTCACTGCCAGTTGCTCTCAGCTCGGAAGGCGCAGTTTTGTATTCTATCATTATTGTGTATTATCTTTCAGAAGAGTACACAATTCGACATTTAATTTTCTTTAAGGCTTGAGATATTTTTGCTTTGTATTATCTTATCAGCTTGTTTGCATAAATTCACGAATTTGCCGCTTAAATTTGTGGTGTTCGTCTTTATATTGTATCACAAATTGAGTGACCTACTCTTTTATGGATAATCCGATGCGCAGGTGATTTTTGCGCGAAGTTTTTTCATTATAAAGAGTACACTCGGAGGTTTAACATTGCTTATCAAAAGGCATCCACTATCAGAAAAAGCTTTTCTATAATTTTTGATTTTACTTACCCCGGCTATGTTTTAAATCTGGGACTCCTCGAGTGAGGAATGCACATTTCACATACTCGGCTATAACGACCGCTATATAGAAAATATCGCTTTCTAGAGTTTCTAGGAAACTACAGCAACTGCAAGTTTAAGCTAAAAGACGCTGAAATTAAAGGTACGGAGATAGGCCGGCCAAATTACGAATTTGCCAATATCGCGTACTGCGACTTTCAATATGTCTGTTAGGTGGGATGCCACGCAAGCAGGGATTTCTATGCCTTTTAGATGCGAGACCTGGATATTCGTACAGGAAAAGCAGAACGCTTCCTCACTATCTTCTCTGTACCATTTACGATATGTCCTATGATGACTGTTAGAAATCGAAAAATATCCAGATTTTATTTGCGTATCCGTTAAGCTAAAGCCGCTTTGCTTAGTTGTATATGAATATCAGCTCAAATTATCCTAGTTAGCTCTAAAAATGTTACTAAATACTTTTCTAGGCTATTTCGGCCAAGCACGCCCTTGCCCTTTGTTCTTCTTACATATTCGACACTAACACTGAATACTTCAAATGTTGTTTCTCTCTTTTGTTCCATGCATGTGTAAATGCTTCTTCTATTAGCTCCGTAGACGTTTTCCCATTGATTGGTTACCTTTGGGTTGGCAGGGTCGAAGGATATTTTCACTGGATCAACATTATCCAACCCAGCGTAATCGTTCAATATTTATCTTCTTCGATATCTGTTGTTTATTGCTTGATATTCAATGAGGCGTTGTCGGTGCTGTTGATGTTAGATCCTTAGTATTCTTACCCCCCATTACCTCAAAATTATAACCAACAAAGTAAATCGCTTGCTAATATGTAAAGACTCTTTACCAGAAGGTACTTTGTTTTGTTTTCAACAGTCTCTTTTGCCTATTTCTGCGCGAAGGCTTTGCCGTTGAGGTCAGTGAGACAAAATTGGGACTCTGTGATGCAGAGTGGCCGCTCGTGTTAAGCTTTCCAGCATCAGAAGGAAGAAGTCACACGAAAGTGAGGCTTAGAATGGGTTGGAGAGGCCCTTCATAATTTGGACGGAGCTAAAAGTAGCGGTAAACGAAACGCTACACAACCGAGCTAGTTTTGGCTCTAAAGTCGACCAAAAAATTTTGTGTGGCGATTTCTTTATCTAGAGGTTTTACCAGTATTTGAAGCACTTGGGTATGCCAGGTTTAAAGCCACCTGACAGGACTTAATCAGTTGATTCAGTATTTAGCATCGCGTACTGCCGATAGGACCATATATTGTCCGAAGAACAGCAGTACCCTTCATATTAAGTGCTGAGAGGGTTGGATTGATTCTGACTGGATATGGGTCTTTTAATGATTTCTTATAAGCGAGTCTGAGGAGAGTGCGTTCGGGTGCCTTAGGAAGGACGTGACCCACACAATGCACAAGATACTAGATGCCTTGGGGATGTAGGGTTCAATTGGACTGATTTACGATTGGATGTGAGAAACTTAAATCTGGTATCACGGGGAATAGAGGGTATCCGAGCGTGCTTTGACGTGATCTTTCGTACGACACCTCGAGGAGTATCGTGGAGGTTGTTGTTCTTGCGTCAGTTCAATGTGGAGTTGCGTGAAAACCGTGTGCCGTATTCAAAGTATGACAGAGGTTTTAGATGTGTCTCGAACTCTACCAAGGTGGCAAGTGGTCCATTCCATACTTCGATTCGTACCGAAAATACTTATACATTTCGGGGCGCTGATCAAAGTATTGATTTGATCCGCGAGATTTTGAGTGCTGTGGAATAAGAGACCGACTTCAGCTGGTAAAACATACCAGATGCTGTACTCTGAGGGTAAGCATTCTAGCCTTAAGGGCTATAATTTTTTTCCAATCCTTTCTGGCTCGGAGGCGGAATAAATAATAGTGAAAAATAAATATAAAATTCATAAGCGAATATTTGAATTTCATATTATGTTTATCACACAATTTTTTTTTAGCGATTTATAAATTATTTTAAAGTAACACGTTTTGCATTATGCACACCTATTCACTTTAGCGGATATCCGCAACTAAAAACTATGGATAACAAGGGAAGGAAGGGCGGAAATGTGGAATATTACGTACATATTGTGACAAGTTTAATGTGAATTTAATTTGCAGAAACTTTGCGAGTGAAACGTGTTTACCTTTTTCTGATACATATGTATATATTTTTTTTTTGGGCTACATTTCGTTCAACCGCAACACACGTAAGTATATATAATATACTATATAGATATATTCATACAAAAGTAAGTAACGAATTTAAACAGAAGTGGTTGAGCGGGATGTAACTTTTTAAACTAACAAAACACAACTGGACTGCGACGCGACGAATCGGCTTGCATGTGTGACGTGTGTGACTATGTGTGCATGTATGTGTGTATGTATGTATGTATGTACATATATGACTGACTAACTTTAGAGTCATCAGTAAATGCTTTACTGTCGTCTACTTCTGCTCTGGGGTTAGGGCTTGCATTGCAAATGTTGTGCAAAACTTTTTACATCGTTGTCTTTACTTTTTCGGCTTAAATGACATTACCTTCAGTATATATCTCGTTTGTTACACGACTCTCCTGAGCAGCCACACCTCCATGTAACCATCACATTAGTGGTGAAAAGTTTTTACCTTTTAAAGCCAACATTACCAATGTTGCCACTTTGTCAGTGTAAAAGTGTTAAAAGCACGAACGCCTGCAGTTATGCTAAATGTGCTAGTTCGAATTTAGCAACTTTCATATATGTATGTATTTACATACATATTTGTGTGTTTATATGTATGCCCACTCTTATTTTCAAGTGTAGTTTTCTTAAACTCATTTGACTTTTCAAACACATTTGAACCACGATTGCTAAGTACAATAAAAATCAAATTACAAAAAGAAGGCTAAATTACTACCACACCATTCACCTAAAAACTAAGAATGCTTTCAAAAGTCCTTGCATAGTGTGTTGCTGAATTGATGTTGAAGTAAATAATTTAAAACTTTTTCTACGTACATATGATATCTTCTCTATCTATCTAAGCATATTTCGCTGGGACTTAAAGTTCACCAACTATTTACACATTTTATCTAACTTAATTTTCTTTCATTTAATCTTCGCTACTTTTTATTTAACACGCATTCTCATTCTCAGACAAAATCCATATTAACCAAAGTCTCAAACTTTATACAAAATTTATAATAATCTAAGCCATTTTCATTAGAATTTTAAATGGTTTATTTTGCGCTGAAGCGGGAATATTGCGGATGCCTGTACAGAAAAGGCATGATTGCACAAATAAAATAAAATACAATAAAATAAAGTAAAACAAAAATAAATATTATGAAATTCAATATAATAAAAAATAAGAAAATAAGTTAAAATAAAAAAAAAATCCCAAACCAAACCAATTAAACGAAACAAACTAAAATAAAGTATAATGAAACAAAATAAAGTAAAATAAAATAAAACTAAATACAAAAAAAAAATTAAATAACAAAGCAATATAAAATAATATTTAAAAAATAAAACAAATAAAATTAAGTACAACACAATCAAATAAAAAATAAAACTAAATAAAATAAGATAAAATATGTAAGAAGAAAAAATAAAATCAACACAATAAAAAAGTAAAATAAATTATAACAACAGACAATACAATAAAAAACGAAACAAAGAAGCTAAAGTAAAAGAAAATGAAATAAAATTAAATTAAATAGATTAAAATAAAATAAAACTAAATACAAAAAAAATTAAATAAGTAGATAAAATAAAATAAAGTAAAATGAAATATAATACAAAAAATTAAAAATAAATAAATATAAGTAGATCAAAGTAAAAAAAAAAGCAAACAAAGCAATATAAAATAATATTTAAAAAATAAAACAAATAAAATGAAGTACAACCCAATCAAATAAAAAATTAATCTAAATAAAATAAGATAAAATATGTGAGAAGAAAAAATAAAATCAACATAATAAAGAACTAACAAAAGACAATATAATAAAAAATGAAAAAAAAGCAGAAGTAAAAGAAAATGAAATAAAATTAAATTATGTAAATAGATTAAAATAAAATAAAACTAAATACAAAAAAAAAATTAAATAAGTAGATAAAATAAAATAAAGTAAAATGAAATACAATGCAAAAAATTAAAAATAAATAAATATAGGTAGATCAAAGTAAAAAAATAAAATAAAAGTAAACAGAGCAATATAAAATAATATTTAAAAAATAAAACAAATCTTCGTTTTATTTGTATTTTTACAACACAATCAAATAAAAAATAAAACTAAATAATATAAGATAAAATATGTAAGAAGAAAAAATAAAATCATCACAATAAAAAACTAAAAAAAGACAATACAATAAAAAACGAAACAAAGAAGCTAAAATAAAAGAAAATGAAATAAAATTAAATTAAATAGATTAAAATAAAATAAAGTGAAATACAACACAATAACAAATAAAATGAAACAAGAAAACTAAAATAAGACAAAATAAAATAAGATCAACACAATAAAAAAGTAAAATAAATTATAACAACAGACAATACGATAAAAAAACGAAACAAAGAAACTAAAATAAAAGAAAATGGAATAAAGTTAAATTAAATAGATTAGAATAAAATAAAGTGAAATACAGTACAATAAAAAAGAAGCTGGAATTAAAATACCTACACAAAAGAAAATAAATAAGGGAATCAAGTTAAAATAAAATAAAGCCAGATAAAATACAATAAAATAGATTAAAAAAATAAAACAAAATTGATTTAAATACCATACAATCAAATAAAAAAAAAATAAAATAAGATAGTACAATAAAAAAATAAAAACAAAACAAAAGAAAATACAATAAAAAAATGAAACAAAGAAACTAAAATGGCACAAAATTACATAAAATAAAGTGAAATACAGTGCAACAGAAAAAGTTAGAATGAAAGGACCAAAATAAATAAAAAATAAACAAGGAATCAAATTCAATTAAAAAACAACAAAATTGAATTAAATACCATACAATAAAATAAGACAATTTAATTCAACAAAAAATTAAGAAACATAAAATAAAATGAAACAAAATAAAATTATACAAAATAAAATAAGATCAAATACAATACAATAAAAAAATAAAATGAAATAAATTAAAGTAAAATAAAATACAATACAATTAAAATCGAAAAATTAAAATAAAATGAAATAAGGCAAAATAAAATCAAATACAATAAAAAATAAAAATAGAATGAATGAAAATAAACTTTAATAAAATACAATACAATAAAAATAAAATAAAGTAAAATAAAATAAAATAAAGTGAAATTAAACAAAACGAAAAAAAATAAAATATATGGACAGTAGACAAAATAAAATGGAATACAATACAATAAAATAAAAATCTGACACAGTGAAATAAAATAGCATGCAATATAATAAAAAAACATAATAAAATGAAATGAAATAAAAGAAAATAAATTTTAAAAAATGATACGCATTACAAAAAAAAGAAGCAAATAAAAAAATATAAACAAAACAAAAAAAAAAAATGAAAAAAATTAAGTTTAATGCAATATAATATATAAAATAATGCTTCGCTTGCTTGTTGTGTTTTTCTCAAAATTCTTGTTTGTGTAGAGCATTTGGTATTGGTTATATTCTTCGCATAATTTTTTCTCAAGAACAACAAAGCGAAACATTTGACCTTGCCCGCATAACGCCCTTCAATTACAGAGAGATTTCTACCAGTTTCTCCCCTACCGCAAGCCGCGTTAAGGAACTTTGTTCCAAAACTTTTAAAATTCAATTCATGTTAGTTAACTTTTTTTACAAAAATACATGAAATAAAAAACGAAAATTAAATACACTTAAAGTAAAAGAAAAGGAAAATCTACATACAATTTAGGTTTGAAGTTACCTGTTACATATCTAATGCAGATTTATCTTGAAATAGAAAATAAAATTAGTACTAATGAATTTTAACCATTACACGAGCACTAGCATACAGCTTGTTGCATTAAATTGGGGCAAATACTACATGTTATAGATGCATACATTAATAATAGCTGTTTGTATGTACATACATACATCGCAACTGTAATTGGTTGTTCGAAATTGTATTGGGCTGTTAGCTCATTTTACATGCGTGAGTGGAGTACATTTCGAAGTGCACTTGACTGTAAAACTAATTCAATAATTACTTAGCTTCCAAATTTTCCCACACAATAATATTCGTATGTTTAAACATTGCTATGTATTCGCTTCATACTGTATAATATTTTACGTAATTTTCTAATAATTTTAAATTCACTGATTTACTTCAATTTCTACGAAAATAGAAAGTCAAAACAAAAATGAACACTTACTTTATATTCAATTTTTCGTTGCTGTTTATTTCGACTATTTAAGTAAACGAGATGCTAAAAATAAATCGCTTTCACAAGATCGAATTATATTTTTATGATAAACAATGGTCCCACTCCCCATTAGAAATAAAACAACCGTTCAAAGCAAAACTCAACGTCTAAAGTTTTTTTCACATATGTATAAAACAAATCTAACCTTATTTTTATTCAGAATATTTTTAGTCTTGAATTATTGCGGATTGCGGCATGCTTTTACGGCTTACTATATTTTTATCGCTAATTTGTAAATACATACAGCTATTATTTTTGGGCATAATTTAATATTGGCTATTTCGTAAATCAAAATTTTTTCGATTTCAATTTTGATCGTTATTTTTTGATATCCTGTGATAGTTACACTTTCGATAAAAAATAATTCTTGGAATTACCGATCATATCTGATCGATATTTTCAAATAAATTTGTTTTTCAATCATTCCGACAATTAGAAATATAAAACATATTTTTGCTATTATTGCTTTTATTGTCATCGCCGAAAAGTTTTTGCGTTTATTGTGATACGAGTAAATAAAATTAAAATCCTATTACTTATGTATACTGATCGAATGTGATCGGAAAACTTAAAAATTAAAATCTGAAAGTATCGATCAAATTTGCTCGAAAAAATAAAAATCACAAAAAAACGATCAAAGTTGTTCAAACAACTTTTGTATAATTTATTTTTAAAAATTGTAAACCTTGCGGTCCCTGAAATAATGTCTTTTGACGATATGGTAAAAAGATTATGAAATTAAAATCAGTCTGGAAAAATTTCCTTGAATATTGTATTCGGAGGTGGGCAGAATACTAGAGCTCTTATTAATCGACTAATCGGCTAATCGGCTAGAAGAAGTCGTTTCAAAACACGGCCAACTTCAGTTAATCGATTAACCATTTCCGTCGACTTTTTCGACTAACCGCCTATAAACAACTAGTCACTAACGGTTGGTGTCCGATTTTTCGCCTAGTTGTTTCTTTTCGAAAAATATTGTTTTGAGGTGGATAAAAAAAAATATATTTTACAAAGGTTTAAAATGTTTTTACGCGGATAAAAAACTGTGATATTTTTTCTAACTTTAAAAGACAATGAATTGATCACTGTAGAACTCTAGGTAGAGAACTCTAGGTAGTGTTTTTAATAAAACTCGGTTTGTGTTAAAGTGAACTTTTTATTGAATTATTTCCTGAATTTATTGTGAACTGTCACTATTCGACTAATTTCAGTTACTCGATTTTCAGACTACTCGATGGTGAGCGATTAGTCGAAAGTGAACGGTTAGTCGAATGCTTTCTATTCGCCTATCAATCATCAAAAAAGTAGCTAATCGACTAGTCAACTGATCGAATAGCCGGATTCAACAGCTCTACATTTAATATGCCTTCGCAAATGGAATAATATATTTTACTAAAGTATTTCGGATACTCGCTGCGACAGCGGAATATGAAAACAGGACGCTGAAAAACAAACGAAATGGAAACACAATTTCATTATTGCAATAACTGAATGATCTATTCAGAGAACCGTGATTTAAAATAATTAATGATTTAAATAATAATTTTATCACGATAAAAGATATTACTTATAACAGTCACGGTCCCTGTATAATTTACGTTTTGTCATGGTTAGATAAGAAAGAAGAAGAGAAAAAAACACTCATTTTGATTATCAAAAATGATCGTTTTTTTTGGAGTTGGAATTGTATTATACTAAATAAAACTATGCCGAAACAAAATATAAAGCGATCTTATAAGTCCCAGTATGAGCTCAGAACTCAACGAGCAAGCTCTAATCGAATCGCGCCCAGAAAACTTGTCAACGAAATCACGATTAAAACTTAGATGTGCGTGTGAACAGCCGTTAAGTGTTCCTCCGGTTTTTTTGCTTATTTTGTAATTTATTCCTGGCGTTAACGAAATTTAATTTACATTTATTTAGTTTTAGCGCATAGTAATTGATTGGTACGAAATTTGTTTAAATAAAATAAGCAATGACTTTTAAGTCCGGATTATCACAAAATGTTCGAAAAATAAAAAGAACCCGTATTCTTTTAAAGAAGCTTCTGATGATAACAAGATTTTTTTTCCTGGCCTCTTTCAATCTCATAAGCACTGTTAAATTGTATGCCTGATTAGAATAGATGGAATCCCGGCGCGTGTAGTTTTGTTTGTTTTCAATGTGGACACAGAAAAATTGGTTTACGTTAATTGAATTTAAAGGGAACTAAGTTAATTTCAAGGTAGTACTAATGTTATTAGACTTTAGGAGGTGTTTGAATACAAATAATAGAGGTATTGGGTGCCAGTTCTTGACTTCGGCCGCAGGGTTATCATGGACACCTTATAACTTTAGGTAAGCACTTGGCTGTGACTTACTTCGGTATTAATTTTTATAAATATTAACAGTTTGGGATTTTCAGGCAGCCACTAATTGTCCTCATTATGAAAGACCCGAACTTTGTTTAGAGCCTTGATCGATCTGTACATCGTAACACTTCAGCCATGCCCCTCATCAAATATTTTCGACAACACGTCACATGCCGAATCATCTGCCGTCCATAAAGTAAGATAGGAAAGTTTAAGGTATTTTGAAATTCAGAATCTCATCCCTGGTTCGATATCACGGCCATACCGTTCAATACAGATCGAAAGCTATAAAAGGTGTAGTAAAAAGAAACCCATTGTTTTTCCTTTAGTAATCTGTACCTCGCGTTTTATAAGTGCGATCGGGGTACCCTATATGGCATTAGAAGGATAAGATTTCGTTTTGAACTATTTAAATAAGGCTGGATACGAAAAAAAGCTCGATGTATGGGTGCCATACGAGTTAATGGAAAAATACTTCATGTACCGAATTTCCATCTGCATATCGCTGCGGAATTGCAATAAAATCGATTCATTTCATGCCACACAAATCGATAGTGACTCGCCCGAAGCTGGCTTGGAAGTTCTTCAGCATCCATCTTATAGTATGGACCTGAAACCAAGTGATTACTAATTCTTACTGTTTATGGCGAATAATGTTGCTGGTGAAAAATTTGCCTCAAGAGAAGTTCTTTCAGTTTTATGTCAATAGAGAGTGGCATTCTGAAATTACTTTCAAAATGACAACAAGCTATTGTGCAAAACGGTGCATATTTGACTTAAATGGGATCATTCTCGGTGGGCTAAATGAAACCTTCAATTTAATGCAAACATTTTTCTACACCTCATATACATAAGTATATGTTTTAAATATAAATTTTTTTGCCGAATATTATTTATATCAGCAATAATTTTTAAGCTCCAAAACAAATGATTTAATTTCGAAAGTATTGGTAAAAACCAACAACAAGCAAAGCGGTAGAAATCATTGCTGATTTTTCGGAGATCACCACATCTCCTCTTCACATTATATCTAAGATAATTAATTTTCGAAGAAAGCCTTAACGTGACCTTTGTAAGGTATTTTGTTTGTGTATTTTTTTAATTTGATCAGAAAAAATACACATACGCATAAAATACTACAACACAGCAAACTTACGTAATTTCAAAAGCTCAAAAAATTGGGTTTAAGGCATGTAATACGGTTTTATAATTCAATTACAGCAGTATGATATAAAAATTTATATATGTGTATATATATGTATGTATGTATATACATTTATATAATATGACGCTTCCACAATACGACAACCGAAGTAATCTACTTTTTCTCTCAGAAATTTATAAAACAAAGTAAAATAAACAACAATATCCTCTACTGCTCAGGTGATGGCGACGTGTTTCAATTTGCAACACTAGGCTGACAGACTTTTTCTTTGTTTTTGTACTCGCAGACATATGTACATATGTAGGTATTATATACTTATTATTTTATGTTGTATTTGTGTACACACACATATAGACAATGGTATTATACTCGTAACAGAGTGTTGCAAAAATAAGTAGATTATCGAATCGGTTAATGCAGATGTGGCACGTGTTTGTTGCAGTGTTTTTAAAAAGTTTATTCTCAATAAATGGTCAACTACTCAATTTGATGGAACATATTGTGCGAAAGTACATGGGATTTCAAAAGAGAGCTGATATTACATTTATTTTATTTGGTTACGTTTGTATAAGAAATAAAGCCAAATTTTTACTTAACTTGCCTTAGACGCATTTAATATTGACGTTCGTATATTTTTTGGTACAAAAACCTTTTTCGAAATTAAAGCAGGTATATTACAGAGAAAATAATAAAGGTCAATAAATAATTAATATAGCATGAAAGAAAATTTTAGAGCCATCGATAATTAATAATATTGGCAGTCTTATGCTATAAAAGTCCTTTCATAATAATTACCATTGGATTTGGAGATGGACGAGCGTTAGACGAAAATTCTATTTAAATATGACGCGTTTGAAATGAGTTCATGCTCATATAGACGAGATTTATATTTACACGATGTCCGATTTGAATAAAAACAAATATATTATATATTTATACTGCGATATGGTTAGAAATTCTATTGTAATTTCAACCAATCGCACTTTAATCGCCTTACACTTCGATTGTTGATTCTATTCGTACGTTGCCAAGAATGATTGAATACAAGATTGCGCTGATTGATCTGAAATTCGGAGAGTAACTTAGCCGTGACGTAACACCAGATTTACCGGTGGAGAGAAATGAGAGTAAATATGTACGCATTCATGTTAGAAAGAATACACACAAAATCTATTGTGACGTAGAAATTCCATCAAAATTTTCAAGAGTGGGTTAGCGGAACCATAAGCTGTGCTACCTTTTGTAATCTCTTCACCATGGTACGTAGCTTAGTCAACAGAGATGTATTTCTTGGACTTGGCACACATAAGTCACTTATCATGCCCGTGCTAATGAAAAGCGCAAAAGCACGGCGGCAAGGAGAGTGTTCGAGAAAAAAATGATATGAATACAACAATTTCTTTAGATTGAATCATGTTTTTAATTTATGCATAATTCATATAGTACAAGTATATCGTAACACCAATTATTAATTACTTACTTACTAAGTTGGCGCTATAACAGCTGAAATGAGTTTGGGCGAACATCTCCTACGGTGTGCGTCTTGATGTTTTAACACAAATTGACGGTACTTCAGTTTTATGTCCACTCCGAACGACGAATGTTTTTTTGTTTTTTGTGAAAAGTTTTTTTCATGGCAGAAATACACACGGGGGTTTTTCATTGCCTGCCAAGAGGCAAACGCTATTAGAGAAAACTTTTCTATATTTTTAGATGTTACTTGCCCTAGACAGGATTTGAATCCGGGACCCATCGAATGAAGCGCGCACACGCTACACACCCGGCTACGGCGGCCGCTATCTGTCTTTACTACTTCACAGTAATATACAATAATTGAAATGATTGGAAACCATTGATTTAAAAAAGCAACAGCAGCTTACATGCCGGCTGTGGTCCATTGGCTACGCACTTGCCCAGCAAGTCGTAGGTTGTTGGTTCGAGTGCCAGTGGATTCATGAAAGAAATCTAATGAGGAGATGTGGTGATCTCCGAAATAGCTATAATTTCTACCACTCCTGACTGTTGTTGTCTTTTTTCCAATATACTTTTCCTTATACACTGGCCTTGAGCTCACAAATTAATATTATCTTCTATGATATTTACTTGAAAGAAATTATCATTAAATTTAAAGGTGCCCATTATGGTAATCCTAAAATTTATTGAAATTTTTGATACTCGCACCCCCTAGAAAATTTCTTTATAGAACAAAAGAATACCACTATTCTTTTCTTTTAATAAAAAAAAAGCGTTGAAAGTGGACAAAGTGCTCACAGTTCCCCATGTATTTAATATGGGGGAAATAATTTTTCGTACAAATGGTATGCAATCCTTGAATTTCAATATTTCTCAATTGGCTAATTCTGTTTCTGTTCAGGAGACTTTAGTATTAATAATACCAATTTATCTATTAAACAAGTTTTTGATATCAACTATTTTTGATGGGTCAAAATTTTGCATATTTTGGACCCATAAAAAAGAAAATGACCGCTTAAGATATTTTGTACTGTAGTAACTAATTTTGTTGACGATCTTGTATATTATGAAATCTAAAGATTTGTCAACACAATTGAAGAGTTAGTCTTATTAATCTTGGTTTCTATGAAGTGACATATTGATGACACAATTTACTTACTTTAAAAAAGATTTCAATTTACTACACACACACTTCGTTATAAATAGAAACTCAACTTTTATTTATAAACAGTAATTCATTTTATTTGTATTTGCTTAATGCCTACAATTGACACAATTTCATGGCTTAAAGACTAAAGGAAGTAAAAGAAAGACTGAGTATTTTGCAAAGTAAAATGAATTAAAAACAAAAACAATGTGACCAACGAAAAGTCGAAAGGACTACGATGCTGAATTTTTATTTATTTTTTTTTGATTTGAAAAGAAAGCACTCCAAAAACAATTCTGTAAACATTAATTGGCACATTCTATAAATGGCTGCAACATTAACAAATTAAAAATTATAGAAGATAACAAAACCGAACGCAAAAGTAAAAATGTAAATACTTCACTCTTCACACATTTTTTTTGGCAGTTTGCAGTTGGCGGTTGACAGTTGACAGTTGACAGCAGATGTCAGTTAACACTTGTCACCTGACCTTTGAAACTTTTTACGTTACAGCTTACACTAGCTTAGCACACCTTTTCAACTTCGTCCAGCACTGCTACCCTTTTTAACGCTCTTACTTTTCATCATCACTGCCAGCATCTTCACCCTCTTCGTCGCCACTCGCAGGTCCAGAGAAAATGTAATTGTCACGTCCCGAAATGCCAGTGCCACCGGCATCACCCAACCATGGATAGACATTGGGACAATCGCGGCAGGTTTCCATGTAGCGTGTGTCTGTTACATTCTGTTCGGGTATTTTGAAGGGCAGCGCACAGGTATTCCAAATGTTGCATGGCTTTGGTGCAACAGCAACACTTTTGTCGCACTTCCATGATTCGATGGTGTTGACGTCACGCAACTCTTTCGGGTCGGTCATGTATTGCAGCATTTGGGTGATGGTTAGAATGTAGACGTCGGGTCTGCCGAGAGAGAGAGAAAAAGAGAGAGAGGGGAAAATTAGTGTGTGAATTAGAGCACAGTTTTGTGTATGTAGTAAATATTTGTTGTGGTTAATAGAAGCTAAAATAACTTAGAACCGACGAGAGTAGAACAAAGTTTACACTCAACATATTATATTTAGCCTGACCAAAATATAAAAACAAATATTAGCATTCTCTTAAAATAAAAAAAAAAGTAAAACTAGGAGACTAGTTGACGGTAACAACATTTGTTGGGCCAACTTTAAGAATGCGAAAGTTGTTAATGGAAATATTTGTGTGAAATGGTTTGACGAAAAAGTGCTTTAAATCAAAGCGTTTTGGCAAATCGCTGAACGAAATTTAATACAGCCGAAATAATTTCAATGCATGTAGCTAAATAAAACGAATAAACCACATGTAAAAAAAGGTTTTAATTAGTACAAATAATCTTCTAATGGACGCTTCTGCATTGTTTCGTCAAGCTCCAAGTTTTGCCGCCTACCTGACCCTCTAACACCATCAATGATATTTCTTTGTTACTTTTCATTTGGATCCTGTTTTTGTTCATTCCTTTTTTATAAAAAATAAATCATTAACATAAAATCTATAAATATACTGAAATTTCAAGGTGTCAACAAATTTTTATCAAATTTTAAAATTTTTTTCATAATTTTTTGACCTATCCAATTTGAATATACTAACATTTCCATTAGTTTTTAAGTTTACCCCCCTATGCTGATGCCCTAATAAAACCTGACAGTTGTCAGGTATACTGCGCCGACAAATATGCCGCATAAATGGGGTTCAGCCTCTAATTATAAAAACATTTTTTGCAGTTGTTATGCCCCACAGAGTACACAATATCGACGTTATATTCTGTGAAATAATTTTAGACGCAGTAAACCTTATAATTGGCATAGGAGTCGAGATATTTCTAAAAATCGTATTAACAGTCCTATTAGATTTTAATTCAAAAGCCATATAAATACAAATATTTCACTTGCAAATTATTATTATATTACCAAAATTATTAGTTTCAGATAACTTATAGCTTCAACACAACTGATTGTTCAGATATGAGATTTTTTTAAAATTCCTGTGAGCAATTTACTTATAAATCCTACAAGCTGTACTAAGAAAATCATCTATAGCGGTTCTTAGTAAGACTGATTGTTCATATGACTTTTTACTTCAAAACCAGTGACCGTAACGATAATAAGTTTTATAAAAAAGTTATGATTTAAACGTTATTTTGATTTTTAGTTTTTCGTTCATATGTAACAAATTTGTCGATCATAATGAACGCAAATAAGTTGTCGGTGATGACAATAATAGCAAAAACAAAAATAATAATAGAATTTAAGTTTTATGATCGAAAAAATAAATTTCACAAAATATCGATTAAATGTGAACGAACAAAAAATCACAAAATATCGATGAAATGTTATAGAAAAATTAAAATATTTTTAATATAAATAAGATCAGATTTGCATAGTGCATGATATAAGGATTAAATCGAGATATTCCAGTTTTGTTTTGAACAAATTCCTCACGACGATTTTTTTTATTTTAAAAAATCAATATAACGATTATTTTCCGTCCCTCTTTAAAACTTTTTATTTTTTGCAATATATTTCTTGCTTTGCAGATTTTGGTTTGAAAATTAACCATTTTTATGTTTCAGAAAATTGAAGATGGCACAACCCCGAAGTAGGTTGACTTCAAACCAAAAACTCCAAATTTTCCACACTATCGGAAGAAAAAGTAGCAAAAACACAACAGTTTATATTCGGATTTTTAATAAAACCACGGGGCTTCTACTCATTTCACAGCAAAATGTAGTTGCATTGGTAGAGATCTATCATGCAGCTACTACAAATATCAAATTCTCTGTATCTCCTATACGCTGGGGTATTCTACCTGCACGATTACACCTAAGCAAATAATATTCTAACTAAGAATCTCATATGCACATTTCTATGCAAGTTGAGGTGGATGCAAATGAGATTGCAACAATGTTACTACCAAAATATTTGCGAGGTCATCCAATTCGACAGCATCAAGTCTGTGAAGTGACGTGAAGTGAAGTGTTAAGGTAGAAAACCAACTTGCAGGTGTCAAACAACAAACTTTGTGAAATTCAATTCAAATTAAACTTTGACTTTGCAACAAATAAAGCAACAAAAAACAAATAAGGAACAAGAGAATAAGAGAAACAAATAACAATTAAAAAACTAACTGAATTTTGTTGAAAAAAAAACAAAAAAAACAACCAATCCGCTTGTATTGATACTTTCACATCGACTAGCAGCTAGAGGTTACTCATACGCAGTGTAGCACAGGAAGGCATTGACATCAAACCCACTTTCCTTGCTACGTTTCCGCTATCATTGGCACTAATTAAAAATTCCAAAAGTTCTAAACAAAATACTCGTATAAAAGTTAGGTCAGTCGTCGTTCCGCTTGCCCAATGCCATCGCCACATTAACTACTATCATTGGTTTATTTGTTGTACGTTGCGTTCATGAGTTCACACCGACTTTGAAGGGGAAATTAAAGGATGCCTGTCGATATGTACACACATATGTGTGTTATATTCCTGTTTCTTCTTCAATAATATGTTAGGCAAAAATGGCTTTCGTCCAAAATAATAGAAAATAAAGTTTTGAGTACATAAGTAGTGCGAGAAAGCATGGAAAGTGCGGTGTGAAGGTTAATGTGGAAAAGCGTGACAAATGATTCACACCGGCGGGTAACGGAATTGTGAATTCAATATGTAGATAAGAAAATAATTTTTGGCTAAATGCTGGTCGAGGGTTTGAAGTTCAGGCAAATATTGTCATTGCTTTGATATTGGTATTTGACTTGAATATTAAATTTGTTGTACTTTGGCTCAATATTGCTTACTTTATTTAAATGCCTACGTATATCATTTATGTTTATGCAGTTGTAAAAAATATTCATTATAAAATATTGGGTAGTGCTTAAAATAAAAAACTTTTATATTTCCGTTTTTTATAGTAAAGGCAAAAACATCTGCCTGCGCTTGGCTTACGTGAAAGTCCCATTGTCACTATCTGTCTTAAATATCATGGATCGGCAGAACACGCTTTTTGCATCTGCCTCGCCATTCCAGGAATTAAGTGTTAAACCTTAAGCAGCGACGTATTGACAGAGGAAGGTCATAGCACTTTGAAACCTAAAAATTTGCTTAAATTTATTCATAAATCATTCCGATTTTAGTGGAATTTTTATAATTTGAACAGGTGGCAACCCTTTCGAAACATATTTCTTGACTGATCATTCCTTAAACCTTTTTCGTTTGACTCCAATATAGTATGAATTCAGTTATCTTACCAACTAGCTTGAACCAACGTTCTTTGGCAGGTGGCAAACCTCTTCATAAACGTTGTCGAATAAACACATTCGTTTCACAACAAAACTGGTGTATTTCAGTAAGATTCGAAGTTAAATTACATGTATGTTTTTAAACAGGTGGCAACACTCGCTAAACATATCTTCATTATTAAGTTTTTTTGCTTGTTTCTTTTATTTAAGTCGCACCCCCCTCTAAAGGTATTTTTAAAATAAAGTTTTCTAAAAGTTCCTTCGTTTGAGATCCATACGTCAATATTTGATTTGACTTATGTATAATTTTAATTAATTTTTTAAACATGTGGCAACCCACTCTAAAAATATTTTTGATTCAAGCTTTCTAAAATCTTTTTGTTTGGCACTCGTATTGACCAATTTTATTATTGAATTCCCTTTTCTTTTTTACTTTAATTTAATTTGAATTTAAACAGGTGGCAACCTGGTTTTAAAACATCTGGGAAAGAAGTTTTAGTAAGCCTCTTTCCTTTGACACCCATATTGCAATATTTTATTTCATTCGTTGCTTTAATTGAATGCAACCTTTTAAACAGGTGGCAACCCCCTTAAAAATCGATCCTATATAACGAATTTTATATGCGCAAAACCTTATCCAGATCTATCCAGTTGTTATATAGGAATGTGTGATTTAACCCATTTATTTAATTTACTATAACCTTTTTAACAGGTGGCAACTCTCCATAAAATATAGCCTATGTTATAAGGTAGGGTGTAGGATATTTTGTACAATTCCGTTCAGCCGTTTGAACTTGAAAAGGTAATAACATACTCACTCACACCCTCAACCACAAACGCACAAACTTTCCCATTTATAATATAAGTAGGATTCTTTGAAAATGAAACTGATAGGGGGCGCGGTAGCCGAAGTATCTCTAAAAACAGTATTCACCGTTTAATTCGATTTAAATTTCACACATGCATTTATAGGCCGTAGCGAAGCGCGACGTGCCAGCTTTTAAATATATAAATGGACTAGGAGACTCCCTAATTTATCGAGGCTTCCCAGGTTCTTCCTTACTTGTTTGATAGTTGATTCGAATTTTTAATTCATGCAATAAACCTGGGGGAAAAATATAGTAAATTTGCCAAAAAAAATGCAAAAACAACTAACAAAAAAAAAGCAAAAACAAAATGTTAACTGTAGCTAATTTGGTACGGAAAATTTTATATAGAACAGAAAAACGCAAAAATCAAAATTTTCAAAATGAGCGTGGCTTGTTAAAAGCACACTAATATTTTATTATTTTTATTTATTTAAGAGGTTTTATTGCATTAAATAGGTACTCTTTATTCATCCGAACTTAAACTCTTCTTTACTTTTTGGAAGTAATAGGTTTCTTTAAATAACATTTTTAAAAAGTTGATTTATGCTAATTTGTCGAATAAGAAAAACCAACTCTCACCAAAATCAGAACTTTTGTCAATTCATTTAACGTTGAAGTGCCGTTATTCAATTTAGTATATTAAAGATGGCGATGGACTGCTAATATTTGCTCGAGCCGCGTGTGTTTAACAACAGTTATGCCGACTGTGGCATTGCTGTAAGTTTTCGAAACTTTTTCAAATTTAAGCTTTTTGAGAAACGCAGTTTTAACTAGAATTTAATTGGTTAATTGTTTGGGGGTTATAACTGTAGAATACAAATTTGTAATAATACAATTGTTAATACCAAAACTTGCTTTTCCAATTGGATATTTCGACTTTTAAATGTTAACGAATTATGCCATTTCGAGATATGTAGTTTTGGTTAGTTATGCTATTGCCCCTAAAATTTAATCTTTTTAAATTTTGATTACATTTTATGAGCTTGCTAAATAAAAGAAATTGCCTTACATCAAAAAAAAAGTCAGCCGTTCAGCTAAGATTAGATCCAAGGTGTACGTGTGATCTTTGTACGAACTTCCTCAGGCATTTGGTGCTTATGATATGCCCTTGATTCATTGAAGTATTAATGAGGTGCATTTTTTTTGAGGTGCAAAGTTATGAAAAAGGCCTTCCTCAAAAAAAGTTTAGTGAACAATAGAACACAGAGTGAAAGACGTGACAGAAATATCCACAACTCTGTCAACACCTTTCACAATACATTTTGCTGGCATCACAAATTCTATACTTATCGAATGCCAAGTGCCATCAAATAACCTTTCGCGTTCATATTACACTTATATAATGCATATATATGTATATACACGCTTATGTACGTATGTATGTATGTATGGTAGTGTGTATGTGCAACAAGCTGAGTCGTTTGAGCTGCTACTTTTCGAGTGTTCAAATTTCAGTATTGCTGTCAAAATGTCGAACTTCGGCCAACAATCGCCTCCGAAATACGACACAACTTTTTTTTTTACACACACACAAACAAATATCTAGAACCTGATAGAACCAAGTGGTCCCATATCTGCCGTCTACTTAGAGTAAATAATTCAGATGTAGTTGAAACTCAAATATTTCATACTACTAGTTCCTTCGTAACCAGCTATATATAGGTAGCTATTTTATAGGTAGATCTAACTTTTATTTCTTGACTTTAACTATGAAAGTTGTGTCTTAACTATTCGCAGTTTCAGCTATCTTTAGTTACAAATTCAATCCGATTTCATTGATTGTGATAATATTCTTGCGCAGAGTTTACTAAATTAGAGCAAAATGAATTGAACAAAAAAAAAAAAATAATTATTAAATAGTCAAAAATAAATAAAGATTTATAGACTTGTATTATTGTCTACGATTACCTAATTATTATTGAGAATTAAAACTAAAACTGGGTTATTCACAATTCGTTCGAAGATTTAGATGTCTATATTTTGGGTCTTTTTCCGCATCAAACTGTGAGCAGCCTGAACAGTTCTCGCAAAACTGTCGGACTACCTTACTGGTGTTGCTAGACCTTTCTTCTTTGCATCAATTCGGCAATTTAGTTTATGAATAATATTATGTTTTGTGATTGGAAAATATTTGTTAATTTCCTTACCTTGTTTTTTTTTGTTTTAATAAAAAGCAAAAAAAGAAAATGTCCGCAATAAATAAAAAAAAATCTGATCGGTGTTGCCATACTGTTGTCTTGGTGCAAAATCTAGACAGTGAAAAACATATCTTCTAGTGTGACAAAATCTAGACGACGTCGTATTCCAACTTTATATGGAAAACAACAACACCACAGGTATTACGGTCAGAAAACATCACAATAGGAAGAAGTCTACATTTTGGAGGGAACTCTGAATTCCCCGATTAATGTAATGTTTTAAGACTTCCGCTAAAATATTTCCGAAAAACATTAAGTTTTACCTGAGCTAGACCGATTTACCTCAATATCTCCACATATGGAATTAAAAAAAAAGAAATATATATTTTGTTATATATCTATAAAAAACCCCTTCACATGATAAAACAGTCTAAGTTGAAAAACTCTGCATAAAAATATGCAAAAATTTGTTCAGCGAAGTCATAATACCTCCATTTTTGGAGCTGTTTTCTTATCGGTCCAGCTAGCGTAAATCTCAATTATTTTTTGAAATATTTGTTTTGTTTAATAACAGTCTGCAAATATTGAGAGTAAAAAAAAAATATCATTCGATTTCGACAACAGTCGTTGCGTTTGAAGTGAGAAAGCTATGGGCCGAAACGCAAACGTAGATAGTGACACATTTCCGGAATGCCGGTTGTTGTGATTATGGTTCACATGTTCTGAAGGCGTTGATTTCCGGCCGTTCATCGGCGATGAGCGAATTTAATAAATACAATTTATTATCTAACATTTATAATTAAATAAAACTTAAATGTTAAAAGTATCATTTAAATAATTACTTACACAAAGAATATACAAAATTTTCAATGAAAGAAACCTTAATTAAGTCAATTGGCCTTCGAGTTGAGTTATTGACTTTGGTATACACCTACACTTATAGCATTCAATCTTCTTGCAATAATATTAATTCAACCCAACGCTAAGACTGTACGATTTTTGTGTGTTTTTCTCAGCACATTCATTATTTTAAGAAAATTTGGCTTTTGGTACCTAACCGCCGCTGCTATTCTTGGGACTATAATTAGCTGCGGTCCAATGTGGCCAGGCCGTTACCTTGAATACCGCTGTGTTCTGGCACCTACATGATTTCAAGTTTATTCCAATTTCTAACTGAGTGCAGCCTCAACTTAGTTTTTTGGACAATTTTTGAAGAGACGCCAGCAGTCTCCAAGGCCTTTAGTGCAGCTTGGCTGTCACTGCAGACTCTGATTAGGTTTCAACGCCGCCTTTCGCCAATTATCCAGTTAAGTATAGCTAATATCTCCTGCCCTTGTCATTGTATCTAAAGCAGAAAATCATCTGAAATCGCCATACAGGTGCCAACTAGCTCTCGCATCTTTTAAAGCCTCGGAACAATCAGTGTGGAAAGTTCTCAATGAGCCTCCGAAGAAAGTAAATGGATCTCTCCATTTTTCCCTTGTAGGAAAGCTTACGGTATACTTTCTACCAAAGGAGACTCTCAGTATCAGTTTGTCATATGCCAAAAATTAAGGTATTCCTCTGACAACCTGCAACTGTCTGTGTCCGGAAATCTCATCGTCGTCCCACAATCCAAAATAACGTAGTCGACATATTGTTTGCATTGCTTCATCTTGCATCGTTAAGTCCAAGGGTAACAAGTCCAACAAGGCATTCAGAGCCGCTCCTCTATCGTGCTAATATTGTAGAAACCGTGGATTTAACGGTGGTACTAGAATGGCCAACTACAGCAGAATACGTGATGATTGATCTGATTAGGGATGGCCTCAGACCCCAGGACTTAGTGAAGGTTCTTCAAATGGCGAATTTATCAGGGTTGTCGTGCTGGGAGTGACATAAATGCTCCGCGTAGTTTACCATGTATCATTCTTATCAAGTGTTTTGCGTATATTTACACGGACCGGAGAGATCATTCTGACGCTAATGCACAAACATCGTCCGCGTAAGCTTGGATGTGAACGAAGTCTCACATTTTCGTTAAAAGGGAGTCCACTATCAAGCAACACAAAAGAGGTGAGAATACACTGCCCTGGGGGCATTCTTTCTCAACCTCTGCCATGGCATAAAGTCAATCTTTCTCCACCGCAATCAGCAATCTCCTAGATGACATGAAGTGGGTCAACCTTTTAGTTGTTTCTACCACCCCATGCCTTCTGGCCGCTGAGCACATAGACTCAAAGTTAACATTGTCAAAAGCCCCTCAAGATCAGCAAAAAAGATGTCACGCTGATTGGCCTGAAGCTGAAAAAAACCAGACAAACTCTAAAGATTCTTATCAAGGCACTAATGAGCTTGTCCCCCTCATACTTTAGCCACGTCACTGCATTCTCGCAATTTACCATCCAGAAATGACTACAACGGGAGAACGGGAAAGAGAAAGAGAATGGGAAAGGGAGAGAAAAGTACATTCGTTAAGCATTACAGTTTGCTCAAGAATGATAGAATACAAAATTGTGCCTTCCACGGACCGCCAGCCCTCTCTTTGTCGATTATACAGCATTTATTCTTTCGCTGGTGAAATAAGAGCATTATACACAAACAATGGTAAGAAAACTTTTCAATCATTCTGTTGTTTGTCCGCTTCTTCTGAACTTCTTCCTCTTCTTTTTTAGATTATTTTCGTTGCTCTTTCCTTCTCTAGCTATTATTACGTCACTATCGGTTGTTCTCCGTGTGGACGGCGCAACCTTTTTTCTATAGTTCTTGCAGTTTGCTAACAGGTTCTATTTCTTACTCTCCTCACTAAAGAACTCCTATTTTAAAAGCCATTTTTTTCCTTCTAAATTATTGAACTCACAATAATCAAAGAAAATGTTACCTCTCTCAAGTTTAGCCCTCCTCGAAATCTCTGCTAGCGCGAATTGGCTAGAATCAGTTCGCCTACTGTGTTCTAGTTACCTACTCTATTTTTGATGAACTAGTTCACTTCCTTGCTGGGTTTCAACGCCATTCACACACTAATACCCAGATTGGCGACACCTCGTAAACTGCTTTGAATAGCTAGCTATATATGTAGACAAAAGTGTTAACTGCAGCTAATAGTAACGGTATAACAAGTAACAATATATGAGAGCGCATAAGGTAAAAGTTTTTCTGTCGCTATATTGCCTACGAAGCAAAGTTGGGGGAAAATTTTTGTTGACAAGCATTTAATTTGTTTACGACTCACAAATGTCATTGACACATACCATTTTTATTTCGGTTCTTATACTTTTCCACTACTTGGCTCGAGTCAAAATCTTTCTGATTTTTGTATGCTATCACTTATAGACTTTTCCAGCTTTTGCACCACTCGTTGCTGTGTCTTTTCACCTCAAAGATTTGCTGTTATTTGTCTTGCCACTCGATAAAAGTATTGCGAGGAATACAACAATAAAAACAACTGGAACAACAACAATAAAGAAAAAAAGTGGGGGAAAAATGGAAAACCAAACCAAATGTCACCATTTTTGCAATTTGTCACAATCGAATTGTCGCTTTGACGACTCGTCGAGTTTGTTTGTTTGTTACTGTTTGCAATAATTGGCAAAACTTTTGTTATACGAGTATAGAAATTGTCAATTTATGTGTAGCACAAATTTAGTTGGGTACTTTTCTTTGCGAGATGTTTTAGAAAAGAGTAGACTATTGGCTTTATTTACAATATTTGTTGAATATGTCGGAAATAATATATGTGCTGTATGTGTGATGTGGCCACTCTTAAAACAATTGTGAAAGATTTGATATAAACACTGGTTAAGAAAGCATAAATTTATTATGGTTGTGATTGAATTATTTCTTTGATTTATTTGTACAACGCCTTTGTTGCGACTTTGATTTCTATGAAAGTTTTGAAATGAATACGAATGCCACTAAAATAATGGGGAAAAATATAGAAAACAAAAATCCAACTCAACAAGTAAGGAGTTGCCAAAGTTAGTGGGAATACGGTTTCTATTATCAATTATTTTGACAAGTGGAATATACGTGAACCAATTGTAATTGTAATGAACTGCATTTTTTGTATTTACTTCTTTAGATTTTTGAATTTTTTACATGAGCTTATTTAAGTATATCAACAATAATTTTTGAGCTTAACACCATTTTTTATTTGGAATCTGCCCTACTTAAAATTCTAACAACAAGTTTTTCACGTAACTTATATTCCATAATTGGTATGAGTATTTTCTTAACATGCTCTGAAAAAAAAATGTATATCAGTAGTGACTGGCAAGTCACTTCCCCGCTATATTGAGTAGCTCCATGTCCGATATGCGGTAGCAAACCCGTGCGGAGCCTGGGTCACGGGAGAAAGAAAGAGAGGGAGCTTTAGTGGGGTCACTCCACATACTCGGTTTAAGGGCTAGCTGTATAAATGTGTCTCGAAAACAAAAACAAAAAGCAACGGTCTCTGGTTGTGCGCTGAGTTTGAGACCCGCTTCGTAAAAACCTAAAGCTAATGAAAAATTTCAGCAAGCGTCGGATGAGATTTCCTTTTTTTGATGACGACCACACGCATTGTCTTAAGGGCTATGAGTTGAGGGCATGCACTTGGAATACGCGAACCCTTAATGGGGAAGGTGCCGCTGCCGGCTGGTTGATGTTTTCAAACCAGAAGGGTAGACATGACCGCCATCCAAGATATGGAATGGATGGGGCTAGGTAAGAAAGTCATTGTACCTTGTAACGCCTACTACAGCTGCCATGTAAAGGAGCACAAGCTCGGTGTTGGATTTGTGGGGGGGGGCAGAGATTTCGTCACTGTCGTTCACTCCGGTGGACGAGCGTCTGTCTGGTCACGGTTCAGATCAAAGCGAGATTCTTCAAAATCTCGCTGCTTTGTTTCCACGCCCCAATAGAAGAGAAGGACGATATGAGCACTTAGAAAGTACCTACGAGAGCTAACCCCTTCACCATATCAAAATCGGCCTTGGCGACTTCAATGCTAGGGTGGTTAAGAATGCACTCTTTGGTCACACTGTTGGAAAATTCAGTCTTCACACAAAACCTCAGCCAACATACCGAGAGTGATCGACTTTGCCAGGGGTCGAAATATGGTAGTATGTAGGTTTCATTACAAGAAGATCCAGCAAGCAACATGGCTGTCTTCAGATCGAAAAACGCTAAACCAAATTGTGGTAGACAAGGAAGGCTCGACGTTGAAAAACAACAATGACAAAATGCAGCTACTGACTTCGCTACTCGACTCTCACTAAGAGAACATCGCAACAAACTCGAAATCATGAGCATTGGGAGCACATTTACCTATCACTAAGTACCGCCGCTGAGAAATTCATTGGCTTTTAGCGATCCCGAAGAAGCAACTGGTGCGATGAGGAATGCTGGACAGCTACGGAAGTAAAGATGCTGCCTACAGGACCACACTACGATCGAAGAGCTTGAGATGCTAGCCGACAGGAAAAACGCCCGAAAATTTTACCAAAAGGTACGGCGATTTACGAAAGGTTTTAAGATCGGGGAAAATTCCAGTAAGAATAAGAACGGCGATTTGGAGACTCACGTCCAAAGCACACTCATTAATTGTGGAGGAAACATTACTTTACTTTGCTAACTGATGACAGTGAAAGTGACGCCGGATAAGATTAACATCCCGTCACCCGACCTCGAAGAAGTTTGAATAGCAAAAACGTCGCTACGGAACAACAAAGCCGCTGGAGCTGATGGGCTACCAGTTGAGCTATTCAAGCATACTGGTCTAGAGGTGGTAAAGTGCATGCACCAGTTCATTTCCAGAATATGGTCGGGCGAATTCATGCCCGTTGATTGGAATTTAAGTGTACTCTGCCCAATTCACAAGAAGCATAATACTGCACAATATGGACTAAATACCTCGGGATCAGCCTCCTTAACATTTCATACAAGGTTCTATCGAGCGTATTGGATGAAAGGCAGAAACCAACCGTCAACGAACTGATTGGGCCTTACCAGAGTGGCTTTAGACCTGGTAAACCTATCATCGATCAGATATTCGCGCTACGCGAAATATTGAAAAAGGCTTGTGAGAAGAGGACCGCCACACACCATATATTCGTCGAGTGGAAATCTGCTTTTGACAGCACGAGAAGATGTGTGATTCCCTGTCGTGTGACTGGTCACACATAATCTTTGCGTGATGCAGAACGAAACGGAAGATCGTAAAATATGCGAACGTTAAGCAAAGGGCAATCGACGACTCATGATACTTCAATTCATCAAAGGGGTCGGAGATGTTTCTCGACATCGTCACCGGCTCTTAAGAAGAGCGTTTTCATCAGTTGTACGCTTTTTTGGTGACACAAAGAACCTATTTAGTCTATGAGAGGCCTCTCGTTGAGCCAGCCAGCTTAACCGAACCTAACATAAGATTACCGCAAATTAAGAACAACACGACGTCCACCATATATTGTAGGAGAAGTTCAGCTAAATATCGAGCTATGTAATTTTTCTTAATAATATTAAATATCAACACAATAGTTTATATTGTTCCATAATTTATAAACAATTGGTTCTACCAGATATTTACACAGAATAATTCCGATTCAAAATGAATGTATTAAATCCATGCAGAAAACCATAAAAACTTTTTAATTCACAGCTGAACATCTGTGCAGTGACATATTAAGTTTATATTAAAGTGGGTATTTAAAATGGGATCTTCAAATTATATGTTCAATAAACGTTTACATGCCCTATCTGTTTCTGTCGTGACCTCTTCTGACGCTAGCGTTGAAAACGAATTAAAATATCAAAAACTCCCTTGAGAAACGTAGCAACAATAATTTTGCTTAACACGTCAGAGTTCCTTTCCGTTGGCCTTACTACATATTACCGTGCGATATTATCAGCGTAACTTCATTAACAAAGTTTAAGCAACAATATATGCGCGATTTTAACATGGCGGCGGTTTAGGCCATGTTGCTTTCAGTATTGCCCCATGCGTTGCAGTAGCGAGGTAAGTCTATTTTTATTTTTATTTTCGTTTTACTTTGTTTTTGTACAACTTTCATTCAATTATTTTTGCTCTTGTTGTTTTTTTTTTGCAGCGCATTAGTTGCGTTCTGCTACGTCTACTGTTGATTGTTTTCATTTAGACTTTTTTTTATTTTTGCGTTGCTTTAAAATGAAAGTTTAATTCTGTTAAACTTTTCTCATTAAAACATACGAAACGCTGTCGGTCAGCGGTGTAAAAGTGAACGAGCGTAAAAACGTCATTAGCGAAGACTGAATGCAGGAAGAGGGTTACAATAAATAGCGCAATATGCAATAGGCAATGGTTGCAAATGCTATGCGTTGACTTGCAATCGATATTTAGTTGAAGTATCAGTAACTAATTATACGTTTGAATAATTAACATGAATTAATCATTGGTTAACTAAATTGAAAATGAATATAAAGCAGTGGTGTTATAGAAGAAAAGTTATCGGTATGTTTAAAAAAAAAGTATAAGCACAAATAAGTAGGAACGTTCAATCGGATTAGTTTTTCCGGAGGTAAAAACTTTATTGTCATTAAACTACTGGACTTTTCGTACCCTGTCACAATGGAAAATATTAAAATTTTCATTTTGTACAAAAGATATACTTACATATATACAAATGTCGGTAGTTAGGTAGAAAGGTAAAATGGCTGGGACTCATGTTGCAAAACGACTGCCATTTTGATGCCATTAACCCGACCAATCCTCTTGAGTAGTGGAAGTATGTGCATTACTGAAGTCTACTATGTTGAAGGTCGCGATCTTAGATACCTGCCCTAAATTATCCAGAAATGAACTTCTTAAGGATGTTAAACGAATGCTTGCTAGAGCCAGGCATTTGCACAGGAAATGCTGGAACATTTCCTTCGCAGCGACGTCTCTCCAGCTTCTGCAGAAATCTCTACGCAAAATGCTCATTTTTTTCCGCATGCATCCCCAAAGTCCACTGGCCCGTCTATACTGCAATAAGTTCATGGTTAATGGCCCTAGACCTACAAAGAAGGCCTCTAATTCCTTCTCATTATAGTCCGGTCAGATAGTTCTCGATATCCTGCAAGTAGCCGTAGCTTTCCACTTCCATTGCACCTTGTTGAGCTAGAAGTTACGTATATTTCTCTTTGCTACGGCTTTGGGTATATCCACCTCGAAGCTGGCTGTAACTTCATTTTTTACTGAGCCGCATCGTGCTAACTAATTGGCTTTTTCGTTACCTTCGTTTCCTTTATGCTCGGCAACCCAGATGACAGTGATTTTCAGATTGACGGTTAAAGAGGCAATGAGTTGTTTACGTGCTTTGGCTTGCTTTGAGGCTATATTTGGTGCCCCTAGCGCCTTTTTTGGCTGCCTGGCTATCGGAAAAGATGATAATCTTACTCGCTACATTCCTGTCTTCAGGCGATTTACAGGCTTGCCAAATAGCGAAGAACAGACTGCATCAAGAAGTGAGTCTAATTGGCATGGATAATTCCAATAATTCGGTTAATATTTGTTTGCCACCCCTCTTTCAGGCATTCATGCTCGGAAACACTCTTAGCGGTAATTCTATGCTCGAACTCCAGTTTGCGAGACGTGAAATACGTCCGGGTGTATACCATGTCTAAAGTAGTTGATTAAGTTGATTAATGTGCCCCTGCTGTGCATCCCTCCAGCACCCAGATTCCATGAGCTTAAGTGCTGTCTTTATGTGAAGATGTGCGTATGATGAGTATGTATTGGAAGCAGATGTAAAATGGAATCCATAGCCGCCGCATATGTAATACTAGTTGATACCTGTCGTGACTTTACCCATTTGCATATCAATGTGCTTTCAATTTGGTATACACACCACTTTATTGCATATATGATATGCCTTATAAAGTTTTTTATATAAAAATCAGCCAATCGAACCTTATTTAGCTTAATTATGGAAGGCCACGGGAAAGGGAAGATCATATCTTCAAGGAATGTGGAACTGATGAGTGCAAGGCTTACTCTAGCTCAGCATCTCAGGAATGATGTTATCAATGTTATTGACTTCAAAAGAAGATTTAATATTGAACTGGGAATAAATGGAGGGCGTCTGCACTCGAAGGACACCTCCAGGCGACTAAACTGCACTGATACACTGATGGCTCTAAGACTCTAGCGGGTAGCTCTGGACACATATTTCTGTACCAAAGACAAGTATGCCAAGCATCTTCCAGGGGGAAAGTAAACGCAAACGACTCTAGCGCCACCTAGCAGGGCATTTTCTTAAGAGTATTTCTTGGTTGCCAATTTCATCAAAATATACAGATTTTCTAAATATCTCGACACATGCGTCATCTAAAGGATTATATTGCTTTTAAAGCCTATAACCATTTATAACGTGTTTAAGAATTATGATGTCGGGATTGGGCTGAAATTCAGTAAAAAATATCACAAAGTGAATCTTTTGAATAAAAGTTACCGGTCGGCGTTAATTAAGATTTCCACATATTTTATAAGCTGATGTTCTAGACTACTATGTATTAGAATTTTTAACTACTTAAAATTTGCATTTTGTGTACGAGTATTGAAGTTAAAAGGACAACAGAACTGCATATCGGAAAACTTCGAAATAAAAATTTAGATATTCTCTCGATAATTTTTATAAATTTGTCGAATATTTATTTTGATAGTTTAAAATTTCCACTTACATTTATAAAAACTAATTAAAAAATTAAATAACGAAAGACATGGACCGAAAATAATGATAATTTTAAAATATTCAAATGAAAAAAATCGAACGCTTCCAAATACCGGAGAACAGTTTTGGGAATATGTATGCATTTATCTATTTCTTTATGCACAGTATGAATCTCTTACGATTTAAAAAAGTTTGAGCGATAGATATCTCTAAAAATTATAATTAATAGATATTTTTAGATTTGTTATTAAACGCTCAGAAAAAAATAACATTTTTGGAGCTATATTTTTTAAATTAAAAATAAACTCGTTTTTCAAAGGTTTTTCTTCGCTCTGAAATAATGATTATTTTGTGAATTGTTATGTTTTGATTAAAAATCATAATTTTGTGTAAAAAATTAACACAATTTTGCAGCTTTATTTTTTCCATCAAGCGAATTCATAATTTTTTTTTAATTTATATATTTTTTTTGATCGAGAGAGAAACTCACTCAGAAAATAAAGAAATCTAATAACTAATAAAACAAAAAAAATTATTTTTACTTCTGGGTAATACAATAACTCTCAAGAACTGAGTTTTACTTTCGATCAGTAAAATATAACAAAAAAAAAAAAAATAATTATTTCTTATGATGGAAAACATAAAATCAAAAATGTTTGGTAATTTTTCATCAAAAAAATAAAACCTGCATCAAATGATTATTTTTAATCAAAAAATAATAGTTCAGAAAAACAGAAGTTAAAATATAAACAAAATATCCATTATTTCAGAGCAAAAATATAATACCCGAAAAACTAGTTTTATATGAATTTGTTTAAAAATGTGTGGCTCGATACATAATTTTTATTTCTAAATAAAAAAATAAAACTTAGAAATTTAGTACTATTACTGATTGTAAAGTTTAAAATTTTAGAATATTGATTAACATATCGTAATGCTTACGGTACTTGAGAAATTCAAAATTCTATTATTTTCGTGTTCACAGGTGTACATCGAAATGTTTCAGATAAACTTACATTGACAGTTGGCAACACCAAACATTTTTTCGAGACTAACTTACTTTAAATCTCTATCAGTTGGAGCCACTCTTGTAATTCATTTACCTTGTAAATTTAGCTGAATTAGAAGTTCGAACTTGTTTGCAATATATGATTTGACTTACAAATTTTATTAATTTTTGAACAGGTGGCAACCCTATCCAAAAATATTTTTGAAATTATGCGAACTCGTAAAATTTTTAACTTGCACGCATATTACAAAATGACATTTTTTTTTTTTTTGCATTTAATTTGCCTTTAAACAGGTGGCAACCTTATTAAAAAATATTTTGGAAATTCATTTATATTAAGCGTCTTTCAGTTGATACCCATATTGGAATATTTCATTTCATTCACTGTTTTATTTGAACTTGAAGTTTTAAACAGGTGGCAACTCTCTTTAAAAAATCGATTTTGTGCTAACCTATAAACGGATGTGCCAATTCTTATTTAGTCTTTATATAGCAACAAGTGGTTTAACTTATTTATTTAACTGGCTATATTTTTTTTAACAGGTGGCAACTATTCATAAAGTATAGTCTATGTGCAAATTTAGGGTATTGGCTATTTGTGTGCTAAATTTTGTACAATTCCTTGATTGGGGCGGAAAAGGTAATAACATACTCACACACACTCACTCACTTATTAGTAGAATTGTTCATACAATTCCTACAGCTCATACTTATTTTTTTAAATATGTTTTTAATTAGATAGTTTATTAAAATACTTCAAAGTTATATCAGTTTTCGCTTATTTAACGATTATTAACATTTTTGTAATTAACCTCCAATCGCACGAGTTTAAATACTCGATTACACTCAACATACTTGTACTTGGTGACGTTATATGCACACATACCACACCCACACACACAAGCACACACACACACGAATTAAAAATATACGACCGCCAGGTACTTACAGTTCAAGTGTCCAATCAATAAATTTATGCAAGCCATTTTCCAATGGTTTTGTCTGGAACCAATTCGTATGGACTGGCATCATATACGGCGCCTTATTCTGTTCATAGTAGCGTGTGAAATCTTCCTGCAACCAAGCGAATATCTCATCCTCATCCAAATTGTGGAGTACACATTGATCCAGATAGGGACAATGACCACCTTCGTAACCTTCGACATAGTGAGTGTTAAGTGGCACCTCCCAAACGCCAGGGAAACTCTTCGACGGACACGTGCCGCTTTTGCATTCATGCGAGATTTTATAGTCGAGCGTGTATGGCCAGATGGGTACATTGACTGGTGGCACTGTGATCGAACTGTCATAGATATAGCCGAAGTCTTCGATAACCTATGTCAACCCAATCCCAACCAACCCAACCCAATCAAAAATGGAAGCATCGAATACCGGCATACCGTCGAGTCGAGTTGTGTTTGTTGTTTGTGGGTACAGGTGGGTTTGTTGTTGGTTGTGATTTGTGCGAGCATAGTTTGTGGTTATGTTATGAAAAAAAATAAAAATAAAAAAATGGAAAAGAACAAGAAATTGAAAAGGGTGTGTTGTAATAGAATTTAATGTACAGATAGACTTGCTTACATCTACATATCTAAGTACTTACTATATGTACATACTATATATACTATACATACATATAAGAGCTGTGCATGCAATTAAAATAAAAGAGAGAAAACTTTTAATACATTGCACTCATATATATATATAGTGAGCATATAATAACAATAAAAATAGTGTTAAACGTGGGTGTAAATGCTGTAGAAAAAACAAGCATATTAAACGTAAAAACAAGAATAAATGTGACGACCATGAACATGAAAATGGCTTTGGTGCTCTTGTTCACTTTGTGTAAGTTCCTTGGTCGGTTGGTTGGTTGTTTGTCGTTTGACAGCAGTTTGGTTGCCATTATGGTTATTTTTATTTTTATTGTAGTTGCCAGCAGTTTAATGGTCCTGTTTACAGGTAATTGGTTGTAGTGTGCACGAAATGCTCGAAGCTGTTCATGTGCAACAATTTCAAGTGCAGGCAGTGATTTCGTTCTCTACTCTACTCTACTACCCCCTCCGTAGTTTAGTGCTGTTTATTTATACAATTTTGTTGGTGTTGCTGTTGCTATGTGTGGAAATGCAATACTTACTTAGATATTGTAGTGCAGTGAATTGGAAAGTTGATTGCAGTTGTTGCAATATGGAACTTAATTCAATTAAAGACGTTCGAATTGCAAATACATAATAATCAGAAGGCAAGTACTTTGAAATTTATTCAGTTGCATTAAAGTGATTGAGTTTCAACAATGTATGTATGCACATAAGTAGTTACTTAGTTCTTTTATCGAGAAACAATGATAATAGTTTGAAAAGGAAAATTGAAATTGTTGAACATAAGCAAAACAATTTAATATAAAACAGTTGACCAGTTATGTTTCTTAATTTATTGTTAATAGTTTTTGAAGTAAAACTTTTTAGCGGCAGTGATTTTTTACATCGCGTAATGAATCGCTTTACTAATTTCTTCCATTATTTTACTTATTTCTACCACTATTTTCAATAATTTCTACCAATATTTGTACTTAGTTCTTCCACTGATTTTATTAGTTTCTACAACTATTTATACTTATTTCTACTATTTTTTACTTATTTCTATCACTATTTTTACTTAGTTTTACCACTATTTTTACTACTAATTTCTACAAAATTTCTACCACTATTTTCACTAATTTGTTCCACTGCTTTTACTAATTTCTACAGCTATTTTTACCTATTTGTTCCACTATTTTTTTCTAACTTCTGCCACTATTTGTTACTAATTTCTTCCATTATTTTACTTATTTCTACCACAATTTTTTCTAATTTTTTCCACCATTCTTTACTATTTCCTACCACTATTTTTACTAGTTTCTACCACTATTTTTTACTAATTTCTACCACAATTTTTATTTAGTTTTACCACTATTTTTACTACTAATTTCTACCAAATTTCTACCACTATTTTCACTAATTTCTTCCACTGCTTTTACTAATTTCTTCAGCTATTTTTACTAATTTCTTCCACTATTTTATTCTTACTTCTGCCACTATTTTTACTAATTTCTACCACTATTTTTTCTAATTTTTTTCACCATTTTTACTATTTCCTACCACTATTTTTACTAGTTTCTACCACTATTTTTTCCACCATTTTTACTAGACCCTACCACAATTTTTACTAATTTCTTCCATTATTTTACTAATTTCTACCACTATTTTAACTTGTTTCTACCACTATTTTTACTTATTTCTACCAATATTTGTACTCAGTTCTTCCACTGATTTCACTAGTTTCTACCACTATTTATACTTATTTCTACTATTACTTTACTTATTTCTACCACTATTTTTACTTAGTTTTACCACTATTTTTACTACTAATTTCTACCACTATTTTCACTAATTTTTCCCACTGCTTTTACTAATTTCTACAGCTATTTTTACTAATTTCTTCCACTATTTTTTTCTAACTTCTGCCACTATTTTTACTAATTTCTTCCATTATTTTACTTATTTCTACCACTATTTTTTCTAATTTTTTGCACCATTTTTACTATTTCCTACCACTATTTTCACTAGTTTCTACCACTGTTTTTACTAATTTCTACCACTATTTTTTCTAATTTTTTCAACCATTTTTACTAGTCTCTACCACTACTTTTACTAATTTCCTCCATTATTTTATTAATTTCTACCACTATTTTTACATATTTCTACCACTATTTTCAATAATTTCTACCTATATTTGTACTTAGTTCTTCCACTGATTTTACTAGTTTCTATCGCTATTTATACTTATTTCTACTATTGTTTTACTAATTTCTACCACTATTTTTACTTAGTTTTACCACTATTTCCACTGCTTTTACTAATTCCTTCCACTATTTTTTTTCTAACTTCTGCCACTAATTTTATTAATTTCTTCTACTGTTTTGACCAATAATGTAGCTTATCTAATTAACTACCACTGACTAATTGTATTAATAACTTCTACCATTATTTTTATTATATTTGTTTTAAGTTCTTCAATAAATATGCCACTATATAGTTCTCAATTAATATCAGTATTGCTGTGCTTTACTTAAAAAATGTAGTTAATTTTTTCATCTTTTTTAATAGGTGGCATCCCTATCCTTTCAAAATATCCGCATTATTTTGGTGTCAAGTCTATATCACTACAATTCAGTAACATTAAATCGCTTATCTATTAAAATGTGTAATAGGTGACAATGCTGTAACTCTAACCAATAAATCTCAGCTCATTTACAGTAATATATCCTTCGAATGATGTTTGAAATTTATTCAGTAGAAAACCTAGATAGCCAAAATACATCTATGTTAATATAACATCAGTTGTACCATTTACTGTCGGAATTCTACCGAAATTCTTAGCTTTAAGCAAAATTTTTCGAAATTCATCTAATGAGGCAACCCTATTCAACAACACAACAGGACTAAAGAATTCTCAATGACACTATTTGTTTGATATCTACATTGCTATCTAAATTGTTACTTAAAAAAATTATATCTACTCGCTTTCCTTATTGGGATGCTAAAATCTGCCTTTTAACTATTTTTTTTTACAATTTCTGGTTAAAAATAGTTGTTGACAAGTGATTGCTAAACAATGCTGCCGGAGCACTTAAAAATCTACTATAGTTGATGCAATTCTCCAATGTGACAACAAACTAACTATTTGTGTTGCTTTTATCCATATCCCACCCCGTTCCATTACAGGCCGAAGTTCCCGTGAGCTGAAAATGTGCTGAGAGTTGTAGATGCAAATAAATGGAGACGTATTGTTTTGCATGTATGTGTGTATGTTTTACACAAAATATGTGTATGTGTATATGTAGATATAGCGCATTTCATTTTTATAATGCACCCATTTCTAAATTTAGTTTAAATAATTTTTTATATAATAATATAGTTAATTGTGCTCAGAAACTATTTGAATTCAAGTTTCAAACGAAGTGAGAGATTCGAAAAATCATAAAATTTTAATAACAATTTTTATTCAGAATAAAAAAAAATATATTAGGTATGCACTTTTATAGCCCATTCAATTTTACCCTTATAAAATGCCAGTTGCGATTAGAAAAACTTTAATCAGTACTTACTAAAACGTATTTAAAAAAACAAAACAATTTGGTGCACAGTTTTATAGCTTCTTCAATTCTAATATAACAAAGTACAAGTTTTAAGTAGCTATAAAAATAGTTGATTTTTATACAACTTTTTAGAAGTTTTTTTTTTACCGTAGGCGTTGCCGGAGAGTGTCAGCAAAAAAATGGTAAAAAATCAATCACTTGAAACATGCACTTTATTTTATTTGAATATAATAGGCTATAAAACTGCATACAATTTTTTTTAAACTCTGTTAAACCAATTTTAAGCTTTGAGCAAAATTTGATAATTTTTTTTAGAATTTTTCACAATTTTTATACTTGGATTAAAAATTGGTTCAATTTTCAAAAATTGTGTATGTACATACAAAACTCGAAATTTAAATTTTTATGGCCTTTGTTATAGAGAGGGTACGTTTTTGTTTTTATAAATACCTGGAAAAACCCAGCAGACATTGTCCTGCGTTACTTATTAATTTCTCTTTGCATATATAAACTCATAATAGGTGGCAACCCTCTCAAAAATATAAGTATACAATTTTTTCTAACCAAAATGAGCCGTTGGACATTTATATTTTAATACTTTATTACCTTTTGTATAATTAAATTTAATTTAGCTTTTTGAAAAATGTGGCAACCCTCTTCAAAAAATATAAACTTTCTCCTAACGAAACAAATCGTAACACCCATATTTTACTATTTTATATAACTTGTGTAACATTGAATTAAATTCGACTTTTCAAACAGGTGGCAACCCTCTGCAAAATGCATTTAGCTCAGGAAAACGCTTGATACTCATATTTCCAAATTGCATATACTTGTGTATGATTTAATGGAATTTTGTCATTTCAAACTGATGGCAACCTTCTCCAAAATATAGCTAAGAACATACTCCTTGCCGAGACGAACCGTTTGACACATATATTTTTTATATTTCATATACCTTGTATATAATTTACTAAATTCGACTTTTTAAAACAGGTGGCAACCGTCATAAATGTTAGAGGAACACCTTATTTCTGAGACGAATCGTATGACGGCCATATTTTAATATTTCATATAACATGTGCATACTTATTTCAATTAAATTTTTATTTTCAAATAGGTGGTAACTTTCTCCCAGGCATAAAATATAATTTACGACCTATTCACCTAGCTTTAAAATATAAATACAAAATTTTATATATCATATAAAGATAGAGATTAACGAAACAAGTTAAATTGCTCAAGTGTGCGTAATCAAAACTCATCTTTATGCTGGTGCCTTATAATTATGAAATGGGCTATATCTATGTATATATGTACATATATGGATTCAATGCTCTATGCGTTCATTGCCGGTTTGAGTTTTTTGAAATTCCTGTCATTTCATATAACCTACGAAGCACAAACCTAACATGTGTACATTGGTTTGATACAACTCTATAGCTAAAAACGAGCCAAAGAAAAAAAACATCAAACAGAAAAGTCCAGGAAATTAGAATACTTGTAACTTGGTAGGACTTAAATGTTTGGGATAATACTTTTTCATGTTGACCAGTTTGTTGGAATATTGGGGCAGAGTAGTGAGCTGATAGGAACTTGTGTGAATGTTGCTGAATGAAAGTCAATATTTACATACTTATATAATATGTAGGTACATCGAAATACACTTAGTGTATGGGTTCATGGTTACCAACTATTTTTGTGAGTATCGAAAGTGTTGGTCTCTGACGACTGCTTTTTTGCCTACTGTTGTCATAGGCATGCAATTTTGGCACAATAACCTTAAAAGCTTCATAGTTTGATACATTCTAAATATTATCGACAAAGATTATATGTTTTTTTTTTTTTTTTTAATAAAATCAAGCCACACAATCACCAAGAAAATGACACTTCGCATACAACTTTATTTTAAGCCTATAATTGTATGATATATTGTATGTGATACGAAGCAAACATATGAACCGAAGGGTGTGCCTATTAATAATAATTGTGTGATGCCATCTGCATGCAGATTTGATGATGGGCAAGTTAAGCTATGCACACAATACTTAATTGTTACAAATGACTTTGTTGTTAGATAACTAGTAAACCAATGGATTTGACTGTCAAACACATTGCGTGTAGTATATCACCTAAAAAAAGTACCCAGTGGGAATTATGGAATGTATTCATTATTTTGCTCATCGTCAAAAGATCAACGAAAACTATAGAAACAAAAGTTTAAACCCAGAGTAAGGAAATGCTTATTTATTGTCGTCATTTTCAAAACAGCGTAGGATTGACGTTTACTTTAAACCTTTTCGCATTTTATTTTGCCTCGCTAGTTGGCTATTGCAACACGAAGAACAGCATTTTTAAAACTCTTATGTTAGATTAGGTACTGGCGGCAATCAAAGACACACTTTGGCTCAAGGCCCGTTGTCATAGCGCATGGGGATCAATAATTCCCAATTAGGCTTAAAGCCATTATGAACTTTGCGAGAATTTTAGAAGATCTGTAATTTCTGCGCTTCTAAGGCAATTCAAGCTATCGAAGAATGGTCTACGTGAAATGGAAAATTTTTCCCTGGATAGGGAGGGACACTGACACACAAGATGTAAAGACATTTCCTCTTCTTCTTCGTCTTGACAACTTCTACCCAAATCATCTATAGGCGTGATTACCTATCCAACAGTGATAGCTGCAATTAGGTTGATGTTATGCTTGTTTAGCTTCAATATTAAGCCCATGCGGTTATTTATTTATTTATTTTGTCAAGTCATTGAATTAACAAATTTATACAGACTATATTAAACAAATGTACAATCATTTGCAATCATTAAGATAAAAAAAATCTGAGACGGTTGATTAAGATGACATTAGTAAACGTAACTCAGCACATGCCCTAAAAATAGGTGCACTCATATCATAAATAGTTTTTGGGAAACCAATTTTGAAGGATTCAAACTGTCGAAGGTTCTTGTGTAGAATATGAAACTGAATTTTACCTAGAAGGAAATGGGAATCAATAGAGCCAGTAATGATTCTAATAACAAATGAGCCCAATAAAATTGATCTTCTGCTTTCAAGTGTATTTAGGTCATTCAACAAACATCAAAAACCGTGGATGTTAAGTGTACTGAAAAGTTTAAAAATCAGAGCGCAAATCGTAAAAAATCTTCTGTACTCTCTAAAGGCGGTTGGACTCATCTATTTGGTATGATAACCAGATGATAGTGGCATACTCTAATCTCAATCTTACAAAAGCACAATATAGTGTTTTAATAGGGTACGGGTTAGTGAATTCAGAACAATTTCGACGCACGAATGCAACCATTGAATAAGACCGTGTTATGACATTGTTAACATGGCTAGTGAAATTTATATTATAATCGAAAATAAACCCTAAGTTCTCAATTTCATCGACGCATTTCAGGTCAGAGCCAGCAAAACTATACCAGATATGTAAATTAGAAGCCGATTTAGCAAAAGTTAAGTTAAAAAAGGGATCCTAGAATGATCCCCTGCGGAACACCAAAGGATGCAACAAACGGAAGGGATGTGACATTATCAATGGTGCAATATGCAGGGAAAACCTTTGGCGCAAGCTTCGACGAGAGTATTCAGTGGGAAACTTTGTCCCGCAAAATACTAAAAAAAGTGGTTAATTTTCCTAATATGTGAAAAAAGCTTTGTCTAGTTGAAGTTGAGAATTGTCAAACTCGGCAAAACCAAAGTAGGGGTACCTCTGAAGGCGTCACCTTCTGCATTCAGTTCGTCGTGGGCCTTACGGTTCCCCTCTATATCGCAAATGCCTGGAACTCACTTCACTTTTGTGTGAAAATACTGAGCTATCTCTTGAGAGACGTGCTGCCATGTTTAATCTATTTTCTAAAATGATAGAATACAAGGTTGAGCCTTCCGCATTTGCATTTATTTTACACAAACAATACTAACAAAGCTATCTATCATTTTGCCCACTTCTTTTTCGCTTCTTCCTCTTCATTTTTAGAATCTTTTCTTTGCTCTCTGCGCAGAGAGCGCAATCTTGTTGTCTATAATTTTTGATTTGTATGTTGGTATCTATCCTTCTTAACTTGACTAAACTACAATAGGTGCAGAGTTTAAATATATATAAAACGAAAGATTTGGATGAGTTCATTAGCCCAAAATTATCAAATTACAAGTTAGTCTGTTTATTGCTGAAATATTTTGGGAATAGAGAAAGTGAAAAATCATTGCTTAAACTGGAAGATGGAAA
Source organism: Anomoia purmunda (assembly GCA_951828415.1). Classification (NCBI taxonomy): domain Eukaryota; kingdom Metazoa; phylum Arthropoda; class Insecta; order Diptera; family Tephritidae; genus Anomoia; species Anomoia purmunda. The sequence goes on from OX639995.1 coordinate 24,273,579, forward strand.
GAAAAAGCAATACGAAACCTACAATACTCGGTTTAATAGCAAATGAATAACAAACTAAATAATTGTGTAAAAAACTAAACACAGAACACACTTTACTGACAGATATGTAGAGCTGAAAGCAGAAAATAATATTTAATATGAGTGCAAAGTAATTAACAGGAAAAATATATAATCTTTAAAAAGCGCGGGGTGCTCCAAATTAATTCTAAATAAATAATGGCATATAAAATGTATGTAACTTCAAAGAAGTGTAAGGTGATCCATACCTATTATACCAACAAATTATAACAATATTTTTGCAAATTATATACAGCCATGTTCTGAAAATCGAACGATTTGAAATCACACGATTTGGTAAATATTTCTAATTAATTATATTTTTTGAAATGAGTAAATATTTTAAATGAGACCTATAAAATAAGCAGCTATAATTTAATAAAAACAGCTTTACTGCCAAACTTTAAGTATTTTGGCTACAAATTTTAAAAAAAAAGATTTTCCAAATCGACTCGATTTCAAATTTTTCGAATTCCGAAATATGCCTTATATATTTTTTTCTGTTAAATATTAACACTTATTGTCGGCTACCGTAGGCGAGTGTGTAGAATGTGCGCGTTTCATTCGGTGGGTGCCGGGTTCAAACTGGCCAGGGGAAGTAACATCAAAAATTATAGGAAAAGGTTTTTCGCCTTAGCGGTCGCCCCTCGGTAGTCAATGGCAAATCGCCGACTATATTTTTGACAAGAAAAGACTTCTCACAAAAATCATTTGGCGTTCGGAGCCGGCATAAAACTATAGGTCCGTAAATTTGTATTACAACATCAAGACACACATCACAAATCGTAAGAGAAGTACGGCCAAAAATTAAGCTATGATGTAATCGCCAATTTATTATTATTATTTTACACTTATACTAAATATTATTTTCAGCTTTTTGATTCTAATTTAATTGTCAATTTCTTCAATTGGAAGCAGAAATTGTGCTTGGAAACAGTTTTTTGTCGATTGCCTATTCTAATAACAATAGATATGCTGCGTTAAATTAAATTGACAGAAATTACACAGGCCGACAAGATTCCAGAACCAGAAACTAGAGTATATTTTTCCGAAGGTCTTTGGTGCGCTGAACAAGTATGTGGCCTAGGAATTGCGCCATCACGTCAGGCTTTCGAGATGACCTAAGCTAAAGGTGCTAAAATCGTGGCGTTTGCTTTTATTTGAGGTTATGTGGCATAAAGGTTTTAACTTTCATTGTAAAACTACTGCTTTAATTTTAAAGTACATGCCTTGCTCTTTAAAATGCTTTCTAGTGTGCTCCAAAATCATTTCTTTTCCTTCAGATATCTAATATTGAAGTTTGGAATACATGACTCTGGGTTCGTCTGAGAGCCGCTACCAACGGCGGTAAGAGATTAGAGCTGTAAAACTTCGAAGATTCCATTAAGACTGAAATAATATATTTCGAGCACACTAAGGGGCATTTGAAAGGACAAGTCTTGTACTTTAAGATGCTCGCAGTAATGCGACAAATTTCGTTCGTATGACATCGCTGTTGAAAAAATCTTGCATCTTTTCGTGCATAGTGCAAAGGGGCCATCCATTATTCGTTGCTTTCCCAAACATTCCTTTTTCCCACTGGGTACATAAGTAGATATACATATGTATATAAATGTGCTAGTAGATACTTGCGATTGATTACCTTATATTGTGTATTGCGACCGGGTTTCAAGAATGGTGCACGCATACCGACCACATCATTGACCGACACATTGGCGAATCGCTTGAGTATTTCACGCATACCAATCATTTCGCCAACCCATTCCTCGTAACCTTTGTCTTGTAGGCCTTGTTGTTGGGAGATGCTTTCCGTAGCGAATTCGTGTCCAGCATAGCCGAGATGTTGAATTTGTTGATAATTGCTGAATGAGAGAGAAAGTGCAAATTTGGTTTTAAATTGAAATATCAAGTCATAGCAATAGAATAAAGTTGATATTATTGGGCAAATAATAAAACTGTTCTAATAGCTTTAGTCAAATTTGTTAGTTGATATGCAAAAATTTTTTTTTTATCGAAATTGCCAAAACAAATAGAGAAATTTATTAGGAATGTTTTTGAATATTGGAATTAAAATCAATCTTTCTGTTTGTTGAAACAAACAAATCTTCTTGTTAAGTCTTTTATTTATTGCCATTCACATTAGGACAACACGATTTGCATTTGTCAAAAAAAAAATAATCTAATGAAATATGGTGGTTGCCTGGTTGTGATTTGCTTTACTTTAAAAACTTCTTCGGCGAAGCTTTAAATACTGTTATTGAAACCAGCTGTGAGTCTGCAAACTTCATGAAAAAATCATCGAATGAGACAAAATGATTTTTCTACCGAAAGTGGAAATCGTTACAACGATTGAAAAATATTGGTAGGGGTATTTTCCCTCATCGCTTGTCAAGTTTGGTTTGGAGACAAACCGGTTTCGGTATTGTGCCATCTTCAGTGCCATTAAAGAAGATAAAATAGAAATATTTAATAAGGATTGACAATTGGAAATTATCCTCAATATCGAGCCAGCCCTCATCAATGTTTACCCTGTATCCGTCTGTAAGTCCCTCCTTAGGGACTATCTTCCTCAGGAATCTCGTTGTTAACGCCATTCTCCTAAATCTAAAAGGCACTAGTTGCCACGTCACACTCGTTAACAAAGGGTAAACATCAGGGCCCTTAGTAAGGTATTACAAAATGCCCCCCGCCCTGAAAACATCTGGTCGGCGGAATGTAGACTCAACATCAGTCTTAAAAATAGCGAGAAGATGCTCTTCACAAGGAAATACAAACTAGGGGTTTCAAACTACCCTCATTAAGTGAGGTGAAACTCTCTTGCAAGTGAGGTCAAGTATGTGGGAATTATTCCAAACGGGAACCTCGGTTGAAATCGGAACATCGAATCCCACCCTAGGAAAGTCATTACCACCTTTTGTGGCTGCAAGACGGCTATAACGGAAACATTATCGGGACCAATTTTCTTCTGCGGGGTCAACGCCTGATAACCTTTTATAGATAAAACGGCTATAGTGGATAGTTTCAATACTTGTTGCAGGAGCGTTACCCTCGGCATGCCAAGGTAATGAAAACACTGCCGAACAATATACGAAAAATACTAATCTTATATACTGCTTGCACAACAAATTCTCCATAAAATTACTGGAAAGGGATGAATGAGAAGGTGCCACATACCTAAGCCCAGAGTTAATGATTATCTACACAGACAATTCAAGGATAGCGAGAGGATTAGGATTTGGTATTCCCTCTAACGCACTCTCACTAAACCTCAGATTTCGCTTAGGGTATCATTGTAGTGGTTTTCAGGTAGAGCCTAAATGCCAGAATACGAGTATAAGCTCTTCGGTGGTGAATATAAGCCGAAGGTACGGCGGTTTACTGAAGATTTCAAGACCGGTGCAATTTGCTGGAGGAATGAAAACGGCGACCTGATGAACAACTTCCAGGGTGGTGGTAACGGGAAAAATTTTGGATAATTTCTAATCGATGTAAACGAAGTGACAATAGCGCGGCTAAAAAATAACAAGGCCACTGGTGCTGATGAATTGCCAGCTGATATATTTTAGCTCGGGGGCGGGGAGCTGGGTCTTGCAAAATACCCGAGAAAAGAGAATCGACCGTCACCATCTCTTTGTCGACTTTAAATCCGCTTACGAAAATATGTTAGAAAAGATAATTTGAGCTGCAGAATTATACCAGATATTATATTGTATAAGAGCGTATAACTGCGGGCGGTCTCCACAATAGCCCCGTTAGTTCTACCTTTTCCAAACTGGATAAAGCAAAGCGAATGGGTGTGAACTGAATGAATGTAAAAGGAAGTAGCTCCTGTCTTAAGTAAATAGCAGGCGTATTTGCGTCTAGGCTTCAACATCACTGTTGACAATTACAATTTTGAAAAAATGGAGAACTTTGTTATTTTGAAACCAGCACTAATACCAACAATAATATCAGACTCGAAATCCAATGGAGAATCTTGTCATATTATCTGATGGACCCAAATTCAGCAAGATAGGCCCTGATGGCAAGCGCATCGTTCGCCGTATACCAGGTGACCGATTTGTCGACATATATTTTGACGGTATAGTAAATGCCAAAAAGTACGAACCAATTTTACTCAATGGGATTGCCCTTAATTGACAAGGTACAATATCCAACCATAAGTAAGCCGAAATCAATGGCGGAACTACTAAAAACTATAGAAAAAGTATGGTATGAGGAAGCTAAGCCTGAATATTTAAAAGATTTGTGCGATTCTATCCCCAAGAGGCAATAAAAGAAGCAGTATAGATCTTAGAATCCGCTGTGGAACAAAGTTTACATCTACTCAGAGAGTCAAGCTGCCCTAAAAGCCCTTGACTCGGTCATGACAAATTCGGAAACAGAAGCGAACTGCTGCAAATCAGTGCACTTAACGTGGCTGCAGAGCAGTTCGATTTTTATATGGTGTGGGTACCGGGGCGCTGCAACATACCAGGTAACGAGAAGGCAGACGAGCTCGCAAGAAGGGGTACTTCGGTATCTCTTGGGCATGCCGCTCCCTTTCTGTAAGCTCGGGGTTGAGGATTTCTTCATAAAAAAGCGAGTGTGCTGTGAAAACGAAGCGGGACTTGTAACACATCCAAACTTATGTGGCCTAAATGGGACATAAGAAAATGCCTAGCTATGGGAGTGCTCACAGGAACCATAAGGCATCTAATATGCGATTGACCCAAACTTTGTAGGAGGCAACAGAAAGAAATTCCTAGACGCGGCAGCTGCTCAAGTTCGTCGATTCGGCAAATTGATTAAGAGAGACTTAGGGCTAAAAATCTGGATCCAAAGGGGACAACAACGAGCCCAATTTTTCAATATTTAAATTTTTTCAGCTGCTAAAATAGATGCTGTATTTTCAAACTACACCTTTTTCAGTTTTAGTTCAGAAACTTGCAATTCGGAATTTCCATTTCGAATTCAGAAAATTACAACTTAATTTCAGAATTTCTACTTAATATTCAGAAAATTACAATTAAAATTCAAAATTTCCAATTAAAGTTCAGAAAGTTTCAATTCAAATTCAGAATTTTCACTTCAAATTCAAAAAATTACAATTCAAATTCAAAATTTCCAATTAAAGTTCAGAAATTTACAATTCAAATTCAGAATTTTCTCTTCAAATTCAGAAAATTATAATTCAAATTCAAAATTTCCAATTAAAGTTCAGAAATTTACAATTCAAATTCAGAATTTTCTCTTCAAATTCAGAAAATTACCACTCAAATTCCGAATTTCTATTTCAAATTCCGAAAATTAAAATTCAGGAAAATACCATTTGAATTCAGAAAATTTCATTAGAAATTCAGAAAATTACCATTCAAATTCAAAATTTCCAACTTAAGTTCAGAAAGAAAGGTACAAATAAAATTCAGAATTTTCACTTTAAATTCAGAAAATTAAAATTCAAATTCAGAATTTTTATTTTAAATTCCGAAAATTAAAATTCAGGAAAATACCATTTGAATTCAGAAAATTTCATTTACAATAGAATTCATAAATTTTCATTGTAATTTAAGTTCAGAAAATTTTATATTCACTGTACGATTTTATGTTGCATAGATACCTTTGTGCCACAAAGTTTTAAATTTTTTTCTTTCATTTTATTCAGTAGGTATACATCCTTATAAGGTGGTGTTACTATGTATGCAGACAAAAAATAGCCACAACACATTTTACTTAAATTGCTGTCCCTATTTATAAAAAATAAATTAGCCAAACAATTTCCAACAAAATTTTCACAAATATGTTAAGAGTTTTGGAGTCATGTATCTAGTTTAAAACTGCGAATTGTGAAAAAAAATATTCTATAAATTGCGGAATAATTAGAAACAGAAAGAAATTTACTAAGAATATTTTCATAAAAAAGGTTTGTATACAATTTTCGGACAGACTTAATATGACTTCATAATCACGCAAACACACCACAAGTATACAAATCTACATATAAAATGTATAAAATAAAAATGTGTGTGTATATTCCAATATACATATGTATATAAACTACATACTCAGCCATAGAATAAAACTTCTGTGATAACAAAATCCCTTTTGTGATATCCGCATCTCAATTTGCATAGGCATACAATTATACACACACTCTCACACACACACACACACACATATTTGCAATAAATAAATATATGTATGTACACACCGAAATGCATTTGCACTTTTATTGTATTTGTTTAAAACTTCAACCTCAACCACAAAGCAAATATTTTAGGCAAACGCAAATGCTTGGCTGCAAGAACAAGCAGAGTGAATGCTTGTGATGATTTAACAACAACACTACCTGAACGACCATAATATTACATATTAGAATTGCAACTGCATTTGTAGGCAGAGCTTGTGAAGAGAGAGAGAGAGAGATAGAAAACATAAATATAAAAAAGTGAAAACCCCCAAACACAAAAGGGTCACCCATTTATTGTGTTTGTATGCCTATTCCCAAGTTGGTGTAAAACTTTTGTAGTTATTTGCGGAAGCCGAAAAACCAAATAATAACAAATAATAAATTCATATGTACTATGTGTGCATGCGTGTAGGGAGATAGAATATTTTGGTTTACCGGAAAATATAAATGTAAGAAAATAATAATACATAATAATCGGAAGCTTTACAGGTTTTTTGTTTTGAATAAATAAAGAAATTTACTGTAAATTTTTTAATTCACATTTTATGTACACACGCCGGTACTATATATTTTTCTTTATATTAAGTTTACACAAATACCAATGGATTTTGGTCGTGCGTTTGATTGCATGAATGTTTATTATTTGGTTTTTTTTCTGATGACATTTTACACATCCTATTCTTTTCACACATCTTTAAAGCTGGTAGAGCTTAATGAAATTTTTAGTGTTTCTCGTGTTGCTATCTTAAAATGCATCTCTAAAAAATCTAATTTTTTTTTTAAATTTGCTTAAATCTGTTATTGTCATATAGCTAGAATTGTGAGTTTTTCTGTATTTTCCTACTCATAAAATCTAAATTTTTCGCTTAAAACAGTATAATATGAGCGATGGGAAAAATTGCTACTAAAATATTTAAACAACAAATAGGAGATAATATTTCTATTGCCGTTCATTTGAAATACTCAATTATATTAAATAACACAGGAACAAAAATGTATGCTTTTTTAATACTCGTATTTGGGGGAGCAGAGCAAGTTCATCCCTGACCAACTCTAAAAGGTCTGTTCAAGGAATACCCTAGAGTACTTTAGTGTTCGATGAAGTTTTGCTCAGCATTAAACTGTTCTCACCTGTGTTTTTCGAGTCTGCACTAAGTCACACTTTTTGCATTAAACCAATCTAGCTTATTAGCTGGTGTTAGTAACACTGCTGTTATTTTAGTCGCATGGCGAGAAATACAAACGAAAAACTAAAATGGACAAAGTAAATTTAAAAAATATGGAATTTTCTGCACCGAATGGAAGATTTGATTAATTTTTGAGTGACATCGATGAAATGCATCATTTTTCATTGGGTTTTTTAGAGTAAACTGCTTTGAGGCCTGCCAGTTGTTTTTCTGTCCTGCACAGCCCTAGACTTTCAGTGCACTCATCGAACAGACCTAAACTGTTGCCGACGAAGTGAAAATAGTGCAGCTAGAAGATCGAAGGCTTGTCTTGACAGAAGAAAACACTGTGAGATAAAAGAAACTTTATCTATCTATCGTATGAGCGAAGAAAAAAAGAATTCTTGAACAAAATTTGAATAACTTACCGCAAAAATAATTATCATTCTTTCCCGCTGGGATTTAGATTTAGGATTTAGATGCAGGTAGGAGAACTGCGTTTTTTATAAATAAAAATTAAATTGTTGTCCTTTTTATTGGGCCCGTTTTAATGCAACCTAGTACGATAACGAATTGCATGCAAAGCAACAACACTAACTCAGAAAAATATGCGAGTTGAGCCAACTCGGGTAAATGATATCCGACCTGAGATGTAGTGTTGGGAAGTGAAAAAACTGCGCTATTGTGAATGAGACGCAAGAAAATACATGGAAAATTTAGATTTAAGAACTAATTCCGTTTTATTTGCATGGTATTTGTAAATATTGTATATAACTACAATACATAAACCTAAAAATTGCCGCCACAACTATTTTCCGTTCTTAAATAGCACTAAACAAATCGCAATATTCATGAAAAATGCGAACAGGGTTGCTTTTGCATCTAAAGGAAATTTTAACCGAGTTGGAGCGTTCTTTTGCAGCTCGGTTATATTAAAACGGGGCTATTATTAACCTCCCTCACGCATTTACCAAAGCTGTCTTGTGACACATTTAGGACAAGGATTTCTTTAAAAAATAATTTTTGTATTGCCCACATGTAAACCAAGGAGCCAACTCGGAAAAAGATATTAGTCCAAATCTGTGAACTTATATCCGACCTGAGATGCAGAGCTGTGAAGTAAAAAAATTGCGCTATTGTGAATGCGCCCTAAGAAAATACATTGGAAATATTGAATCCGTTTTTATTTATATATCGCTTTTTAAATATGTTATTAATGAAAACAAAAGTAGCACAAAACAAATCGCATGTTTCGGGAAAAATCCTAACAGGGTGACTTCTACAAATAAAAGAAATTTTGTCAGCGTTGCAGCGTTCGTTTGCTAGTCGGTAACAAAGAAACAACCTAATACGAGTATACAGTCTACAAATTTAAGTCTAAATTAGTGTACAAAATTTAAGACGCCGAATCCATACTATTACTTTCCACAATTTATCAAGGAAAATGGAAAATATTTAGTTCTTTATACCATATTAAATGGATTAAATTTCTTTTCAAATTTCTTACGATTAATTGCAATTAGCAATCGAATGCTTTTGATTAATCATTAACCGAATAATCGGTTATTTAATTTTTGTTTGCCGTTATTAGTCATTAGTCAAAGTTAGCTTCAGAGATTCTAAAACGTTGCGGCTGCCAGTTTCTAAGTAAAGTTTATTACTTTATTACTTTCCTTCCAATCATAGTAACGTTTTTATCATATTTAAAACTAAATTTTATATTTTCTGTTCTTCACACAAAAAATCTTGGTAAAACTTTAAGTTTAATCTGAATCTTAATATTAGATTAGAGAAAAGCCTAACCCAGCAGTATGTACAAAATTATTGGCAATTTCATTCAACTTTCTAATTTGGAAAACTTAGTAGTCAAGTATTAAAGGTTAGAGCTTCGAAAAAAAAACAAATTTGCTTTTATTTTAATTTTGGAAATGATTTTTATTGAAAAAGATTTGTATACATTCAAAGACAAAAAAAAACACACCTAAGTGGGCGAGCCGGAAGTACAACTTCGGTGCCGATTTAACAAAGAGATAGAGAGGTAAATATAGAAGTAGTAGTGGTAGTAGTCGTTAGTAATAAATAGTAGTAGTAATAGTAGTTAGTAGTACTAAGTAGTAGCATAAGTAAAAATAGTAGTAGAAATTAGTAAAAGTAGTAGTAGTAGGGAGTAAAAATGGAAGTAGTATTTAGTAGAAGCATTAGCAAAAATAGTTGCAGAAATTAGTAAAAATAGTAGCGGAAATTGATAGCGGACATTAGTAAAAATAGTAGTAGTAGTAGTAGCAATTAGTAGTAACATTAGTAAAAACAGTAGTAGTAATAAGTAGTAGCATTAGTGAAAATAGTAGTAGAAATGAGTAAAACTAGTAGTAATAATTACTAGGAGAATTAGTTAATTAAAACTTTCTTTAAACATTACATTGAGATGAGCATTTTTGGGGAAAAGGATTGATTTGTCAACTAGAAACGGATTAATTCATCAGAGCAAAGAACCTATATTAGATGTATATAAACCATTTATTTTTAATTTACTTACTTCTAATAATTTTCCCGTGTCAGCTTTATTGAATTTGCAGCATGAAAATCTCCCAGCTGACATTTTTAATATTAAAAATTCTAATATATTTCGCAACATTTAGCTATCACTAACCTCCAGAACAATGCAACCAAAGATACAATAGAATTACAACCAACAATAATTGACTTTCCTTTCCAAATGAAAACATACAAGAATTTAAGAAAATTTTGCCAAGGGATTACTCGATGCATAAATATATAAGTAGAAACGTAAATGGGTAGCAGCAGGATGAGACCCAAGTCTACTATTTGGCAGCTGTTGACATGCAAAAACTGGCAATGACAACCAAAATTCTATCAGATCGGCTGCCACCAGGGTGATGAAGTTGTTTGTTCCGTCTAAATGAATTAGTACCAAGCTAAGAGTTGTTGGGAGCATATTCAGTAGAATTATGATAGTTTCTGAATGAACGTTGGCCACTATTACAAATACACACATATAATAAGTGTGAGTTGTTGTTGCAATGTAATAATCGTTTTGGTTTGTGGAAAGGATCCCAGTAGCGGCAATGACTCTGAAGACTGGCAGACAGTAGATGTGAAATGCAGAAAGATGAATAGGAGCTGGCTACAATAAAAGCAACATTAATAGCTACATACGTACTAAATACATATTCACGTTCAAATACAGCGAATAAACGACCTAACAACAAATGAAATTTGATTGATGCAAATACAATGAAACTCTGAAATGTAAGTTGGTGTACGAAAAAAAAAAATGGAGTATTGTATTCATATTCTGCTGATCGCCCATTTGAATCGTTTTAAAATATCTAAAGGGGTTTTTTCAGACATGTGGTTTTCAGGAAGAAATAAAACGCACATAGTTTAATGTTATGGCCAAGACTTTAGCTTTATTATAAAAATAAGAGGTTGTCCTTATGTTTTAAAAATTATTTCGAAGAAGTGACTGCCGCGGTTGGCTTGAATAAATTCCAGCCGAGAGGCCTAATTTTCGATCACTTTTTGCGGCAATTGGGGCCGTATGCCTATTAAAGCGCCAACCGTCTCGGGGTTATCTTCAGATAACCCCACAAAAAATAGCCCAGCGGTATTAAATCGCACGACCTTGGAGATTACGTCACAGGCCCACGACGCGAGATAATCCGCTCACCAAAAGTTTCCCTCAATAAATTTACTGTTTCGTTGGCTGTAAGGCATGTAGCGCTGTATTGCTGGAATCAAAGGTCGTCCATATCACCATCCTCCAACTCAGACACGAAAAAATCATTAATCATGGCTCTATAGCGTTCCCCATTGACTGTAACATTATGGCCGGCTTGATTTTTGAAGAAATATGGACCAGTGGTTCCCTCAGCCCATAAAGCACAACAAACAGTGACTTTTTGAGGATATAACGGCGTCTTAACAATGGCTTGTAGATTATCAATAATCCAAATGCAACAATTTTGTTTATTAACGTACCCATTCAAGCAAAAGTGAGCTACATCGCTGAACAAAATTTCCCTATGAAAATCGGGATCGGTGGCCATCTCCTTTTGAGCCCATTCACCGAACGTGCGATGCGCTTTTGATGGTCGTGCGGCTTTAATTCTTGCGCAAGTTAGACTTTGTAAGCCCGGAAAGCAAGATCCCTCCGCAAAATCTTCCATAACTTGAATGGGCACAGCTCCAATTGTTACGCGCGGTGACGGACGAGTCTTCTTCGATACTCTGCTCCTCAGCAGACTATAGTGTCTTTGACGCGCACTATACGGCATCGCTGAGGATGCGCATTATCCATTAGAGGAAAAGTGGTGCGAAACCGATCCGTGGTTGCTCGAATTACCAACTCTGTTGGGCGTTTATGTCGACCGAATATTGGACGCAGCGCGCCTTGTGTCGCTCGAACGAAACCATTATTTTGGTAATAAATTTATTGTCGTTGTTCCAGAGTAAGTCTGTTCATTATGAAATGACAAACCAAACTGAGTATAAATCAAGTAACATCAGTCAAAAAGGCCAACTCCGGAAAAAGTATTGGCCCATTGAACCCCACACGTCTAAAAAACAACATCATTTATTACCACTTGAAAACTTGAGCCACCATCAAGCACATCGCACGTTCCGTGAAGCGACGTCTCCGCAACATCAAAACCTTTTGAATCCATAAGAATATAGTAATAAGTATGGAGCAACATGGCGTCATTCCATGCCTATATACTGTGCCTAACTTGGGCTATTCTATTGCTATAACTTCTATCGGCTTTCGTTCAGGTTTCCTTGCTTGCGTTGCCTCATATTTACGTAAATCGTTGATGCATTGTTGCCGTTGATAATGTCAAGTCCCTATCTTTCGTTGCTAGCTCACAAAGTTGTAGCCTGGGTCCTCTGTTCTTTGTTATATTTTTCAATGACATCAGTACGTGTTTTCCCTCTTCCAAGTTTCCGCGTTTTGCGGATGATATTAAGATCTACTCTCCGATACAGAAGATATTTTTACGCTTTGCGTTCCATAACCCATGCTTTTCGAACTCTATTCCCGCCTATGAATGGAAATTCGTACTGGTAAATCTAAAATACTTGCAGAGTAGTCAAACAATTTTGTCTTTATTTTTCATCTTCGATGTAGTCAGCGGTTTTATAGACTGTCCTGTACTCCTAGAGAGGATTTTCTTTAATCTGTCAAACCTCTTCGGTATCCGGAGTTTTTCTATGTTGGAGTTTTTAAAGCTTTGTATGCACGAAATGCTCCCATTATTAGGACCTTAATTGAGTTAAATTAAATCGCTCCGTTTGCCGAAATTGATTTTCACTTCTAAAAAATCCCTTTAGGAACTCCTTAGATCTTTTTTTATAAATAGCTCATTTTCTCCCTTGTTTTTATTTTCTTTTATTTCATTAATATTTTATTGTATTGCATTACGCTTAGCCTATCAGAATTTTACTGTGCGCATTGGCTAAATAAATAAATAACAAAAAATAAAATAAACAAGGCTTTGTGATTTAAGTTACAAAAAAAAAAAAAAAAATTGGCAACACCACTAATTTTTTAGTAACCAGTCATCATCATCTGCTGACATTTAGTTACGCTTAAAATTTTTTAAATGCAATAAAAAAATAAATAAATATATAGACATAACTTGGTTTCGTCATTACAAACTTACAGATGGAATTTATGTACTTGAGCCCATTTTGCTTTGCAACTTCGTCAACTACGGTAGCGCCATTTTGATTTTAAGGCGATATGCAAAGTGGAATATCAAAGTTTAAACAATTTTTCGTACCTACTTTTGTGTGAAAGTCCTCCAGTTCTCCCTTCACACACTTCACGCACTTCCAACACTTAATAGTTGTATACTTTTAGGGCCAAAGTCTTGCCACATTTTTTTACCTTTACATACAACCAACATTATGTCAAAAGTATAAAATTATTTTTACCACCGGCTTTTGAACTTTTTCTTTTGCTGCTGCTACTTTGTAAATGCATGAAAGAGTTACATTGGTATGTAGGTATGTGTGTGTGTATGTGTGTGAAGAAAGCCAGTAGTGGGTAGTGTTTAAGAGCTTTAGCAATAACAGCTGTTCTTGGTGGTTTCATGATGAAATGGCGAATGGCTGGTTGCGGCTGTACAGGCCATTACAAAGTTGGAAACGTTTATGGAATTTTCTTCCTCATTTTCTTCGTTTTTTGTGTGTTGGTTTCGTTTTTACTTATTCACATTTTTTTCTAGCCGATTATGAAAAGGGAAGGTTATCAAATCGATTTAGAGATTTAATAAGTAATTGAGAAAGAAGGATGTCGGCCGAAAAATTTTAGAAGTCCAATTTCAAAAAATGTTTGATCAAATGTTCTACTCTTCTTAATAGCAAAAGTATCTTAAACAAATTAAAACGTGATCTCCGGATATAAATAATAATGCATATAAGTAAATAGATAAGTACTATTGAATGATAGATACGAAGGGACACATCCAACTCCTTTTGTACAGGATAACTTCAACTTTCCTAATGAAATGCTGAAACGTTCTTGGTAAGCGAATACCCAACACTTTGGTGATCGAACACACAAAATTGTTGAGTCCCCTTTAAGGTTGCCTCCGAACCCTTCATGGCTTGCCCATCGGTGATCTCCTCACCTTTGATCCCAACGTGACCAGGTACCTAGCACACCACAATTAAATTCATTGGTTCCAGCAGGCGGACTGTGTCATAAAACGTCTTAACCGATTTTGACGTAAATATCGGATTGGAGACGGCCCTGATGGTCGCTTGACTATCTACTAAGAAGGTTTGAGGTTCAGACTGGCACAAGACGAGAATGCCACCCAATTGACTTGAAAGGCACAAAGCTTAGTACTAGCTTCATATATTATTTATACTCCTGTACCTCTCCTCGCAACCATATTTGAATCCACAGTGTACCAACGTGTAGACAGTCAAGATGTGGGAAGTAGTTCGACCAAACTGAGCGGCCAAAAATTATACACATTTCTAGCCCTTGTAGGCTTCCCCGTACCTCTAAAGGAGACTTGTTATGCAGGAAATGCAGGTATACGGATTCGCTGCGCTCTTGATGCCACTCAAGTCTGTACCAAAATGTGGAGAGGAGTTAGAAGAGATTCCAACGCCACGGTTGGGCAACTATTCATAGATCCAGTGATCGAGAAACAGCTCAACCTTTGTAATTTTCTTAAGCGGAGTGAGTTGTTTTTTTTTATTGTTTTTTTTTGCCGCCAGACCACATAAACCTTCTAATAAGCACGATGGACAGTATTCAAGATTAGCCTTCTGATGAGTTATCAAACTAAGGCTCGGTTTGTATTTTCTTTTCCTTGTGAACGGTACGAGAAACACGAAAGATTTTAATGGGCAAGCAGGCAGAGCCGAGAATAAGCGCTTAATTCTTGGATTGTTAAGTTTTAGTACGAAACCTTTGGCCTGTTGTTTTATTCATACGTTAAGTTAAGTGATTGGCGAATAAAAACCATCTTATATAAATTTTGTGGAAAATAGACATTACATTTCTAACTTAGCTTTACACGGCTGAATTCAAGCCGGAAGAGTTGGTGGACGAATATTTTCGGAACAATTGGGCATCACTTTCAGCTTCCGTCTACCTGATTATTGCAGTGGGTTTCAAGCGGAGCTGATGGCAATTTCGAAGGCCGCAATCACTGGTACAGTGAGTGGGATATGATTCCCGGTGATGCACTTAACCTATATTTTCACTGACTGCCAGGCGGCTATTAAATCCCTTAGAAAATCGTCGCCGACATTCAGGAGAGCTACGGAATGCCGCCGATCTCTTAACGAGATAGCTGAGCTATTTGCAACACATTTTGTTTGGGTTCTCAGTCACTGCGACATACGAAGTAATTGCGAAGCTGGTGAGCTTGCTCGTCAAGGTACAACTCTGCCGGTTAGTGATATTAATGATTCACCCGGTATCTCTCTACAAAAATGTAAGCTTTTGATAAGCTCAACATTGCGACAAGTTGCGGAATTCCATGGACACTCTGGCCATCGATCATCAACGGACGAAATCAACCTGGGGAGACGGGATATTAAGATCACGACAGCAGTCCCAAGCGGACATTGGTTAGTAGGTGCGGATGCAGCAAGACTAGGAGCCCCCTGGTGGGACTACTGTAAGAGCTGTCGTGACGTGGACGAGGAGGAGGCCAAACATCACCTACCCTATCGCTGTCCGGCGCAAGGTAGGAAGAGAGCTGGAACGATGAGGAGCTATTTGATTAATGAACTCGGCGATCATAGGTCAGTCGAAATTAAGAGCCTGACAAGGTTTCTTAGGAGCACGAAGCGGTTTTAGGGGAACTGCCACCAATGCGGTATCACAATGGGTCATGAGCCTAAGTGTGTCTCTCTAGGAACTGCCGGTTAATCTAATATTAAATAACTTAGCTTTTACTTTTGTTTTCAAGCTGGCCAGATTTTTGTTAAAAAGAGGGTTTTATAAATTTTTCAGTTTGCGTGTACCACTTCTTTTTTTATTGGTATTTTAATGCTCTCTATTGCGTGTACGAGCACTAGTTGTATTTGTTGCTTTTGTTGTTGCTGCTGCTTTTGCTCACTTGCTTGAGTTGCCGATGGACTTTTGCTTGCGCTTGGAGTGGAGTACTGTGGCGCACGAACTTTTAACATTTTTATGTGCAACACAGTTGCCAGGCGGCGACGACTGCCGCGTTAGTCGTACAGGTAGCAACAACAACAACGGAGCTATTCTGATGACGTTGTCACGTTTGAGTAGCAGCGGAAGTCGGTAAATTTTAAACTGATTTTGAAGCAGCTGTAAAATTGTAGCATTTTCAGTTGCAAGACTTACCTGCGCGCCACTGTCTAGATATTATTGCCGAAGGGATGGCGATGGCGATGGCGTTGGCGAGGAAGGTAAAGATGATGGTGATGGTGATGGTGATGCTGCTGATAGCAGTAATGATGGCAGGCAGTAAGATGGTTAGTGGAAGCATAAAACTAACATAACAACCGCGTCCGTACCAAAGTAAGGTAACCAACCAACCAGTGCGCCATTCGACGCAACGCACAGAATTTGTACGCCTTGGGGGAAAGTTAAAAGCTAACTACTTAGGAAGCGGTAAGACAGTTTACTAAACCGCAGCGGTGTAAGCGAGGTACGCGCTTGTAATCATTGCGGTTATCACCAACAAAATCACTATTGCCATCGTGCACCGTTACATAGTGGGTATAATCGTTTGAGCTTGAAAAGAAGTCAAATCGCAATAGCAAAAATGACTTGGTGGTTGCTAGAATTAGGCAAGTGAGAGGCAATCGTTTGATATTTGCGTTTAGTAGATGGGGCGTGATGTATTATGTAATATGCCTGCGGCCTTGCAATTACGTGAATGCTTTGTCTTATTTTACAAACGATTTGATTTGAGAAATAGCTATGATCGGCTAATACGAAGGTAAGCCGCAGGCCTATTTGCAATATTTCTTTAATTACTAGCTGAATTTCGACGAACAGCCAAATATGTACAAACTTAATGTAATTATGAGTAAAAATAATTGAAAGA
Source organism: Anomoia purmunda (assembly GCA_951828415.1). Classification (NCBI taxonomy): domain Eukaryota; kingdom Metazoa; phylum Arthropoda; class Insecta; order Diptera; family Tephritidae; genus Anomoia; species Anomoia purmunda. Next base: position 24,290,543 of record OX639995.1, read on the forward strand.
GCGTAAAATATAAACAGAGGGTAGGGGAAAATAAAATAGTTTCATAATAAAAGCCGTAGTATGAAGAAGAGATGAGGATAACTAAATATCGATATATCCAAAAAATTGCATATGAACTATGTATATTAGGGTGACCCAAAAATGTACTGAAAAGCGACGGGCATTCTTTATTTTGGAATTGGCTTATGTTGTAAGTTTCCTATGTATTTCATTTATTTTAGATTTTTGAAGTGAATTAGTCTTATCCGATCAAATCATATTTTTTTCTATCAATTTTATAACCATTCTACTAAAATATGTTTTTTTCCCATTTAGAATACATTGGGAAATTTCAAAGCTCCCTTTAAATATTAACTGAACTCAATATAAACAAAAATTTTGGTCGCTTTTTTCTTTCCTCTTCAGGGAAACAATTTGTTTGCGCCATCCTAATTTAAATGCTATATTTAGTGAAGTTATTATTTAAAAATATTTAAATAAAATCCTCGCGGAAGTCAATATAAAGAGATGGGCGCGGGACACGAGTCCCACACGGGGCTGAATTTAAAATGCTGGGGTGGGTGGGTTCGGTAAGGTCTTCAAAAATTCAAAAATTTGTGGACGGTAAAGGACGGAAAATCCTTTCCTGACCTTCCCGTTAGAATCGTCAACTTAAAAAAGTTCAGAAAATCTTCCTAAAAGATTGTGTAAGAAATTAGTACTTTTTTGTTTGTTATTTTAATACGAAAATGAGCAGCAAAGCAAAACAGAGGACGTAATATTTTTCAGTGTGACAAAACGAAAATATTCCAGAAAGACATAACGTATTGAATTTTTGCAAAGTTTTTCCAAATATTTGCTTATTCGACAACTTAACATTTCTCCCTCGTATGCTACAAGTGAGCGAGTACTTTCTACTGCCATTAAAATTTTAGTAGAATGAAGTACCCGTTTACTGAGAAAAACCTAAAAAAACTGGTTTTGAAGAAAAATGTAAACAAGTAAGAGTAAAAAAAAATATCATACAGTTTTTTAATTTGAAAAATCTTCAGTGTTATATAAATACCGGGGATGGTAACAGTTCAATTTTGTTTTATTATAAAAAGCGCCCATTATACGATTATTTCGTCACTTTTATTTAGTTACTCATCAATAACAGGTATTTTCGATTTTTATTTTTATTTTTATTTTAAAAACCAGTTATTCCTAATTTTTATTTTTTAAATCAAAAATAACAGTAAGTTATAAATAAAAAATAACTGTTATTTATTATTTTTATCTTATAAATCAAAAATGACAGTTATTGAAAACTTTTATTTATAGAAGTCACTGATTTTTATTTTTTAAGTCATACTTATAAATGCCAATTTAATTTTTCGGCGAAAATAATATGAATAATAAATTATTTTTAGGTTCCCCAAAAACTTATATTCTGCGAAAAATTGAAATGACCTTTTTAAGTATAACTTAAAAAATAACAGTTAGTGAATGACATAAATAAAATAAATTATCTTTTTGATTTTTAAAGTAAAAATAATAAATAACTGTTATTTTTTATTTATAACTCAACAATTGAAAATAATTGTTATTTATAAATTTTGAAATAAAAATCAAGTTTTTTTTTTAGTTTTCTATTAAAAAAATCAAAAATTGCTGTTTTTTTTAAATTTTGCATAAAAATTGATTCTCGAAGAAATAAAAAATCGATTGGTGCATTAAATTTGATTGTAGAACATTTAATTCATAGCGAATTTTTTAATGGCTGTTTTCAGAAATAACTGTTATTTTCCATCCCTCATAAATACTAATCCATTAAAGGTAAGTCTATGGTTAAATTCACAAATAAATTATTTTAAATCAAAGAGTTTTAACCAGTGAATTGGCACCTAATGAGTTTGCTTGTTCCCGTGCATCAATGATAAACTGCACTCTTGTTGAGTTTTCTGTTCACACTTTAAAAAATCACATTTTTATGTGCCGAAAGGAAAAAATATATCGACAATAGTTTATTTTTTGTTTTCTTAGTAGAATGAGAATTGAGCACTCTCGCTGCATAACTATTGCAATGTTTTATTGAAACAGTTATATTTTCATTTAAATACGACGTTAAATAGTGAACCTAATGAAGATGTGCAGTTGATGACCTTCTTCTTACTTCATTGCCATATAATTGGTACATATAGATCCTGAAATGCCTCTTAAAATTATTTTCGCTGTTGTTTATTTTTATATGGAAGACATAGGCATTTTTTTTTTAAATTATAACATAAATCGAGTTGAGTTGTATATAGTTCTTCAAAACATGTGGGTTAAAATTCTTGAGTTAAGCAACCCGAAAAACTTCTATCTTCAATTTTTGCTTATAACTTCCGCTAGATTCAACCGACATAAAAAATTTAGCCGCTAATTGATACAAAATTAATTGCCCTTCAAAAGTGAGTTTTAAAACATATTTTACTAATTAATTTTAATTAAATCGTTTATAACAAACTGCTAAAAATGGTGTTCTTTATCGAAGACCGCAACTCAATGGAAACAGAGTAATTTAAAAAAACGGTACTGAGGCAGATTCCGTTAGGCATAAAAATGAGCCTCCGTAGCCTAGTGGTAGCGTACGCGCTTCATTCGGTGAAGTCCGGGTTCAAATCGCGGCTGTGGTTGGGGTAAGGAACATAAAGGAATTATTGGGGATTCGCAGGAGAAGTTCCATATAGAATTTTCATATACTACAACATATAGATATTCCCATCCTTCCTTTATATAGATTTTTTACATATGGATTTAATGCCTTAAATAGCCATTGAAATCTCTGAGAAAACTACTTTGTTGCTTTCATGGGAAGGCTTTTCACAAAACTCATTTACAATTCAAAATCGGCATAAATCTAAAGTAGGCTTATCCATTTGTGAAGCTCTCCACAAATTGATGTATAATACGGATATATAAAGGGTGTTCTTTTAGACATATGTTTCTCAATAAGAAATAAAACGCATGTAGTATAATGTTATTTATATAGACAAGCGAATTCACATAACCTCTCAAAAAATAGTCCAGCGGTGTTAAATCGCACGATCTTGGAGGCCACGCCACATGCCCACGACGCGAGATAATACGCTCACCGAAAGTTTCCTTCAATAAATTTATTGTTTCGTTGGCTGTATGGCATGTAGCGCCGTCTTGTTGGAACCAAAGGTCGTCCACATCAACATCCTCCAATTCAGGTACGAAAAAGTCATTGATCATGGCGTTCCCCATTGACAGTAACATTATGGCCGGCTTCACCGAATATTATACGCGTCGTACAAACCGAGCCATTATTTTTTGGTAAAAAATTTGCGCGATTTACAAACGTTATTTTGGATGAAGTCTGTTTATTATGCATGGCAAACTAAACTGAGTATAAACCAGGTAAAAGCTGCTAAAAAGACCAACTCCGAAAAAAGTATTGCCTCATTGAAAACCACGCGTCTAAAAAAAACCTCTTTACAACGTAATATGTATAGTGCAGTGAGTTCATCCGTATTACACGTTCTATACCGATTTACCGAGATTAAAATTTCTAGCATTATACAACTCTATTTATTTACGCCGCATGATGACTATTGATTTCATAATACAGCTGTTTTGCAGGGCGTATGAGCAACCTGTTGGCATGTTATGAACAATTTTTATATTTGCCACTAAATCGCCCATAAACCAAGTTGCTTAAAAAAAGTAATACGTTTTGACTATGTATGTTTATTTATTTACTTGGTCTTCCCATATATAAATTCGTAGAAAAAAGTGCCGTTATTTTTTATTAGACTTAGTACGCAATGTCTACTTATATATAATAATCAGTTCAGTGTTTGCTTTCATTTAATAATAATTAGATTGGGGAGCTAAAGAATATCGTATGCGGTGATTGCTTAACATAAGTAAAAGGAAAAACAGAAGTGAAATTAAAAAAAAAACTTAATATTTCGAGAAAGTTTGTTTACCGCACTATTGCTAGATTTTCCTAAACGTCTACAGTTGATGACATAAAGAGAAGTGGTCGTCCTCGCGTGGTTCGAATCAATGCAGCCATAAAAACTGTTCGCGAACGCATTCGCGAAATCCCCTTAGAAGGTCAGGGCAAGTGGATATATCGACCAGATCAATATAAAAACTTATTCGAGATGATCTCCACATGAAAACTTACCCTCGGTCAACTGGTAGTCTTCTGACGACGCGGTTGAAGCAAATTAGGCGCAACAGATGCCGGTGGCTTCTTCAGTGGCACATGGTCTGCGGCCATGATAAGTATCCATTTTGACAGTTGAGAAAATTTTCACTGTTGTAGAAGTTTTTAATAAGCAAAACGACGCTGGTTTCATAGCTGCAGATGATTGGCCGTCAGATGACTGGCCGACTGGAAGTCCATTGAATCCATTGGACTACAGATAGTGGTCAGATTTGTAGAATATGGTCTGTCGAATACCTCACAAAAATTTGGGGAGTATTAAAAATCTTTGGTTCGAGCAGCGTCGTCAATACCAATAGAAACTGCGCGTGCTACTATTGATCAATGGCCAAAGAGTTTGAGGGCTTGTGTGATAGCAAAAAGAGACCATGCCGAATAAAATTTTGTACATCGCTCATCTAATATATGCCGTATTAATTCATTTCCATTATGGTCTGAACTTGTATCAGAACTTATGATAAGGCTAAGTAATTTTGACAATTTTTTTTTTAATAAAAATATAGTTTATTCTTCCAAGCAACGGGTGAATCAAAAACTTGGTTCAAATGAGCAAAAAAATTCAACAAACCCTACATATAATTCTAAAATTTTTAATTGGAATATTTTAGAAAAAACTGGGTGTTCAACTTGATAGCCCAAAATTAAATAAAGAAAAATAACTAGTGAAATCTTTTCATTATCTGGCAAAGCTTTATTTATGACACGCAGTGTAAAATTTGTAAAATTATAACAATTACAATAATAAACACTTATAGATCGCACTGAAAGCAGTCAATGAAAATGACGGAGATGCTGACTTTTTGGAGACTTTTTGGTTCCCCATCCACCCCAAAGCAGCGTAAGCGCTTTTTTTAAGGGCTTCCAAAATCCAATATGCATCGATTAAATCACACACTTTCAGTGGAGAAGTGGGCGTTGAGGAAACGAGGGAATAACCCGCCCCATTAACATCGGCAACTAGGATATGATCGGGGAACAACAACAATGGGTTTTTTTTAAAGTAGAATTCATTTCCCTGTTCAATTTTGAGTAACACTGCATTGCCACTGAACTGAAATCTGAGATCTCGTGAAAACTTTCAAAATTCATTTAGATTACCGATATATTTTCATGATTTCTTTTAGTTGCATTTCAATCAGGTTTCAACGAACAAACCATTCGATATAAAATATGCAACCCTTTAGACAGCTTCATTTAAAATGAGTAAACAAGAAAAAATTAACAGCAGCATGAGATAAGGAGAACTCGAGTACTAGAAGTTGAAGAACCACTGGTATATGCATGGAAGGACTAGATTGGCGACCTTTGAGGATACAGGAAAAATGAAATAAAAAATGTCAACAAAATCTATAGGAAGCGCAATGGAAGTAATTAAACAAATTTTAAAATTCGAAATCTAAGTTTTCAGTGCAGTGAGAATGTAGCATAAATCATCAAAAAATTATAAATAGTACCTACCCAAAAAGTTATGAAATTAGTACTCATTTTTCTTCCTTTTTCTACTACCTTCAAGTGCATAGCTGCAGTCGGCATGCAGAAAAAATGAGGTTAGGAAAGTGACTTTACCTTATTTCATTACACCATGACTAAAACCAATATAAAGTAGATTATTCAAAAAGTACAGATGGATGTTAAGACGTTAAAAGGAAAGCTTGAATTAAAAAGGGCTTTTTTAAAAATAAAAAGTTCACCCTATTAATAAATTCAACAAGATTCTAGTAAAAAATGAGAGGATTCTCTTATTAATTTCATTTATATGACTTTTAACATAAAAATGAGGCATATTTTTTAACAAAATTTCACAGAAATTAATAAACAAGAAGTGGTGTCCTTTTTTCCAGCCGTTTACCTTTTCAATAAATTTAAGGAGAAATTCTAACCCAATATTAAAAAGATTTTCCAATGAAAATTTCTTCGATTTTGTTCCCTCTCGCACTCCTTGGTCAGAAAGCTTTTTTAGAAGTCAATCTCTTTAATTGTAGAGGTGAACTTTTCAGTTCAGTGTAGCCAAGCTCTATGTAGTTCAAATTTAATTTTAAATTTATATTTCGGAACTACAATTTAGGCTAAGAAATAATGAAAGAAATTTAGTTGTTGCTCTGACCGCATTGCACATACAAAAAATACAACTGTTGAATAACAAGAAAATAATTACATTTCCATTGTAATTTAGTACATGTGTGGTGGCTGTTGTAAAATCAAATATCTAAACAATGAAAAATTATTTATCACCATCATTCACAAACTTTTACGGCATAGCAATAACAATAATAAAGGATATATTTTCACATATTCATTTATGTGTGTGTGTGTGTGTGTGTGTATGTGTGCGTGTGGTGTTGGTGGTTTTGAAATAAAAAATACCGCTGTAAGCGGATGTGTACGTCAATAAAATCAAAACAATGCACTTGCTAAGGTTTTAGCATATTCAAATTGCAACCCTTCTCCCATCATTGCTTGGGCGGATGCACTTGCACTATATACATACATATGTACATATATACTCCTGTGTGTGTGTGTATTTGCATGCATGTGCATTTGCTACTTACGTACATTTTCTACTTTTGTTCAGTTGTTAGTTGTTGCTTGTGTTTTGTTCGCTGTCTTTTTTTTTTACTTTTTGTTTTTTGCTTTTTGTTTTTGCCTGTTGTGGCTTTTGTTTTAGTTTTGTACTGTAAACACGTAATCTAATCCAGCCAAAAAAGTTTGCAAATTTAATTCCTATTTTGTATAGCTATTGTTGTGTGCAACAATGGCGGGCACTGTATGCACTTGGTGTAACTCACATTTTACACTTAATTCAATGGGTGCAAGTGTGTTGTATTCAATTTTGTGGTGGAGTTGTATTTTCAGCTTACAGTTCTTCTTTACTTTTTTTATTTTGTGTAGCAACTTTATTGCGAGTGGTTTTTTACTTTTATTTTAATAATGCAACATCAAATTTTATTATGCAGCTAATGTAGCAAAACCTTTGGTTTTTTTTTTGGCAAATGCTACTTGGATGTTAGCTTATTTTTTGCCCTTATAGTTGATAAAAGGGATGAGTAAAATTAGGGAAACTACATACTTTTAGGAAAAAGTAAATTCATTTTGAAAGAAATTTTTGGCATTAAAGAAGTCATGTGATATGGTTAAAGTTTTGTAGATCAACTACTTATTACTATCGTATTGCAAAACTTGATTCAGTACTGGTAAGCAATTTTTAATCGCTTTTGAGAAATCCATTATCGAAAGATTACTCAAAAATTAGTTGCATTGCAGAGAAACAGAAAAAAAATCAGAAGAAAAAAAATCGAAAATTAATTGGTGCTTAAAAAATATTTACTGCTTGTGGAGAAAACTTCACTCAATCGAGAGAAAATTAATTACGACATCAAAATCAAGTCATCAAATCAGGACAATTTTTCTTTGAACCTCTTTTCAGTAATGCGTATGCTTAAGAGCCATAATTGCCGATTATTTCGTGCCCCAAATTAAGTGAAGTATTGGCAGAGGACATGTTTTCCTAAAAAAGGAATGCGCACAGTGTAATACCTCCATATAAACTGCGATCAAAAATACTAAACGCTTGCCAATTTCGTCGAAATTCTGTGCACGCTTTTGCTCGCTTATGATATAGGAAATGTGATACAAATTTGGTTGTTTGTTGCCAGTCCTACCACCGGAAATATTAAAAATATTCGGATTTTGCTAAAATTCAGCTTAAACATTTGAACACATTTCACTTGATTTTCATGAAATTGTGTTTACAGTTTTATTTATTTATGTGTTTATGTTGCACTGTGCAAGTTCAAAGTTGGGACACCCTAAATTCAATTCTGATCCCCGTTTTTCAGATTGGCTGCAGTTTTCGGTGTTGAAAACTTCCCTTAGGGCTCCTGGGAACTAATTTAGAAATAACTTTACATCATGAATTTTAAATGAAAAATCGTTTAAATCTTAATATTTGTATAATATTAATATCTGTAAAAGTCAGTCGCACGACGAGATCGAATCATTTTATATACACGTCAGTAATACATTACAAAGATATTAAAACTGTTATAATTTTTGTTTGCATACTTTCCGGCTGACGATAATGGAGTTAACATTTTTAGCGCCATGTGGTGAGAACCAGGATTAGAGACACGATATCGGGTCGAAAAAATCGATGTGGTCTTATTTCTAAGAATGAAGTACCCATAAATCATATTAAAAAGTCTCGATACTCAAAATATCGATTCTAAATTAAAAATGTTGATCAGCCACAATTTTTTGTAAAACGTTATCTCCTTGCCCTTCTCATAGTGTTTGCACGTGCACCAATTATGTCGTTAGATTACAATATCGAATTTGACGGTTCCAGTTTTGAAAAATTGGTACCATTCCCCGTCCATCGTTCTATTTTTTATTTGGCTAATTATGGCACTTTTGTGTCCATAATTTACTTTCAACCCGAGATAAGTTGACAGCACAGGATAAAATTAGAAAACAGGGACTTTGTGTTCCTTCATGCTGTTTTCATTACGGCTGATTATCATTTTCAAATATTCTTGTGTAAATATTTTGTCTTCAAAAGTTCGATATTATACTGGGGTTAAAGTACTCGTTTCCTAAAAATATGGCCGACTTCCTAAACGCAAGTGGCAATGCATAATTAAAAAAAATGCGTATGCAATGCTAAGTACGTCTTAGGTGCAACCTTTAGGAACGTCGCTATGCAACTCATACATATAACATATGTACGTCAAAAACATATGTATGGTATTAAATGAAATAAAATTTTGTGGAAAAATGGAGGTAACAAAAAATTATTTATCCATTTTGTTGGCAAGTGATGAGGAATTATCTCAGGCTCCATCCTCCAGAAATATAAATTTTTTAAAGAAACTAATTAAAATGAAAAAAAGAAGAGACAGCTTTTATTAAGGACAATAAAAATCCCGAGAAAAAAAGTGGTCAAAAATAAACATTTTGAGAAATGCATTGAACTAATGGATGATGACACTTTATTTTTACATTTCCGTATGGAAAGAAGCACCTTTAATGTAAGTACAAAGGTTTATTAAATGCATAAATCTGATTACCAAATTCTCTAAAATTTTAGAAGCTGATGGCCATGATGAAACCCCATTGGACTAAGGCACCAACGGGTCGTGTAGCAATTCCCTTAAAAAAAGCATTGCATATTACAATTTGGAAGCTTGCCAACAACAACTCATTCCGGAAAATTAGTGATAGATTTTGTGTAGGAACAAGCGCCACTTATAGAATTTTTATGAAAACGCTTAAAGTTATATGTCTTTTAAAAGCGACAGTGATAAAATTCCCTACCACTTCTGAAGCTCAGAGAAAGATATCTGATGATTTTTCACAACACCGTGACAATATATTCCCTTTTGTGCTAGGTTGTATAGATGGAACTCATATTCCAATATCACAACCAAAAAAGGATGCAATCAGTTTCTACAACCGAAAAGGGGCGTTTTCCATTATTGCACAGGTAACTTTAATGATAACTTGTGTTTGTTAACACATTTCATAAACTGGTTTTTACAGGCTGTTGTCGACAGTGACATGAAGTTTCTGGACGTTTTTATCGGTTGTCCAGGGCGATGCCATGATGCATCAGTGTGGCAAAGAAGCCCACTTCGCAGGGCTATTGTCAGCGGCGAATTGACCATTCCGCCAAATCACCACTTCTTAGGCGACGCAGCCTATCCTTTGGAAATATTTCTTATGGTACCATACCGAGATAATGGATTTTTAACAAGACAACAGAGCAAAATTAACACAATTTTAAGCTCTAACAGAGTGTTTGTTGAACAGGCGTTCGGTATCTTAAAGCAAAAATTTAGAACTTTAAAATTCATTGGTGTACAGCTTGCTCATATACCAAAAATGATTGTTCTCACCTGTATGATTCCACATAATCTAATTATCATCAATGAAAGAATCCATATTTACGATTCTCCAGAGTTGACCGAAGAAGATCCTGAACCCACTGAAGTCAATATTCCAACATTGGAAAGAGGTGAAGCTGTACAGAAACGAGATGCCCTAGCAGCGTTGTTTTCAAGTTAAACAATATGATTTTTATTCAGAGTCAAATTTATTATAAAAAATAATAAAAGAAAACATAAATTATTTCGACTTTTATTTCAGTTAACATAGACGAAATATAAAAAGCAAAAACTAATTCGACTTCAAGTCTTTGGAAACTTTTTGAATCACATTTCTTACTATAACTAGGTATATGAAAATATTATAGAAAACGAATATTTGTACGTTTGTTGAGATCGGGGTTTTCTTAAATAATAATAAGGCACATAGTTATTATACATTTGTTGGGATCACTCCGCAGCATTCTTCTCAACGATTTTCTTAAATAAGCCACGCAGTTCCTTTAATTCTTTAACTTTTTCTTTTTCAACTTCCAGTTTCTCGCTTTCAATTTTGAGCATTTTGTTCAAAATTTCGTCTTCCTTTTCAGAATCTTTTTGTAAAAATTCAAGAACGTCATTCCTTTTTCTTTTTATAGATGTTGTGGGTGTAGTTTCAGTTTTCTCTCTTGAATCTTGGGTCGGATTATCTAGTAGCAAATTAGTTACATCCTCCAAAGAATATTCAAGCATTTCTTGTGGAACATCAATGCTACTACGGCTCCCAAACACTTCGTCAATTTCATCAAAAAACTCCCAATTCGTGGCTGCTTCGCCGGATGTATTGTTTCTTTTTTTTATCCTTTTATAAGTCCCCATAATATTTAGGAAGCATCTAGTAATATCTTCTCTAGAAAACGGGAAGGAACTATCCACACCTTTTATTTCCCTTAATATTGTTTCCCAAATTGTGTTTCGCTTCTTCTTTTTGGCCGTAAAAAAACAAACAGAATCTTACTCAGCCATTGCAACTAAAATTTTGCATACGAAATAAAAATGAGGCGCGATTTTGACATCTGATTCTTATAAAAATGAGTTGCCAAACAATTAGGAACATTAGACGTTGCCAGAAAGTTGAAATATGCGTTTACGAAGTGTATGCATTGTAAATATGCGTTGCAACTTGCATTTAGGAAGTCGCACTATCGCTTGAAAAGTATCGAGTAAAAAATGTCGGTTTCAAACGGGAAAAGCATCGTACCGAAATTCGTGTCCTTAGGCAGGATGCTTGTCTTTTACATGATAGGTATTTAATTCGATACACCTAAAATCCGGTGGCCTCTAAAAATCCTAAGCATTAATTTTCATGAATAACTTTCTTTTTTATCCCACACATAAATAAAATAACTGATTTCTATTTTACTATAGCGATACAGCAAATTTTCTGTTTCGTACTCGTCAAATCGACAAAAGTTAGGGATCTATGAAAGTTTCACAAACTCCGTATTGATTTATAACCCACTTAAAGTTATTATAATAATATGAAATGCAAATAAACATATGAATGTATGTGTGAAAGGTGAGGCTTTATAAATTTGGCTACCTAAAAGCCACGCTCAGAACTTCCAGTCCATTGTGGGCCCAGATGGAGCTCAAACATTTAATAGGCAAGACAGACGCCAGCATTAATGTGCATCAATGGCCTTAATTTGCATTTACTCATGAATTATCAATAATGTACTAATGTGTATTAGCTCGGCCTAAATGTACAAAAGTTTAGTGCATTTTTATCAATAATGTACTAATGTGTATTAGCTCGGCCTAAATGTACAAAATTTTAGTGCATTTAGGCCTGCAGATGGCATAACAACACTCCTTTGCGTGAATGCAAGTCTGTCGTCTGTTATGGTGTAATCTAAATGTAGATTTATGCTTACTAATGCGAATTAACTCTGTTCATCTATAACACCAGTAAGATTTAAAGTAAACATCAGTTATGAAATTCAGCAATGCTTTGCTATCCAATATCTGAAATTGAGATGCACAAGTATTTCAATTTGTAATCTTGGCAACGCGGTGCATGCTTAGGGGGTGTTTTCGGCGATCCCATTTGCCACTTCGTTCCGTTGCACTACCTTATGACCAAGAACTTAATAGACATGCGGCTTCTGCTTGCGGCTAGTCTATAAATTGCTTCCCTGGTATGAAGACTGGGAGTTGTTTGGCTTTCCTTGCAGCATTTGTTTTAAAAACTCACAACTTTATTGGTTTCCTAACTTATAGTGCCAAACAGTAGATTTCAGTTCCAACACCTTTTGAAATTTTATAACGATCCGTTTATGAATTTGAGCTAGCGGAATTCACCTACAGAACTTTATGGTATAATTCAATAGGGTGGAGGAGAAAATTTAGCGCTGACTACATGGCTCCGTTTTCAGTTAGGAGAGAGAGTTCCGTAGGAGAATCGAAAAATAGAAGTGATGTTTCTAGGCTCCACACCTTTGCACCATCTCCCTTTTTATATTAACGTGTGAAACTTTCTCTCACTACAAAAACCCAGATCCATGTAGTCAATACTGAATGTACTTCTATTTTGAATTGAGCTGTGCCCGAAGACTCTGCAAGTAAAGTTCTCTATTGCTGTTAATCTGCCCTCGGACTATCTACAAGAAGCAACCGTCGGAGTAGTTTTTAGACCAGCACTTTACTGTACCGTATTATTCCCAGGTACCTCGAGTGGTTTTTCAAGGATTCGAGTTGCGTACCGATTTATACTTTTTAGAATGTGGTTCATTACATTAGCGTCTAGATACTTTTTTGTTATCACTACGGCAATGTTGTCTGTACTTTATGTGCCCCGGTTTAGATGATAGAGTATAGAGTGCCTTTTCTTGCCTATTTAATTACTGTGACTTTAGTCCATTCTGCTTTTATCTTTATCTTGTTTTCAATGCATGCATTCTTTAATTAATGTCATAAGCCTACTGCTTGGATACCTGCAATTTTTCAACACGCACTGGCCACGTAAATCGTTTAAAAAAAATACAGTTTGTTAGTAATGATTTAGCAAAATAATGGCTTTTTTTGGAGCCCTACAAAGGCTTTCAAGACTCTAAGTTACACTTAAAACGTAATTGCGAATAGCAATGTTTTTCAAAATGGTCGTAGTATTCAGTGACGCTTCCAGGATTCCACATGGGGAGAGCTGCATAAAAAATGTAAATATAAATCGTAAATTACTTTCCATTTCATGAGAGGCGTATTTTTCTCTAGGTTTTGCTCTCAAAATCGATTTTTCTTGTGTCTGGCGGGAATTTTTTTTGAAAGTCCCATAACTACGGCAAAAATTGATGGATTTGAATAATTTTTTTTTTTTTCAAATATGTAAAATCGTTCATACTTTAAAGCCGAATTATCAACAACTGCCGAAATTTCGTGATAACAATAAACAAAAAGACTTTTTTCAAAAAATTTTTCTTCAAAAAGTGTTTTTTTGCTAAAATTCGTTTGTCAATAAATGATAGTTAAATCTGTATTCTGACAAACTTGCTTAGTGAGGTTTTTTTTTTGGAAGTTACGATCAAGAAATGAAAGGGGTATTTTTCTCCATTTTGACGGCTTTCTTCTGAATATAGTCGTCTCATATAGCGGTGCGTATGTTAATTCTCACTCAAACTTATTAGTTTTATTATATTATAGTTTCAAAATTCTTTAATACTCTTAATTTCGCGCCCATTTCATATTCATTCATTCTATTTTCTCTACGTAACCAAGGTGTGACAGATAGTTAACATAACCTGTGTAGGGCAAATACGTTGAACATTGCTTTGTTGGTTCGTTAGTTTTTAGAATTAAATTAAGATTTTAAAACTTCTTGTTAGTATCTTACAGAGCAGATTTAATGAATGGTTTTAAAAAACAAAAAACTTTTTTATCTTTTAAGAAGTGGAAAGTATAAAGACGCGAATATTCGTGGTGGAATATTTTAGGTAATTAGTTTTTATTTCGCCTCAAGAATTTGGCGCGGTAGCGGATTTGCAGTGATTTTTTTTGTTTAACGTTTTTTGCTGTTAATGTGAATGCCATTGAATTATTCTATGCCATTTGATATGGAGTGAAATGCATGTAGACGGCTGAACGAATTCAAAGATAGCCATTGCTTAAAAAAGCCTACGAGGGCTATAAAAATATCAGAAAAAACAATAATATGAGGTATGCTTTAGGAAAATACTAATTAAAAAGTGAGAGCTAAAATAGTTTTTTAAGTTTTTATATTTTTTTATCGCTGCATTCGCAATTGAGAGACTTTTGACTTTATCTGATGGGAAACAGGTTTTGAAAAATTTAAATTTCAAGAGGCTATCAATTGCAAGTTACGAATATAATGCCTTTTTGTGAATATGGGGGCAAATTTGGCTTTCGATATGAACGACGCGCAGGTGTGTGAAATTCTTAACTTAGCTCTACTCTATAAAATAAATATTTATTTACTATAGAAATATATCTTTCACATATTTTTAAAATAACTTGCAAAAATTAAATAATATATACGACAAATTGTTTATATTCAATTGCATCCAAAGAGCAGGAAAGATGCTAATTTGTTTGCCAAATTAATAAACCACCCCATTATTATAAGAGATTGTAAATTTACCATGTGATGTATTGCTATACATCAGAGCACTTTGCTACAAATTCCAAAATTCACGCACTTCTAAATTGTTAAAGAAATTATTAAGTTTAAAAGTACTTAAAAAATCTACACATTTCAACTTTACGCTCCAAGACACTTCTGAAAGTGTGCGTCATACTTTCGTAAAATAAGTACGCATGTCGAATAAACTTTCACCACATTTTTGCGCATAATGGGGATGGGAGGGAGGGAGAGAAAGGGATATAAAGAGAGTAGCGTTACACTTGAAATATCAAATAAATCTTCTTATTTCATTTTGTTTTCTGTTTTTTGTGTGATAGAAGAAAAGTCCTACAAAAGCGGTTGGCTTTTCATAGTAGAAGTCAAAAGCCAACGAAAAATCGCAGAAAAAATTGGAAATATTAGGAAGAAAAAAAAAATGCGAGTGCTATGCCATATTTTATGCCGCCGGCGAAAAGAAAAGAAAAATTCGCAACATCAACGCAATGTGAAACAACTTGAAACAATTTGAAACGCAACCGCATTAAATCATTTTTTTCGTACACTTTTTTTTTAGTAGTTAAAGTAAAGCGCTTTTACACACGTCATTCCTAAATGGGTTGGTTTGAGTGTCATAGTCGAAATAGAAATAGAAATGGAAAGAAGGTCAAATGCTTGCACATATGCATAGAGAGAACTTCAAAGAAAAATCAAAATACTTTTAGCTTAGGAAAATTAAATTTTGTGCAGCTTCTTGCAAATCAGCCGCAGTGGATAAAGGACGCGTGCTCTCGTGAGTTGCTCAAGGGAGGGGTTTGAATTATCGAGCAAAGTATGGAAGTAAAAAATTTAGAAAACGAGTTCCACGTAAATACTTAAGGAAATTGTTAATTGAGTTATTTGGCTTTTGTTTTAAAAAAGTTATGTATGAATAATGCGTCTACTAGCCTTGCAAAATTTTTTTGCTTACTAAGGATTTTTTGATACTTTGCGAATGAAAACTAAGATCAGCAAATCTGGGCACCTGTAGTGGGGAAAACCTACGGCAATTTAACTTAAATCCCATAACTGGATCAAAAAATTATGCATGGCTTTAAAGCCTAATATCTCTAAAATAAATGTTTTGAGAAAAATAAAACTACGGCCATTTTTATGTAAAGGTTATCTCTCATATAAACTTTTGACCTGCAGGTGTCTAGTCTTGTGATTTTAGGTAGTCAAAACACAATTTTTAAAACGTGATCTGTCTGAACGATCGAAATATTATCTAGAGGATTCAAAAAGCGTCGTAACGTATCGCTATGTTATAAAAATTCATAAATGACTTTTTTTTTTGCAATCTGACAGTAGCAGTAAGTATAACTTTTAATATTATTTGTTCCCTAATAAAAATAATAAAGTATTAAACTATACATTTCCCTCTAAAGAATAACCATTTTTGTTGTTATTTGATTTTCTATTGTTGTGTTGTTGTTTACAGAAGTGAGTAATAAGTAATATTATAGGGTCACAATTCCAAACGAATATTCCAAAAAGATACCCCACGAACGTGTCAAATATTTCCTCTTATACAATAAGAAGCCAATGTGAATTTTGTATTTCCGTAATTTTGAAATGATTTTACATCAGCTTCCTTTGCTTGTTTTAAAAAAGGCAATGACTCGTTCGTTGAGTTGACATTTCAGATTATGAGCTTTGGAAAACCCGACCATTGTCTAGCTTACGTAGCTCCGAAAATTGTTGAGCTTAATTTTAGCTATCAAAAATGTTTACAAAATATAAGTTATTAAAATCGTTTTTATCTCTTATTCTATTTAAATATTACGATTTTATGATGTTTTGTTTTTTTTATTACGATATTATGATTTTATTCTTAATTCATAACCCAATTGAAAGCAGAATACTTGGAGTATATTTAATTAAGAAAATAATAATTTTTTTATGTTCTAACTTTTTTCGTCGATCTGTATAGTTTGAGAAGAGCTTGATGCCACTTGCTTTACTGCTTGTACTAATTCAGTAGTCTTCATTTATTATTTATATGTTTAGATACTAAAGCTCAAATTTTACTTTGCCCCAGAATTAAAGTAGATTTTCGCATTAAGTGGACTTTGATTTGATTAACTGTGCTGATTTTGTAAATAATCCAATTACTGATATCAATGGGATGCGTGAGAATGACAAAAACTGCTTACTGCTTGTTATACTAATGGTCTA
Source organism: Anomoia purmunda (assembly GCA_951828415.1). Taxonomy (NCBI): domain Eukaryota; kingdom Metazoa; phylum Arthropoda; class Insecta; order Diptera; family Tephritidae; genus Anomoia; species Anomoia purmunda. The sequence goes on from OX639995.1 coordinate 24,307,458, forward strand.
AAGGTTCTACTGAAAATTTTCTGAATTGGTTCAATATGTGAAGAAGCTAAAATCAATTATTTTTACTGAATACTTATAAAAAATTTCTCTACCGAAAAGGCTTAACAATTGAAGTCGATTTAATATTTAAAAAGTGCGATTCATAGATATTTCTATTAGTTTGTCAACTTCTGCAGATTAGTACAACATTAAATTTGTCTGCTGCTTTGTGGACAGATGTTTTTTTTAACATATAACTAAAAATAAAAGTGAAATAGAGAGCTTAGTTCTACTATAGTCCTATATATGTTTACCATAGAACGTAACGATTACAACTTTTATAAAAGAAAATACTTTTTTATCGTTATATTGCTTCATTGTTTTCTTTGAAAATAATCATTATTTCTTGAGTATTATTTATTGATTGGAAATAACGGCTATCTTAGTCTTTTAAAATTTGCTCAGAAAATGAAGGTGAATTTTAGCGTGTTTTTCTTTAATTCTAAGTGAAATCCAAATATAATGATTATTTTACAAACAAAAAATAAATCGCAAGAATTAGCAATTATTTGCTGAGCAATATATAATACTCAAAAAATAACGACTACATAAAATTAATTTTTGTAAATAAATCTCAAAAAATAAAAATCAGTCCCGCAAGTATTTCTCTTTCCGCAGGATTTTTTGAGTTGAAATTTTTGAAATATTCATTACTTACCGTTGCTGATATTTACAGGAATGAAAATCGAAGATACACACAGGCTAAACTAATTAAAGATCGAAGTCCATTCTTCCAACTTCGAACATTCCGCCAGTTCAATTAAAATTGATTATCCTGGTTTTTTTTTTGATTTTATTTAAACAAACCTGATTTTGAAAATAAACCCGAGGCCTAAGCAAACCAAAATATATCTATAACATTATTATTAAACTCTATTAGGCAATTATTTTTTTTTATTTTTATTTTTCGCCTTCTGTTCGCAAAAGTGATAATTGCAATATTTGATTGCCAAACTTTCGACATAGTTTCATTCTCAACCAAAAATGTTTTGTATCGAGTGATGGAAAAGCCATAAATATGTAAGATAAATTTTGAATGACATAACATATAAACCTTGGTTTGGAAAGAGGCTTTGCATTTTATACCACCAAGGCATAGGACCCTAATAAGAGCAGAAACGATACATCAATCAAAGAAAGCAACAATAATTTAATTAACATTCGCAATAGATTTATTCCAGAAATTTTCAAAATAAAGCCTGACGAAAGTGTAGCCGCCATATAAAATCTGAATAGTACCGTAATGACCGTTTTTTTTTACCATTCTATAGCCAATTTGACGTCATAAATTGAATGTTTTAAGAGCTCCGGCTTATAACCATTTTTCCAATTTGCTTAGTACAAATTATGTGAGCATGCCCACAAGTAAAAAAAAAATTTATGATACTTTAAGATTAACATATATATTTTTTTTAAATATCACTTCTTGGGTAGGAAGCAATATAAAAAAGCTCAAAAATGCTAGAATGGAGATCAGACAAGAAATAAACTTTTTTGAGTACCGAACTCCTCCTAAAATGTTTGGATATTAACCTTTAACAACCTAAACCCCGTTTTTCAGACAAATAATTTTGTCAATGCTACTTGCGACGCTTGTCAAGTTAAAACATGAATGATTTTTGTAATTGATCGATAAAAGGCCATTTCCGGCCGCCTACTAGACGAAAAGTGGTTGATAACTGTTTTTTTTCTTTTCATATTTTTTTTTTTTATTTTAGCGCAAAATTTTCTTTATTAACAAAAATGTTTTTATAAAAAAATACAGTTATATTCCTGTAGTAAAAACTTGCAAAAACTCAATATTTTTATATAAGCCGTATTGGTAGACGACGAGGTTACACTGAAAAATCTGTAATATGGACATTCGCGATTTAAATGTTTAAATGTTATAATACTTTTCACGAAGATGAAATGGTATTTTAATTTTGGTTAGATATCTGAACAATAAAACATATGAACAAGGAAAAGTAGATTCATATCCAAGTATAACAAAATATTCAGGACGAAAGCTGATTCTATTACCGTCGCTCCGCTTTAATACAAACTAGTCACTAAGTTTTAGAGATATCTAACTGAAATTTGGTTGGCGAAATTTATCATTAATCGATTATAGCTGATGATTAAGTAAAATTGGCATTTTTACATTTGCCGGTAAATTTTTTTTAGATAATGATATCAGTTATTCCCAAGTCTGTCCGTTTCAAACATAGCCCAGTTTTGAAGCACGCGTTCTCAAATAATAAATTACTTATTCATTATTTTTGAACGTGTATTTTTTTTTACTTTTACTTTAATTTTTTACCTTTTTATCAACATCTTTTCCAATTTCAGTTTCAAAAGTTGCAATTTAAATTCAGAAAGTTGCATTTCAAGTTCAGAATATCTATTTCAAATTCAGAGATTTTAATTTTAAATTCAGAAAGTTACAATTCGAACCCAGAAATTTTCATTTCATACTCTGAAATTTACAATTTAAGTTCAGTATTTCATTTTCTGAATTTAAAATGGAAATTCTGAAATAGAATTGCAACCTTCTGAATTTGAAATGAAAATTCTGTATTTGAATTGTAATTTTCCGAATTTGAAGTGAAAATTCTGAATTTCAAATGGAAATTCTGAACTAGAATTGTAAGTTTCTGAATTTAAATTGGGGCTTTCTGAATTTAAAATAACAATTCTGAATATGAAATGACAATTAATTGGAAATTCTGAATTTGAATTTTATCTGAATTTCAAGTGAAAATTTTGAACTCAATTTGTAATTTTCTGAACTTCAATTGCAATTTTCTGAAAAAGGTGTAGTTCGTATACAAAAAGCTTCGAGCTATATTAACATTCAAAAATCCTTTGAAATAGTTACAAGAAGGTGCAAGTTTGGAAAATGTATTTTCCTTAGAAATCACATAATAGTTGTATGAGTTTTTCAACGGGGTCCAAATCCCCTGCTACCCAAAGGGTGGGCAAATGCTTTAAAATGCCATATTATGTGAAAAGTTTATGTTTTAAGTTCATACATAAGATATTTAATTTAGACTTTCTACTCACTCAATTGTGGTAAGTGTGGTTATTAAACTGAATGGGTTACACTAAAAAAAAAAAAAAAAAAAAAAATGCACACACACACACATATGAGAAATACCAACTTTCCACAAATACATAAACCAACACTGTCGCACCATTTTCCATACCATTTTGAAATAGGAAAGAACTTGCTGATGTTTAGAAATTAAATTTGCAAGTTGGCAGTGGCTATGTAAGTAAGTTTTTCTTTTACCACCCCAAAAAAAAAACGAAGATATTCGCGTTCGCCTACAACGTTTTCCGTTTAGTATTTCAATGGCGTTGTAATTGTTGTTGGTGCGGTTGGTGCAGCAAAAAGTTGCATATGACTTTAAGTTTACTCATTTATCACACTCTATCTCTCAGGCTTTTTGCGTTTTGTTTGTGTTTTTTTTTTTGTTGCATATTCTTGATGGTGTGCTCAATGAAAGACTGCACTGAACGCCTCCAGGGCGTATGCGTAACTTTTGCATTTTTTCCCCGCTTGCCATGTGTTGGAGATGTGCGAAAAGTTTTGTTGCGACTTCAATTGGCGGCATGGTTGATGCAACTCAGCAGTACTTCACACTACGGGGTGTTTATATACTTTTGTAGCATTGGGTAAGTGTGTGTGTGTGTGACGGGTATCCGCAAGTTTCAGTCACAAGTGTTGATGTGTTGCTGTTTGCACAAATGGAAGTCTTTTCGTCAATTGTGAATGTGCGAATGAGAACTGAAAAAAGTTTCGGTTTTGACAAGTGACTCCAAATTGCATTTCAAAGTATGTGTGTTGTGTGTGTGTGTGTGTGCACACATAAATACGAATGCATGCAAATACTTTGAAAATTTGCAGCCAATTCAAAATACATAATTTGAAAATTATTGATGCGATTTCTGTAAGAAGCAAACTTTAGATATTTTATTTTTACAACAAACTATGAGCGCCCTCATACTTTGAGGTTTATCGAGTTCAAATAATTTGGCAGCATTTATTTAATTTTTTTAAATGTATTCATTACAATAAGAATTTTTTGTTCAATATTCTTCCTCCCTACCCTTGACTATCCCTCATTTGTATTTAAAATTCGTTTTATTATGATCCCCATGAAGTTGAAATGATATTACTAGAATTTAAACTTTGGCCCAATGTTTGTAAATATAAGAAGGAGAAGAGATAGACCTCTGTATTCCCAGGTATACCAAAATTATCGGAATGGTGAGCTAGACGATTTGGCCATGATGGCCTGTCTGTTTGAACGCAAGCTAGTCACTCAGTTTTAGAGATAACTGGCTGAAAATTGTGCGGCGGGGAAAGCACTAGAAAAATCCTGCAGAGGTTGTACTGCCGATATATACACGTACATATATTTAGTAAATGCCTAAACACACAACTTAAAACCAGTTTATGATGTCTATAGTTCAATTAGATTTGACTTTTAAAACAGTTGGCAACTCGATGTTCCAAATAGATGACAACTCTCTTTAAAGGATAGTTGGGAATCTTCTTCTCGCCAAGATGAACGGTTTCACACCTATATTTAAAGATTTCACACAGCTTGTGTATAATTAAATTAAATTTAACTTTTCAAACAAATGGCAACACTGTTCAAAATATAGCTATGAATCAACTCCAACCAAAAACCAACCATTTGACGCCCATGTTTTAATATTTCATATAACTTGTCCATAATTTAATAAAATTTTACTTATAAACTAGGTGGCAACCCAGTCCAAAAAGTATGTAACTATGAACCGTCTATTCACCGAGACGTATATTTCTACACCCATATTTTAATATATCATATATTTTGTGAGTAATTTATTTAAATTCGACTTTTAAAACAGGTGGCAATCCTGTCCAATAATAAATATACAAATCATCTAAAGACAGCTGAAACTGTGAAATTTTTTGAACTTTTTACTTATCGACTAAGAAAATCATAAATAAGATATAGTTCCTACGCCACTGATCATGCAGATATAATTAATTTTAAAACTATTTATTTTAATGAATTTTTTAAATCAGGAAGATATGTACTATATTTATTTTTTTAAATTAAATTGTTTGAATATCCATTACTTAATTTAAATACTGGCGATGTTGCAGTTTTAGGTAAAATGTATGCTTTTTGTTGCAATTTTAGGCAAAATGTACCCATCGTGCACTCATTTGGATTTTTATCAAATAGCTAACTGCTCTCTGCAAATTATTTTCAAAACTATCAGTTTTGTAATATTTAATTTAGTTAGTTAATTAACTTGTACTGAACTTTTTAAACAGGTTCTCACTAAAAAGAACTTTATAGCAAAGCTTTTTGCACTTCTTCATTTGACGTCTATATTGTAATATTTCGTTAGTATTACAAAGTTAGTATAATTTATGGTTTCAAACAGCTGGTAACCCTGTTCAAAAATATTTTCGAAATTAGGGTTTCTCAAACGTTTTCGATTGAAAATAATACGTAAACTTTACATAGGATACAACTGATTAGGTAAATTTAATTAACAACATTAAAAAGGTGGCAACCCCTTTAAAAATATTGTTTATAAATTTCTTTCATTTCATGCGAATTTTTTAATATTTCAGTGAATTTATTAATTAAATCAAGTCAAAAGTTTTAAACAGGTGGCAACACTGCAATTCAAACCCATATTGTAATAATTCATTAACTTTAATAATAAGTTTAACTTAATTTTTCCAAAAGGGATTGAATTTATGTTTTCAAACAGCTGATAAACTTTTTACCTTAAATTAAGGTTTCTTAAACCTTTTTGATTCACACTAATATGTAACTTTTAAATTTGAGTCAAATTAGTTGGTAAATTAAGTTAAAAATTTCGAACAGGTGGCAACGCTTTTAAAAATACATATTTTTTTTATAAATTTCTTTCATTTCACACGAATATTTTAATATTAAAGTTTTAAACAGGTGGCAACACTCTCGAAAAATATTTTTCGAATTAAGCTTTTCTAAACCTTATGAATTTGACTAATTAAATAAACTAATTAAATTTAATTTTTAGAAAGGCTGATGAATACCTCTTCAATTCTAATTTCATAAAGAAGCTTTCGAAGATCTTTTTCGTTTGACAAAAATTTGGTAGTAGTTCACTCAACTGTTTAGTTCAGTTGTACTATCTCTTTTTAGCAAGTGGCAACCCTATTCAAATATATATATTTCTTTACTTTTTCGCTTTGATACCAGTATTGTAATATTTCATTTAAGGCATAGTTTAAATAATTGTTAGATTTTTGATTTGAGGTGACAACCTTCTGCAAACTTATTTTCGATTTCCTGTTTAGTGATTTAACTTATTAATTTAATTGAAATTTCACTTTTAAATCCTTTAAAAAATATCCTATATCTGTGTATGTTAATCCAGTTGACTAAACCTTGACGTTAAATGTTTAAAGAATTCAATCCCTCAAATTCCATTAGAAGACTCATTTCAAAAAATATTTATGCACATACGAGTTTATTTATCTTTAAAAGGAATACGAGTACTCACCTATATTCATGCGACATGAAGAATGTTCCTCGAATCGTACACCCGTTTGGATTTTTACGTTTGCCGTTGAAAATTTTCAGATAATGATCATAGTTATTCAAATTGACAGCACCATCGAAAGTTAGTAGGATAATTTGAGGAACCTATAATGTAGAAAAAAATGTGAATAGCATTGCATAATGGGAATGGTAATTACAATGAAAATGATGTTAATTAAAAAAGTTATTTTACACTTCGCTCACTGACAAAAAACAGCAACAACAAAAAAAAAAATTAAAATCAATCAATTGGAAAAAGGGAGCGGCCACAGACAATCGAACAACTATTTTGCTTTGTAACATTTACAGCCCTCAGACTTAATTAGATGTTCACTTAACATTTTTTGCTGACTACAAAATCGCATTAAAGACGCAAGCCGACTGAGTACGAAAAAAAAATGACAGCATATAAGTAAAAGAAAATGAATAACAAGTGCAAAAACGCCAAGAATAGTAAAGTTGCAAAAAATTGTAGAACAAGTTAAAGTTAAGCAAAAAAAATTTAACTCGGTGCTGCTGCAGAAAGCAAGAGAAAGCAAGAGAAAAATACGGCAGCGGTAAAAAAAGAAAGCATAACTACTCGTACATAAAATAAAGCATAAAAATGTTAAGGGAGAGAAGAAAATTTATAAAAAGAAGTCACATCAATTGCAAGTAATTTTAAAATAATCAGCACAACAAAATTTATTGCTCGCTTGTCGCTGAATGCGAATGCGAATGTGTGTGTGTGCTTGTGAATGTAGTATAAATGTATTTGTGTGTGTACGCGTGCAGGCCGCGCAGACTTCAAGGCATCCTTACTCCTCACCCATACAACCCTGTGTCGTCTGTGTATTGTGCTTTTGTGCCGCCAGTTGCGGTTAGTCGATTGTCCTTTTGGGAGTCCACTGGCCGACCGACCGCACGCCAATGCGTTGCAAAAGTTTAAAGTACAAGGAAAGCACAACAACAACGGTTCGTTAAAGATGAGTAGTAAACGAGGAGCGCGACAGCGGCAAGACGGACCCCGACTGGTAAGCGAAAGTGCGGAAATGTAAGAGAAAATGAATTGCGCTGATCGGAAATGGTAAAATATCAATTTCGTTTAATATATAAAAGATATTTATGTGCACATTTTTTATTTATCAATGCGAACAGAAAACTTAATACAAAAAAATACAAAATGAAAAACAAAAACAAAAAAAAAACAATCCAGTTGCGTTGTATGCGGGAGAGAGTAAATTAAAAGAAAGCGTCTGCTTTTGCGATTATGGCGTGGGAAATTGGAACTGGGTTTAAGTTATTGCTTAGCAATTTGTTTGCTTTGATTGAGAGTTTTTAAAGGGATGTTGGATGGTTTTAGGGCATTGGTTGAGCGTTACATTTAAGCAAAGTCATTTTGACGGATAACTAGATTTTCAAATAAGTAGAAAAGGATTTCTTAACTCTCTAATATACCGATATATAAAAAAAAAGACATTGGTAACTGATTTAAATGGTTTCATGTGCGATGGTCTCGCCAAAAAAGTAGATACTGTGATATACTATTAGACTAAATTCAATTAGAAAATGGGCACATCTTTAAATTAGTTCAATAATAGCCGGGCTCTTGGAACTGCCTAATAGAACTGATCGAAACCAAATCCGTGACCCAGCTGCCCGAAAGGGAACAGTGGAGATTGGACGCGGTTAGAAAAAGTGGAACGATTAAGAGAGTTGCTGGCGGTGCCGAAGAATTGGGCATAAATTTGAGCTTCAGTTTACCTGTTTATTGCAGTGCATTTCAAGCGGAGCTTAATCACATTTTCTTAAATATTAATAAATGCTTTCATATGATTTTCTCTGAAATTTTGCAGAGAATACCGCTTAATATTCCTCTTAGAAATTTGTGGCTTACTAATTAAAATTAATCAAATCAAATAAGTGGTTGATACTTATCCTTCACATCATGGAGTAAATAGTTATAAAAAACCTAATCTAAAACTATCTTAATTTAAGTTATCAAAAAGCTAAATAGTATTTTTATGCATAGTTAGCAAGAGAAGGGATTGCCGGTGATGATGTCTAACATCTGAAATTTGACAGCCAAGCGGCTAATAATTAACTAAGGAACACGTCGCTGACATCAAGAGTAGTTGGGGAATGCCGCCGATGTCTTAACGAGACGACTGAGGTATTCTCAATACATATTGTGTGGCTTCCCGGCCATTGCGGCAAACGGAGTAACTGTGAAGCCGATGAGCGGCTTGACTCTGCCGTACACTGAGATCAGTGATTCACTTGACATCCTTCGACAGATATGTTAGCTATTGATTAACAAGAAATTTTTTAGAAACGAAAATAGTAGTTGGCAAGTTGAATTCACTTGCCAAATTGCAAGGGCACTCTGGCCATCGGACGAAATCTCTCCTAAACTTGGGAGGGCAGGACACTAACCGACAATAATTATAATAATTTGTCACCTCATATTTTGTTACTACTTTGTTACCAATACTTGTAACGGGTATTCAGGCAACTTTGTAACAGGAAAAAGTTCAGCTTGTGGTGAAAATAAAATTAGGGAGCAGCACTGTTGACTGCTGAATAGTGAAATAATTAATTTGGCAAAGAAAAATGTTTTGTAACTTTTGCCACGGTGTCAAGACTTCAGAATACCGACTTTTTAAATTTTTAACCAAGGTGGTGGTCAATTGTAACCGTGGTGACTAGTGTAACGACATCAGAATTGCCCGGCAAGAAGACAACTGCAATCCTAGCCGGGCATTGTTTAATAGGTGCACATACAGAAAGCCTAGGGACCCTATGGCGTGACTGCTGTAGGAGTTTTCGTGACGTCGGAGAGGAGTAGACCATCTATCACCTACTATGTCGCTGTCCGGTACTAACTAGAAAGAAAGTTGAGGTTTTGGGTAGCTATTTCTTAAATGAGCTTGACGTTCTCAGATCAGTCAAAGTGAGCGATCTGACGGAGTTCCTTAGGAATACGAAATGGTTTTTTACAAAATCCTTCTTTTAATAACATCCAAATTAACAATTGACCTTGAGATCTTAAAAATATTGTTGATTTAAATAAATAGGCAGAAAAACTTAATATTATAAATGGATTTTATTTAAAACATGAATTAGAGCTACAACAATTTACTTAGCTTTTTGAAGTAAAACTTCTTTAGCCGCGAGAGTTACGTCAGAATCGCGCAACGAAAGTCTCATCAGAAGCGCCAAACGAAAGTCGCGACACGACGCTTGTATTTTTGAGGAAACACAAACATACGTACGGACTAAGCGACATATCATAGCGTATGTAAATATGCACATATGTACTTACTTAGATGCATCTAAAAAATCCGGCACTATTTTCGAACTAGATATTTCGGAACCATTGCAGGACCTTTTTCAAGACCATTTCTGGATCATTTGGGACTTCGACTTCGAGTTCAGGAGTAGTAGACGAGCAGTTCGCGATAGGTTCACCACAACAACTACTAGTTAATACAACTAGTATTTCTAATTACTTGCACTATTTCTATGCCTACAACTTCTACTACAACACTAACTACCTCTACAATTAATTGTTAATACGACCACTATTACAAACTACTACTACTCAAAATACTAGACCTACTACTACTCCTTACAACAACTACAACTACTACTACTATTTTTACAAATGCTGCTACTAATTACTACTTTCATGTTTACTAATTACCACTGCTATTTTTACTAACGCTACTGCTAATTACTACTACTATTTTTTCTAATTTATACTGATATTTTTACTAATGCTACTACTATTTTTATTAATAGAGCGACAGAATTATTTTTATTATTGACAACTACTATTTTTAGTAATTTAGCAAATACTATTTTTACTAATGCTCATGTTCCTCCTACTAGTTTCACTAATGCTACTACTAATTACTCTTTTTACTCATAACTATTTACTATTACTATTTGTATTAATTCCTATTACTATTTACTGCTAATTATTACTACAATTTTTACTAATGCTATTACTATTTACTACTAAATACTATTTATACCTATAACATTCTACTACTACTATTTTTACTATCACTACTACTGTTTTTACTAATACTACTACTAATTACTACTAGATACTATTTTGCTTATAACTATTTACTACTAATTTTTTTATTAGTTACTACCATTATTTCTACTAAAATTACTGCTAATTACTACTACTTTTTTACTAATGAAACTTCTAATTACTATTAAATACTATTTTTGGTTATAACTATTTGCTACTACTATTTTTATTAATTACTACCATTATTTCTACTAAACGTACTGCTAATTACTACTATCACCATTTTTACTACTATTTTTAATAATTATTAGAACACAGCTACTATTTTTACAAATTCTACTACTTAATACTACTAACTACTATTGCTACTACTACTTACTATTACTTCCTGCTTTGACTCTCTATATCTTTATGGAGCCGGTATAGAAGTTTTACTACTGCCTCGCGCTTTTTGGTGCAAGCTTGTTAATTTTTATAATCGTAGCAGTGAGTAGAGAGATGTCTATTTTGTAATCGCAACAAAACCAATAACTCAATCATCAAAATCTACTGATCAACTTCAAGCACGTGAGTAGTAACGATTGCTGTTATTTGCACTTGCATTTTAGGCAGTAGACGCCATTACGGAATGGTAGCATGAAAACTTTGCACTAGGACCATAACTAATGACATGCCAATAAATGGACGCTTTTTAACATCAACTTTAGTTACTTACACATTTACTCTACTCGTGAAGACTTAAGCAAATAGCATTAGTAGTGGTCACAAACAATTTTCTTTTGCTCGATAAATACTCTCATAAATCACTGATCGCAAGAATTCAATGACACTTAAAAATTCCACAAAGCTGTGGTTGGTGTAATGCATTTTTTTTTTCACAGCTCTGCATTTTTTCTACAGCTTTCACGCAAAACATAATCAACGCTTATATCGCTCTCTTAAATGCAACCATCAGCTGTCCATAAACCAATGGCTACATAGAAATGATGCAAAAAAATAAAAAATTATTAAAAAAACCAAACAATGGAAAGATATGATAAGCAGCTGTTAAAAAATCGTTTGCACACAAATAAAACCCATCGATGATTTTATGCGTTTCCTGTGGATTTCATAGTAATTCCATACCATTCGTTTCGCTTTCATCTCACACAACTATTATTTTTATGATTTGCTTGCGTTTTTTTGTTTTTTGTATTTGGTTTTTTTTTTTTGCTTCCTTTCGTGATTTACTTTCGAGGCGGAAGGAAGTTCGCATTGAAATATGCCATTTAATATTATGCAAAATTCAGGACAAATAAAACGCCCCATCAGCATATGAACAGTTCAATTCGTTAGCAAGTGTTTGGTGGTTTGCTTGGCTGGTTGATTGTCCGCCGTTAAGTATGCAATGGAAATGAGGCTGCTATGCTTTCGTTAGCGATTTTATATGGAACGAATAAAATGCGAAGAAAGATTTGTGTTGCACTTAGCGCCGTGCAAACTGTCAACCCAAGTGCAAATGGAAGTCTAATGAAAAGCAAAAAAAAAAAAAAAATAAAATCGAATCGAAGGGAAAAAAATTTGAGTATTGTAAGTATTGAAAAATGCAGTATTCCACTAACACGCGATAATGGTGTGAATTGCAGAATTTCTCAGACGCCGTTGTCATTAATCTTTACTTGTGGCGGTATCTTGTTTGTTGTTTTTGTTGTTGTTGCTTTTGTGCCGCAGCCAACTTGCAATGTTGAATGGCCAAACGGATATACTGTACTATGTAAGTATGTAGAGTCTATGCCATTGTGCGCGCAATTTTCGCAATATTATTCTTGTGGATTGTCGCTTGGCTTTCGTTGAAGATTGAACTTGTAAACGGTTTCTAGTAATAGTGAAAATAAAATAGTTTGTGTGAAGAAAAAAATTAGAGCGAGAGGCGGAATGAATGAATGAACGAATGGAATGCATACAGCTGTGATATATTCAAGGAAGTAGATGTTGCAATTTCAGTGGATTAAATTTTTTATAGCCGTTCGTTTTTAGTTCGATTGAAATGAGTATAAAACGAGAAACTTTACCATCGTATTGTTCTATTGTTATCGCTTTATTTTCCACCCGATCTCTATAGATTGTGCTCGTTTCGGTAAGTGGGATTGCATTAATCGATTTTAGTTGTCGATTGGGGTTGATATTCTTTCCTTCAATTTTATTGAGCTATTAATTTGGGGTTAGAAGTTTAGCTTCTTGCTCTCGCGAACTCTTCGACTGCTCTACCATTTGGAAGAGCTTAAAATTAAAGATTCCGTTACTCAGTTTGTGTAAAAATAGATATTCGCCTCGGCAAGTTTCATGGGCTGATTTTTTTTTAGTGTTTGCAAAAACTCAACCGGAGGTGCATGTAATTCGGGCTTTGATCGCACTGGATTCAGCTGAGATTTGAAGCTGCGAGGTTTTAGCGCCAATGGTGTAAAAACATCTATGTGGAGTTAAGAAATGTAAAAAATGTTGTCAGGTGCTCTAAATCGATGGCGCGGCTGCCTGTGGCGGCCAATCCATAGTTAAATAAACTTTCGCCTTTTCGGATAATTTGGAGAATTCATGGACCACAAATTACTGTTATCTCGCACTCACATCTTTTTTATTTCGCTGATAAGAGTTATAACCCAACATTAATGTTTTAAGTTGCCTGACAACTGTTATACAGGAGACAACTTTTCCCTGTTTCCCATTAGTGTTATTTGTCAACGTAGAAAGACTGATAACTCTTATACAGGAAAAATATATTTTCCATTGCCAATAAGACTTATTTTTTAAAGTTTATTTTTTTAGGTTGTTTCATAACTGTTATAGAGGAAACACTTTTTTCCCGTGCCAGTAAAAGTTCACAACATTTATTTTTCATGCTGCCTGATAACTGTTATACATGATACATTTTGTTAACGTTGCCGATAAGAGTTATTTGCCAACGCTTACTTTTTTTGTTGCCTGATAAGTGTTGTACATCTACCTTCATCGTTGCCTGGTAACTGTTATACAAAAACAATATTTTTCTCATTGCCAATAAAACTTATTTCCTAACGTTTATTTTTTGACGTTGCCTTATAACTGTTATACAAGACACATTTTTTTGAAAGTTGCCAATAAGAGTTAGTTGTCAACCCTTACTTTTTACCATGCCTGACAAGTGGTACATAGGACAATGTTTTTTTTCATTGCCAATATACAGGATACATTTTTTCAACTTTGACAATAAGAGGTATTTACTAACGTTTAGTTTTGAAGTTGCCTCATAACTGTTATAGCAATAATTTACGCCTTAGGTTTATATTTTGTGTTGCTTGATAACTGTTATACAGGCGACTTTTGTTTCCATTGCCCAAAAAAGTTATTTCTGAACGTTTATTTTTACGTTTTTAACTTTTTTTTTACGTTTTCTGATATCTGCATTACAGGAGAAAATTGTTTTTTGTTGGTAATAGGAGTTGCTTCCCAACTATAATTTTTATTTTTCACTTCTATGCAGGAGAAAATTTTCTTCCGGCCAATAAGAGTTATTTCCCAACGTTTATTACGTCGCTTGATAACAGTTATTAACCAAAAATATAAATAAGAAGTATTATTTCATCTTTACCCTTATTGTCATCTTCCTCTTCATCTTTATTTCTTCTCCATCTTCATCATATCCTTATCTTACTCTTATTGGCAAGGGTTATCCTGTATAACAGTTATCAGGTAACGTCAACAGTTAACAGGCAAGGTAAACAATAAATTCTTACCGTTGAAATATAGAATATTTCTCATTCAATAATTGTTCTGGAGTAATATTTTTGCGATACTTTTTACAACTTCTAAGTACCTGCTTTTTGGGTCTCTTTTTTCACTCTATTTAAAATACACCATAGTAGGTTTTCAGGAAAATGAGTGGTTGACAAACTCGCTAGATAAGGTATAATCGTAAGTAGTTTCCACATGCAGGGATAGATCCTTCTTTCAGTTCTACGTTGTCTGATATCTGTTATACAGGAGGAAATTTGTTTTCCTTCACTCGACAACAGTTGTTACCCAAAATTATAAATTAGAAGTGTTATTTCTTAATTGCTAATATTTCCATCATTATCTTTATTTTCATCTTTATATTCCTCACCATACAATAATTTAGCTAGAGGTTTGATAAACAGGACCCGAGTCTCAATGTTTTTCTATCAGACAGATGTTCATCCTTAATGACGAGACAAAATACCAATCTGGGGGGATTTGTCTAAATATTGGTGCAAAAATATTCTAAATGCTTTCAACTCAATCTTCCGAGGGTTAAACATAAAAAATTAGAGGTCAAAACATATACAGTAAAATTTCAAATTTTTGTACAACCTTTTAACCCATTAGCTCCCGGCTCAAAGTAAAGTTTTAAAAATGAAAACAATGAAATGTTTGAAAGAAAATATGTGCATATTTGGCTTTCTGCTGAAAAGTCTGATTGCTGAGAAATTCGGAAGCTTTGATTTAGGTGGTGTGTACTCACAGATTATTCATACGACATTTAGTATATCACCATAATGCTTTGCTTAGGATATGCTGGTATTATTGCAGCTTTTACTTTTGCGTTTAGTTTTACCTATAGATAGATACATATAGATAATTAATTATTTGTAACTCAATTAACCGCAAATAAGCTTTTGATGTTATGAATACATCTCTTTACACTGTACATGTATTTTCCATGCGTGCTTTTGATAATTTATCACCGCAGGCTATTTATTATCACAACCTGCACATAATAACAATATTTATTGTAAAAATGTGTGTAAGCGAAAACAATGAAGGAAGCTGCTCTTTGATTTGCATAACATTGTGAAATGGTAATTAAGGAAGTATGTTTTTTTTTTTTAATTTCTATGAAAAGTATATTTACCAATGGAATACAACATTTGCACTAACCAATTTTAATACATTGTCAAGAATGTATTATTTTATTGTATCGAAAAAATATTAAAAAATGCGAAATTAAATTATAATTTTCGAGATTTCAGTAACTTAAGCAAGTAGGCACAGTGCCACTCGAAGCCTATGCCCAGCGCAGTAAATCAAAAACAAATAAATAGCCGAGCTATACGTTAGATTATGATGACGTCACATTTGAACTTTCAATGAATAAGAACGGCCATGACGGCACATGAGAGACCACCAGAGTCTGAATATTTGACCATTGGGTGACTCCTTTATGTCCATCGCGCGGAACTTGTGTTGGACGAAAAGATAATACTTCGACATCTGAAGTCTCGGCGGTCTACTTTGGATAATAAATCTGGATCCATTTAGATCCATAAAGATCCCATGTAGATCCACAAAACGGTATTTGATTATTAACATCAATCTTTGTCGTAGGTTTCTTGATCCATGCAGATCCATACATTTTCCATGTAGATTTCATGTAAATCTGTGTCTCATTTTCTTATGTCGATCCACGCAATTGTAAAATGTATTAAAATTTATTAAGTGAAATTTTAAATTTATAAATTTTTATTTAAATAATATTGAAACTTTTCAATTTTATTAATAAACTAGGATTAGATACCCTACTATTTAAAATGTAAATTAAATCCACTAAGGTAGTATTAGTTATGTTCTTGAAACTTAAAAATTTTGGCGGTATTTTAGTCTATTCAGAGGATCCTGTCCTGTACATAGATCTACAGAGATCACAAAAGTTACTTAAAAAGTTATTTTCAGTGTGATTTGATAAGCATTGAACAAAATTTGTTAGAAATCCTTTATCTTCTACTAAATTGAGAGCAAAGGAGGGTTTAACATATACTTTGTTACAAGATGCCAGAGGGGTTTCGAACAATGCCACATGATCTCCTCCATGGTTCAATTTTGACAAAATTTTGTGTCACATATTTTATGGATGGTCGCGAGGAACACGCGGCGAGAATAAGTAAGCGAAAATATGCGTCAATTATCTTATGTTACCATAAATAAAAGAAAAAAGTCGATAGACCTTTGGGATTCTAAAGGTCGTCATTTGGGCATTTGCCCCAGGCGGTAACTTAGGTAAATCCGGCCATGATTGGCACCCTTCATATACATGAAATATTTGAACTTTGGGCTCGCTAATTACATCGAATTGAAGTTGGTATGAGCAGACATTTCTTAGATTGGTGCTTATTAAGCGGATACATTTGTTCCGAAGTGCAGTACTTCTACCATGTGATTTCTCAATGCATAAATTATCTGAAGTATTGGACTTTCCCGAGATATCTGTGGTGAAGAAGTTAGTTTCCGATGCGCAGATCCAAGCTGAGTTAGTCCACTATAACCAAGCGCTCGCGGATCCATGCTTGTACTTAAATATAGTCTTTAAAAAGTATTCATTTCCACATTTATGTATAAAGGAAAGAAAAAAAAGAAATCATGATGTATATTAGAACGGTTTTCGTCATCCCTTGTCAAGTTTGGTTTGGCAAAAAAAAAATATACGTCATCTTTTCACCCTGTCGGGTACACAGAACATCAAAAAGTAAAAAGAATCCATTATTTTTGCATTAAATTGAAGGTTTTATTTAGCATAGTTAGAACAATCAGATTTAGGTATAAGAAGCATCGTATTGTTAGATAAGTTGTTGCCATTTTGAAGGTAATTTTATAATGCAACTCTCATAGAAACCCTCGTCCCTAATAGAAATAATTACACAACAAAAGCTTCTCTTGTGACGAATTTTTCACTAGCAAAATCTTTCCACACCGTAGACAAGAACATGTAGTAATCACTTGGTGTCAGGTCCGGACCTTAAGGTGGATGCATAAGAACCTTACAACCAGCTTCTGGCGAGTCACTATCGATGTGCGTGGCATGGCGTTGCCCTGATGGAACACAATTCCAAAACCTGCTTGCCCGTCAATCCTCGCTTGGCCACCGTTTGCCTTGCAATAATTAGTTCACTGTATCCACAAATGACTGTACTTGAAATGATTTTTTTCTGAAAGGAATATTAATCAATTTCAAAGCTTTTGACCTACATAACTCTTGTCTTTGTTTCATTTCATTTAGCCATTGCTTAATTTCCACTTGTTTTAAAATAGGAAATCAAATCGATTCTAAATGTCCGGAAACTAAAACCATACTGTTACATTTTGATTTCCTTTCTATTGTACACTATTAGCGTTTTCCATAACTCTTCCATTTGCATGCAGCCGTAGTTCAGCGTCTGGCTTCAGGAAATCAAATTTAAAATCAGCGATTTTTTCACCTTTTGTTGCCACGATTCTTAAGTTATTATTAACACTAGCAAGATGTTTATATTTGCTATATGGGGTTTATTGAATTCACTGAGAATGCTTATTTTCAATATGATGAAAATGATAAAAGGCTTCCAGAATAGCCAACTTGGGTGCAACGCCTTATAGCGCCAAGCTAACTCAAATGCCGCTGCTTTAGTTGCATAGCTGACTTGCAGTTTCTTTTTTTTTCCTTTTGATTTTTTTTCCACCTACCTTTTCCGCATCCAGACCACCCGGAATTTGTGTGCCATCTTTCGAACAGAAGCAATATGGCAATTGACACTCCTCGGTGTTGCAACGTTGCGCCGTATCAGCTGGGGCATCTGTTGCAGGTGCTGGCGCTAGAATTGGAGAAAGAAGACGAAATTAAATTGAATTTCAACTGCAGGATGCAAAGAAAACAATAATTCAAGACACAAACAAGCACACTACTCGATGTGTGAATTTCAAAAATAACCAAAACTTCGATACAAAATATATTACAAAATTTCGCATACTTCAGTGATCTCAGATTATGAATGAAGGGAAATATGCTACGCATACATTTATACATAGATTTGTTGCAAGTTGATAACTTTTATAACATATAAATTCCACTATTAATTTGAAGAAATCTAGAAAACAAAATACACAAATTTTTTTTATACATATAATCTATAACTGTGTGAAGAATAATACAATATCAGTGTTTAATTTGTGTGTTTGTTGTGTATGCTGTAAATTTGCTTTTGTAACATTTTATTATTATTTGGCATATTTCAAATTTTATTTTAATTTCAGTAAATTGGCATGTAACTATATATTTCTTAGAATTCGAATTGCAATGATAGGATTTTTTGTTGTAGTTACAAAAATGCAACGGCTCTCTGGAAAATGAAAGGAATTTTTTTGTTGAATTATGCATGGAAGTCAAGTGAATTGCACTGAGTGGGGTCAAAGTCCTGGCTCCATCGACTTTTGTTGTCAGGGTAAGATTTTTTAGAGCAGTGTTACGTGCAAATCTGTTTGTTCGCTTTGTATATATGTATGTAGAGATATGTACACCTCCTCAAATAAGTATATAAACAAGCAAATGCCAACTTGACATAGTCCAATGCAATTAATCAAAATAAATAAGGTGAGTATGTGAAAATAAAAACAAAGTCGCATTTTAAATGTTGTAGTAGAACTAGGGATGAAACGATACTCGATACTCGATGCTCGATGCCAAGTAATTTGGTATCAATACTTTTCAATGAAGCGCTGAGTAATAGCGTTGGAAAAACTAACTAACTAATACTATCGATAATATCGATAGATTTAATTTTTAAAAACAAATTTTATTACGGAAAGTATATGAAAGTATATACATATAAATTTCACACTCATAATTTTGTTGCTATACCATTCACACTTCACTTCATTAAAAAATTAACTTTTTATTAATTTTCTAATTATCTTCTTTTCGTTTTATTTTAATTATCTTTAAAATGTTTTCTGCCTCGTGCTAGGGCTGACAAATTTTCGTGTCTTTTCTCAGTATTTTCTATAGGTTGCTTGTTTTTTTCTCAAAATATTTCACTCTGGCGCGACACTGGCATAAGTGTAGTATTTTCTGTCCAATAGGGCGAGCGTTGTGCAGCTGATTTTAATTATGTAGTTTGTTTGTTCGTATAATGGTTTTGCTTGAAGGTCTCTATTTTGACACTAAATGCAAGTTGCTTGTCTAATTTTATTGCGTTCGGTGAATTAAATTGATGATGCAATTGAAATTAATAGAGTGGCATTTTTTTGTTCTTTTCTCATATGAAGATTTTTGTAATGTTGCCCTAAAATGAGGTGACAAAAGTATCGAGAAAAGAAAATGCAATTAATAAAATAATTTTTTATGAAATACGATGAGTTAGGCCCTCTATGCATTTGCCGTCTCGTTCTGGTCATCTACTCATCTCTTCATTACGAGGCTAATACATGACGAGCAAGATTTCCGCACACTTGTTGTTTTGATCAATCGTCACTTTTTTATGCTCAGTTTTCATACAAAATATATACAATTTTTCAATTGCTATACCATCCTAGCTTTTTATAAGCGACGCCGGCGAATGAACCATTTGAGCGCTCAAATATTCAAAAACAATGCACACAGAAGCACAAACACTGCAAAATCGCATGTTGTGCTCGTTTTATCTTTAAATTATTACAATTTACGCAAATAAATTCATGTTGGCAACAGAAAAATATAAATAAACTATTAGTTCGAAATAATGGCATTCGAAATTTAGCACTCCTTTGTTTTCAAGTAACCTGGGCAAAAACTGTAATGAACATCATCCAATAAGCAATTTTATTCAAAGTTCATATAGAAATTTTTGCTCGAAAAATTTAGCTTTTCTCCCATTTGCACGTTCCTTGCTAAGGGATCCGTTTTTGTCAAGAGGGTGTGGGATATTTGCTTATTTGTCAAACTTTTATTATTGAATCATGGTTGAAAACGACACTGTTTGACGAACGAATGCAGGACGAAAACGAAATTATGACGCATAATGCGCGGGTCGCAAGATTTTGAATTTTTCAATTGATGTGACGAGTGCCAGACGACAAATGTGTAAAAGAAGGCTTTACTCTCATATTATATTTTTTATATACCCAGTTATTGTTTGGATGATTTCATTTTTTATTGTGGTCGGATTGAGTAATTTTTGACTTCTTTTGGTGATTAAAAAGTGAGTTATGATATATAAGTATTATAGCCAAATATGTGTATTGCTGATGACTAGAATGTGATAATATTTTTTCATCACTTTCAGTCCAGTTAGGCTTTTGTTGTTGACTAAAAATTGAAAAAAAATGATTTAAATTCTTTATCCAGACGACATAGTCATATTTGATTAAACAATCAGCGTTCGAAACAATTGACAGAAATATAATGCTAGCCAAATTGCATAATATTGGTGTAAGGGATACGGAATTGCGGTGGTTTAAGAGCTTTCTCACTAACCGCAAACAAAAAACTGTAATAGAGTCGGCAGCCTCAGAGGAAGCGTTGGTGGAAATAGGATTACCACAAGGATCGGTTTTGGCTCCAATTCTATTCAACATATGCATTAATGATATATCATCAGCTATAAAGCACAGCAGTATAAGATTGTTTGCGGACGATGCATTACTGGAAATAAGTGAAACGGATATAATGGTAGCTATGGACAAAATGCAACAGGATTTAAATTCACTTTATAGGTGGCTTTGCAAGAATAAATTAAAACTCAATGTTAGCAAAACAAATTTAATGATCATATCAAGATCGCTGAATAAAGAAACACGTAAATTTAACCTGAGCATTATGGGTACAAACATTGAGGAATTAAACATAATTAAATACTTAGGTATTTAGATCGATAACAATGAAATTCAATGAGCACATCGATTATATCGTTGGAAAAATTGCAAAGAAAATTGGATTTATGAAAAGATCATGCAAATATATAAGTAGGAAATATAAAATTATGGTGTATAGATCTATTATAGAGCCGCACTTCTTGTTTTGTCCAACGATATTTTTTATTGCGAATGAAGCACAAATAGATAAGCTACAGGTTATGCAAAATAAGGCCATGAGATTTATTTTGAACATGCGGTATGACAACCCAGTAAAAAACATGATCGAAATCTTGAATTGGTTGAGCGTTAAACAGCAAATCTTTTATCAAAGTATGAAATTTATTTTTAATATTAAGTATGGTAACCTACCAGAGTACCTGAGTGTAAAACTTAATTATGTTAATGAAACTCATTCCCATGGAGTGAGCGAGAATAATAATTTTAGATTGCCTCTTTTTAAAACAGAAATAGACAAGCAAAATATATTTTATAAAGGTTTAAAAAGTTACAATGAACTTCCTAATTATATAAAGAACAGTAAAAATTTCAATAGTTTTAATGAGTTAAGAGTTTATTTGAATACTGTAGAACCCTTCCTCTGAGATGAAATTTTTCCTTCTTACTTTTCATGCTATACCATGGATCAATTGTCTGATTGAATGAAGTGAATATGGGAGGGGCAGGATTTGCCTTTATATAACATAAATACTTAGGTGGACTGACTTGGGGCTGTCACCTACATATGTTGGTCGGAAATATAATATCATACAATATGATCAAAGTGCTATTTACGGATGACCACTTAAAACTGCAAGAAGACCTCGGCCGTCTCTGAAAATACTTAAAGTCGGCATCTATAGCGCTTTGATATTAAAAAAAAATATTGAAGTGAGACTATCACTGTCCACTGTTATCAACAAAGCCGAGCACCACGATATCTAAATTGAGACCAGCACTGTCCACCGAAATGAGCTGATCCAAGAGTGACGCGATGTTTACTGATGACCACATTGTCCGTATTGAGACCTCGTCAGTCTCAGCAGGCCCTAAAAGTCGGCGCCCAATGAGCAGGTAAAATTTATGCAAATATAACTTATGCATTATAAATAATATTTTCAAATTGTACTTTTAATAAATTTGGTTTACAGTTAGTTCTTTTAATGTGTACAAATTTAGAAAAAAAGGAAGTAAATTATTGTATAGTTGTAAGTTTTAGGCCTAAAAAGCCGTAATAATAAATAAATAAATAAATAAATAAATATTTAAATGTTTTAATCGAAAAATAAATTCTAAATCACAAAAAGACCATAACTTTATTAAAAATTATTAAACTTTAAAATAAAAGCCAAAAGCTTTTTTGCAGATTTCACGGACTACCATTCTGTAGCACCGCGTTTGTTTCAAAATTTACAAAATTTTATATGTAATTTTAATATTTTTAAACCAAATGTGCTCCCGTGTACAGAGTTTTACGATTAAAAAGTTTCAAGCCATTAAAACATTCTACTTAATAATTAAAAATTGTAGATAAAGTGTTTATCGCTACAAATTTCCAAACGGAATACCTTCATAACCAGAAGGTCCGATAATTTTCATGTATCTACACTTTCTTTCGATACTACTTACAACCAACAGTATCGATTCTCCAGTGTATCGGTTTATCCTCAATATACATAGTACAGAGAAACGCGCACTACATACATAGAAATTTTATTTCAAATTAAACAAATAAAAACTTATGATATCACCAATATTTTGGCTTTTTAACAGAATTTTGGTCATATGGCGACTGCGACTGTGACCTAGTCTTATGAAGGCCATCATGTCGGTTCAATTTGATATAGGGAAATAAAAAATCCCAAATAATTTGCTCACCATTGACGGTAACGTTACGTCCATCTACAGTTTTAAAAAAGTATGGACCAATGATGCGTTTGGCATGCAAACCACTCCAATCAATAACTCTTTGTGGATGCAAAAGACTCACCAGTCTTTTCATGATTGCTCGCACTTCAAATACGGTCATTTAGCATTTTTACGTGTACCTGAGAACCATTCATCGCAAAAGATTATTTGATGGCTTAACTTCTAATTGTTTTTCAGCCTATTTGGGAAATAAATTTTGACAATTTGTAATTCTCTGTTTCGGTGTAAGTCTTTGCGTGTTAATTTGCCAAATTGTAAGGAATATAACGCCAAATGCCGTGTTTATTTGGACAAGTGACAGCTAACCCTCTAGGAAACACTATACCTCGCAAAAGAAACTCTTATAAGCATCCCAAAGTAGCCTTATGAAGAATAAAGTTTGACAAGTAACAATTACGAGGTCTTGAAAAATAGATTGCTCTATGTTTGGACATTCGCTGATCGGGTGTTGGAAATGAATGAACAAATTAGTAATTTTTCAGAAATGAAAAACATTCTCAGCTCCGAAAGTATAAGAGAAATAGTCAAACAACCACTACACAAACAAAAAGTGATAGTTTGGCTTCAAAAATCATGGGAATACAAGATTGTGTCTTCCGCGGGCCCGGTGTAGCCCTCTCTGTGTTGATTAGAAAGCATACACTCATTCGCTGACGAAATAAAAGAATTTTACACAAACAATGCTAAGAACACTGTTAAATCATTCTGCCATTTGTCCGCTTCTTCTCCACTTCTCCACTTCTTCCTCTTATTTTTTATAATTTTTTCTTTGCTCTCTCCTTCTCAAGCTATTATTACGTCACTATCAGCTGCTCTCAGCGTGGAAGGCTTAATTCTATCGTTCCTGAGTTTGGTTCAGTTTTTGAGCTGGTGACGTCTATCGCACATATTTTTTTCAATCAGGCAGGAATGCTTTTTTTGTAGATTGAAATTAATTATATGGATGCGGACAACATTTATTCATAACATAACACCCCAACATGCCACACATCTGACAAAAGGATGACACTGTTGGGCGAACATTTTCCCTGGCGTCAGATTTCTCGAAAGATAGAGTTAATGTGTTTCTTTGTTGGAGCTACATTAAACACAAAGTGCTTCAGTTTTCAAAGAAAACATAAAAAATCCAAATAGAGTCGCAATTATGGGAATACGTAATGAAAATTTTCATCAAAGGAATAACAGCCGGTAAGGAACGCCGAAATAAACATGTGGATGATATTAGAATGTCTCTGAATTGCTAATTATAAATGGCCATTGCGTTCAGAGAAATTTAAGGATCTCAATTTGGCGCCACCCTTAAGTGTTTTAACATTGGCCTTGAAGACCCTCGCCCAGCGCCTTTGCGTTGTGCACGAATAACACGACCCATTTTTGGCT
Source organism: Anomoia purmunda (assembly GCA_951828415.1). Taxonomy (NCBI): domain Eukaryota; kingdom Metazoa; phylum Arthropoda; class Insecta; order Diptera; family Tephritidae; genus Anomoia; species Anomoia purmunda. Next base: position 24,332,028 of record OX639995.1, read on the forward strand.
TTCAAGTACAAGCCTGGAAAATCACTAGTTGTTACTGGAAAGTGTTTCTTAACTCTAGCAGTCAAGAGAGAAAAAAGAACGTAAGAACACAAGAGAGCTGCTGGTTTCCGCAAGTTAAAATTTTTCCAGCAGAAATCAGCAGCTGCCAAAGCAAGAAATATGTGACAAGTGATTATTCCTTTCTTTTACGTATTTTTCTCATTTATAAAAGAAAATTGATTGAGCTTCAAATCTCGATTAGATGTTGCTAAATTTATGTATTTAAACTTTGGGCAAATGTTCTTTCACTATAACCAGCAATTTAACCAGCGTATCCACCCAATCACTTTTATTACATCCACTTGCTTGAAATTCGGCTTCTTTACGGTCTAAATATAATGTTACCGACTTTTGAGGTCACCACATTTCTATAAGCCATATCTATATGCTACATGTTAATTACATAAGTTAAACTCCACAAACTTCGTTATTTACTCAATATATTTACCACTTTGCAATCGCTAAAATGTTCTTAACGAACAATTTACTTGCATTTGTGATTGGTCTATTTAATTGAGTTATTTCTTTGCTATGCATTATTATCCTAAAAGATCAAATTTTTATTTTATATTAAATTAAACAATCAGAACTTTTCAAAAAATTACTTCCTTTATTGTAAATTTCAAAATAAACCCTCTTGCATTTTTTCTATAGCATTTTGAAGCCTTGGATTAAAGCGACCAGTTTTCTTTTAGTTGGCAACCCTTCGCCAAATTTTTTCGGGAACATTTTTGTTGAATAATTTAGTTATGGAAAGTACTTGGAAATAGGAATTTATTTATTTATTTATTTATTGTAGTCTATTGTTTTACAAAACATTACAGACTAATAGAGTACAAATCAAACTTAAAACTATCATTAATAATAATTAAAAATATTTAAAAAAAAGAGTTCAAAAGATTTAAAAAAACTGTCCTCGAGACTGAAAAATCTATGACCATTGGATTATTGATGGTGTTCAATTCTCGAATGGCACGAAAAATCGGGGCGTTGCTGGCGTATTGCGTTCGGACTGTACCACCATAAAAAGGGTGAAAACTTCGGAGAGATCGCCTTGGGATATTAAAATTTATTAAAGCTAACAAATAAGGGCAATCAATTAAACTGTTGATGATGTTGTACATGAAGGATAGGCATAGTACCGATCTATGATTTTCTAGCGACTTAAGGTTTAAGAGCATGAGACGAGAAGAGTATGACGGTATAGGATCCGTGAAGTTCAGAGAACGAAGAGCAAATTTGAGAAAAATTTTTTGAACACGTTCTACTCTATTTATGCCAAGTTGACTATATGGCCTCCAAATAAAAACCGCATACTCCAGATGCGACCGAACAAACGAGGTATATAGAATTTTAAGGGTACATGGATCTGAGAATTTAGAGGCATTTCGCCTCACAAACCCCAACATAGAGTACGCCTTTGATGTAATATGATTAACATGCTTGTTAAAAGAAAATCTTTCATCAAACACTACGCCTAGGTCTTTTATCTCACAAAGAGAATTTAGAACTCTAGTCGAAATTTGGTAACTGGTAGGCAAAATATTAAGAAGCTTTGAGTACGTTACCTTAAAACACTTATTAAAGTTCAGGGAGAGCCTTGAATTCAGGCACCATAAATTGAGCTTATCAATATCATCCTGAAGCCTGATGGCATCTGCCGGATTTTTGATTGCCAAAAAGATTTTTAAATCGTCCGCGTAGAGCAAACATTTTGCGAAGGAAAAACAATTACTAATATCATTGATAAAAATTATGAAGAGAAGTGGTCCTAATACGCTACCTTGTGGCACTCCCGACGACGGAACGAACGGGGTGGAAGTCCCGCCATCGATTGATACAACACAGGATCTATTACATAAGTACGACTTCAACCAACTCAGGAAAATAGAATGGAAACCGAAACAGGCCAATTTTTGAACTAATATTTTATGTGACACTCTATCAAATGCTTTTGAGAAGTCTGTATAAATACAGTCAACTTGATAGGCTAACGAAAAAGATTCAAAACAATATTCACTGAAAATGGCAAGATTAGAGACAGTAGATCTGCCAGCAACAAAACCATGCTGGTATGGAGACATAATTGACTTGACGGCAAAATTTAATTTTTCAATAACTGAGTGTTCAAAAACTTTTGAAACAGTCGAAAGCTTAGAAATAGGTCTGTAATTACGGACATCGGTTTTATTACCACTTTTGAAAATAAGATAAAGAGGATAAAGATTTGTTAAAAATTAGCTTCAAGGGATAAACTAAAGCTGGACATTTTTTCAAAAGAATTGCCGATAAATGATCAACATCCATTTGTGTGGAGGATTTTAACTTAGCTAACCCATTGCGGATATCCTGCGATGAAAGACTTAGTGATCCAAAATTTAGGGATGAGGAAATATTAGCCGAAAAATCTTCAGAAATGCATTCATCCACCACAAAATTAGACTTAAAAAAGTCAGCAAATAAGTTTGCCGCATCGCTTGACGTCTGCGCAGTTCTACCATCTAGGGAGATTCCTACGGGTAAGCTGGAACAACCTTTTTTTGATCTCACGTAGTTCCAAAACAACTTTGGGTTTGATTTAATATTGCACTCAGTATTACGAATATAAGAATTATAGAGAGTATGATTTAAGGAATTGAAATCCTTTAAACATTCCTGGTACTTAACAAAGTACATTTGGTTTCCCGATGTCTTAAATTTTTTATAGAATTTATTTTTCAAGTTTTTGAGCTTTTTTAAATCCTTTGAAAACCAAGGTAGTTTATAAGGTCTTTGCTTTTTGATAGGTATATGACCTAGGCACAAATCATACAAGACTGTCTTAAATTTTGAAAAACAGTATGGTAAGTCTGAGTTAGTAAATAGATCATCCCAATCAATGTTAGATAATATATCATTAAAACTATTAAAATCACAAAGTGCGTAATTAAATAACAATTTGTCATTAGTAGCAACAGAGGAAAAACAATAAAAATCAAACTTAATAATTAAAGGAATATGATGTTTGTCCGTACGTGTTATTGGATTTAAACATTCACTAACTAGGTAATACAAATTATCACTAACAAATATAAGATCTAAGATTCGATTTAATCCATTCGAGAATCTATTAACTTGCTTTAAATTGAGACTTAATATACTATCTATAAGATACAATTCATGGCTGGCAACCATATTATGAGCTGTTAGACTAGGGCATGATTCACTACTAACCCAGCTAACATTTGGTAAATTAAAATCTCCTAGCACACATAAATGGTTATCACCCAAATTATTTAAAACTAGTGACGAAATATTATCAGCGTGCGCTTCGTATAACTCAAACGAACTACCCGGTGGAATATACGAGGTTAATACGTACAGGTAATCCTTTGAAGTGTTTCCCCTAATGCAGACGCAGAGTTGGTCTAGTAGGGAATCATCATTAGCTAGCGATATCAAAGACGTTTGTAGTTCACGCTTAACAGCGATGATAACACCACCACCTCTTAGACAGCCAGTTTTTAAAGCATCCCTGTCCTTACGAAAGACATTGAAGATATTGACATTGAAGAACTCGGCATCAAAAAAGTTCGAAGTTAACCATGTCTCGACAAGAACATATATATCATAATCCAATTGCGCACTGAATGAAAGCATGATATCAGCCTTTGTTCGCATTCCAGATATGTTTTGGAAGTACACCCTTAATTCTAGCACTCTTTTGAATAAAACGCGGTTCAAAAAGACCCCCATTATCAACTTTTTTGGGTTAAGACAAAATTACGTGGTAGAAGAAAACTGAGACAGCAGTTTCTCTCATCCATGTTTGTGTGTACGAATTGAATTTTTCTTTTGTTTGTATGTGTATGTGCATGTGCTGGTTTAGATAAATTTCTACAAATACTCTTAAACACATAATCTCTGCCCGCTTGCATTAATAGGTCATTGCAGTTGTCTTTTCCATTGCAGAGATAGTCATTGCTGATTTCTTGTTAGCTTTCGCTATAGTTGTTATTGTTCTGTTTATGCTTAACACCTAAATTTATTGTATCTTATCAGCCATGCAGATTGTATTGAGACTGCAAAATTTAAAGTGATTGTCTTATACCGTAAAAGCGGGGGTCGAGAACGAAGAAGTTAAGCTATTCACAAATATAAATAAATGAGTGTAAAGTAAATTAATAAATTGGATCTCTTATTGCAATATGAGAATTGGACAGATTTCTGAACATACGTAGTCTATAATCTGAATTACCATATAGGATATCTTTTAATGGGAATTGCCACCTTTTTAAAAGGTCAAATTGAAATTAATTAATGACTAAAACAAATATTGCAAAATAGGTGAAAAAGTCATTCGAAAATGTTAAAAAAAAAAGTTGCCACCTGTTTAGAGATAAATCAAGATAAATTAAAAGTGATAAAAAACTTTGCAACTTGAATGCCAAACTATAAGTTATAAGAAAGCTTAATTTCACTTATATTTTTGAGACGGTTGCCACCTGTTACAAAACATTAATAAAAATCAGGTACTAAGTTAAATTAAAAATTGCAATAAGGTTGTCAAACGAAAGAACTTGGATAAAGCTTTATTTCCTTAATATATTTAAAGGAGGTTGCCACCTGTTTGTAATAAATAAAAAATTTAATTAATAAGTTAAATATGGTATTACAATATTGGTGGAATATAAAAATTTTTTTAGAAAGTTTAATTTCAAACTTCTCTTTGGAGAGCGTTGTCAACTTTTTAAGAATATTAATTTAGTTCAATATGTAAGCTAACTGAAATATAGCAGTTCCGTTTTGAAATAGAAGATTTTGTACAAAAATATTTTTGAAAAAGGTTGCCATCTTTTTAAATAGTTTTTTATATGTAATTCACACGGCCCTCAAATTTTAGGAAAAGTTCGGCCAAACGTCGAGCTAAATTAGTATTATAAGTATTATTATTATTTTAAATTGCACTATTATACTGAGTGCCTAACAAAAAAGATTAAGTAATCATAAATACGAAAAAAGTTGGAGATGGTTGCCACCTGTTTAAAATTTAGCATTAAATTAAATTAATTTTTACTTTTAAAAAAGGTGGCAACCTATATGCCTTCTTCCCAGGTAATCGAACAGTTTGGCATCCATATTTTCATATTTTATATAACTTGTGTACAATTTAATTAAATACTACTCTTCAAACAGGTAGCAACTCTCAAAAAAGTTAGCTATGTACCTTACTACCATGACGAACCGCTGACACCCATATCTTAGTATTTCATATAACTTTTGTGTAATTTAATTACATAAATCTGATTTTTCAAACAGTTGGCAGCCGCCCCCAGGCATAAATTATACTTGGCGACCTATTCTCATTCCTTTCAAATATATGTAAAAAATTTCATAATATTCAATCGAACCGTTTCGGAGGAATTCGACCTGAAAGACCATGGTCGACCACGGGATTTTTATATAAGTATAAGATATTTTTGCAGTTTTTTTATGACAGTCTTTTTTCGTAAACACGCAGAACTCAATTTTCGAATTGTGCCAATTCTCTTAAGTATCTTCCAACTTCTACGATCCATCCAATAAATCAGTGAGTAGTAAGTCCGATTTACGGTATCGTATAGCTTCTATTCGCTTTGCAATCAAATCGATGTCATAAATTGTTAGTCACTTTCGGAATTAGATGGCAGTAAAGTGAAAGCGCATTTCTAGTACAATGACAATATGTGAGATTATACGAGGACTTACAAAATCTCTTCACAACTACAATACTGATACGTAACATTTAGAAATCACATGTGGACGTAGACAGATGTAGACAGAAAACAATGAGAATCTCAATTCACTGCAACATAAAACAAATAAATTGTAGATGAAGCCTAAAAGTCAGTTGTTGAAATGTGATAAGGATAGCAATCATCGACCTGCTAAGCTAAAAGGATACACAAACGAAAACTCTGCAAAAAGTGTGTGTGTGCAAGTGCACTACACTACATTGAAGTAATGTAATGTAAGAAAGTGTAGACAAAGAAAGCCTTTATGGGCAGAGAATAAAAATGCTTTAAGTTTGACATGAAAATTGTATTTTTTACATGTCCTTAAATATCACAAATACACACATACATACATTTTTTTGGTTACATGACATTGTCCCCATGCAGTGAAAGTCCACACTAGTAAATAAATGCAAATGAACCGCGTTAATGAAGAAAATATTTATATATGATTTAAAATTTTGGAAAATTATTCTCCCACCGCCACATATAAAATATATGCATAGTTATATTTCAAAAACTAGTTTTTCAAGCTTAATCAAATTTGGTACTCTTTTAGCTTTTTAAACTTAATTTAGAAAGTTTTAGACTGCGGGCAGAAGCTACGCTACTTCCCATACCACATATACAATGATAATTTTTAATAATACGATTTTTCGGTTCTACATAAAGCCGATCTCTTAAATTTGTTTAAAGATATAAAATCAAATAAATTACTAAGTATTAATAACTAAAAAAAAATTTTGCAGATGGGCATAATGCTGCTCATTTCTGTTAAAATGCTTATAAGGGATCTGCACAGAAAGTTCTATAAATTAAAAAGCGTTCATAAAGTGTATTCCTTCATTTTTTTTTTACTATAAAAATACATATTTTTTGTGATGATGGGAAAAGAAATTATTTCAATTTCTTCTTTGCTGTCCGTACACGCGATTTTTCAAGCAGTAAAATTGGTTACCAGACAATGTCTTCAAGTCCATTTTCAAATAAGTTTAGGTTGTCCATAACGACACACAAATTTTCATTTGCCAGTTGTGTCTCATACAACTGTTTTTGTTTGGTTTTCGCTTCATTTGGAACTTTTTTTATTTTATAAGTTTTTATACCATTTCTCTTTTTAATTCGAGTGACTCGCTGATGTGTGGTTTTAGCTTTTTTGGCGACATTCCACTATGTTATTGCTAACAATTTTGCGGCAAATTTAAAATTTCCAGAACTTTCCATACTGGTTTTACCGGAGATCAGACTGCAGATCCTCCATCAAATCAGGTCCGCCTTGGTGGAAGCCCGTACTATCTCAACTCAGGAGATTGAGTCTAATTTGTGGAAGTCATAGCAAGGTATTCTAAAAAAGTGAAATACGACGATAATTTTTCCGCTTTTCAAGTTCACCGCTCATATGCAGAGACGACGAGATATCCACTGAGTTGATGCAGGACTCGATGAAGTTGCTTGTCGATACCAAAGAAGCCCTCGTATAACAAACAGGGCAGCGCCTTCCCTTTAAATTCATTCATTTATGCATTTAGTTGAAAGTTTTTTTTTGTTTTATATTCCAATACTTAATGTGAAATGTTGTTCATTCACTCCCTATTACGGTTGATAATAGCTTGACTTTGTGACGGCCAATCAAGCTGTTGTATACCTGTTTCTGCTATCCAATAAGTACATAGTCGACTCTGATGTTTTGGGTCATTGTCTCCTTGAAAGATCCAATCATTTGTGGTCATTTCCGGGCCTTTGGGATGATTATTGAGTAACACAATTTCAAAACGCTTCTCGTAAATAGCACTCATTGCCTTTAAAAGTAACCATCAAATATACTTTAAAATTCTCTGTATTGATGTTTGAGCTACCTTACTCTGCCTACTATTTTTGGGAAATCTTTTTGAAGTAAGACTTTTTTAGCGGCTGTTACTTTTCACATCGCGTCACGCAAGTCGCGTCGGAACGGTGCTCTATTCGTATATGCTCTACTACTATTTTTACTAATTTTACTTCTATTTTTTCCAATGCTTCTACTATTTACTGCCTCTATTTTTTACTACTTTCTACTACTATTTTTACTTCTTTCTACTTTTATTTTTGTTAGTGCTAGAACTAATTACTACTACGAATTGCAATAATTTTTTTTTTACTAATTTCTACTACTGTTTTATCTAATGTCTTTACTAATACGTTTTTTGTCTAATTTCTACTACTATTTTAACTCATGCTAAAACTAAAAAAAAACGAAAAACGATGTCTTATAAAACTCTACCCCATATTTAATTCTACATCTCTTTGCAGATGGCCACAGAAGTATTACTTCGCGCATTTAGGTGCACACGTGTTTTCTTTCAACCCAATGCCGCCGTAGCCGAGTGTGTAGCGTGTGCGCGCTTCATTCGGTGGGTCCATGGTTCGAATCCAGCTCGGAAGCCAGTAACATCCAAAAATTATTGAAAAAGTTTTTTCTAATAGCGGTCGACCCTCGGCAGGCAACAACAAACTTCCGGGTGAATTTCTGCCATGAAAAAACTTCTCACAAAAACATTCGCCGTTCGGATTCGGCTTAAAACTGTAGGTCCCTCAATTTGTGATACAACATCAAGACGCACACCATAAATTGTAGGAGAAGTTCGGCCAAAGTCGCTTAAGCGGTTATAGCGCCAATTAAGTAAGTAAGTAAGTAATGCATTGAATTTTACGAAGCTACGCAAAATCTTGGATCTTTTTGTTGTAGAAATTTTTTGCTACTTAATTTCTTTATAAAGAATGAAACAAATCTAGAAAATGGAGTAGGTGTAAGTAATAAGTTACCTTCCCTTTAGCCAGGCTGTCTGTAAATTTTCATGTCTGCTTGAGTTTTTTTGTTTGAAAAATTATCTTCCAAATGCATGTCAAACATTTTTTTGCATGCTCCTTCGTCGATTTCCTCCACAATTACAAGTAACGGTTTAAAAGCGCAAGCCATATTATGCAGAATGCCAAGAAAACTTCCCAGCCAAATTTAGTCTAATTCAGTTTAAATTAAATTAAATTTAAATTTCGTACTTTTTCGACGAGAAAAATGCAACTTTATTTGCCTCCCATTCCACTCATTCTTCGTAACTTCGAATATGTTCGATCAGCTATTCTCACTGAACTGGCTACAGCGGCAAGCCATGCGAGTGTGGAAACAAATTTGCATGAGTTCATACATTAAGTCTTTTGGTGTGAAATAAAAAGTTTGCGCCAGTTGTAGTAAATGCATATATCGAAGACATCAAGTTTATTTCATTTTCAAATTTCGTTGCGTGTGGTGCGTGTTCATTGAATCGTGAAATTGCAAACAGTTTACAAACTTTCTAGCAAATTTTCGGCATGATACTTTTGGGGTAGGTTGTCTTGGATTTCCAAGCATAATTTTGCAAAATTAGATCTCTTAACAGGATGGCAGTTGGGGAAAATAAGAAGTGAAATTAGACTAGTTAACGTTAGTAAATTAGCTATTTGTTTTTGTTTTTACAAATAATTGGGCATTGCATAGCAATTTTCACACGGAATTCACTGATGGAGCTTGCCATGTTCGATTTTTAACTTTGCTTTGGTTTATTAAACATTTGTTTTAATTGAACTAACTTGTGATATGTGAAACCTCCTGCTGTAAAAGAAGTGTTTTACAATAAAAAACTAGGCACACTTTTAAAAAATCAGGGTTCGCAAAAATTGAGATTTCGCTTAAGATATATATATATTTATAACTTTTAAATATTACGTTTTTGGTAGAAGAGTGTTAGGTTATATCTGCGCCAAGAAGGAATAATTGAAAGTTCAGAAAAAACTATTTGATACATGCTGAAGAAAAATTGTGAACTATTTTCTTAACGAATATTTTAACGATGTTGCTATTCAGCAGCCATTTTTTAACGATTTTCGCATTCGCCGAATCAGCTGTCAGCTGTTAGCTAGTCGATTACCGAAAACTAAACGACAACAAATTTGATTTTGTTATTTCAATCGAGAAAAGAAAAAATCGTAATTTCAACTTAAACGAAATATAATTTTAAAATTCGCTGATTTGTTTTCTTGAAGTTAAAAGAGGAACTGTGGATTTACGTTTACGCCGGGTTGTGGACAATCCGGAACTCCAGACTTGGTTGAATACCTAATTTCTCAGTTTGACAAAATTTCTATGACCCAAGTGGAGTATCAAGCTGCTAAAGAAATGTTTATTTGAGTGTCGTTCGGTGACCGTCGATTGACTCATGTATGAATTTTGGGACCAAAGAATCATGAAGAGGTTTTGTCATCCAACGTATCTACCATTTAATTAATGTGCAAATAGTTAAGGCAAATTTTTATCAGTTTTGTTATATAGATAAATGAACCTAATAAACAAATTTTATGTATATATATAAATCTATATACCCTGGAGCAAAACGCGAATTTTGAAAACGAAAATTATGGCGTATTGCAGGTGCTTCCGGACATTTCTTGGAGTCGAGTTGATGCTTATTCTACCAAATCTCTCAGAGGAGAGTCCGAAATTAATTCTGCTAAAATGGAACATTTCAATATACAAGGTGGCGCTAAAGTAATCCTCCTATCAGAAAATGCTATAAATTTTGCGATTGGCCCCTAATGTCAGTTCTGTTTTGACATTTGTGTAGTAAACACATGCGAAATACACGTTAATAAACAATGTTACGCTACACTGCTCCAGAACGCGCAATATTGCTGACTATTTATTTGACCAATAATCGGTCGGTGACTTTGGCACAACGTGAATTTCGTCGCAGATTTCCTGGCCGTCCAACGCCTACTGGTGAAACACTGCGACGTTTAGCCGCTCGCCTCGCAGAGACTGGCACAACACGAGATGCTGCCAGGCGTGGCAGACCCCGGAGTAGCCGTTCTGCAGAGAATATTGCTGCTGTAGCCGAGGATGTCATGGAAGCGCCGTCGACATCGACCAGACGACGTGCCACGCAAATGGGTATCAGTCGGCGGTCTTTACAGCGAATTAGCTGTTAGCTGCTGACCGCCAATCGCGTCTAACATACGCTCAAGCCATCCTTAATCACCACCAAGAGGAAGATGATTTTTCATCAAAAATAATCATGAGTGATGAGGCCCATTTCCATCTTAGCGGGTACGTAAATAAGCAAAATTTACGCTTCTGGGGCACTGAAAATCCGCGTGTAACCCAAGAAGAGCCATTACACCCGCTCAAAGTCACTGTATGGTGTGCTGTTTTCGCTGGAGGAGTCATCGGACCTTTTTTCTTCGAAGACGTCGCGGGCCAAACGGTTACTGTGAATGGTGAGCGCTACAGAGCAATGATCAACGAGTTCTTTTTGCCGCAACTTGATGAATTGGGATTGGAAAACATGTGGTTCCAACAGGACGGTGCAACGGCACTCACTGCACGTGCCAAAACCGATATGCTGAAGGATGCATTTCCCGGGCGCCTAATCTTCCGTTTTGGCGATTTGCACTGGCCAGCAAGATCGCCTGATTTGACCGCTCCAGACTTCTTTTTGTGGGGCTTTTTGAAGTCGCGGGTTTATGTCAACAAGCCTCAGACTCTTGCAGCTCTTAAAGAGAATATCCGTCAAGAATGTGAGGACCTATCGCCGGAAGTTTTTGCCAAAGTGATGGAAAATGCCATAAAAATGGCTCAAATGACAATTAACTGTGGCGGCGGCCATTTACATGACATCATATTCTCGACTTGATGTAAAAAAATTAAAAGACCAAATAAAAATAGTTCACAAGAAGAATCAAAGTTTTTAATTTTTTTTTTAATTACAGCCAAAAAACATCGGAAGTTTACTTTTGCGCCACCTTGTACAAAAAGAATTATAAATGTTTGTAGTTTGAAATAAAATAGTACCTTATTTCACTTTAATGAAATATAATATAAAAATAATAATAATAATAAAAACGCTCAAGTTTATATTTGGCATCTCGCATTCGTTTGTTATTTTTTCTCTATTCCTCTTCGTGCTTTTCACTTATTTCGACATATATGTATGTAGTTTGACAGAGGTGCCACTCTTTATCACTTTGCATAAATACAACGATATAGCTGTTAAGTGTCGTTAAGAATAAGTTAATGAATCGCACAATCGTTAGTGCAAACGACAAATGGTGTCGACAAAAATTCCGATCGTCGTATAGTTTAAGGTTAGTGAATCGCACTACTGCTTGTTATTTGTTTATGAAATCTGGCATAAATGGTAAATGACAAAAACCTGAAGATTAAGCATAGTTACTTTGTTACATATTAAAGAAATTTCTTGTGTACAAAAAAAAAAGCAACAATACATAATTTACATTGTTTTATATGAATACACAAAACTTTTTTTTTTTACCTACACAAATGCTGAAATGTCCAAATTATTTTTATTACTCACTTTTTATTACTTTACCAATGTAATGTGAGCACTCTATCTGCCTTCTTAGTATTTGCCAACTTTTTTGTTTCCATTCTAATTTTTGATTTTTGCATATGGCAGCGAATTTTTTGTTTGCCTCAATGCACTACTGGAAAATCAACTGACATGGCAAGAAAGTGTTACGAGTAAGCGCAATAATCATAATAAAGTGAACGTGTAAATTGTCCAATGCCCGTTGCAGCAGAAAAACCAAAAAATAAAAAACAAAAAAAAAAACTAAAAAAAACTAAGAAAAAACTCCAGCTCCACGCTTTGGTGACGTTTCTTTCTTTTAGCAATCAAGCAGCAAACGCGCGCAAAGCAAAAGAGTTCTAAGAGTTGTATTTTTAGAATGAGCTTTACATGTGCCATTTGACTATTGCTTTTATTTCCGTTCTTTTATATATTTGGACATCTCATTTAGTTGGCATTTTGGCTTTGCTTCCCATGTATATTTGTGTGGATGTATGTATGTGTGGCTGTGTATGGCTGTGTGTCACCTTCACCATAGTTGCGCCTCTAAACGACGTGCCACAAGCAGTGTGCTTAGCTGCATTTTTCGTGACACCATAATAAATATCTAGATATTTTTGCATGTCTCATCTCTGCCATTTTCCATTTGCTATACGACTCAATTGCAATGTTCTTAGATGAAATTTTTATATCAGACTTTGCTGAGATACACAGAATTTCTACCAGAATCCAGGATAGCAATTTCAGTTGATGCTCGCACTCGTACTGGGTATGGCGGTGTATTGTGTTGGGGCATCATGACAAATGCACGCATGTATGTGCATTTCAAACTACATAAATAGACGTATATATATTTCCATTTTGTATGTATGCATGTATGTTCGCAATAGAATCATCTCAGCTGTGTATATTTTGGTGTGGCTTTGGCTTTAAATGAATTATGCGACATTTACTCCAAAGTGCACCGTTACCATCAGCCCTTTGAATGCCCTTGCGGCCTATGCATCGCATTCACCAACGTTCTTACGATCCACTTATTCAACACAGTGGCCCACAGTGATTGTTGTACTTAACCCTTGCAATGACTTTCTCTTCTCTAAATGCCTGAAATTCCAGTTACTTGCTGTGCAAACTATAAAGTACACATAGTGCACATAACGCATCGATGTGGATGACCTGCAAGAACATGGTAATAGAATTACCATTTTAATTTATTTACAAAGCGTTTTCATACTCAGTAAACCCCGAACAAATGTACGTTCGGCTTACTTGACGGTGGAAGCGTTAAAACTGCTCGTGTGCCAGATTGGGCTCGATCTTTTGTCCGACGTCAGAATATATCTTTAAAAGTGCAAGTAGAGTTGCACACAGAGGTTCAATTTTTAAATAAAAGATTATGTTTATCACAAAAAAACCCGACATACATATGCAAAAGTTTACTTGTCAAAAATCTGCTAGAAATATTTTTCGGAAATAATTTTTTTTTTGAAATGGGGTAAAGGCAGAAGGGCTTAATTTGTATATGGATTTAGTAACCGTTATGTTCTACTCTTCTAAATACTACTAAAATACATTTCTCGAGAATTGGATTTCATTCCGAAATTCTTAATTGGCTTAAATTCTATCTTAGTAATCGAACTGCAATAGTAGTTGGGGATAATGCTAGATTCTATCCATGCGTTGCATTGTCAGGTGCTCCACAAGAAAGTACTCTTGGGTCATTATTGTTTTTTTGATTTTGTTAATGATACTTCTCAAAGCTTTTTAAACGCGTAAGATATCTTATATGCCGATAACTTTAAAAATGTATTTAAGAGTACGTGATTCCCGTGATATGATTCGGTCACAGAAAGATCTAGATTACCTAAGAACCATTTATTCATATTCTTAAAAAGTTCTATAAAATAATTTTTTCGAAACTTCGTTCTAATTTTTTGTCGTCATAAAATCTTGGTAACTGCGTTTAAGCCAGTAACGAGGAAGCCCTGGATTTAGGTGTAGTGATTGATAGTCGTTTCTCATTCGTTCGTCACGCAAACAACATAACCTCCAAAGCTTACTCACTTTCAGCTTTTGCCCAACGTAATAGCAGAGAATTTACTGATCCTTACACTTTGAAATTTCTATATGTTACGTTTGTTCGATCCAGGCCTGCCCAAAAATATGCAAGTGTGAGAAGAAATCTCCTCGTTTTTATGTTAAAAATCATAAAATCATATAGAGAAAATTAAACAAGGATATCCTCTCATTTTTACTACAACCTTATTGAATTTAATGAAAAGAAAACTTTGTAATTTTAAAAGAGCTCTTTCTAATTAAAATTTTCTTTTTAAGGTCATAACATACATGCACTTTGTGAATAATCTACTTTATATTGTTTTAGTCTAATATTATGAATATTCATTTTTGTAAATTTTTTTATTTCCAAAATGCAAATTTTTGATTTACTTATTTATTGCTGCAGAAGTTTCCAGTGAATAATGTTTTAAAAATAAATATATTTACTCGAAAGTAACGCTCTAATTTCTCTCAATATCTTTCTTGTGGATTAATATTAAAAGTGCCGGTTGTACAATAAAGATCTGAACATGTATTAAATTTGAAGAAATGGGACGTGTCATAGTATTAAAAAATTGGCTACACCAATTGTTATATTATACTTAGTTAAATGCTTTTATTTTATAAGAAAATATCTAAAACTTTTAATAACAATATAGGAGTACTTAAACTTATCAGTAGTATAATTAAAGCTTTTATAATTAAATAAAAAACGGTTTATAAAAACAGTGTCATATTAAATTTCAGAAAATACGTAAAACAATTTAGGTGCCAATAATTTTAAATTCATAAAATCTTCGGCTTATTAAAATAAAAAGGAGCTTCTAATGAAAACCAAGATTCGCTTCTTAATTATATTGAAGAGGTTTTCACCTTAATGCAATGGGTCACTTCTTAATTACATTGAAAAGTTTTCATCTTAGTTTTACAGATTATCTTCTTGATTTTATTGAATACGAGGAGAATATTTTGAAAAACAATAAAACTGTTTTCCTAAATATTTGACTGTGCTTTCATTATTAGGCGCAAAATATAAAAGGCAACCCCCATATACATACCCAGTGGTAATAAAAAGGGCTTCTTATTGGGAAAAAATCATAAAGAACTCCGCTAAATTATTTTCTAATTTATAGGGCGTTTTAGGTGGTCTGTTTGCTCTGCGCAGTTTGTAGTCCATTGACTTGAATAAATAATTAATAATGCACCCTCATTCCTTATATCAACACAGCCGTGACTCGCTACGCTAGCTATGGTTGTACGAGTAGCTATGGGAGAATGAAACCAGCGACTGACAGTTACATAAATGATAAATCGGTTGTTGATCAAAAGAGAAAGTCACCATTTAAGCTAATTTTTCATGTGCGAGAAAGGAATAATATGGTTTTGTATGTACAGCGCTGGGAGTGACCAGAACGATTTTTCTGCATGCGGTTCAAGTAGCTTTCGATTTCCTGTAATTTCTTCATAGTCTATTCTCTGGGTAGTTTAAGTGCGAATCAAATCTAGTGGGTTCACTGCGACGTTACGGTTTTTGAGCTCATTAGGACCTGCTGTGTCTGCTCGCCTGTAGATGTGGCTGCGAGCGGATGTCTATTTTGGTGTAAACGACTCGCTAAATAAATAAATGAGCCCTTAAAAAACGTCCAAGCATCTGGTTGTGCGCTGGGCTTGGGAGTCATCAAGTTAAAAAAAATATCAATCAACGAAAAATTTGAATACGCGTCGGATGAGATCCCTTTTTTTGATAATGGTAGCCATCATATTACGAGTTATAATTTAAAGGCATGTGCCTGGAATATTTGAACTGTTAATGTGGAAGGTGTCGCTCTACGACTGGCTGAAGTTCTAGAGAGAGGAGAGCTGACATCAACGTTTTTGAGGAGATTAAATGGATGTTATAAGTTAAGAAAACCATTGCAACTTGTGGCATCACTGTTGTATACATAATGAGCGTAAGGCTTCATCGCGAAGTACTGTGGATATTCTTCACCATATTACCCCCTTAGCAGAGCGCTGCCCCCGATCTGGGCTACTGCAATATCAGGATGGGTAAGGAAATAATCTTTGAACACACTGTCGGAAAATTCAGTCTCCACGACGAAACTTCCGCCAACGGGGTGAGACTGATTGACCGCAGCAAATTTGAAGAATACTTTAAAAATAAAAATAATATGATAATCTAGACTATAATAAGACTGTACAAAAGTCGTGTCTGTACAATGAAATTTTCTTTAAAAAAGAATGACCAATATTGATGCAGGGAATGTATAACAAATTTGGACTATGTTTAGAACTTTTGTCTGTTTGTCAGTTTGCCTGCTTAAACTACGTAATCCTCAACATTACTGAATTCTGATTTTCATGGGGCTTTTACTGATAGCTATTTGTACAGTGAAACGTACAGTTTACAGCTAACGTTTTCGTTTGAGCTTTTCTCATTTACAATTGGAAATGGTGTAGTTTCAAAGTCGCGCTGCCAAGGCGGTTGACACTCATTAGCATGTGGCAAGCTATCGAATTCGATGAGACTTCTGCGTCAATTACAGACCTCAGTTTATTTCGCTGACAGCTGAACCGGGGACATTCGAAGAATAAGTGTTCTTGCCGGGTATGCATGGAGAGATGTTGTATCAGCACCTTGGCGGCCTACCGTTTAAAAGTGTTACGTATACGCTCTGGTGTACTCTACTACATACAAGCTGCTATATAAATATGTATGCACTAATGTGTAGGTATGTAAATATATATGTACTTTTATTTGTATTAACATTTTACTGCTTGTGTTTGCTTCACCTACTTCTAGCTCAATAGCCAATTTGTCTTTCTAACACACACATACTATGTGCATTTGCTTATTCACATAAGTAATTCGTCATATTGTATGTGCTATGTATTTATGTATGTGTGTATACTTGTATACTTTTGCACTATGACTAAATCTCTCTCCATATGTTGGTAAATTTGTACGACTATGGATATATATATAGATGTTGAGTGTTTGTTGCTGTTTTTACTGCATGTTTGTCTTAGCTGCTGCAGTTCTAATCGAATATCCATTTGCTCTGAGGCCAATTTCCAATTTCATATTAAATGCATAATAAATTATATTTCGACTTGGAAGACGGTAGCCTGCCGCTTGCCTGCCGTTAGAGAGGTCGAGCGGTAGAGCGGTAGATTGAGAGGGAGCAATTTTCTAACGTGATTCTCTATAGGCGTACATATTAAAAGAGCATCTGCTGCATAAGCTAAGTAAGTACATACGTACATACATGCATATGAGGGCTCTTTTGTCATTTAAGCGCACACACACATGCACACTGAATACCTTGGTCGCCTCAATTATGATTTATTGTATATTTTATTGCTGCTTTTACACTTTCTTAAATTTCTTGCACTCTGCCCATTTCTTTTGCGCAAACGTCACTAAATCTGCATAAGCAAATTTTATATGTATTTCGCACTGCTGTATTTGGAAGTTTTGCAATACAAAATCGTAAGCGCATAAACCGAGTTGATTCGATTTTCTAATTTTTTTCTAAAAATTCACCTCAATTTATTATTTATGATTAGTTTTGTGTGCAGATTGCTTATAAAATATTTGGGTATATGTTTTATCAAATGAGAATTTTCTATAAAAACATTTTGCATTTTTTCAGTGTTGTTTCTTTTTTTACTTACTTGTCGGAAGTGGCCCACATTTCGCTTCCTCCTTAAAGGTACAGAACTTCTGTAGATCATCGAAGAAGAGTCCGGACGGACAACGATTGAGGTAAGGAAAACCATCGACGCACTTGAAATTAAATTAAATTTGAATTATAGTATACTTTTTGCGTATTTGTAAATAGTAATACACTAAATAAGAGTATATATGTATGACCGAATATGTGGAGAGAGTGTTGATGACCAAAAATCGAATTGTGGTGTTTGGGGGTCTCTTAAAGTTTCAGGTCTTAAAAAGCAATACGATTCGTGGTGAGAAAAAAAAGTTCAATTTTTTAAAATAATAAATAAAAAATGAGTTTCGAAAAGTTTTTTCAAGAAAGCCTGAATAATTTTAAAATAAAAATCTTTATTTCTTAAACTCAAAATTTAAAATAATAACCATTAAAATGGTGTTAACGATTTCTAAACCAATTAAAAAAACTTCAGAAAAGTTATTTTTGTTAAAAATAAATTATTGGCATTTTCGCTTGAATTCAAATTTAAATAGAAATATAATTGATAACGTTGCGCCCCGGCACGTGAAAGATGTGAAAGTAATAAATCTAATTTAACTTGCCGATTTAAACAGGTGGCAGCCACCAACTTTAAGCTTCCAAAAATCTGCAGCAGTTTTATAAAACTTCGTTTTAAAATTTGTAATATACCATTTATACAGGTGGCAACCTTGTCGACAAATATGTTTTCACCGCTTATTGTAATATTTCTCTGATATGATCAATTTAAGTGAAATTAAGTTTTCGAAAAAAAGTGGCAACCCCCAAAATAAACATTTCTTAATTTAACTTTCCCAAAATGTCTTTAGTTTGATACAAATATATTGTCATTTCAATTAAATTATTAGTTTAATTGAATTAATTCTGGAAATAGATGGCAACTCTATTCCAAAACATTTCCAAACACATTTTCAACGAACTTATTTCGTTTGAAAATCATATTCTAATAATTTAAATAGCTTAATATTTTAATTTATTTCACTTTTTTAAACAGTGACAACAATATGAAAATATTTTCGAATCTAATTTTTTGTGTCTTTCTAAATAGTTGGTAACTCTGTTTAAATAAATTTATTTAGAAATCTTAGGTTTGGTCTGCTGAGAAAAAACCACTACTTATAATCTACAAAACCAGGGACCGTGGATTCCCAAGAGTTTTTACAAAAGGGTACTATGCCTAAAACCATCACCTCTCATACAAAAAAAAATTGGTTCTATTTTTCCGTCGGAATTATAAAATTCATTAGATTTTGGAACATCAATCAAAATATGCCGCAATATATTGAGATTTGGGTGAGCTAGATCGATTTTAAATTACCTCCAGATTAGTTTTCTTTTTTGTCAATATTCTTTCAAAAATATCGCCTTAGATTAGAAATCAGTTGAAACTTAAAAGTTCTACATAAAGCAATCAAAAATCTTTTTCCACGGAATCATAACAATGACATTTTTGATGCAGTCTTTTACCTTCTTTGGAAGATTGGTTTAAGATAAACTTAAATAACTCCGCCAAAACTTGAGGGATTTAGACTTGACGAGAATTTCGGAGAATTTCATCGTACAGGGCGACATCGCTTTGTTACGTTCGTCGGATATTTTTTTTTTTTATTTTAATGCCATTGAAGCGACACAATCAAAAAACACTATTTGAGCTGCTTCTATTCGCTAGGCAAGTTTGAGTGACCGCATGTAAAAAACAGGCATTCATATGAAAGAAAAGCAAAATAATATCAAAAAGATAAGCCAAAACAAAAAACAAACCCATACAAATTGCTTGACTCTTAGCAGACTTCACACGTAGTCATTTTATTTTATTTAATTTAGAAATATATAAATAATAAAGTAATGCGGTCACCCTGATTTGATTTCGCCGCAACCGCTGGCATCGGCGATGAAATAAATCTATTGCCGGTAACCAAAGCGAATTCAAACAAGGTGATAGCATAGCATTTCACAAGCTGAATGCTTGTTCTTATTTCCAAATTAGCTATTTTGCTTACACAAACAAAATACATGAGCAATACTTGGCGAATTCAATTTTTGACATTTCACCCGCAAAATTATACTAACAAAATACACAGCGGATTCGCCTTGTTTTTATCTAGCTATCACCTTCTATGGATACGGTAACTGTCATTGGTCGAAACTCGTTCGCTTTGGTTGTGTGCGTTCTCATCCATATCAGTGTTTTGTTTTTTTTTTTCAGCGAGCGCTCGCAATGAAAGTTCGTAATTTTCTGGCGTTAAGGTTACGATATCAGAGTGTAGGCCACTTAGTTTACGGCATAACATCAAATATATTTTTCTATTTCTACTAAAATCGATATTTTTTTTCGTTTTACCGATAATTTTATAGCCTAACTTTAGTATAAAAAATTACAATTTCAAATTGCTAAGAAATCCGGATATTTTATGACAATTTCTTTTCCTTCAACATACTAAAATTTTTTTATTGTATTGAATTTAAGAATTTGCAAAAATTCATTGAATTTTTTAGCAACTGCATAGCAAAGATTTGTCTAGAAACTCTAATAAATATTTTTGGATTTTTTTTGATTGTTTTACTGTTTGAAATTAAGACTTAATTCAAATTTTTTTTCAAATTTTGTCATTAATTTTTTATTAAATTAGTTTCTTTTTTAATTTTTGTGTACATATCGAAATTTCGACTCATTCCTAGAAATGCAAATTAAAAAGTTAAAACTTTGCTGCCTTTCAAAATTTTTATGAACTTTAAACTTAAATTTACACATACAGTTTTTGTTTTAAAATATACTATACTTTCATAAAAACTCAAATTTGAAGTTGCGTTAAAGGAAAAAATCCGGTTAGTTTTTGATAATTTATTTTCCTTCGACATACAAAAATTTTCGAACATACATAATTTGTAATATTATTGTGTTGAATTTAAGAATTCTTTAAACTCTATTGAATTCTTTAGCAACTTCAAACTTTAGTGCAGTGTTATAAAAAATTTGGTTATAAAATTGTATAGCAAAAATTTGACAAGAAAGTCTAATAGAAAGTATTGAATTTTTATGAAAGTGTTGATTTTTTCAACTTTTTTGCTGTTTGAAATTAGACTCAATTTCAGAAATTCAAATGTTTTTTAAATTAATTAATTAATTAATTTTTAATTAAATTAATTTTTTTGTATTGAAAATTGAAATTTGTAGTCAAATGTTTTTAAAAACTTTAAATATAAATTTACATATGAAGCGTTTGTGATAAAATAGACTGTGCGTTTATAAAAGATCGAGCTTTAAGTTGCATTAAAGTAAAAAATTCGGTAAATGTTCCACAATTTATTTTCCTTCCACATACACAAATTTTCAAACAAACTTTGTATTATGATTTTATTGAGTTTAAGAATTTTCAAATATCAATCCGATTGTTTTTTTTTTTTTTTTTAGCTAATTCTCACTTTAGCGCTGTGTTACAATAAAGTTGGTTATAAAACTGCATCCCAAAAATTTGTCTAGAAATTCGAATGAAAAATTTTGAATGCTTTTGAAAATGTTGATTTTTTTTTAAATTTTTTTATACTGTTTGAAATTTAGACTGAATTCCAGAACCTCCGTTTTTTTTGTTAAATAATTTAATTCGCTAATATTTTATTCAATTATTTTTTAAATTTTTTTTTATATATTGAAAAGTGGACTTAATTCTAGAAATACACATTTAAAGGCTAAAAGTATGTTGTTACTGTTGAGGTTTGGAATGTTTTTATTAAATTTAAACATAAATTTACGTATATAATTTTTGTTTTAAAATATATTATACTTTCATAAAAAACTCAAATTTTAAGTTGCCTTAAAGTAAAAAATTCTGTAAGTTTTTACCTACTTCGTTTCCTTCCACATATAGAAATTTTCCAACATAACTTATATTATTATTGTATTGAATTTAAGAATTTCCAAAAATTTTTTGAATTTTTTAGCAAGCTCAAATTTTATTGCTGTATTATAATAACGTTGGATAAAAAACTACATACAACAAAGTGTTGGTTTTTTTAAATCTTTTTTACAGTTTAAAATTTAAATTCGATTCCAGAAATTCAAACTAAAAGGTTGAGATTTTGATGCTACTATTGATTTTCCAAATATTTTTTTATAAAATTTAAATGTCAATTAACATATGTGATTGGTTTTTGTTATAAAATAAACTGTACTTTTATAAAAAGTTCATGGAAATTATACAAGCTAAAGAAAAATAATTAAAACTGGTCAAACTGTGGCGTTCTCCCGTTTTTTTTTTGCACTTTGTGTGTATGTAATTTAAACATAAATATTTATTAACACAATAAAAATCCTATAAGATTCGAATGATGTTGCTATCGATAGTTAGATAATTCTAATAAATATGTTTTGGAAAAAAGATATCGATAACAAAATGCCACTTGTAGAGACTTTCTATATTTGAAATCACTCACATTATTGTGAAGCCCGCTAATAAAAAATATTTACTTATTGTGTTTTTACCTCGTGTCAAACTAAAAACTTACTATTATTTGAATAATTAGGAAACATACCTGATAGAATCGCCTGCAGGTAGCTGGATCGGCGTAATTGCCATTTGCAACGGTTGAGGGACACTGGAAGTCTTCTTTTTGTGCTACAGAAAAAAGTATAAGAGAAAAAAAAGCAAATTCAATATTAAATATTTTTCAAGGTCTCGCAAATTTTGTGAGCTTAATTAAGTAAGAGTTTTCAAACTAACTAAAAAATAGTCAAAACTTATTTGCTAACTGCCTTTAATGAATAAAAAGAGAAAGGAATGGAAAATGTTACGAAAAAGTTGAAAATTTTCTGTAACTTTAAAACATATTGATCAAGAATTTCTTGCCAGCGGCTTTCTTTGTAAAGTTTATATGCAATTTAAAATTTTTCAATAGCTATGAAAACTTTTCTAAAGCATATGCTATATTTTATTTCCACAAATATCGCTTTGTTACTGTAACTAAGAAATGGCGTGCATTTTTGGGTTTGTATGCATTTGCAATGTATGTATGTATGTCTGTGAATAGCTAGACTGTGATAGTTACCCCCACTTCCCTACTACTCTAAGCGCCAGTTCGATTGTTATATGCATCCTAGAGCTAAGAATTGAATTTTACGAAATAGTAGTAGTGGCAACTCGAAGTATGCCGGCAATTTGGTGACTGTTTTTGCACTGGCATATAACTGATATGATATGAGGCAGTTATTGAATGGACATACCTTTAACACTTTGTCCTATTACGTTTTTTTTAACCAACTACAAACGATGCAACTTTTACTGCCGTGTTAAGCACATTTCATACTTTAGAGCAATATTTTTGTGATTTGATAGGACATTTAATCCCCTTTGATTATAAGTATATACTTTCGTTTCATATACCTTGTAAAGTTTTTGCACAAATGTAATTTATGTAAAGAAAAATTAAATATTTTCTAAAAAAAAAATGGTTGGCTATACTGGCCTCAGTGTTTTTTCGCAAAACTCCTTTACATAGATATCTTCAAAGTCAAAATCAACGTAGATAATTAAAATATATTCTACGATTTTTTAAAGCTTAAAAGATGAAGTAGTAGCAGATTTATTACATGACTTTCAATGGTATATTGCCAAGAATATCAGCAACAAAGTTTAGGGTTATCATCATATAAAGTCATTTATAATCGCACTAGCAGAATATTTTTCTAATATCATCCCCGCATTTCTATTATAGCGCTACCTAGCGGATCACTTTTTAGTGAAAGTACTTCTCGTAGCAACAACATTATACGTGTCGAATTTCATCAAAATCGGATCAAAAATAGCTCCATAATTTTTTGATATCATCAAAGTCAGACCATAAATAGCGCCACCTAGCGGATCTCACTTCCATCAAAGTATTTCTCGCCTCTAGCGCCACCTGCCGCATCATAAATGGGGTTCTTATTGCACCAGCACCATACATTTGTAATATCATCAACATCGGACAATAATTACTGATTTTCTGAATATCTGGACCCATGCGCCACCTAACGCATTTAAATATCTCCGTGCCACTAGTCTAGGGAATGTTCAAATTTGTTTGAAATTTGTTCCTCGACGCTTTGAGCCTTACTTTAAGAAACTAGTCAGAAGTAAAGCATTTGGAAAGTCACTAGATTATTAAAATCTTCTATTACATTATTCTTTGGGAAATTTTACTATGGGTATTTTTAGGAGTAAACAACGAAAAGTACACAGAAAATAGAAAAAAATATGCCCTCTTGAACTGTATTAAATCTTTTATGATGTGCTTCTTCATTTTAGCATTGCAATTTGCAAATTAAAAGAGCTTTTATTTAAATTAAAAATACAATATAAAACTATTTGTTGTTTCCATTTATGTAGAGTTCGGTTTATTCGGGTACAGTTCTCGAATACCCCTAGTAAAATTTTACATTTCTTTTTCTTTTTCACACATTTGTCAGGAATTTCGATTTCAGAAATAAACTTTTGTCAGCTCGAATCGATACCAAATTAATATACTTTTCATACTATATCAATTTTAAATATATTTACTAAGCTTAAGGCCCATATTTGAGTGGTGGTTAACAGACCTGATCGAACGAATTTTCATTTGGTATTATGGCACATAGTCGTTTAAAAAGAACGCCATATTGAATTTCATAGTCCAAATAAAGTTAATTGAAGCTTAGTTTGATTTTAATGACGAATTCCTTTTGACGAGGTCAAACTGATATTAAAAAGAAATCTGTAGAAAATTAGCAAAGATTGTTTAAAAATAGTGGGTGACCTCCGAAAAGCAATGCACAATTAGAAACTCCTTACATTTTCAGCAATTCCTTCAACCCCACGTTACAGTGAAATTGTGTACGATAGAAAATTCGCTGCCCCACGAAAAATTTGGATGGAGCAGCACAGCTGATAATATAAATAAAATTAAAGTTTCTATCAAATGACGTCAACATTTTTAAAATCCATGTGTCGGAAAAAAGTACATTTTTTTAATTTAATAATTGCATTCCTTTTGCATTTAGCACTTCCTCAGGCGACTACAATTCAAGCGCAATTGAAAGTGGTGATAATAGTTCTGAATAGGATATTATTTACCAGAAGTACTTTGCATTTATATTTGCCAACGAACGACACTACCGCACTGGCGAACACCACATGCCTTTGCACAAATTATAGTAATCTCTTTCAACTAAAAGCTCCAAAAGGCCTACATTCTTTTTGTCACTAGTTCCTTTCCGGAGCTGAGAGCCCGGATCACTGCCTGCCTGTCTGAAAAACTAGCCCGAACACGAAAAGAGTTCTGTAAGCCTCCCAAATAGCAAAAAATCCTGACTGAAAAACACTCGTAGAATTCGGGCGACGCAGAGATGCGTCTACTTCAGGGCCCGTTGAATAGATTCCAGAACCTACTCAACTAACAATTTTTGGCCCATCCGTTGAAATAGACTGAAATGCTAGCCGACAGCAGAAGCGCCCGAAGGTTTATAGATCGGGGGAAATTCCTGTAAGAATAAGAACGGCGATATGGTGACATTTCTTTTCTTTGTTAAATGCAGACAGCGAAAGCGTCACCGGAGAAGATGAAGATACCGACCCCCAAATCGCTGATTCCGGCATTAACATCAGACCACCCGAGCTCGATGAAGTTCGAATAGCATAAAGCGGCTACGGAACAACAAAGCCGCTGGAGCTGATGGGTTACCAGCTAAGCTATTCAAGCATGGTGGCGCAGAGCTGGTAACGTGCATGCACTAGCTCATTTCCAGATTATGGCCCGCCGAACGCATGCCCGACGATTGGAATTTAAGTTTACTCTGCCCAATTCACAAAAAGGGTAATGCTGCACAATATGCGCTAACTATCGCGGGATCAGTCTTCTTGACATTTCAAACAAGGTTCTATCGAGCGTATTGTGTGAAAGACTTAAGCCAACCATCAACGGACTGATTGGACGTTATCAGTGCGGTTTTAAACTTGGTAAATCTACCATCGGTCAAATATTCACGAAACACCACATATTGAAAAATACCCACGAGAAAGGATCGACACACCATCTATTTGCCGACTTTAAATCAGCATTCGACGGTACGAGAAGAAGTTATAATTTTGACTGTTACCATCGGATGAGATAGCCCTTGGAGTGTACGAGAAAAAGACTCTCAGAAAAATTTATGGACCTCTACGTATTTGCGACGGCGAACACCACCGACGATGGAACTATGAGTGTTAAGAGCTTTACAGTGGCATCGACATAGTACAACGAATTAAAATACAGCGGCTACGTTGGCTAGATCATGTTGTATATATTGCGGAAAATGATCCAGCTCTGAAAGTATTTAACGCGGTACCCGCAGGTGGGGGCAGAGGAAGAGGCAGGCCTCCTTTGGGCTGGAAAGACCGGATGGAGAAGGACTTGGATTCACTTGATGCCTCTAGCTAGCGCCAGTTAGCAAAGCAGAGAAGTGTACGAGAAAAAGACTCTATGTTGAAGTCGGCTAAAATCGTCTAGGCGATTATAGCATATAAGAAGAAGAAGAAAAATGTGAAAGAGTAAGGCTTTGGTTGAAGTTATGCATTTTCTTCCTAGTGGCGAATAGAAGCAACCCAGTCTTTGAGGGGTTAATGTAGATCCCACAGCTACCTGACCATGAATTCAAATCCTTAAGTTCTCTTTGAAGAATATAGCTAATAACGTTAGTACCCGACCCTCAAATGCCATTAATGACGCATAATCATGGTAAAGGGAGTAAAAAACTCCCTTGTGGCATCCTTCTGCTAGGACGTGTAACTTTTTTTAAGCTAGCAATTAGGCGAATCAAAAGAAAATATTGATTCTACCAAAAAATATATTTTTAATTTTTGCTAGATGAACTTTATGAAGATTATATAAATCGATGACATTATACTTAGCGATATCTTCTTATATTATTCGGAAAACATAATCATTGTTTTTGTGCTATGTGACAGAAAAAACTACAACCAAACTACTCGAGAGTGGACCATTACTTTCGTAAAGAAAACCAGCTACGCGTTATTCTGGAGACATTGCAACTGCACACATTGCAAATAAAAGCAAATTTTCAAATACTCGCTTTGAGCTTTTTCCTAGCTGCTGTAATGATTGCCAATAGTGGTATGTATGGTTTTGTTGTTGTTGCAAATACTTTTGTAGCTGCGTGTCCTTGGCCAGCACGGCGCGGCTGTTTGTCGAAGTTTTTGCGCGCAAATGCCTGGAAGCGCAACAAATGTTGACCAACCAGTCGCATTTACCAATTTTTCCTGCACCAAAGAAAAAAAAAACAAAATGTTCATTGCACATTTCGTGCAAAAGCGTGTGCGGTATTTTAGGTTTTTTTTGTTTTTTGTTGTTTTTTTCTAGCCAAACCAATTTGTGCAATTTTCGTAATTTATCCAAGGGAAAGTTTTGAGTTTTAAAGTTACTAAATGTTGAAAAACATTTTGGTGCTTTCAATTAAGTTCCCGTGCTGTAGGGGGTGAGGGCGCTTTTTTTTTTTTTGTTTTTAACAAAGAAAGAATTTTATTAGCTAAAAGGTAGTGTATATTACGAATGTACTACATATATGAAGCAATGTAGGGCAATTCTGTAACGATTCTGTAACGGACGGGAAAGGCGGCAGGCAGCCTGGAGTTATGTTAACGTTGATTAGTACACGAAATTTTTTTAAATATTTAATTTTCCGGTTTGCATCAACTTTCAATGCTGGCATACATTTAGTGCGCGCTAAACTAAAAGTATTAGACGCAGGGATGTATGTACATATGTATGTAGTAAAACATTGTCTAATTTCACGTGGCGCTTTTACGAGTGTGAATTGCGAGGCGAGGTCAACTTTTGTTTTTGCCCATCACACTTTCACTTTACAAATAATATTTATTCAATATGTGCATTTGCCGCCGACATTGCTACATTTAACTATGTATGTAAATTTCGATGTTGGCCTCCAATCGATTGGCACTCACACACAGCGGTGTTCGATCTCGATACAAATTCACATCTACTTATTGTATTAAAAGCACACCTACAGGCATACACACATACACAGACATACACACACATGCATAGACGTAAACTCATTTATTTAATAGGCAAAAGTCGTTTGTAAAATTTATTTGAATTTTTAATTTGCTTTCCGCCACCTATATATGTATGTATGCATGTATTTTGTAATTTTAATATTGTTGAATTGTTTTCGGATTTTTGTCGGCCAGTTAGGCGGATGGGGCGGCTAGTTGGTCAAGTGAGTTTGTTTACATAATAATTTTATGCTAATTATATGTCGTTATTTATTCAATTTAACGTTTTAAATAATTACAGCTGTTGTGGAAATTGCATTTCCCAGAAATTTGTACATATGTGCATATGAATCTATGTACTTTTATCCGATTGCTTTGCAAAGGTTTTTGCTTTCAGCGGTAAAGCTAATTTCATGAAATTTTGATTTAGTAAAGTGAATATTGATTTAGTTTAAATGAATTGCAAATGAAAGTAAATAATTATAATAATAATATCGTGGCATGTTTATTAGAATTAAAAGGCCACTATATGAATGGGGAGTTTTGTTTTTGTATTAATTCAGCTAGATGATAGTTTAACACATACACAACTAGATGCAATGGGCAGGTATCCATTTAAATTAACTATAAACTTTATTTATATACATAGAAATTTTATTTAGCGATTAGTGTTTAATGCAAAGGTTTTAAGTTTAAATTAATATGCTAGTTATATGTGCATTATGCGTTCTATAGCGGTATTTAGGTTTTATTTAAAATGATATTTGTTTTATTAATTAAAATAAACTGTGATGAGTTTGTTGTTTGAATTTTATTTAAATGTTTCGTAAATACAATATTATTAATGTAGAGATCTATGTATGCGTATTTAAAGTACTGATCGTCCTTTTTATTAACCATTGAGTTGCTAAAGCAAGCAGTAATTTCTAGAAATTAAATTTTACCATTTAGTTACCATAAAATGAATTTAAGCCTAAAAATTTAATAAAAAGTAAATTTAAATTTAGCATACTTTAAAAAGCACCGCTATAAGAAGTTCTGAAAATTTTAAACTTAAGTATTTACTTTGAAAAATTTGTGTTTTGAAATTGGTATTTCATTACATTTTTGAAAAACTTAATTAGTTTCTGCAGTCAAAGCATCAACAACAATGAAAAAAAAAAATAATATGAAAGAAAGGCTCCGCAAAATTTTTTTTAACATTTGCACAAATAATCCCAATTCATATTAGATACAAAAAGTTGGCGAAACTCTGTGGATCATCTTATGACACCGCACGAAGGACGAAGAGTTTGTGCTTTAAGGAAGGTGGGTGGGGGTAGTGCGATTCACTAACTTTAAACCATCCGATAATCGCAATTTTCGACGACAATATTTGTCGTTTGCACTAACGATTGTGCGATTCACTAACTTATTCTTGACGACACTTATCAGATGTCTCGTTGTATTTATTCAAAGTGATAAAAAGTGGCAGCTCTGTCAAAGTAAATGTCAAAATAAATGAAGAGCACAAAGAGGAATAGAGAAAAAACAAACGAATGCTTGCTGCCAAATATAAATTTCAGCGTTTTTATTATATTTCATTAAAGTGAAATAAGATACTAGTTTATTTCAAACTACAAACGTCTATAATTCTTTTCATATTTTGCAATATTCCAGTGTAGCTGAATTTCGGATTCGCCTCTGAGAAATTTGGTTGAATAGTCATCAAGGAATATCCCGAATCACCTGCAAATATGCCATGGTTTTCGTTTCCAAAATTCGCGTTGTGTTCCAGCGTATTTAGGATTTGGATTGCATATTTACATTTTTTTAATTGAAATCATTTATCTATATATTAAAACTACGCTATATTTCTCTTTTTATACTTGGATCCTTGATAAAAGTTTACTTTTACCATTTGCACATTAATTGAATGGTAGATATGGTGGTTGGCAGAAGCCTCGTCATGATTCTTTGGTGGCAAAATTGATATATGCTGAAAAATTAGGTATTGAGCCAAGACTGGAGTTAGCCGACACAGCTTCTGAAATTCTGTTGCATTCAAATGAAAGGGATTGCCCACATCTCGGAGTAAATGCCGATCCACTGTTGGAGCGCTTACTTCTTCGTTACCTCGTGATAAATCATATGCTAAATTCAGAGGACATTATTTAATGTTCCTTTTTCAATTCCAAGGAAACAAATCACCGAATTTTGAATTTATCTTTTATTAAGTTGAAATCACCATTTTTTTCGATTGAATCAATAACATTAAATTTGTTGCAGTTTAGTTTTCGATAATCGACTAGCTAGCGACAATAGCTAATTCGGCGATAGCGAAAATCGTTAAAAAAAAAATGTTCGCTAAAATTTTCGTTAAGATGTGTTAACCATGCGAATATCGTTAAAATAAGTTAGTGAATCGCACTACAGTAAAGGATAAACCAAGAAGTGGCCTCCCAAATGGACCAGCAAACGTTCAGGTGGAGAAGAAAGTAATCGTCATAATAAGGTAGAACCGCTCAATGTCGACCAAAAAGCTAAAACCACACATCGGCAAGTCAGTCGAATTAAGAAGAGAAATGTGGAAAAAACGCTTGTACAAAACTTGAAGAAAAGTTCGGTCGTACGAACAGCAAAAAATTAATTGAAATTGAAATACAAACCCAAAATATTTTTTCCCACAACTTTTTAAATAGGCCAGCGGCAATAGCTTTTGCAGAATACAATGGCATGCATAACTCGATTCTATCTTAAGTCGACTTAGGTGGTTATTGTTTGTGACCACATACATATGTTTTGTATATTTATTAGTAAAAACAAATAATAAAATAAAAATAAAACCAAACCAAATTGTGTGCACTTAATGAGCGCTTTTTAATTTGCAGAACCTTCTGCACCGGCCTTTAAGTGGATGTATCTAAATCATTGCTCACTAAAGGCCTTAACTATTAGTAATACAATATTTAAAATGAAAGAACAAAGATTTTGAAAATTTGAAGTAATTCGTCAAAGAGTTTGCAATATTTTGTTAAAAAAATCAAGAAACAATAAATCCTATTATGTAGTACAAATGTTAGTGTTTATAACTGAGTGAGTGAATATATTCGTTACCATTTCGTTAACATTTCCCTGCGAATTTTAAAAAATTACATCCGTGTTTTTCACCACTCTGTCAACTTAAACACGAAAACTGTAATTTAAACGGTCTGAACAAGTTCTTAATTTAATTAGTTAAATAGTGGCCATGCGGTCGTATTGTAAGTGAGAAGAGGCAATTCGTGAGGTCATAATGGTATTTATATTTATGCCAGTATTCGGCATTTCAGTCTCATCTCATTTCTCTAAATTTGAGACATCATATCAGAGACCTTTTTAGTGACATGAAACGATTTCGGTATTCAGTAAGCTAGAGTCTCCAAAAATTTCACCAAAGCGGAGAAAATCAGATGATAAAGAGATGCATAATTCCGCCCAATGAAAATGTATTAATCGATTGCACACAATATGTTTATTGTTTTTTTAATTTTGTGTTAACAACATTATTGATCTTTAAAATTTAAAATAATATGGTCATTGTAAAACCATTGAAATTACCCAGTTTGGGATGTGTAGATGTTACCTAAGGACCAACAAGTCCTTGGATTGTGATTGCTTCTTCTATTTTTAAAAAATTGAGCAGTATTAAAAATAAAATATTTTAATAGATAATAATGGAAAAACCAATGACTTTCATGTATAATTTCATGACTGGCTGTGGCTGGCACTCTTATTGACGCTAAGCTCGTGGTCTCAATAGATCTTAAAAGATCGCATAAAAGTTTTACGCAGAGGCTGATGGGAATCTCAACTCATCCATGTAAGTGGAACGTAGAGCTCGAGCCAGGCGGAACACCTTCTCTGTTTTTGTGACCAACAGGATACCGATTTGAAACATACGAACTGCCCTGATAGCTTTATCCAAATCCTCTGGACTCTATTCTCTCATTTCTCTTTTATTTGGCATGTCTAAATTTGGAACGGCATCTCTAAATTTGGTAGGGTTACGCGCAATTACTCTAAAAACAATTTATTTATTTAATTATTTATTTCAGAAGAACAGTAAGACATGACGTCTTTTGGAAGTACATATTTAACAATTAAATTAGAAAATTGAAACTTTAATTATTTAAACTTAAGTTAAATATAATAAATAAGTAATATACCAAATTTAAAACCAAAGAACAAATACAAAATTGAAAAAAGAAAATGATAGTTTGAAAAGCTGAGTCGAAGCGAAGGAGATGGAATGGTTTCTACACAAAAATATTTTTGACTGGCGTTTCGAAGCATCTAGCAGATTCAATATGTAGATTTTATTGACACTGGCAAGGAATTCCATAGTCTGACTATACTAACAAAAAATAACCTGGAGGCAGTTAATGTTTTATACTTTGGAGCAACATTTTATGTGTGCGAGATGATTGAGAGAAGTTTAATTTTTGAAAAACATAGCCAGGCTTACGATATCTAATTATTTTAAATATAAATAAAATATTGCGAACATTGAGGTAATTTTCAAAGCTAAATCCAAAAATGTTTTTAGTACATAGCGAAATGTGATCATACTTTCTTTTAAGATATAGGAGGCATTGGTTAGAGCTGGATTTAATTTATTTTTACTACTATATACCACTTCAAAGTATGATATTTGAGGAACGATAGGGGTATTTACAAGTTTAAGTTTTGTATCGATCGATAGAGAATAAAAAGTGTGCCATAAGTTTCGTAAGTCACGTAAATAGTATATCCGAGTATCGTCAGCGTATAGGTGTATAGAGGCATTTTGACAGCAATGGATGATGTCATTCACAAAAGCATAAAATAGTATCGGATTGATCCTTGAGGTATCTACACCAGAAGAAATTGTATTGTGTGGGGAAAATATTTACATCTCCACACTGGACTTGTTGCAACCTATTCGATAGATAGCTTTTCATCAATTTAACTGATGTTGCATGAAAGCCGAAATAATACAAGGTGGCGCTAAAGTAATCCTCATATCAGAAAATGCTATAAGTTTTGCGATTGGCCCCTAATGTCAGTTCTGTTTTGACATTTGTATAGTAAGCACATGCGAAATACACGTTAATAAACAATGTTACGCTACACTGCTCCAGAACGCGGAATATTGCTGACTATTTATTTGACCAATAATCGGTCGGTGACTTTGGCACAACGTGAATTTCGTCGCAGATTTCCTGGCCGTCCAACGCCTACTGGTGAAACACTGCAACGTTTAGCCGCTCGCCTCGAAGAGACTGGCACAACACGAGATGCTGCCAGGCGTGGCAGACCCCGGAGTAGCCGTTCTGCAGAGAATTGGGATTGGAAAACATGTGGTTCCAACAGGACGGTGCAACGACACACACTGCACGTGCCACAACCGATATGCTGAAGGATGCATTTCCCGGGCGCCTAATCTCCCGTTTTGGCGATTTGCACTGGCCAGCAAGATCGTCTGATTTGACCGCTCCAGACTTCTTTTTGTGGGGCTTTTTGAAGTCGCGGGTTTATGTCAACAAGCCTCAGACTCTTGCAGCTCTTAAAGAGAATATCCGTCAAGAATGTGAGAACCTAGCGCCGGAAGTTTTGGCCAAAGTGATGGAAAATGCCATAAAAAGGACTCAAATGACAATCAACTGTGGCGGCAGCCATTTACATGACATCATATTAAAAGACCAAATAAAAATAATCCGCAAGAAGAATCAAAGTTTTTCTTTTTTTTTAAATTACAGCCAAAAAACATCGGAAGTTTACTTTTGCGCCACCTTGTATTTCAATTTCAAAAGCAAAATATTATGGTCTACGGTATCAAAAGCTTTAGAGAATTCTATCGGGTCTTGCAATAGGAACGCTACAAAAGTTTTTTTTTAATAAAACAAAAACGGTTTGGGATATGAATTAAATTCTTTATTTCTGTGAAAGTACATTCGATGACATTATGTATGGAATTCCATTTCTTTTGCATGTGCACCACGGACACGCTTGCAGAAGCCCAGACGCTGAACCCAATTTTCGACGGTTTTCAAGCATAAATCGGCCGATACTGCCGCAATTTCACGTTCGATATTTGTACGAAGTTAATCAATCGTCGCTGGCTTGTTGGCATAGACCATAGACTTGACGCAGCCCTACAGGGAATAGTCTAACGGCGTCAAATCGCACGACCGACGCGGCCAATTGACTGGGCTGTGTGGCTTGTGGCGCCGTCCTGTTGGAACCACATATTGCCCAAGTCCATATCATCTAATTCGGACCAAAAATATTCGGTTATCATTGAGCGGTAGCGATTCCCATTCACAGTAACGTGCCGGTCTTGATCATCACGGAAGAAGTACGGCCCAATGACGCTGCCGGCCCAATGACGCCGCCGGCCCATAAACCGCACCAAACTGTAATTTTTCGGGATGAAATGTTGACTCACGGAGTGCGTGTGGATTGCTGCCTGTCCGGTAATGCATATTTTGCTAATTGACGAAGCCAAAAATGACGACGACCATAAATTGGGCATAGCGCTCTTGACCATTGACTCCGAATTTCGGTAGTAAATTTTAATAATTTCGACTCGTTGTTGTATCGTCTATCTTTCCATGACGAAATGGCAAACCTTATTGAAGAGAAATGTCAAAAGAGCAGGGAAAAATATGGCGTCGTTTGCTGTCACTATCGGTCTACTTCTAAACCCATTTGTATTATATGTAGGTAGATCTAACTTTTATTTTGTATCTTAACTATTCTCAGTTTTTATATCTTTTTTTTTCTCCTTTCAGTTACTTTCAGTTACGAATTCAATCTGATTTCATTCTTTGCAATTCTTGCGAAGAGTTTACTAAATTAGAGCAAAATTAAAATATGATTAATGATGATACGGAGTCAGAAATAAATAAAAATTTATAAACTTTTTAATCAACAGTTACGTCCGTCTACGATGTTTTCATTCAAATGCAATTTTATTTAATTGGAAATACATTTTTAAAACTTTTGATAAAGTTGGTAAAATACTGATTGGTCTATTGTTTGAAGCGGAGTCATATAGGTTACTTTAAGGAATCTGAATAATATTTGCCACTTTCCATTGGTTTGGAAAAGTCGAGGAGGCTATTGCAAAATTTATTATGTGTGTAAGTGAGGGATATAAAAATTGTGCAAACAGCACAGAAAAGCGTACACATATACATTCGCATACATATTTACTTTCATGTAAGTATCTATCCGTGTGCTGTAGAATAAATTCAGCATGTCTTTTGCTTTTTTGGATTTTACCCATATCAGTACCAACCAAACGGCCAGTTTGTGATCCCCTTGCAATCAATTTTGTAAATTACTACTGTAGTCGTACATTAATTAATTAATGCGCGCTCATTTACGCTTGTACCGGCCGTTTCAAGATATGACCATAACTCATATCAATAATTTCTTAAATGCACTACCAACTGTATGTGCACAATTAACAAACATCAAATATATGTATGTATGTAATATACTGTATGCTGTATGAATATCCCTTTGCAAATACGCGGATATAAATTAAATATAAAAAAAATATCTTTTCAAAGGAACTGCGACGAAAGCGAAGTCATGCGGTGGCGGCGCCTAGCGTAATGTACGCTTGAAGTTCTCTCAATATTTCAAAAACAGACTGGTGCAATGCGTGAACGCGTAAATAAAAATGGCAATGCATGATTGCAACAACAACAACAACAACAAATAAAGCAAGAGACCTACCAACATCCTTACATAATCGTGCAATGAAAGCGCAAACCCAGTAAAAAATTACTGCTACCGCTGCTGTTGCCCCTGCTGCGGTAGAAGAATGAAAGCAATACCAAAATTGGTGCGAAATGGTCAATCCAATATCGACATCAGCCACCGCATCAATATTATAATCATGTGAGTAAAGCTGGAAATTTAAGTGGCTTATCGAAACGAGATTCTTGTTTTAAATGCAACGACAAACAGCAGAACAACAAAAAAGAAAAACAAAAAAAAAAAAAAAACAATGGCAGCCACACACAACAACAGCGATGTCTTCGACTCTTGAGAAACAATCGTTGCCTATTGACTTTCGCATTTCGGTTGTTGTACTACACTAAGTGCGTGTGTATGCTGTGTGTGTTGTGCGTGTGCTGTGGGTGTGTGTGTTGAGTGTTGTAAAAGCTGAAATCTTTACAAATGTAAATTTTAAATAATGGCAAGAGGACAATTTTGCGCACGACTCATGGCGAACGGCAACCAAAGGAGATGGAATACAAAAAAAAAAGAAAAGCGACATGGAAATGAAAGAGTCATGCGATATTTGCGGAATGAAAAGACGTTGTTGGGATTTTGCGGAAAAATGGAAATAAATTCAATTAATGGAAGTTGTTTTATTTTTTTTTTGTAAATATAAATAAACAGAACGACCGTAATAATCGTTTGTGTTTTTTTTTTGGGCGCCGTTTGGCGTGTGTTGGAAAGGATAAATAAATTGCAGTGACAACATTTAATTCGAAACTTTATACCTTTCACCGTACTCACATTTTTTTTTAGCATTTAGATT
This sequence comes from Anomoia purmunda, assembly GCA_951828415.1. Taxonomy (NCBI): domain Eukaryota; kingdom Metazoa; phylum Arthropoda; class Insecta; order Diptera; family Tephritidae; genus Anomoia; species Anomoia purmunda. The sequence continues at coordinate 24,368,559 of OX639995.1, forward strand.
GAAATTTAGATTAGATTAGATTGAGTACCTTAGTAAATTGTTGTTATTTAATCGCGTTACCTTTAAAATACTCATTTGAATATCAAATAAAATAGATGCGAAATTTACAAGAAGCCAATGCGCTAAGCAAATAGATTAAAATAAATAGTGGAATGGGAAATAAATGTAAGAGAATCACGGAAGTGGACAATTTGAAAATAGATTTGGGTGTATATAATAGAAAGACAACAGTTGCAATAGAAAATAATAAAGGTCAATCAATACCTCTTTTAGCAAACGATACCCATTATTTTTGGACTGAAATTAAAAATAATATTTTTGTTGGTTTTTTTTTGAGCTGTGTTATCCTGCGATCGCTCTCCAGACTTAGATTTTGGTTCCCAGATTTGGATTGACCGATCCCGAAAACATATAATAAACATGGTCTGCTCAAAAAAAGATATTTTTGTGTGTTTTTTGTAGAGTTGTGTAATTATTTTTCTGGGCTTTTGATATGTAGAGCATTTCATAACTAGACCCCAACACACATTGACAAGTTTTCACTAAATTTTTCATTATTTAATTTTAATATATATTTTTTTTAAATTATGGTTCATTCTACAAAAATCTTTGGGGAAAAATTCAATTGTGAAAAGAATTCAAAAATTTTCAATCAGAATTTTTAGAAAAAATTTGGGTTTGCAATTTAAGTTAGATACGCAATCAGTAATGTTTGAGTTTCTTGTGAAAGAGTAAAAGTGGCAATAAATAATTTATACATTCAGAAAGCGCAATTCTCAGATGACAGGTTTTGGCCTTGAGATAAACGGCGAACCTCCCCAACCGCCATATTGAATTTTCAAAAGTACAACATCTATATCTTAAAGTACATACATTCAGAGAAAAACGCACATCCTTGTAGTTTATTAAATATCTAGCTCAGAAGAGGGAAAACTACTTGTACACCAATTGCAATTATAAATAAAAAGGGTAAGTCTTCCATTCTATTCCAGCTGGGCTTTGCAAATTTGCAAGTCAACAGCTCCGTATAAAACGTGGTGCAAACTGCTTTGAGATAGGCGCTATGTCGGCGATTGTCTCAAAATTGACAACCCTGAGTTTTTCTTTACGCTCTAAGCTACAGCGGATATATTTTGACTTGTTCTGGCCGGACAAAAAATATTTGAAGTCTTGACTTCACTAGCATGTTCGATACGTTAAAATTATAGATTAAATTCAATATAGTTGGTCGAGAAGCCACTCGAGCATGACATAAACTGATAAAATTTTTGTTAACTGTCTCGCGAAATGTTCACCTTAGTTTCACTTTATTTATTCGTTTTCTTATTAGGGTGCATTGTGCAAGAGCATATCGAATTATTTCTGAAAACCGTCTAGTTTTTAATTGCATATATCAAAATAGTTAAATTGTCAAATCATACGTCACTATTCGTTGCTGCAATGGTGATTCATGAACGGCGCTAAATTTAAAATAAAACCTTTTGACACCAAAAAGTACGCTTTCTGAAATCTTCGTAGTTGTCTAAAAAAAACTTGTATATCTATTGAAATAAAGAGACAATTTAATATTGTAGCATTTTTACTTGTTTCTATTAATAAATCCACTCGACAGCAATTAACAATTTTTTAAATGAATTCTCTTTGATTTTATCAAAAGATGTCTAGGTTCACTGCAACCATTACTATAACTTCTACTACAAGTTCTACTACTACACGAGCTACTACTGCAACTAATTACTGCTACTATTGCAACTAATCCTACTACTTATACCTACTACTATTTTTGCTACTATCTTACTTACTTACTTGCTTAATTGGCGCTATAACCACTTAAGCGATTTTGGTCGAACTTCTATTATTTTTACTAATGCCATTACTGATTACTACGACTACTTTTACTAATGCTACTACTTATAAATACTACAAGTTTTACTAATTTCTACTCGCTTTTCTAATTTTGCTCCTAATTACAGCTACTATTTTTACTATGTTCTACTACCATTTTTACTAATACTTCTACTAATTACTACTACTAATTTTTACTAATGTCTACTACTATTTACTACTTTCTACTACCGTTTCTACTAACGTTACTACTAATAACTACTACTATTTTTACTACTTTCTACTACTATTTTTACTAATTCCACTACTAATTTCTACGACTATTTTTACCAATGCTACTACTAATTACTACTACTGTATTTAATAATGCTACTACTATAATTACTAACTACTACTAATCACTATTACTGCTACTACCACAACTATTACGACTACTACTTGCTACTAACGACTACTACCACTTCAACTCCTATAGTTAACTCTCTATCTCTTTATGAAGTCGGCAAAGAAGCTTTACTGCTGGCTTGCGGGAACGAGTGTTGTTTTTTTGTCTCCAAAAAGTTTGCCGAACACTTTTTTGCATGAAAAATAAATCATTTAAGGCCATACCCTGAAAAAATGTACACTTTGATACTTTTTAAACAGATATTTCTACACGCGATATATGTAAATGCACACACCGGCATAAATTCAACTGTCATGCAACCACATAGGCGATACAAAGCAACTTTATTGAGGTACTAAGATAAAGATTTACATCTGCATATCTGTAGAGGATATACTATGTATACGCAGATATATTAGGGGACGTGCTGGCAAGGTGCTGCTGCGCTACAACTGACAAACAAAAATACTACCTTTACTTTCGCCTCTACCATCTATATCGAGTTTGTTTCATTCTTCTTTTTGTAAGACATTTGACCTGCTTGTGCATACCATAAATAGACTTATACTTTTGAATGTCTATGTATGTAGGTGCGGTGTAGAGACAATTGCACGCAAATATGATCCTGCTCTTTGTGCCCGCTGCTTTTGTCATGTATGTGAGTATGTGATGCAGTTTTTTCAGTGGCACTACGTTTAAGTATTAAAAAAATGTTTTCAAAATACAAACTCGAATATATGTATATTTATTATATTTACATAAATACTAGGGTGTTCGATAAACTGGCCATGTCTAAAAACGACTTTTTGGGTTATTTTGAAAAGAGGAATTTGAAAAACGACCCGTATTTTTCATGGCGAAATACTTGATTAGACCTGTTTTGAATGTTTTTTACATATTTAAAAAGCAAAATAAAATGAAATATAATTCTTATCTAGTTTAAGACAACAAATGTAAAATCAGCTATTTATTTAAATTTATTTATTTTTTTAGAAACGTTAAGACGGCTGTCGGGAAATAGGCTATGCTGGTAAATCAGCAAACATTTTCTTTTTCATAAGTAGAAGCAAGATTGAAATTTACGATTTAGCTCCATTTATCAAACCTGTAGACAGGGTAGAACAGTTTTTTTTGAAATTTCGGCACTAAATTGCACATTGTTTTATGTAAAGTAAATGACCGATAGCTGGCGTTCTCGAGTTATTGACAAATACATATTTGCAATATAGGAAGTTTTAATGTCAAAAAAGAGTGTCAAAAAAGAGTGTCAAACAATTGTGACTCGGTAGGTGGCGCCATAGTCAAGTTATTGATAGTAAGTGCTGTATTTATCATAGATTGGTTTTGTTTCGAAAAAGAAAATCAAACAAATTCGAATCGGTAGGAGGCGCCATAGTCGAATTATTGACAAAAGCTATTGGCATAGCTTAGTTTAATTTTTTGGAACCAAACCTACCTTTTTCATGAATATTCATACGGTATTATGCATATTAAAAACAACCAATTTCGATATAATACTGTTGGCCACTTATGTTTATGTGTAACATCAACCACACAAATAAAGTTTCAAACTTTTTACAAAATTCACAGAAATTATCGTCAACAACTTTTTCAAAGTTTTTAATTGGAATTGGTTACAAAACTGCTTGCCTAGTTAAAAAATTTCAAAATTGTATGATGGTATTTTGAAATTAATTTCAATATTAAAATATGCAAGTTTAAAATGGCGGAAAATTCGAGTTGATTTTAGATTTTTTTTTTGAAAGAGTCGGTAATTTTCTTCCATACAAAAGTAATTTTTGCTGTTGTATTATATGGAAGAAAAAGCTCAGCACCTTCGCCAAAAAAAAAATATCAAATATCGAATTTTTGGTAACTACATTTTTTTAAAAATCCGAATTAAAAAGCTAAAAACTTTGAGCATCATTCCATTTTTTTTTGTCAAATTTTTAATTTGTACCCAACTTATCATTCCCTGCCGGAAGAAACAACTACAAAAAAATAATGCAAGTTGTATATTTTATATAATGTCTGGTTTCGATTAGGCCATTTTGAGTTTTGGTTAGGTAATCGTGTCATTACAATGAAAACAATCAAAATTTTGACATATTTTGATTCGACGCAAATGCAAAATTATAAAATGCTAACATGTTACCATTTCGTATCGAATTCCCTTGAAAAAAATTTTGTCTGATATATAGTATATTAGAACGTGACTTAATAATCCATAATAAAAGTGGAAATACTTAATGGGGTATTCAATTCCACAGAGAAGTAGGAAAATTGATTTGGGAGCATTCCAAACTAGAAGCAAGCTATCTGAGTAGGTGGCCGGATAAAAATGAGGTTCTGGAAATTCCATATTCTCCAAAATATTATATCAACATAGTTGGAAAGTAATTTATTTATTGAAAGATATACGAGGATGCGACTCCCGAATCACACCCATTAGGCGCCGCGGGATTAGATCAGGTATCAGATAGTTTAAAAATAAAACCGAAGTTTAAAATAGTTTTACTGCATTTTATGAGAATATATAGCGCTAGCTAGTGGCATCAAACGAGTTCAAGTCTCTCTGCAATTGGCCTTCCCAATGACCTGGAAACATTTCCTTTCATCTGGCACCGCATTGAATATTTTAAGGGCTGGAGCTTTTTCTTCCATCCGAACAATATGGCCTATCGAACTGTAGCGGTAAAGCTCATATAGCTCATCATCTGAGGTACTTGCCGTCGACGTAAAGATCCAAGAATCTTTTGAAGAATTTTCCCATTTCCTCATTTCAAAGGCGCGGTTGTTCAGGTCGATGATATCGATACTTGAAACCTTGTTTGGTATCAAAAGCCTCGGATCGGTAGTCGGTTTGATATATACCAAATTCAGTTATAGCAGACAACTTCTTCTTGTGCTTATTGAGATATTGTTAAGGTCCAGCCATTTCCTTAACGGTGAGCTTCACTTTGACGCACAATACAATCGATAGAACCTTGTGGGAAACGTGACCCTGTGGGCGGCGGCAATTTTGAGGAGTCGCTGAAAACCAATGAGTTTTTCTGCGGTGATTCGTACTGAGAAATTCCAGCCTTCCGGGAAGTGGTCTTAGTGAAAGTGATTACGAATTTTTTAAATTGAATACAACAACGTAGTCTGATGAATTTGTGCTGTAACCTGGTGCTACAGACGACTACAGCAAGCAAAAAATTCGTTTCTATATTCAAGGAATTAATGGTTTATAAAACTAACAACTGAAAACACCGCTCGGACAACCCAGTGCGATCACCCTATTACATCCATACAAAACAATAAAAAGTATGCTTGATCTCTCAAAGGCTACTGCAATTTTTACTGCTTCATCTTTTGCTTCCTTTTAACAATGCTCTTACTACTTTTACTATTATTTTTACCATTTCCATTTATGCGAGTATATATGATGTTCGGCAAATTAAAAGAATTCGAACCATAAATAAGTTGAACAATCATAAAAAAATGCATAAAATAAGTACAAACGCATTTGCAGAATGCTGGGGAAACCCCAACTAAGGGATCGCTTGCATAACGAATGCATTTTTGTTGCAATAGTCGGTCATCGGTGGAAAAGTGTAAGGCAAATGGCCACACACACACATACGTGAATAGTTCAAATACTACAATTCATTATGCCATGGTATTTTTGGGACTCATATACAGTCGATATGGCGTACAAAATTTACAGAGCATTCATTGGCATACGCATGGGCTCCATTTTCGTTGGTGGAAGGAGAGTCGACACGTCGCAGTGTGGCAATTCGCAACGTGTCGATTACGATAGGCCAGGCTCATTCTTTTATAACGTAATTACAAAGGAGCAAGGGATTGGGTAGAGGGAAAGTGAGAAATCAAAAATGGAAATTTTATGAGCTGAGGCAACTCGGCAAAACTATAACCGATGTATTGCGAAGGATTCAGGAGTTAACAAAGAATCTGAAAGAGTTTTAAGAAAATATATATTTGGAAATTGTTATTTAGCACAAAGTTCATACACATTTAAATATTTTTGAAGTAAGAGTGCTCGAGGAAGTCACGACATGACGCTTGTATGAGAAAAAAAAAAAAAATTACATTCCGAGGTTGTGACATATCAATGTGTATTTTCGGACTAGATAATTCGGAGCTATTTCAGGACCATTCAGTAGTTAGGGACAGGTTCTCAACTATAACTACTACTATCACAAGTTAGTACCACTACAATTCTTAGTTACTTGTACTACTACTACTCCTACAATTTCTACTACTACTAGTACCGTTACTACTACTAATTACTATTTTTGCTATTTTTACTAAATTCTACTGCTATTTTTACTAATGCTACTACTTATTACTAGTACTAGTTTTTACTAATGTCTACTACTACATTTACTACAACTATTTTTACTAATTTCTACTACTATTTTTTTTACTGATTTCTGCTACGAGTTTTACCAATGTTACTACTAATTACTACTTATTTCTTCTACTGTTTTTGCGAACGCTTCTACTAATTTCTGCTACTATTTTTACTAGTTCCACTACTTTCTTATACTAATTTCTTCTACGATTTTTATTAATTTCTACTACTTTTTTTTACTAATTACTACTACTAAATAATACTACTATTTTTATTAATGCTACTACTAATTACTAATACTATTTTTACTAATGTCTACTACAACATTTAATACTACTATTTTTATTAATGCTACTACTTATTACTAGTACTAGTTTTTACTAATGTCTACTACTACATTTACTACAACTATTTTTACTAATTTCTACTACTATTTTTTACTAATTTCTGCTACGAGTTTTACCAATGTTACTACTAATTACTACTTATTTCTTCTACTGTTTTTGTGAACGCTTCTACTAATTTCTGCTACTATTTTTACTAGTTCCACTACTTTCTTATACTAATTTCTTCTACGATTTTTATTAATTTCTACTACTTTTTTTTTACTAATTACTACTACTAAATAATGCTACTATTTTTATTAATGCTACTACTAATTACTAATACTATTTTTACTAATGTCTACTACAACATTTAATACTACTATCTTTTACTTATTTCTACTATTAGTTTTTACTAATTTCTACTACTTGTTTTATTAATTATACTACTTTATTTACCAATTTCTTCTTCTATTTTTGCGAACGCAGCTACTAATTTCTACTACTTGTGTTACTAATGATACTACTATATTTACTATTTTCTCCTACTATTTTTGCGAATGCTACTACTAATTTCTACTACTATTTTTACTTATACTACAACTTTCCTTTACAAATCTCTATCACGGTTTTTAATAATTTTTTATACTATTTTTACTAGTACTTCTACTTATTACTACTGCTATTTTTTTATGCTGCTACTATTGTTGCAAATTTTTACTACTATTTTCCGTCACGCTAAGTATAAAAGGGATATCTTATAAAACTCGCCTCCCCTATTTAACTCTATCTCTTTGTAGAACCAGCACAGAAGTTTAACTCCTAGCTCGTGTACTTAGGTGCAATTTTCAGCAATATGTATGTAGTATATTCATTTCAAGCCTAATTTTGCAACCAAGTGTAAGGAAATTTTAACCGAGCTGTACTTTCTTTTGTCACTCTGTTGCAAAAGAAGTGGTTACAAATATGTTTTATATACTACGAAAAATGCATTCAGTATTCAAAAGCAAAATTGAGATAAATTTATTATGAACACAACAGAGCAAATACATTGGCAGAGTTTTTGTATTTACCAGTATTTTATGGTGCATGCCACGCCGCACGGTTTAAAAAGTAATAAAAAAGGGCAACTAGGCTTGGGAAAACATATAAAATTATATGGCATACAATACTAGCACACATACATATATAGAATACAATTTAATATGTATGCTTATATGGCAATACGTATTCAATGTGGAAGAAATCACAACAAACACTTTGTGCCATAGAAAAAATAATTATATTAAAAAGAAAATTGTGTGGAATTGTTTTATAAAGCATTCATTGCATTTAGTTTCTATTATTTTTGGCATACATTTTTTATAAACAATAACATAAAAACTTATTTTTAAATTAAAGTTTATTACAAAATATTGGATCACTAAAAAAGTGCGACATTACCTCATTTTAGCATCACTTATTTTTTCAGAGTGCAAAAAATAAATAAATAAATAAACGTTAGGCTATGGGAGAAAGCGTTGATTATATTCACATGCTGTGTGACATTTAACATCAGGCTCAATTGAAATTATGGGAAGATTTGCAAAAATAAATTTATTTCGGAAATTTAAAAACTTAAAATTTTAAGGCGTCTCTCGCAATAGGTGAAAATATAGAAAAAACAGGGGTCGTGTTTAAAATTAAGTGTTAAGTTTTAAGTAAAAGTATGATAGTGTTTTAAGTACCGTAGAAATGGGTTTAGTATATTTTGTAGGCCATTTAATTGTTGAATATTAAGGAGAATAAGCTCGAAGTTGCTATAAACTACCCTTGAAATTTATCAATTTTTTTTTTTTTTGCAAACGGCCTTAGTAATTTTTTTCACGCGAAAACGTAGGTAATATTTACAAAGTTAGAAATTTGCATGTAAATAAATGGACATTTTTTTCGAATTTTTCTTGGTTTTGAATGAAGTTTGGTATTGGTATTTCATGTTTTTTGTTGAGCAAGGATGAATCAAGGAGAATTTATAGAAGGTGGTGTCAAAATAATACCTTATTTGATTTTTTGTTTAATTTAGCCATGCCTTTGTGTAAGGATTGTCGAAATGAAGATTTGTTTACAATAAAACTATCGACTTTATTTAGTACTATAATAAAAACCGTTTAAATTATTGTTTCACGGTTTATACACAATTTAAGAAAACACAAAAAATTTTCATCAAAATTTTTAAATTTTTTAGAAGGATGTTTAGACACTTTTTCGGTATGCAATTTTGTAGCTCTTTTAAATTTTTCAATATTTTTTTTTTTTTTCAAATAAAAAATAGATCATCGTAAATCCAAAACACATTGAGAAAATATGCATGTCTGGGAAGGTTATTAAAACACGTTAACTTTAGTTTTATTGGACTTTTATTGAAGTTTAAAATTAATGCAGTATGATTAAAAATTTCCGAGCTCTACTTAGTTTGTATTTGGAATATGTTAAAGACTATATTTTATCTCACTAGGTGTCGCATAAATCAAAATGTTCTTACTAGATATATGCATCTATGATCTAAATATTTGACGCAAATTCAGAGGCTTAGAATAACTAAAGTTTATTTGTTAAAAATATAGTTCAGTCTCCAACAAAAATCGTTGACATTCATTCTGAAAACTTTATTCAAATTTCACTGAAATTCAACAAATCTTCATCAAATTTAAAATTTTTCCTTAAGCAACTTTTTAGGTATGCATTTTATAGTCCATTTAGTAATCGTAGGTTAGTAAAGTGCTAGTTTCAATAAGCAAAAAATTGCGATTGGTTTTTCTTTTATATAAAAATGAAATTCATGCATTCGCTGTCTGACATAGAAGAAGTAACACCGTTAGCAAAAAAAAATCCAAACTCGACACGGTTTTGTGACTCTCAAATGTTCGCGCTTTTAAGCTAAAATTTAATGGCTGCGGTAAAATGTTCTAACGCTTCTAATTAAAAAGTTTGAAATTTTCCTGAATTTTTTTTTTCAATTTTTCACAAGGTGTATTTATTCGGTTTTTATTATACCATGTACATACTTGTCAATAAGTCTTTGCCGTATAGCTATGTGAAGCGCTATACATTTTCAATGTAGAAACAAACGAGTTTGTCCGATAGATGGCGCATGAGTCGAGATATTCGTAAAATATTATTGACCAGATAGATATAAACTCTTTCAATACAAAATATACTCAGTATGCTGTGCTGGAGTCAAACAAAAATTATAAATATGAATTAAATAAACATCTCGTGAAATTAGGGTTACCTATTTCTCTTATATTCGCAAAACCAAGTATGGTGTAAATAAATGAAAAAAGTAAGCAAACAATGCGCAAAATGTGTGCATAATGTTTTTATTAATTTTTGAAGAAACGAGTATAGTAGACAGACATCGGAATTTAATGCAGAATATATGAAAAGTAGATGAACGAATATGCAAATACCTAATAAAATTCGCAAATGTGCAAAGGCAAACATCTTCATCAGTTTCAATTTAATGATCTTTTGAATGTTAAACAAAAATATGCAAGTTCAATATTTCAAAAGAGAAATGACACTTTCGAACCAAAAATGTGTGTAGAACAAGAAGTAAGCGAATCTAATTTATTTAACCGGCACCAGTTTTCCTTAGCGTTTAAGCCAACCGCTTCAGATAGATATACTAATTTTCAGTAAATCAAATAGGCAGTAAGTAAAATGGGTGCCGTGACATAATCCCCACGGACATAATCCCCATTACAATTATGGGGATTATAACTTCTTTTTTTTCGGCCATAACCCCCATAATGGAATGGGGATTATGTCCAAAAAAAAATCGGTCATAATCCCCAAAAAGTAGCGGACATAATCCCCGTAATAATGGGGATTATGTCCAAAACGATGGCGGACATAAACCCTATTATGGGGATTATGACCATTTCCGATACGGTCATAATCCCCACCTTTGTTTTTGAAATATTACATTTTATTCATGACAATCACGTAAGTAATACGAAGCGTATACATCAGTATTTTATCTAAATTTGTAAAAGGTATCATTTTATTTCATTCGTTAGAGTATCCTGAAATAGAAATGTTGAGCGCAAATTGTGAATCTAAAGCGCCACAGGCGAAAATTTTTGAAACAACTCGCCGCGATTTGTTAAAAAAATTTTCGTAATTTTAGTAAATAAAAAGTAGTTAACAATTTTTCTATTTTTTCGATTTTGTAAGAAATTTTCTCAGTTTTGCATAGTAATAAGTAATTTAAATATTCTTTAAAATTGCAGGTATTTCCATTTGCTTTTGTTCTTATGTCTAATAAGAAACAAAAAGCATATCAGCACGTCTTGCAGTTTATTAATTCGAACTTACTCGAAATGAAACCAAAATCTTTTACGACTGATTTTGAAAAGGGAATGAGGAATTCCATCAAAACGATATTTCCAGAATGTCGATTGAAAGGATGTTGGTTTCATTTAGAATTCCGACATATTTCCGTTGTACATAAATTTATTATTCATTTAACCAAAAAAAGTAATTTTTTAAGTTGTTTTCTTTCTTTCCCCATGGGGATTATGTCCGTTTTGGAAGCGGACATAATCCCCATTCCATTATGGGGGTTATGACCGAAAAAAAAGAAGTTATAATCCCCATAATTGCAATGGGGATTATGTCCGTGGGGATTATGTCCGGGCACCAGTAAAATGTCAAGCTTCAAACAAATTTTTAAATTAAATGTTTTTATTTATCTGACAACTTTCGGTGAATTTCTATATAAAGTAATGAAATGCGCCATTTATGCTGGGTGATTTTTATAATTTCCAAAATTATTGCCAAAACCATGCACAACTTTGGTTTATGAGACCCACTTGCGGGAAATCTAGAGTTAAATTTATAAATAAAGAGTTAAGCAACTCAGAGTTACATTTTTAATTTTAAAACTCAGATATTGTCTTGAATTAAATAAAGTCCAGTATCACCACAGTGCTATGCACCACAGTGTACTGAATATAGAAGGTAACACCTTTAGAGGTACCGCTACTTTGGTTTTGCCGAGTTTGACAGTTTTCAATTTCAACTACACTTCAACTAAACAAAGCCTTTTTCATAAATTAGGAAAAAGAGTCACGTTTTTTTTTAAGTATTTTGCAGATTTTTTTTATCAAATATCATCCTATAAATTCATAGTTTTACAATTTAGAATAATTAAAATACGTTTTTCACAGAAATGTTGGAAGCTGTTCAGTGTTTTCTTTCCCGTATTCTATTGTTTTTTGTTTACTAAAGGTGAGATCTGTCACTTCGCTACGGGAAGGCGCAATCTTGTATTCTACCATTCTTGGCTATGTACATTGCTTTTTTATTTATTCTTTGAATTCGATGTTTTTTTATTTTAAATTTCAAATTAAACTAATTGGTTGCAGTTTATAGTACAACGATGAAATGCTTGTTATGCTCGATCTCTAATCTCATGAAAGTGATGGCTTCCCTTTGGCACAATTCTGTTAAAAGAATTGGGGCCAACGTATTCGATGGCATCCCCTTCATTGTCGAAAAAAGCGATTCGTTTAAAATTTTTCTTTTATTTCAAAAAAAATTTATTTACCAAACCTATTTTTTCTTTATTTATGGCAGAATGTCACAAGCCTAAAAATTTTATTCTCAGTAATTTCCAAGGCGAATTCATACAAGGTGATATCATCCCATGAGCTGAATGCTTGTTCTTCTTTCCAAACTCGCTGGGTTGTTTTTTTACACAAACAAAATACATAAGCAAACTGGGCGAATTTGGTTTTTGACATTGTGCTCGCAAAATTACACAAACAAAATACATAAGTATACTGGGCGAATTCAGATTTTGACATTGTGCTCGCAAAGTTACACTAACAAAATACACAGCGGATTCGCCTTGTTTATCTTGCTATCACCTTCTATGGATACACCTTGGTAATTTCTATGTTAATTACAAGGCGAATTCATATAAGGTGGTGTTACTATCAGGGACCGAAAAAAGAGATTTTTTTTTAATTTCAAAGAAAAAAAAAACCAAATATTTCAACTATCCGAGAACAGGTTTGAATATATATCTGAGCATATCTCTTCATACTCCTAAATGAATCTCTGACGATTTAAAAAATTTTGCGCGATATCTATAAAAATTATACTTAATAATTACTTTTAGATTTAGTTTAATCGCTGAGAAAACATAATTTTATTTAAAAAATAATTTAATTTTTTGACCACAAATAAAACCTATTTTTTGAGCGCTGCTCGCTCTGTTATAATGACTGTTTTTTTTATTCCTATTTTTGTTTATCAAAAATGATAATCATTTTATGAGTATACTTTTTTTGGTCACAGAAAATAATCATATATTATTTTGGACAACACTAAAATTCAACTCGTGAGTGTTATTTTATAAAAATTAACTTTTGAGTTTTTTTGTGTTTTTTCAGAACGGAAGAGTCAAAGCGCCATATCACTTTTTTTAATAATTTTTTTGCTATGCCATCCACTCAAAAACTACATCATAATTTTACATATATGTATTTATGTATAAAAAATATGATTAAAAAGAAAGAGATTTAGTGGCCCGAAGTGAAACTCATACAGTGCTCTTTTTTCCAATATTCACAATGTTTTTCTGGGATTTTTTTTCATAAGTTTTGTATAGAAATATAATTCATTATGCAACACTAACTCTATAAATCAAAGTTTTAAATATGATAAAGGATTCACAAAAACTCTAAAGAGTAAAAAAAGGAAAAAAGTCATCAAATTTTAAAAAGTTTTAATCAGGATTATTGGGTATGCAATTTTGCTGCCAATTAAATTTTAATATCGTAATGTATAAGTTTTATTTGATTATTTTTGTTCACCTTACATGAACTGTGTTTTTGCTTTTTTGTATGAGCTATCAAAAGCCGTAAAAGCAGAAACAAATTGCATGAAAATTGTGATAATTACCCAAAGGCGAAAACAAAATACATGTGCATGCCAACCTTATATGAATTCGCTTTGGTTAATTATTTATTTTTTAACTCAGAGTTAATGCATAACCAAGGCGAATCCCATGAGCTGAATGCTGGTTCTTCATTCTAAGTTCTCTGGGTTGTTATGTTTACACAAACAAAATACATGAGCTGGCGAATTCGTACACAACAGATTCGCCTTAGGTATCTTGCTATCACCTTCTATGGATCCACCTTGATGCTTAACCTATTCCTGTAAACGCAAATTTATCAATTTAACCGGTAAACTCTGAGTGTTATAAAGAATCCAGTTTGAGAAATATGTATGCCACTTGCTATCAAAGGAATGGAAACGGTGACTGGTAACTAGATCAAAGGAAATAATCTCAATTTTGCTACTATAATATATAAAGTCAAGTCGATTCAGCAGCTGATTGAATTCGCTTGGTAAATGTAACCACAAAATGATGGGTTTATTGTAAATCATACTGTCATTGTGTGAATAATTTGTTAGTATAAATTTTTGGTTTTGTACGTATAACACCACCTGATATAAATTCGCCTTGCTATTAATCCCGATAGTGAGGCGAAATAAAAGGAATTGACGTTTTTACTTTTCCAAAAGAGAATTAAAGTCTACGAAAATTTTTGAATAAAGTAAATGATGTTGTTTGAAGCTAATAATAGTTGTCTTTACAAATGCAACTTGATGACAATTGTTAATGCAGATTTTTCGATTTGTCTAAGAGTATATAAGTCGATGCTGGCTTGTCAAAATCTAGAAAATAACAACAATTGGAAGCTAATAAAATTGAAATATCGATTAAAATGTTAGATGAAAAAAAGTACTCTATCTGACTTTTTTTAAATCAAATGGAAAATAAGAACAGAAATTCGTCGCGGGGAGGTTAACCTTCTACTATAACTTAACGAAGTAGGAATTAATGAGTTTAAATGCAAATTTGTTTTTCCATTCACTTTGGAATAACATTTAGGATATAGGGAAATACTCCGTTAATATTACCATGCGAATGAAAATTGGTCAAGACAAAATCTTGGCAATATATTTTTTTAAACAAATATCTCCATATTCAAATGGATTTTCAACACGGTATTGTGAAAGCTGAATCTAAAATATTGTGTTGGAACTTTCGAAATACAAACATTATATATTATTTAACACTTTATAAAGTACCACAATAGCTCTGTTCCTGTAACTCCATGAACTTTTAGTGTTTTACCCCAACTTACAGAAAGTTGCAGGAAAAATGTTTCCGTACCTAAAAATCCTGTAAATGATAGCGATTGTTAGAGGGTTGTGTAGAGAATGAAGTTGCAAGATTTTACCCGACCTTCCCTTTCATCTTTTTCATGGCAAGTGTAAAGCGATCAGCTGTTGCAAAATTGTTGTTGTAAACAATATTTTATACGTTTGTCAAGTTGATAGCGAGAATACTTAAAGTAAATTTCAATCAGTTTGGAGTATTTGAATGAAATAAACTTTTAATGTGTTATTACCTTCCATTATTCGATTTTTATTTTTAATTTGAAAGAAAATTGTTTGACGTTTTTACAGGTAAAATTAAGGCGAACTCAAACCAGGTGGTGCTGAGCGTACAACAACAAAATGTACACTAATAAATGGTTTCCACACTGACTGTGAGAATCGGTGAGAATTACAACGAACATCGCCAACACCGCCTAATATGAATACGCCATGGGAAAAATGTTGTTTTTGAGTTTCCATACTTTTTGGATGTTACTCTCTTTTTACTCTCACTCCAGCGAGTATTTTGGATATTGGAAATTTTTACAGGATATTACAGGAAAAGTACTGGGTCAGCGTAAATATTTATGAACCGAAAAAATTGGTTAACGCTGAACAATTTCAATAACTTTTATACGCAATTTTTTTTTTGAAAAACAACGAAAGTCTAAGCCTCCCGCTTCTGCATATAATTGCAATTTTTTT